>NADL03000828.1:0-600000 GCA_002205965.3 Kappaphycus alvarezii | reverse complement strand
CTTAAGGGTGTTCTCATGCTTGCATTGGGTATCGTGCCTCCCTAACTGGCCTTGGAGAAATTTACGAGTTCACCAAGTTACCAGCAATGAAAGCCAAGCGTCATCTGCCGAAGTCTACTGAGAAGAAGCGGGAGCTCCTGCGAAAAGGGTGAACAAGTTGAATGAAGAAGGTAAATTTGACAAATTAAGAAAGGTAATTTGATGCTTGTGTTTGCTTCTTACTGTTTCTTCGGCGTCTGGTCGACGGATGTCCCTCGCTTTAGTTGAATAGTTGAAGCTCCTCTAAGCTTTCAAGCGTCATTGTAGTGTTCAAACCCCTGAAGTTTATAAATTTTCTTCTTGGTTAGGTCATCGGCAAGGTTGTACTTCCCCGGGATACAATTTATGATGGTTATCTCCTCACTTTCATAGGAATACCGAAGCCTTGCAACAGCTGGACGTAGGCTGTAATCAGTTCCTTCATGTAGTGTAGTGATTGTGAAATAAAATTCTTTGGAGTCCAGAGAGAGCACAAGTGGCAACTTCTTATCGTCATGAAAGATGTGACTGAGGTTTTCACCCATGAGTGAACCTCTGTCTGCGGAAGTTGCGGCTGCGAGGATGTAGGCCCAATTCATAAAAGGAGACCCTGTGCTGCTTACCACTATATCAATCGAGAACATTGTATACACTTCTTCCCCCCGCCGGCAGATACAATACTAAAAAGTACCCTTTCTGCCCGTATGCATTCTTCGTGGTCCTTGCGTCGGAGAAGACCGAGTAGCAGATATCCTCAATTTCATTCGGTGCGGCATTGGTGAAGGAGGCCTTTTGACAGCGCAATTCACTGAGTACCTTGTTCGCTGTAACCAGATCAGCAACCTGCACCCTCGAAACGTTCTATTGAAGATAGCTTACTGTGAAAGAATTATGTGGCATGAAACCATGTCCAAGGAGGTTCAGAGAGACTCTGAGGCTTTTGGACGCACTTGCTTTCGCCGGTGTGCAAGGATGAAATTATTGCTTACGGAGTTCACGTGCAAGATGAATCGGATGCACCTGCGCGAAGTACTCCTTCATGGAGACAGTAATGATGAAGTCGGATGACTGCGTGATGTGCAATCTGTTGAATACGATTGGCTTGTCAATTGTGAAATCTATTGCCATGAACTTTGATGTAACAGCATCCAGAAAGGAATAGATCTCGGTTCGCGTTCCAGAAATAAGCATGTCGTCCACAACTTTAGCAACCAAGAGCACAATGCCCTCAGACTTGTTCCATCTAACGAATATTTGCTGCAAGCATGGGCGAGAAAATTCTAAGGAAATTGAAGAGTGGCTCTATTGCCAGCTGCCATAACCTTCCTGCTTCGTTTTTGCCGCATTCTAGTTTAAACAACCGCCAAACAATTCGGAGGCTGGAGGACAAACTCCTGGGCTGGCGCACGTAGATAGGGTGATTGCGAGTCAGCTCTTCTGATTGGAGATATGCGCTCTTAATGTCCAGTGAAGCTATGTTGAGTCCATTAATTACGGCAAAAGAAAGGAATTTTCGAATAGCTGGGAACTGGCTTGTGCCGAAGTATGAAAGTGTCCTCGTGAGGGGCTATTTGAAGAACTTGATGTCGGCGGACATGGTGTGAGGTGGTCCATGCACATTGATACAGTGAAGCTCGAAAAATATGGGAGCACCAGCCAGCTTTCTGGAATTCATTACATGTTTTGCGGAGTATGCAGTATATAAGTAGACTATATGATGGATAAAGAGACTTTTCTGCTCGGAGATAAAGACGAAATCTACTTGAAAATTATCGTTGAACGTGATGGAGATTCGGTTGAACGAAACCTTCTTCGATCTGTTTGGTTGGCCCGACCGGACTCCTTGCAGGATGTCTATTTGTTATAGGCATATTTTAGTGCCTGAAGGAGGATACGGTTCAACACTTCTTGCCTTCAATGTGAAGATGAGAGTACCCATGCAGCCGGTTGGCGAATCTCCTGGCATTCTTTCGGTCTGAGAGCTCTTTCATTGAAATGTTATCGTTCTTATTCCGAGATATAAGTGACCTTATGGTAACGAAGAAACTCTTGAAAGACGAGAATCAAGTAAGTTATTACACCATTATCGTGAGTCTTTGAAACGGACTCATTGTATAATGGAAGCCAAAGTTCTCTTTTTGATATGTCATTCACACCGGGGGGAATTAGAAGTATATTCTCAGGTCCAAAGCGTAATTATTTGTGCTCTATCTCGCTACCCAAAAAAAGTACATCATCGGGTACAACGGAGAATGGGATGAGTGCTTGGGTAACGATGAGCTCTGTGATTGGCATTACCAAAATTCCTATGATAACTTTGGGATTCGCACAGTCCTTTCCATATCCATGTATGAATGGTGGATAATCCAGATGTTTCATCTTGAACGGAATTCTCATAGCTTGGCAAAGGGCCTTTACAATTTCCACACCACCAACGCTTTTAGGAAACCCTCCATCCAAGATTGGGATATTTTCTTCTTGCCTCACAACGACACCAAAATTTTCCTTCGTTCCGCTTGTAAGGCTTATTTACCTTTGGGGCGATTGAAGCGATACCGAAACCCCTGGCCTGAATTCTTGCCCTTGTACTTTGATCCACTTTTGTTGGTTTCTTGCATGATACGGAGCCTCTTTGTTGAAACATTTGGGTTTTGACATTCAAGATTACCCCTCCAATTCTCCTTTTTGGCAATCGAGGCATAGTCATCATTAACTAGAGCAGTACTTCTGATATCGTTTTTGTTTGTGACTTATAGCTCTTGACTTCGTTTTCTGTTTTGCATTGCACCGAGACAGAACTAGAAAGGTTACGCCCCCTATTGCGTAAAAAAATGACTACACGGTGTTCGACGCCCCTTTCTCTTTATTCCCTCTGCAGGGTAGTGGCTCAAGAGTTTTGAGAACTCAAGTGGTAGAGGCTTGTGCGTATAAGTCCGTAAATGGGCAAGAGCCACCAATACACGTCCTCGGCGCAATAAGACAGTTGGGATACACGTCCTTCCACAAGACAAAGAAACAAACAAAGGTATAAACCTGAACCAAAAAGCAGGCTTACATAGCCTAGCTGGCGGACGGGGGCCGAAAGGTTTAGTAGCTATTATACCTGCAATTGCGGCGCCTTACTAAATATGGAACGCAGGTTGCAGGAGCAATAGTTAGATAGATAGTCGAGCTCACTAGTTAGGACACGTGTCGCTCCATTAGCTTGTTTGCCACAAATAAATATCAGGGCCAGTTAGTGGACCAGTGCCATGCCCAATAGGGGCGACAATTGTAAAGGCACTGTAAGAGTGTTAACATGATGGATGGCACCCGCCTTGTAATGGAGTTCGAAAATCGAGTACTGAAATTCCGGTTATGACCTTCAATTCAAACTTTAGTGCTATTGAACCACATTTGTTTACGTCCGCATGGCTTGGGTCGTTTTCGGCTTCTTCCGACTTGATTAGAATTGAAAATTGCACCGAAAGTGGAGTTACCACTACTGTCTACCGTTTCCTCGAAGGTATACACGAGTCCCTATATTTTTGTCATCATTGCGTGCAATTCAGATTACTCCGGGACAGAAGAAGCGGCACTGAATGGCCAGCTATACTGGGATATGTTTCGAAAAACTGAAATGTCGTTGCTAAAGTGGAGCTTGCAACTTTATGAAGAGGAGGTGAATAAACGAGTAGCCTACCTGGTTGGGCGTTTCTGGATGGAATCGCTGCATGCGCTTTTCATAGCAGTCTATAGTTCATCAATAAGGAAGAATATCTTATCACTGCATCCTCGAATTAAAGTGAGCGTTCCATCTGCACGAGCATTAGCCTCTTTGATGTCTTGAAAACTCTCACAGATCTCCTCCAAATTCTCCATGATGATCTTCTTGATGATAACAGCGGCCAAATCTGATTCCATAATTTCGAGTTGCTGGACCAATGAAATTAGGTGCAGCTTTGCGTCTCTCAGTTGAATGAGTTGATAACGCGAGTCGCCAAGTAAATTGGTGGATCGATAGAAACGTCGTTGACAATGTCCAGCACGACCTGCAATTGGCCTTCGGTTTGATGATAGTCAGGTAATACCTTAGACTTTGTTTCATCAACAATAGATTTCTGCCCAGGAGGAATGCCGCGATCGGACAGGGTTTGACCCAATGTCATGTATGTATTCTTGATGCGCTTTTCTTCATTAGCGTCATGCGCGGCTTTAATGAGATCTACCCATTTATTGACACCTTTGCGCCAAATCTGCAAGTCCATGCTGGGATGGAACTTGGGAGGATCGAAAAAATCCCGACCGCTGTGAAAATGATTTCCTGGGCCCATATATGTGATAGTGCGGCAGCGTGAGATCTTAACACGTACGAAATAACCGCGCAGTATCGTGTGCAGTGGGGAAATCTGTAGCGGTTGTGGGCTGCGGCGGAAAGAGGTGGACAGTGGAAGGGTTGACGGGTTCTGCATTGGAGGGGGCCACTCGGCAAGGATTTAGGGCAGCGAAAAGGTGCATACCCATCGATCGCCAAACGAGCGACTGAGACTGGCTTATGCAGCCTTTCGTAGTGTGGTGAAGGCAGATAACTCTCTCCTTGCTGTTGAGACTGGCCGTCGAGAGTTTTCTTTAAATTGCCTGTGGCTATTACAATGCTGAAATGGGTGAAGAGAATAACGATTAATTTTGATCTGTTGCTCTTCTTCCAGTCTATTCATACCTCGGCACCGACTGTAGTTGTTGATGAGAGGCATGAAACTGCCCTGTCGCTGGCGGGATAGGTGAGTTAGTCTGTGCGTGCGGGTATGTGGAAACCTGGCCCTTACTTTTCGCGCGCATAATGTATCTACCACAGTATGGACAGGCTTTCCTGTCCAGTTTCTCGTGTAGTTGCCAAGTTTAAGGCCCACGTGTAGGGTCGCTGGCAATTGTTTCTTTACACCCTTAATTATCCCTTCTGTTTAGTAATTACTGTAGGACTAATTAGCTGACAGTGCCACAGAAGGTGGCACTACCAGTACTTAGGCTCGCCGGCCTTCGGGTAGTCCAACAGTAAACACAAGAACAATTCTCAGGAACCCGAACTTCCTACTCGCTTGAGAGCTAGGTATCTCGAGTCTACTAACGAACTAGGATTACTAGTTAAAGACACACGGCAAGCCTAGCCCTGCACGTCGCCTCTTAGCTAATTACCACTAGCGCGTCCGGAGTAGACATTGCTACCCCTTTTGGGCACCCCCGGATTAGGATTGACTACCCTTCTAAGGTCGCGAACCACCTTCTCTCCATCCAATTCCTTCCCTTCTTGCCCACTAACCACCCGTGAATTACTTCCGAGCAACCCTAGGGCGACGCTCTATCGTTTACGAACGCGATCTATGGACTACGCCACCCCGCTAGCTACAACTAGCTGTCTAGCACCGTCTAGACTGGTCTCCCAAAGAAGCTTTGCTTCTAAAAGCCCCACCTGATGAGTGGACTGGAGGGTTTATACTACCACATGTGTCTGGTTGGAGGTATCAAACGCTTTCTAACTGGCTTTGGCGAGCAAGATGCGCAGAAATATGACGAGCTGCTTGTATTTTGTTCCTCGAAGGGGTTGGGTTAATATATCTGCGAGCATATCTGCTGCAGTTATATGCTGAATGTGGAGGTTGTTCTTGGCGACGTGTCCTAGGATGAAGTGATTGCGGAGGTCAATGAATTTCCGTTTTTTGGTTGCCCCGAAGTTTTTCGCTACGCGGATGGCGGATTAGTTGTCAAGCAACAATTAAGTCGGACCTGGGGTTGGGAAGTGGATGCTGTGGAGAACGTGGCGGAGCCAAAGGGTGACTTGTGCCACGATTGATGCGGAATTGTACTCGGTTTCACATGTGGATTATGAATGTTGTTATTGCTCGGATGAGCTCCAAGAGATGGCGTGCCGTTGTATAGGTGGACGGAGCCAGATACTAAAAGGGGCTCGGTTTGGTCCGATGTCGGAGTCGAAGTCGGAGTATGAGGTGATTTTGGGGGTGTAGGGGAAGATTCGGGGTTTGAGTTGTGGTTGTTGACGAAATAAGAGAGCAGCTTTCTGTATCCGGACGGCATGAGAAGGCCATGGATGGTGTTGTGGCGGAGGTAACGGATTAATCTTTTGAGGGCGTTACAGTGCAGTGATGCTGGTGCTTAGGCTCCGGCTGCTAGGCGGTTGACGACAAAGAAGAGATCAGGTCTCGTGGAGTCAGCTATGTAGCGTATCTCATCGGCTATTGCTGGTATGCAGTAGATGTTCTTTTTCCGTTTCTGTGGGAGGCTGTAATTGGGCGTTGTCAAGGTAGGGTGATAGCTTCTCGCTGCAGTTGGATGGGTCGGTTTTCTTGAGTATGGATTCGATGGCGGCTGCCTGGGAGAGATGGAAGCTGCCGTTGGGTAGTTCACGGATGCACCAATCTAGGAAGTTGCTTGGTGATCTGAGTCCTTTCAATTTGTACTTCTTTCTCAGCTGGTTATAGGAAGTGACGATTGCGGAGGTTTTCGGTGAGATAACAAGAAAGTAATCCATGGTTACTGATAAAAGAAAGGAGTTGGACGTGGAGCGGAAGAATATGCACGGGTCTGCATCAGATAGTCTGAAATTGTTGTAGAGGATATATTCGGCTTATTGTTTCAGGTACATAAAGGCGGACGGTTTGTGCCATAGAGGTTACCAAGGAGAATACCTGCTTTGCCGGGGCTTGTACTGTTTGTGCCAGAAAATCATGGTAATTTTTGGACGTGTATTGTGGAGGTTTGAGTGAATTTTTCATGAAGATAGGCTGCCTCTATGTCGAGGTGTTCCACCTGCATCTTTTAGGCAGATAAAGATGCCAGCAGTAGTCGGATGGATGACCTTTCGTCCATGTATGTTGTTGTTTTGTCGCGGTCGCAGTGTATGCGGGGTAGCATTTTGTATCCTCGGACGACGCATCTCGCGTTGTAGCGCGCGATAGTTTCGTCATGGTTCCGTGTTGGTTTCTTTTTATCTGTATCCCATTTTAAGCGGAATGGTGGTTGTTCCCGGACTTGACAGTTCGCAAAGACGGGACTTGTGGTTTGTGATTTGGGGCCGTTTTTGTGGGCGATGACGGGGGTAGGGCAGCGTTGGGGGATTTCTAGCTTGTGTTTTTTTCTTGTGCTTGGCGCGCCATGACGGTTTCTTGAGGCGTACCGTGGCTCTCTTGCGCTGTTGGTTAGCCTATATCTTGCGGGCTGTGAGAGCAGTACAGTAAGTAGGCTTGTCCAAGTTTTAGACCCCGTTGTGGAATGTTGCTGTTCCTATGATTTGAGGAAGGTGTTTGTGGAAGTGATTGAGGATTAACACTTGTTGAGGTGTAAATGCCACCTCACCGAATAGCTTGGAGATGTCGTGGACTGACAGGAGGTTCTTTTGGAGAGAGGGGTTGCACACAGCCGGTTGTATGAGGGGAAAGCCGCTTTTGTAATTATCTGCTTCCGTGCGAAGTGGGTGGTCAGTGTGAAGCTTTCAGTCGCGCTTTTTGTCGGGATGGGTTCCCGAAGGGCGATCATGTGTTTGGTGGGGTTTGGGATGTATGATGGGTGTGTTCTGGATTCCATTGCGTACGTGCTCTATTTATCGTGTTGGGCTTCCTATCCGATAAAATTTGGATCAGTTGCTGGGATGGGGTGTTTGCAGTAGGCTAGAATTCGCCTTGCATGGTTTTTTTTGAGTTTTTGGATGGGCTGCTGTCTTTTGGCTCCACCCCGCTGAGCGTAGGGTAGTGGAGGAGGAGCTTGTGTATAGGGTTTGTATGGGAAGGTCGGCAGTGCATGGTATTGGAGGTTTTGTGGGTGTCCGAAGTTTTGATGGGGGTAATAGCTGGGCTTTGGAGCTGGCCGTATGTGGCGGACAAGGCTGAACAGTGCTGGTGGTTCCCACTACGTTTTCTGTAGGGAACTCGTCATCAGTTGCGGCCACGATGGCGGTGGTGGGGTAACGGATCCGAGTGTGGCGGTTGAGGTGTGTGCTTGGAGGTTCCTTGCGGGGAGGGCCTAAATTGTGGGAGTTTTGCCTTCATGCGTGACTGGATGCTTTTCAGTTGCTACTCGATGTCGTGGATGGAGGTGTCTTTAGTTACGTTTTTGGGCCACGATTTGATGACGAGAGAGTAGTTTTTGTTATATTGCATGCCGTAGATGATGGCCTAGACTGTAATTGGTTCTTCATGGTTGATATGCGGAACCCCAGCGAGTCCCATGCGTGTCCTTATTGACCGGTTTTGGGTTATGTATTCTTCGACTGAAATGTTCGTGGTGGTGGTCGTGGCTGCAGCTTCTTGGCGTGGTAGGGAGTGCTTGGTGGATTATTCTGATGTGAAAACTTTCGTGATTTGGTGGACCAGCTGGCGGGGTTGTGTTTTCTCTGTAAGTTCAAGGCGTGACTGGTATATGTTCGGGAGACTGTTGAGTACTGACAGTCGGAGTAGCTGTAGGATAAAAACCCTAGGAGATGGTTCGTCAGTAGCAGAATTAGTATGGTAGAGCAAACACGAACCTAAAGGGAACGATTAAACCAAAGGGATAAAAGTGGCCAAGGGAGCAAGGGATTCAAGGCGTTCAATGGGCGGGCGGTTAACCAGCTGGGGTAAAGTCATCCAGGTTGGTGCCGATGGCTTGAAGTCGCGAACAATTCTGGGGCCTTAGGTTGCTTAACTTTTTACTTTCCCACTGAGGGTTGACCGCATTATATAACCTAAAGGATGTTCCGCTAGCTAACTCCACTGTAAAGGCTCAACCGCTCCAGAAAGGCTCTCAACCAACCACTTGGGGGATAGATCACAAATCCAGAGGCGGGGATCAAGGTGAGCCGCGAGCTCACCTTCGCCAACCGACGACGGTGCGTACCCAAGGGTTTCTTGTGACATCTCCATGAAGGTCCTTACTGTTCGCCCGATCCTTACTGCATTCTCCGACTGGACTCATAAACCTATACATGGAATACCCACCTGGACGGCCAGCAATGCACGTCCTCATTCCTGCTGGACCATTACACCCGAACCCTCAGCTTGCAGAATCCCTAAGGGCGGCACCGCCATGTTACTCCCGGCTCCCCAACCTGCGGGATATCACAATACTAGAGTAGCCAGTAGTACGTTTGGGTTTTTTTAAAGCACGGTTTGTGTGAGTGCGTTGGATTGTAGGTGTCGGCGTTAAGTTACGAAAGGTCGTTGATGAATGTATTGTACATAAGGGCTAGGTGCCAAAGTTCAAAGTTCAAACCATTTGCTTCTAGGTCCGGGAGTGTTTCTTGTAGTGAACGTTAGGTGAACAGAGAGGATTCTATTTTTGTAAGGGCCTGCTCTCGACGAAGCTGGGCAAGGGCGTTGAATTGGTGTTGTCGACGCTGTTGTCGAACGCTGCAGGGCGGAGGCGTGACATTATTCTTGGCACTGCTCTCGACGCTGCTGGGCGGATGCGTGGTATTGATGTTCTCGTCGCTGGTAGGTGGAGGTGGGTGTGGTGACTTCTTACTGCTACGAGTTTAAGTCTCGTTCCGTTGTGCGAGCGATGGAAAGGCTTCCCCAAATGTGGCTGTGGGTCTCTGGCGTCGCCGGGTGCTCTGACAGGCGGTAGTGATAATTGCGGGAGGTATGATCGGATGGTGTGGTTGGTGCTGGGCCCATAACCTTTGGTGAAGACCGATACAGTAGTTCTCTCCTTCGATCGAGGCGTCGCCGTCGAGAGGTTGCTTTTGTATTGGCTGTGGTTATTACAGTACTGTAATGGGTGAAGAGAAGCACGACACGTAGCACCCCGCCGCCGGCGGTTGAACTGTACAGTTAGCCGTTATTATCCAAAAATTGTGCCGAACCATCACAATTGCTTCGACAAAATTGTTACTGTACAGTATTCGTGAGTGTTGACCTGCACCAATTCTAGGCATGCACAACCCACGACAAATTACAATACTGTACTGTACTGTTTTGGACGACGTGGTTGAATATTGTGCAACACTGTACAGTGCAGTACGGTACGACGACGGTACGGTATGGTACTACATCCCGCCGTAATTACTGTATTACAATTATCATTTGGCCTCTTGCAAGTGTTCACAGTATCTTGTAAAGGTACAGTAGAATACAGTACTGTACTGTGCAATAGAGTTGAATCAGCTGACGCAGCATCAACCCGAAAAATGTGGTTTTTCTATTATACTGTACTGTAAAGCATTGCGGCCATCGCAGTACAGTACTGTACAGTACTGCAAGAATCTCTACAAAACTACAATAAACCGTACTGTACTTTTTTGTATACCTGTATCTTGTACCCCCTTATTTATTGAATAAATAAAAGAATTGTACTATATAAAAAGGATTAACAAATTTGTCATTCTTAAAAAGTGAATTCTTAGTTACGACTGTACCGTCGAATACTGCCACGCAGATATCGGTCCGGAGTTTAAGAGATCCGTATGTTCAAGCTCCACGTCTGCCTACGATTTCAACAACACCTACATCCGATCGATAGACTACTCGTTGCACTCTGACATCCCTCATCCATTTGGACGTTTATAAAAGCTCAACAACACCCGCCGTTTTCAATCGGCAACCGCATTTAGTCAGTCACTCGCATGGTGCTTCCCATTCACGATCAAACTATTCCTTCCTATCTTCAATTCTAATGGACGGAGAAAAGGAGAAGATGACGCGAGCAAAGCGCATGATGTTGCAGAGGGCAGCTTCTTTGATGGCAAGGGACAAACAAGTGATCGGCCAAGATTCGACCACCGAACAGAACCCGGATACTTCCAACGTCGAGCGGTCACTGCTTCTCACTGACAACACTGCTCAAAACAAACGTCATTCTCCACAGTCTGATCAGGACGTTGAAGTCCAGGTATCTGCATCACAGGTCGATGTGGCGATCTCGTCTACACAGGACAGTTCGGAAGGGAAGCTTAGACTGTCACCAGCGGCTCAAAGTCATCAAGGGAACATGAGCGCATACAGTGACCCCAGTATGCCTCCAGGGACGCTTGAAACAAAGGTGGATAAGCCAGTTACTCGGAAAACCCCTGATCAGCAAAGGGGTAGAGGGACAGCCCCACAGAGGGGAACGCCAGGAAATGCAAAGGGGGCTGAAGAGAGGGTGGCCAATGGGAGAAGAGGAAGAGGAAACCAAGGTGGGCAAAATAGAGATCAGATCAGACGTGGAAGAAATTCGTATGCGAAACAACCAGCAGGAAATCCACCTGAGATGATGTCGTGGGAGGTAGTTGAGCGCGATCCAGAATTGGAGTGGAGGGACGCCCCAAATCGTCCAGATTTGCAACCTTTGGAGTGGCGGAGGGGCAATGTAACAGAAAAGGAAGATAACACCCGCGCCCTCGACCAGTTGATTGCGTTGAACAAAGAAATGGATCTAACAGAGAAGCGTTTTGAGAATGGCGGTGCTGGAGCAAGAGTTGGAATGAGTCGCTTGCAGGGTAAGGAGAAGAACGAATGGGCCTTTTTGGATGAGAGTGACGTTTCGACTTTTGAGGACCAGATTCAAGAGCCGGCTATGACCTTCCAGTTTGAGCTTGATGACTTTCAGAAGAGAGCCATTTTGCAGGTAGAGAAGCAGAACAGTGTCTTTGTCGCAGCTCACACGAGCGCTGGGAAGACTGTAATCGCGGAATATGCAATTGCCCTTGCGGCAATGAATGGGCATAAGGCGTTTTACACTTCGCCTATCAAGACATTGAGTAACCAGAAGCTGAGAGATTTTCGAGAAAAGTTTAGCGATGTTGGGTTGGTAACCGGGGATGTGAGCATTGACGACGATGCGCAGTGTGTCATCATGACAACCGAGATCTTGCGATCTATGCTCTATCGTGGGGCTGATGTGATTCGAAACGTTAGCTGTGTCATCTTTGACGAGGTGCAGTTTTTGAATGATGAGGAGCGGGGTGTTGTATGGGAAGAAAGTATAATAATGCTACCACCACACGTCCTTATCATTATGCTGAGTGCGACTGTTCCCAATGCCCTAGAATTTGCATCGTGGGTTGGGAAGACAAAGAATAGAAAAGTCGCCGTCGTGTCGACACTAAAGAGACCAGTTCCGCTTAAGCACTCAATCTTGTACCGCCAAAGAGGTACCCAGGACGAAATTCAAGAGACTGTTTTACTGGAACAGGGAGGTCCATTCTTGTCTGAAAATTATCGCAAAGCACTGATGGCAATTACAGGATCCGAGAAATCGGAAACCAAGAAAACGAACCAGCAGAGCTCTGCAGAACAGGAGACGAATGATGCGAGCAGTCCTGAGGAGAAAACAACGACGACATCTTTTGCACTAAAACCTATGACCAAGGGAGTAAACCGAAACAAAGGTTCATCGTCGAAGAGCGATGCTGCTGCTGCATTTAAAGTGAGCATTCGGGGCCCTAATACTAAGCGATCGCCATGGGCACCCCTAGTCACGTTTCTTTACGAAAAAATTGTACCCCTCAGTCATATTTTGCTTCTCCAAGAAGAAATGCGAGAAAGCTGTTGATTCCTTAGAGAATAAGGATTTTCTTCCGATACCGGTCAAAAGGCATATGTACACAAGTTTTTCGAGGATTCTATTGAACGGCTTCGAGAGGAGGACAGAGGCCTTCCGCAAATTCTTCGTGTGAGGAACCATCTTAAGCGTGGAATTGCTGCGCATCATGCAGGGTTGCTTCCGCTAGCCAAGGAAATCACAGAGATTTTGTTCTCAAGAGGATATGTGAAGGTTTTATTTGCAACAGAGACATTTGCTATGGGTGTCAACATGCCAGCTCGAACAGTTGTATTTGCAGGACTGCGAAAACATGACGGCCGTCGATTTCGGAATCTCGAGGCAGGTGAGTATACGCAAATGTCAGGACGCGCCGGACGCAGAGGCCATGACAAGGTGGGTAATGTTTATTTATTCTTTCCTCCAGATGAACGTATTCCGGATGAGGGAAGCATGGCTCGAATCATGACTGGGAGGCCCATCTCTCTTCGCTCTGCATTTCGTTTGACATACAACATGATTTTGAATGTACTCAGGGTTGATGAGCTTCGGGTGGAAGAAGTGATGAAAAAGTCTTTTTCTGAAGCTTGGGGGAGCACAATGGAAAAAGGGATCACCGCTGTTCTTGATAAGGCCGGTGAGACTCTCTCTAGACTAAAAATCGATGATTTGAGCTCAAATCCCCCATCCTCATCAACATCAGAAGAGGGAAGTCATGCAAATGAGCCTACTGTCGCGAAGAATGTTTTACCAATGTACGCGAGTAAGTTTTCGAGTTTAATTGACGCATCATCAGAACTTACATACCGTGAGATCAACCCAATCTTTCGGGACACCGTGAGACCAGGGAGAGCTATTATCGCCGAAGTGACACCAGGGTCTTTGTCACTTTGCGTTGTATACTCAATTGTTCCCCCCCCAGTAGAAAATCAAAAGGAAGACCGAAAGTGCCATCCGAATCGCAGCTAGTGGTACGGCATGATACTTTGCTGTGGGTAGCGGCTATTTCTGGAGTGAGGCCTAGTGCTATGAGAAGGCATATTTCATCCGTTTTGCTTCTTCCAGAGACTCAACTCAAGTACACGGATAACCATATCAATCCTCGAGTGGTGTCAAGTGATGGCCTTGTGGTGGTACTTGAGATGGTGGCAGCTTCGAAAGTCGTATATGTTTGCGATGAATGCCAAGAGTTGTCCCACGCCGTCGTAGACGCACAAGCCAATGCCTCTAGACACTGGCATTTCAGTAAGAGTTCGTCCCTAGCCAAACGAACTTTACCTCTCAATGTTGCCTTTCTTCAAAATGTCGTTGCCAAATGGAGGCGCAACAATGGGAAAGGTAGGGACGCGTCCAACATGGAGCGATTTATCGAAGAAATAGCAGTCATGCAGCCGACGGGTTCCAATATGGGAGATATGGATGGGAGCAACATTGTACCTGATCGAAAGCAAAAACGAAGGTTTGTTGCGCAACTACCAGAGGCATACACCAGGAGGGTAAACATTTGCCTACAACTCATCACGGATTCAAAGCTAGCGAAATGCGTCATAGATGGTGGAGGGAAAGATTTACTGTCTGATGCCGCGCGGCTGATTCTTGCAAAGAACGTGAAAGACAAAATGTTAAGTTTGAAGAAAATTCATGAAGCTGGAAGCCAGCCGCATCTTTTGCCTGAGTATCATCAACGGGTAGAGGTACTGCAGGCACTTGGTTACATTGGGAGTGATGGGTTGAGTGTCCAATTGAAGGGTCGATGTGCATGCGAGGTGGCAACAGTTGATGCAGTTGTTTTGACGGAAGTTATAGTAGAGAATGTACTCGAAAATTTGGAGCCAGCAGAGGTAGCATCCTTGCTATCCAGTTTGGTTTGTCGGAAGAAGAATGTGAGCACTATTCACGACGGAGATGAGGAATGGTACAGTCAGGCGTACCGTGATGCGAAAAGGGAAATGCGGAATGTTGTGGAAAAATTCGGGCTAAGTCAAGAGGCGGCGGGGTTGAATTGGAATTCGAGATCGGAGATGGGCTGGATTATGAGGGGTCTATCTGTCGTTGGGAGTTGGCTTACGCCATATACGAGTGGGCGCGAGGAGGTGCCTTTTTCACTATTACGGACTTAACAGTGCAGCAGGAGGGCGATATTGTGGTCTGTGTTAAGCGATTGATTGAGCTGCTGAGAGATGCGCAGGCGGTTGCAAAGATTATCGGGAAT
Source organism: Kappaphycus alvarezii (assembly GCA_002205965.3). Lineage (NCBI taxonomy): Eukaryota > Rhodophyta > Florideophyceae > Gigartinales > Solieriaceae > Kappaphycus > Kappaphycus alvarezii. The sequence continues at coordinate 585,284 of NADL03000828.1, read as the reverse complement.
ATGGAATTGCTGGATGTTTTGGAAGATGCTGTAGAGTGTGTGAGGCGGGATGTGATATTCAATGGATCGCTCTACTACGATAAACCTGCAACAAGAGAAGTCTTGTCGGAATCTGATGGTGGGCATCATGAAGGCTCTGATGGTGGCATCATGAAGGCTCTGATGGTGGGCATCATGAAGGCTCTGATGGTGGGCATCATGAAGGCTCTGTATGAAGACCCTGATGATGGGGTTTACGAAGTCTGAGCACGCGTGCATGAAGGACATTCCAGCGATTCAGTGTGGTAATGTGGGTCGCCAGCAGCGGACACATCGGTGACATTAATTCTGAGGAAAGACGTGGTCTACAGTACAGTAGTTTAATCTAGTCTGTCCCATGCCATTATTTGTTTCAATTGATGACCCTGTAATTTTGATCCAGCAGACGCAGTAACTAATAACCGAAGTAGAATGTAAAACGCAACGGAGGAATTCAGGGGCGGTGGCAGTGCTTTGGCGATACATCAATTTCGTGGCAAGTTTGATCGGCTGCAATCACTTACAGTATGCTAGGTCGGGGGGACGAGGCTCATTCACCGTTGGACATATTTGTGATGAGCAAGGCGTCGTGTCCTTCCAGCTGGCGATCGATTTAAATGATCGCACATTGTGCGCAGAGCGAGATGGGAAGGTAATAACGAGCACCCCCAGAGTGCATTTTACTCTTGCGGGTACATCCGTCGGTGTTGCGGAGCTATGAATCCTTGAACCCTCGGGAGAACGCCATGGTATCGCAGACAAGTTATAACCGCGTTGGCCGGATCCCGAAATCCAGTTGTTGGGTATCCCAAAAATGTAAGTTGTGATGCGCATAGACAACGATGTACATTCGGTTAGGTCTTAGCCGTACACCGTAGTTATACCGTGCGCTGTCCCCAGTAGATACCGAATGCATAAAACTTTTTTTAAATTCCAATGGCTCAGTATAGTGCATTGCAGGGGCCCTACCCCCTAGCCACGCCATTAGCGGAGCGAGTATAAGGTGATCCCCTACGGTGGGGGTCCTACAGGCCGTAGTATGCGTGCGCAGCCCATGGTGGCCGCTGTATCTATTTAGAGTAGCTTAATATAGATTAGATCTGGATCCATGTTGGATCCCCGCAATCGGCTCACCTGAGCCGGTGGCGGGCAAGTGGGTGACTCTGAATATATAAGGTCCAATACCACAACTTACCCCTTTTGAGTCTAAAGTTACCTTGGGGCTACACGATCTCCCGAACCCTCATAGTTGCGACTCTATCGATTGAGTCTTCCCTTCTATAAGCGCTCATTGCGGAGCGCGGAATTCCTTAGTACCCTTTTATTTCTTTCCCTACCGTTGCTTCCGTTAGCCACTAACGTTTGTTCCATCGCGACAGGTTGCGACCGCCGCCGGTGATGGTGCATGCTGGGGTTGCATGGGCATAATTAACCGCCAGGTTTTGGTGGAGCGAGCGACGCACCGCAGGTAGCGTCGTGTTGGCGATCCCTGTTAAGGTTCGTATGGTGCGGTAAGTTTTCACCGATGTTACAGGGTATCGACGAGACCACTACAAGTACCTCAAGGAGTCGGCGGAAGGGTTTATCCGCATCAACAAGACAAGTCGGCGGCCCTGAGCCGGGCCGTACGCAATTAACTCTACAAAGATATGTAGGTCTTTGTTGGATAGGTGGGAGTTACTCCCCAGGCCGAGTAGGATCCAGTATCGACTTGGCCGTACAAGTCTCAACCACCACTGTGGCTTACGTTTGCCCTGACTTAAGCTACTGCTAGAAGAGGGAGTCGGACACCCTCAGTGTTTGCAGATTAGGTTGGTCGCTGATTGTTGTTGGTGGGGGAACCTGGCCTTTTATTTTTGCGCGCGCATACTGTTCTCACTACAGTACGGACAGGCTGCCCTGTCCCGGGCACACGTTTCGTGCCACGTGTGATTGTCACGTTTTAGGGCTACGTGTAGGGCCAAGGCAATTACATTTATTCCCTTAATTATCCCTTCATTTTGGTTATTACTGTAGGACTAATTAGATGACAGTGCCACAGTAGGTGGCACCGTTACTAATTAGGTTCGTCAGCCTTAGGATACCTACCAGTAAACCATCGAACCAAGGGACCAACTTCCATCCCCAGAAATTCCGTGACCAGCAACACCGAGACCGGAGTAGTCCGGTGTATTTTGTCTAGGTTTTGCCTAGTTGAGTGACCGGCAGGCCTAGCGCTGCACGGGATCACTACAGCTAGACCAACTAGCGTGCGTCCGGAGTAGGCAGCGCTACTCGTGTCCGTAGTAGACACAGTGACCGGAGTAGTCACATTTTACTAACCCTTTCGGGCGTTTCCCGGAGTAGGATCACCTACCCTAACTAACCATCTCCCTCCTCCTTTCTCCTTTTCTCCCCTGTTTCCCTTCTCAGATCCCCACTCCAAGCCCACCCGGAGGATCCTAGGGCGTCCTCCTAGTCCTTTTCGAGCGCGACCTACGGTCGCTCTACCCTGCTACTTTCGTAGCTGTCTAGCCCAGCAGAACTGGTCTCCCGAAGAAGCCGCGCATTTAACACCCCCACCTGGTGCGTGGAACTTCCAGTCCATTCTAATACAAGTGGTCTCCCGACCTAGAAAGTCTTTCCGTTCTGTGGAACCACTGAGTGGATTTTTTGAAGAAGGACTACCTTCTATTTCGTTTCGTGGTTTGTTCCACTGAAGAACCGCAGAATGCCTCTTGCTTCGGATGCGAACAGCTAAAGAAGAACCTCGGATCGCGCTTTGCAAGGAGTTCCTCGTGTAACCTACTCCAACAATGGAGAAGGATCGCGTACTTCGCGACCGCGCAATCAGGGAACTCCTGATCCTCTTACCAAGCTGGGATCGTCCCAGTTGGTGTAACTGATAACGGGCGAACCCGTTCACGTTGCTCAACCACCGGCCATGCCGGAAGAGTCGACCGGGATTCCCCCAGTTTCAACAAAGGCCCAAGACTTGTCCAGATCTGTATTTGAGAATGTTCCTCAAGTTTCACTACCTCCTTAGCTTCGCTCGGTGATGTCGCATTTTGATCACGCGCTCGAAGATTGTGTGGCCGTCTTCCATTCAGCGCTGGAAGAGAAGATGAAAGAGAAGGAAGACTCCTTCCACACGACTCTCCGTCAGGAGATGGTCGCCCTTTGCAAAGAGGAGCGAACAGTAGCGGATGCTACTCACGTTGGCCGGCTCGTCGGAGCCGCCATGGCAGACTCACCCCTCGAGCAGAAGCTCGAGGACCTCAAGCAAGAGCTTGAGGTAGAGACGCGCAAGGTTTCGGACTTGCGTGATCAATTGCGGGAGCTTGCCCTCCGCAAAGATCATTCTCCGGCATCTATCCGGAGCCCCGTACCAAAAAGTACAAGGGACAGGCGTTGCAAAATCCCTGTCCGTGACCAAGGCCCGGGTTGCCCTGGACTCCACTGTCGAGCTTGTGACATCAGTGGGAAGCCGCGGGTGTCCGCAGTGACTCCGCCGAGCGAGTCAATCGCTGGTTCCAGAACCATCTGGAAAAGAAGGCTCGCAAGGCCGAAGCCGAGGATATCTCGGAATGGACAAGCCGCGGGAGCGAGAACTTAACCCCAACGACAATCCTGGGTAGGTCCCACATATGAGGGTCTCAGAGAGATCAACCCGGCCGAGCCGAATTTCGCCGGCGTCGTTTCGTATCGCAGGTATCGCCTGCGCAATACCGACCAGAACATTGGTCGTGACGTGCTCGCCGATACTGGCGACCATTACAAACGCCTCAAGCATTTGCTTGGCGCGCGTAAGTTTGATGGGTCAGATCCCATCTCAATCATCCCGTTCTTGTCTGCGTACAAGAAGATATGGCGATAACAATCGCGTAAGTGAAGGAGACGACCTTATGTTGTTACCAAACTTCTCTGGGGTGAGGCCCGAGAACATTTCGAAGCCAACCTTGAACTTGGCGAAGAAGGTAGTGTAGGATTTGACTCTTTCCCTGGAGCAGTGCAGTTCTGGCTGCGCATGTACGCACCGATCGCACGATCGAGAAGGTGGTCAAAGATATCGACAAACTCCGGCAGAAGCCGGATGAAACGGAGCTAGCCTTTGCTAGTCACCTGCGCAAGATTGCGAGGTCCTCTGGTGCGGTGCACACCGAGCAGGACCGCATTACGCGCTTCGTAAGGGGATACTTACCTGACCTGAAGCCGTTGCTTCAAATTTAGCGTCAATCCGCTCAGACTTGGGACAACTCGAGGGCTTTTCTGGACTTCGTCGAGAAGGACGCAGCACTTGGAGACGCACTCCGCGCCCTTGTGCAGAAGCATTCATCCCTGCCAAGATCATCCCAGAGAGCAGCAGCCCTTTCCGTGGATACTATCGACGAGGTAACCGCCTCGCAAGAGCGCCCCCGAATTTCCGCTCGACACAATGGCGATCGAGTATTCGCTTTACATCCGAAAGAGGATATCGCCTCTTCAAGACCGCATAACTCAGCAACAGAGTTCGAGTCAGCCCGTTCACGGATTTGTCAGGAGGAACCTGACGCAACGTTAGCGGTGATACCGGCATCTAACCCGCGGCGCCCGATGTAGACACAGCCCATCAAGAACCAGAAAACTGGTTTGGTTAAAACTGAGGATCAACCCTCAGATATTTGCTTTGAGTACTACCGGCTGGGACATCTTCGTCCCAACTGTCCCGATCAGAGTAGACCTGACGCAGACCCGCATTTTGCGAGGGTCGTCCAGGACAACTGCAACAAGTTGTCAAACAACAGAAGGATTTCCTTCGAGCCGTAGGAAGAGCACCGCGCTTCCTACGGCTCGAAGGACGGGAAATGCCCGTGTTATGTTCAAGAGGCACCGGCACCGCCGGTGAGATCGGAATCACCATCGGGGAAGCCTGGATTACTGCAAAGAAGGATGAACGCCATGTATCCTTTTCGGACACCGACGTTCCGACGGAGTCGGAAAAATAAGAGGGGTCCGCCACAACAAGAATCCCCCGGCGGAACCCCCTCCCTCGAAGGGACTGTCGGACTTTTCCGACTCGGGACCTCCAAAGGTAGGAATCCTACCTCTGCCTTTTGGCCTTCCCCGCCAAGTCACAGTGGAGGAGTATCGAGCAGATCCTATCTGCTACCTATCGCGATACAACTATAAGTTTTTCGCAGAACTTGGGGTCACCCAAGATATGCTTCAAGCATAAAACACCGTCTAGGTGAGGCGACGGTATTCAACGCCTTAGATTGTAACTGCGGTTACTGGCAAGTACCTATCCGCGAGGCGGACAAGAAAAAGACACAATTTGTCTGTCATGAAGGCTTTTTCCGGTTTTGCCGGATGCCTTTTGGGCTGTGCAACGCACCAGCCACTTTCCAGCGGACGGTCGACATCCTGCTGGCAAGATACAAGTGAAGGTCTTGTTTGGTATACTTGTGACATAATAATCTTCTCCAAGTCCATCGAGGAGCACCTCGATCATGTTGACGAAGTGCTCAAGGTACTCCGAAATTCAGGAGCTTCCCTGAAATTGAAGAAGTTTTCGTGGTTCACCTCCACGGTGAACTACCTCCGCCATGTTATTCGGCCGGGCAAACTCGAAGTTGCCTCGAAGAACATTGAAGCGGTGAAAGGTTTCAAACAGCCGCAGACGCAAACGAAACTGAGGAGTTTCCTCGGTCTTTGTAATGTGTATCGGAGATTCGTCCCGAACTTCTCCAGAGTGGCGGCGTCACTCAACAACTCGTTGAAGAAGGGAAACACCTTCCAACTTCCAGAGCTTGACTATGGCCAAATGGAAACGTTTACTTCCCTGAAGCAGGCACTTATCGAGCCGCCTGTGTTGAGTTCACCTCAACCTAACCTATCCTATTCGGTCGACACCGATGCGTGCGACGAACAAGTAGTTTTTGCCCTACTTCAAGAATACCCGGATAGCACTCGCCATCCTATCGGCTATTGGAGCCGCTCGCTCGGTCAAGCCGAGAGAAATTATTCCAAGAGCGGGAAGGAATACCTCATTGTTGTATGGGCAGTACAACTGCTCCGCCCGTACCTTGAAGGGGAAGAAGTCCAACTCTTCACAGATCACCAGGGGTTACGCTGGTTGATGACATCCACCGACACCACCGGTCTGTTGGCTCGCAGAAGGTTACAAATCCTTGAATCCGACTTCACTCTTGGATACCGAAAGGGAGTGAAAAGTCAAATAGCAGATGCTATGTATCGGTTGCATATCTCCAGCGAAACGGAGTTCGCCGGAGATTGGGAAGTACCTTGCTTCCTGGTCGAAGATGAGGAGGATTCCTCAGTCCTTGAAGAATGTTCCTTCAGATTGGGACTTTCCCAACTCCTAAACGAAGCAATGAAACCCTTTCTGAAACACGGAACATTACGACATGTTGTTTCCAAACACAGGGAGCCTGCGTCGGATCCATCGAGTGTCATGGACCTCGGTGACATCGACTGTGAAGGTAGTCTGAACCACGAGTTAGTCTCGTTTGACGCGATCTCGGTAACCGAGCCAGCGCGTGAGCTGGAACCGCTCACAACGGAGGAGATCCTCCGAGATCAAGAGAAGGATTACTTCTATAAGGAAGTGAAGGACGCCTTCACAACTGACGAACGTAATGTTTGTGACTTTACGATCGACCGCGTGGACTGGTCGTGCGCCTAGCAAAGATAGACGACTCAGTACAGATCTACGTACCATTGTCGCTATGCTCGCGTGTGTTAATGATATGTCATTACGCAAAGATGTCCGAGCATCCGGGAGGAACAAGAATGTACATGACCTTACGTCGTGCTTTTTATTGGCCAGCATGGAGCTGGACGTCTAAAATACCGTGCGGCAATGTAAGAGCTGCGCGAAAGAGCGGATCGCTCTTAGGAAGCATTCGAACTTCCTCGACTTATTCCAGCCTCGAGGTCACTCGAGTTTGTCGGGATCAACATCCTCGGTCCTTACCAAGGACTTCCTTGGGCTATCGATATCTGTTGGTTATCAAGGATAGATTTTCGAAGCTTGTTCGAACAGTTCCATTGCGGAACGTTACTGCGATGACGATAACCGAAGCATTCTGCGACGAATGGATGTTCGTATACGGGGTCCCGTATATTTGCTATCTTACAACGGAGGTCAGTCCGTCAGTAAGTTCTTCCAGAGCATTTGCTCTGTCTTGGGCACGCGTAACCTGTTTACGACGGCATATAACCCAGATCAATGTAAGACGGAAAGATTCAACAGGACAATCCTGTCGGCCTGCATCACTTTGCAGTAAACATGGCAGGGACTGGGACCAGTTCCGTCAACTGTAACCTACGGTTACAACAATACCGTGCACCGGGTAACCGGTCACACCCCATTTGAGCTGGTGCTCAGTCGGGCCCTAACCACTAGCCTTGAAGGGAGTGAGGTCAATTGAGCTCGAGGATGTACATCCGAGCCAAGTAAGCGACGCTTCTACGATCGTTTGAAGGCCCTTTTGGCAACTTCAAAGAAGAAGTTGGGCAAAGATCAGCGTGCATACAAGCGTGATTACGATCGAAGCTTGTGACCAGTACTGAGGATATCTCAGTGGGTGACTTGGTCTTTTTCAGTCGCAGATGGTAAGAACGACGTGCCAAACGCGCCGAGCAACGAGCCAGTTGACAATCTACCGGAGCACAAGCTCCGAACGAAGGCGCTGGGTCCATACCCCGTTGTGAGGGTCACCTCACATACAGGACCATCCTTCAAGGGACTTGAGGATACTGTATCTCAAGACCGCATATTGAAGGCACCTACTCGGTCAATGACGAGTGCAAATCAATCAGTTACAACTGATATTCAAGGAAGTCAGGACATCCCTGACTCGGGAGTCACAACCCCGTCCTCTCTTCTCAGCAAGGGACGGAATCATCTCAGGATACCCTGAGTCGATAACGGAGGAGAACCAAACCCCACCGCAGAACAAGAACAAGAAGCCACGCTTCTTCTCTTAGGTCGAGGGATCACACCCCGACGTGGGTACAATCCACACGAAGCGACGCTTCGTCGTTCCTCCCGCCTTGCTGCACAAGGGCTGGGACAACCGAGGACACCTCGGACTAATGAAGATTTGCCTGCATCGGGTACCCAGATGGCAGCGGAAATGTGAGGACGACTCATCGAAGTTCCGGGTGACCTTAGCCCCTATTCATTTCGATCGAGTCGATCAAGATAGTGACAGCGTATTGTACCGCGTCCGCTGGACGAACTATTCACCCAGTGATGATATCTGGGAACTCAGGTCGTCAATCCTTTACAACGAGGTGGCGCAGTACCACTGATGCAAGTGACTCAGACCACTTCAGTACTACCCTCTATCTGAGTGAAACCCAGAAGGCCAAACAACACGAAGATCCTTGGGTAACACCAATGGGACATCCCCATTGGATCACTGTGACCAGTCACCCTTGGTGTTTCGCGCGCGGGAGTGGGGGGAGGGCCCTGCTCGCGCTGGCGCAGACTAGGATTCCTACTTACTGTGGTGAAACAAACAGGATTATCTGGTGGGGACGACTTTTATAAGAAGACAAATCCGTCTATCAGGACTACCTGATAATTGTTTATAACCATGGTGAACTACGCTGCTATGTGGGGACACCTACATCTTCGTATTGTGTAGGGCAACCGTACTACACTCCAAACAGGGACACTCCTGTGTATCTTATGGTCGAACACCGGTACCAGGTGCTGACCTTATATCAGTTAGGTATCCTAACTACATACGACTTGGTCGTAGGACTTCTATCTGAGGAGGCCTACCTCCTCTGAGTTGATGAACTCTGATACATTGAATTCTGAGTTGAGCAACCAGCAAAGTTGATTTTGAAATTACCAAGTGCCAAGCCCAATTTCGGTACAGCAACGACCGGGCACACTGGTCAGGAAACCTGTCCTAAGTACACTTGGATACCTGCTCAAGTGTACATCTGTACAACTGTACACGGCAGCAAGGACAGCTGGTCAAGAATCCACGAGTCAATTGAAGGCTTGGGAGGAACTCCTCCCACTACGGAACCCTCGAGCGCGGGAGTGTGCTGATATTTTCCAAATTGAGTTGGCACAAAAGAAAACTCCGACCGGTGATCGCTTTTCAGTCAAAGTCAGGATACCCTGACAGTGGAAGCCCCAACAAGACCCTCCACAACTTGGTGGTCGAAATGGCAATGATTTACTTGCCCAGCGAGCGAAAATTGAGTTCAACTCGACACCAACACTCTGGCCCCCTGAGTTGAACAGCGCAAAGTCACCTATTGCACCTCACTCTACTACAGGGTACTCCTGTCGCCGATTCTCTGGTACTATCGTTGTTCGGTCAGGAACACCTGACTCCTCTCTTTCCGCGTGCCACGCCCAACTCTGTCCTCCCTTGGGAAGTCGGCGAGGACTCCTTGCCCTCATAATGGCAATTTTCGTCCATCATACCGTTCAGAATTCCATGAAATTACCCCTTCCGGACGCGCAAACCACAAACACCGTCCGAGTTCCAGCAAGGAAACCCCTTGCTCTCTTCTCGTCGTCAACGTATGCGGAAACTACTATCGCTTACTACAGTCAGGTCACTTACTTTCCCTCGACACGAAAGAAATCGTGTGCGAACTTGCGTCAGGACACCTGACGAACTCTACCGTCAATGGACATCCATTGTCGCTACGCAAATAATGCACTCCTTGTTCGTACCCTGGTGCGTATGCGATCGCAACCGACCGAGTCAAGGTCCCCTTGACATATGCAAGGACGGAAGCAATGTACCACGACTCTCAACTTACTCAGGCTACCTGAGAGGAGAACAGAACGTATCAACGAGGATTACCTCGTTCACTGGATTGACAGGAAGAGTCAGTCTCCCCTGTTACGAGTAAGGACCCCTTACTGTAGTGGTCGCCATAGAAGATCACACCTGTCCCTCAGGAACACCTGAGCTCAAATGGAAGGACATGGGAGAACCCTCCATACCCCGCAAGGCGCCCTTGCGGCCCAATTCATGATATGGCTTGTATCATGTCACACGGATGGTAACTCCCATCCACGAGAAACTGTACTCTGTCAAGCAGAGTCAGGGTCAACAAGCCCCGCTTGTAAACAAGTCAGCAGTGGCTTGACTACGTAAGAATCCAGGTACCCTGGACCGAGATAATAACATGGTGGCGTCCGCCATCGTGAAGACAGTATCGTTCAGCGCCGCTGACAACATCAACCCTGTGGGTGCTCAACAAAAAGGCACCTTGTTGTAGAACGAATGTAACAGGTTGAACCGTTACTGTGATTCCCAGGTAACTCCTGAGTGCTAAGGTATGTGGGTTAATGCCAAGACCAACTGCAAACGGACGAGGAGATTCTCGCCTTAAATTTTCGTCGGGGACGGCCTCACCGCCTCAGAGAAGAAGAACAACTCAGGATGACCTGAGTGGGGTCCAAAAGAGGACGAAGATGAGGAGGACCATCCTCGGGGTTGCATGCGGGTGTAACCATACCAACGCTGCTGTGTTTAGGAAGTCCCTGAACTACACTCAATCGAGTACGACTGTCAAGGAAAAACCTTGACAGGTGAAGATTGTTTACCATACACATGGATATTGCCCAAGACTCACATACGAGGCACGCCTTGCCCGCCACCACGGCTGATTTGACAAGGACACATTGTCCGGAAGACACCGCGCTGGCGTACGTACTAACACCCTCGCGTCAGCTGTGTTGCCAAGGCGACCCTTGGACGACTTATGGTATACAAAAGAGCTTAATAGCTCGTAGAAATCTTAGTGAGCATGGGTCTGATTCACTCAGATGGATATGTGGGAGCACGACCGCACTCAACAACAAGGTTCACTTGTTATGGAAATATGTAACAGTAAACCGCTGTTACTATGTAAAAGCTACTGTTCAGTCTCAGCTGAACAGGGAAAATGCCTCAACGGACTATGAATCACAGAATACTGAGGACACAAGAAGCAGTATGTTTCACAACGGAGTCTGGAGTAACCGACCCGGAATTTCATTTAAAACAACTGCGGGCTATCCCATAGATCGGTTAATAGTCCCGATCCACCCTAATAAAAACGTTCGGGGAACCCGCGTACGACCTAAGAGCAAGGTGCGCTCCCGTGCAAACAGTAAGGCCGACGAGAAGTATTCGTCACAGGCCGTATCATCCCTATTTAACGAGGAAATCCTCGCAGTGTACGGTGCCTCATTGGCACACGCGCAAAAGCCAAATCGAGGTTCTCCTCGACAGAGAAACGCAGGTCAAAGTACTGACCCGTCGGCGTGCGCAGGCATAGTCTCTCGATGCGACGCTGGCCGACGGACCCAGCGTCAGTGTCGAAGCGCACCTGCCAGTCTCTGTGGCAACCATCGCCCTCGGGATACCCGGAGCGGCACTGGCAGGTGACCTGCCCTCCAGCTGATCCAGCATCAGGAAGAAGACCGGACAGAAGAAGGGCTGTCTGTTAGTTGACCAAGGAGAAAAGAAGCTGATGATGGATGACGATGGGGGATGTGAGGAAGGACGATGAGGATGTGTGATGGTGAAGGAAGACAAGCGGATGGAGACGAGATGTCTGATCGACTGTGATGTTGGAAGAGTGACGATACAAATGAAATCACCAGGACTCCTGGTTAAATGCTGCACTGCACAGCAGAAGCGTGCACCGACATACAAGGAAATCCCTTGTAACGTGGCAGAATCCCCACCTGATTACCGAATTTTATTGGTTTTCGGGGTTGTGCCGCACGTGCCAGGCACAAACATCGAGGGATTGACCACAGTACCACTGGGACCCCCAGTGAAGGCATTTAAGATGCCAACGAAGGGGCGTGTTCACCCGACCGCCCCAAACCATTTTAATTGACTAGATCAACTTGGCCCGACTCGAGTTGCACCCCAAAGGAATTGCACGGAATTTGGAAACCGCGCGCGTGCAACTGCGACCCACGATGGGTATAACGTCTAGTAGCTACTCTACTACGTGGGAAAAGTCAATCAGTCTTACTAACCCACTTTTCAGGTAAGACCTGAAACGGAAAATTATTCGGATGGGATTAACCACTCCCCATACCGACACGACCTTGTCGAGGATAACTTCGACCATATTGATATCAGCATACTGACGCTAACTAGCGAAGTATGCTGATATCAATACGCCAACGTGATCAAGACCCCCGACCACGATGCGAAGTGAGGTTACTGATTCGGAAGCGCAGCGCAAACACATCCAAGACCGGTTCTCTGGTCTTCTTCCCTCGCGTTTTTCGCGGTGGTAAATGCCTACGCTGGGCGTAGGGGCATGTAAGAACTTGGCCTTTTATTTTTGCGCGCGCATACTGTTCTCACTACAGTACGGACAGGCTGCCCTGTCCCGGGCACACGTTTCGTGCCACGTGTGATTGTCACGTTTTAGGGCTACGTGTAGGGCCAAGGCAATTACATTTATTCCCTTAATTATCCCTTCATTTTGGTTATTACTGTAGGACTAATTAGATGACAGTGCCACAGTAGGTGGCACCGTTACTAATTGGGGCCGTCAGCCTTAGGATACCTACCAGTAAACCATCGAACCAAGGGACCAACTTCCATCCCCAGAAATTCCGTGACCAGCAACACCGAGACCGGAGTAGTCCGGTGTATTTTGTCTAGGTTTTGCCTAGTTGAGTGACCGGCAGGCCTAGCGCTGCACGGGATCACTACAGCTAGACCAACTAGCGTGCGTCCGGAGTAGGCAGCGCTACTCGTGTCCGTAGTAGACACAGTGACCGGAGTAGTCACATTTTACTAACCCTTTCGGGCGTTTCCCGGAGTAGGATCACCTACCCTAACTAACCATCTCCCTCCTCCTTTCTCCTTTTCTCCCCTGTTTCCCTTCGCAGATCCCCACTCCAGGCCCACCCGGAGGATCCTAGGGCGTCCTCCTAGTCCTTTTCGAGCGCGACCTACGGTCGCTCTACCTGCTACTTTTGTGGCTGACTAGCTAGCTGGACTGGTCTCCCGAAGAAGTTTCGCCTTTAAAACCCCACCTGGTGCGTGGAACTTCCAGTCCACTCTACTACAGTTGGCTCTGTTAGTGGTCAGCCATTGCACCACCTTCACATCACTTTTTCAGGCTCCAGCGTCCATGGAAGAGGGTTAGGAGCTTGAAATATCCAGATAGAGTCATGGTCATGGCACGACGCAATTATAAGGTCTATGCTGATATCGGCCTTAGATTAAGACTCATACGTCGGACACTTGCGATTTTGGACAACGGGGAAGACCCTATCTTCGACCGAGGATCGGTACTCCCACCATAAGCGATGAATCTCGCATCCTAATGCCCGCTCCCGGAGATCTGCGACGCCAATAGCCATCGGTTGGGATCACTCGGGACCATCCAATTGGGGAGATATCTTCCACTGATTACCTTCATCGGCCATGAGAAGCTCATCGCGCCAGTAACATTACGAACAGATTACTGCTACCATTTTGTGGAAGCCATTCGTCCCCAGGAGAATCTCGTTGAGCTCGAAGGAGAAATTACTGTTCCAATCGTTCGAAGGCCTTTAAAGAGGGCACTATGTAGGAAGCCACTACCCATGGAACTGGAACAACCCTTAAAGGACGGAAGTCCTCCTGGGTTACTATTCCCTGCAAAGCCAATCATTCGTAGTAGTGACGACAGATATCCACGGCCTAATAGTGTTTCAATGAGGCCGGGCCGATAAAAGAGTTTGATGAAGTAGAGATAGCTTTTGAGACTTCAGATCAGTTTCTATCTAGGCAACAGTAAATGGAAGAGGAAATTAATGCGATTATCCGTTCAAGAAAAATGCTGGAAACCAGCCCTCCTCAAAATGTACGCCCCGGAAAAGACGAATACATGTGTCGAGAAGCATTGGAAAACATTAAGCTCGTAATGCCCAACTCGCTTCAACAGAAGATCTTAAGACTCAGTCATTATTCCAAGTTAGGTGCTCATCCATTTGGCCGAAAGCTGTACTTTTCTCTGAAAAAGTCCTACTACTGGCCATCAATTTCAATGGATTGTTTTGTTGTCGCCTACCAGTGCCAAATTGTGCGAAAAACAGAATCAATTGGGTAATAATGTCAAGGAGCTAAATATTGTTGTACCAAAGAACCCACTGTATTTCGAGGCAGTCGACATATTCGGCGAAAACATCCGTACCAACAGGGGCAACCGCTTTTGCTGGTGATCACTGATCGATATTCAAAGATCTTACGAACCGTGCCCACTAAGAAAATCTCTGCAACAGCAGTTGTCTTCGCCTTTGTTATACACTTGGTTTATGTTTACGGTCCAAAAATTCCGTTATTGCCTGATAATGGTAGCTATTTTGCGTCAAAACTCTTCTTGAGCGTGTGCTCGAATTTAGGTATCAATAACTTATTCACTACTACATACCATCTGCAAGCAAATGGGCAAGCCGAGCGTTTCAATCGTATAATCCTTGAGGCCCTCCGGCACAAAGTAGCCGATCACTCGAAGACTAGGAGCTCTTCACGGACGCACTAACATTTTCTGATAACACACACACACAGGAAAGCGAATAAGGCCCTCTTCGAACTCGTCTTGTCACGCATACCCACTTCCTTATCAACAGAAGCACAGCCTACTCTTGAAGAGAACTCTTTGAAAGTACAGTATCACCACCAGTGGACGTCTTGGCTAAAATGGCCTATGTACACCATGACCAAGTTTATAGAAAATGAAAAACAAAGTACAAACGAAACTTTGCCGCGCAATTAAGAATATAATAGCCCGTTCGTATCGTTCTTATTCCTAAGAAGGGAGCCGCCGGTGAGCAAATAACGTCGACAAAGGTTGTCTGCCTCTGCTACTGGTCGAAATTAAGATATGGAAGTTCGAGAGGACACTGTGGTGCTCGTTAATGGAGATAACGAAAAGCGGTTTTCTCGCGATCCAGTTGAGCCTGTACCGATTCCCTGGGGTACGGGCAAAAAAGGCGCCTGTGGGAAATATCGACGTCGATTGTGGAAATTTTAGTGCAATAATGAGCCGCAGACGCCACGAGGCAAAAGAGGGGTAAGGGGCACGGAGTTCGGGAGAAGTGTAAATTTGAGTCACTTAAGGGGGGTGCGAACGCGTAAAGGGAAAATAGGCGGTATCTGTGGTAGAGAAAGCGAGTTGCGCGAACGTCAAGGGATAAACGCGACTGTAAATCGGATAACCGGATGCATAACGTGACACACACAATAGAGCGGGCCAAGCCCAAACGCTGGAAGGACCAGAGTCGACGTAGAGAGGGACCAGCCCGAGGAAAGACAATTAGGATCTTAAGGTCGGGAGTAGGAGGGCTAGGCCGAAAACAGGCACCTTTAACGCAGCGTCCCTTAGGATAGGGTAGAGACTAAGTAATAAAAGCAAAAGACTAAAACTATCGGAAAAAGTGCTCTAATAGCATCGAATCAAAGGGTTACTAAAAAATAGGTAAGAAGCAATCGAATTCCAGTTCAGCAAGTGGAGGTCCACGTGTAGTCCAGTGTCCCACCACGGCGCGTGCTAGGGTCCAGTCTCGGCTGCATGCCATGGTGGACTTGAGGGTGGACCCGTGCCAACTGTAAACACGCCACGTTTACTGTAGCTGAAAGTAGGTAGTAGCTGTAAGTGAGACTCCAGATAGTCCGTAATAGCAGAATACGGACCCCCAAAATAAACGAAAAACATGGTCTAAGGGCACACCCTTAATTAGCATCACCTTCAGGATCTCCCTGCATTACAGAAAAGCGCGAAACGTCAGGTGACTTTATCAATGAGATGCACAACACTTATAACACTCCCGCATCTATCATTAACGCGAATCAACTCAAGTGATATTCCCGACGGGGGTTCATTGTCAATGGACTACTTGACCTTCCGTTGGTTGAAACGACAGGGGTGGCGAAAAGTAATGCTGAAAAGGACTGGACAAGGGCGCAAGATATTACTCCCACAAATGGTCAAAGCGGAAAAAATTTGATACCTCAAAGATCCGTTGCGGCCCGTAATATTCAAAACGAAAATGGATTTACTAGGAATAATTCCGATCATCACCCCACCGGGGACAAATCGGTCCTATCGCAAGAGAAAATGCTGCTTACGAAGTAGGTGCAATCTCTATAGAACTAAGGTGACATAAAAATATTTTCTCGGACTCTAAGCAAGTTGAAGAAACCAATATTTACTAAACGGAAGCCAGAAGTTCCAGATCAGCAATATCTAATCGAGAACATTTAATGACACTATCGAGTAGAAGACTAGGATCTGTTACTTCGCGCACACATGAAGAGCTATCAAATCTCTGAAGAAACTTGGTAACCTTCTTTGGAGCTCGCGAGGAGCATGTTGGTGCAATACTTGCGAAAAATAAATTTCCCTTACCATCAGAGATAATTACTCCTCATGTTGGATGAAATATTAAAGATCTTTTCGAATCTACGAATTATTCTCCAATCTTCAGAAAGAGGGTGAATATAAGGAAAGAATTAGAAGAGAGAAGTTAGTCAAGAATACGTTTTTCTTGGCAAACAGGGGCAATAACTCCAGCAAAACCGCCCAAAGTCACCGTAGTAGTTATTTTGACAGGATCAACAGGGGTAAAGCGGGTACACCCTAAGAAATGTTTGCACACTGCTGTTGAAAATTAAGATTTTCAATGACCCAAATCGGCAGAGTCTGCAACGAGTCTTTCAATATCAACCGTGGGAGCGTCTCTGGTGGTAAGTTTGACCCACCGCTCATTTTTTTTGCTTCTCAACGCTCCACAAACACAAAAAAACTATTAAGCATCTCCCTCACAGAACAGGGGAGAGGGCTCACTTGATCTCCGAATACTTGGACGAAAAACTAATGATTGACCCACCAAGCCTCCGCCGAGAAGAAATTCTTATCTGAAGGTGGAGTTTCCGGGCTCTAGAGTAAAAAAAGAACGTTCAATTTCTCTCCACTGATGATCTGCTGGTGTTCCTTCATGATTGGGCCACGAAGCTGGCTAACAAAATTTTGTCCCGTGATAGCCCAACTCCATTCGAGCTGCGACAGGAGAGATGCTGAAAATTTCTTAATGACGTTGACTGCAGTCGGGTGGTATTCGATAGGCCCGTACAGTGGCAGAGAAGGAGCGGTTGAATCACTTACTGGTACCTCCGATACTCTCACGGGGGAAGACGATCAGGTAGATTCGTTTAATTAACACTAAGCACCGCGAGTGAAGGTCGCATACTTTCGCGCCACTCGTTGGTCGAACAAAACAGAGGAAGAATCGGCATAGTTACTCTCTCGCGGGCGATAGTTTCCCACAAAAGACTCAGGAGCCATTACTATAGCCAAAATACGATAAAGAGCTCTCCTTTGTTCCCTATAGCTCCGTGTTGGCGTCCCCTTCGAATTTGCCTCAGCTGCCGGTGAGCAATATTCAGATTCATAACGCTTAAGCTTTTAAAGGAGCGGGAGAGTCCTCGCCAGATACAAGAACGTTGTTATCAGACCTTTTAAAATATCCCGCTGGTGTATATGCCGACGGAGATGCACACGACAATCACCGAGCTCGAGTTATTCCAAACTTATCATCACACTCCGGGGATCTCCCTTCTTCCTTTCCTGGAATATAATCCGGAGCCACTACCGCATCTTCCGTACCTTCCACTGCTTCTGGAATATTTCGTATCGGTGATGCTTCGACATGCTGAAACTTTCTCGGCTCGCAGGAGACTCCCAGGTCCCTCAAGCCGCGCACCAGAGCAGCTGCAGGTCCTCGGAAGATTTCCGGTAACTATATTGTCGCATTAATCTACGAACCCGAGCTTATGTTTCGCCAATCAACTCCCTCTTTCACGGATTGTACCAGATGAAGTCAATTGCTCCTTCTGTTCTGTCACTTAGGTAGCGGAAACGATTGGCGCTACCACGTTGGCTATTTCGTGACGGAACCCGAACCCTTTCTGTCCGGTCCATTGCATACTTGATGTGATTCCTATGTTCCACCCCTCTTCGCTGAGGAGAAGAAGTAGCATGTCAGTTCGGAGCCTCTCAAGAGCTGTTCGTACGCGAGACAGAATCCACGATAGGTAAATGGTGTCTTATACCTCCCACATGTCGAAGCATGCAACTGATATTGCCCACCCTGGGCAGTGCAAACCCCACCAGGCCGATGAGGGGCTGGCAACAACACATGAGCCACCGTAAGCGAACTTTGGCGGAAGCTCCGCAAATTTCCCCAGGGAACTTCCCAGTCCTCCAACTGGCGGGGATCCGGAACGTAGCGCGGTCTAAGTGAGTTCGGGTGGAAAAATTCCACTTCAGATTGATGCCGCTGAATGAAATACCTAAGCTCACACCGATAACTAGGCTCATATCTGACTATATTCACCCAAAAGATGAGGTCCGCTTTTTTTGTTTTCTTCCAGTCCGGAGCGAGCACCTTGCGGTCCCAAATAACTACCTGGGGGTGCACATCAGTCGCTACCCCGAGTTGCGACCGTTATGGAATTGAATCCTCAATCCGTATAACATAGTGGACGTAGGTAACTCCCCTTGGTGACCAAGGACATCACATGCCCGTTGGAGAGAGAACAAGACCGAGCAACAGGGACCCTGCTAGTAACATAAGCTTTTCTACGAGCCTTGGAACCTGATCGCTGCTCCAAAACCTACGCGAAATCACAGGCTCCCAGCAACCGATTTGGCACCGTCAGAGAAACTTTTCCAACTCGGATTAGGACGTTTACATCCGTGAAAGCCACTCAAAACCCTGCAGCGCTTCGAAAGGAACCCCCTGGGAGCATAAACACCAACCCTCACTAGCCCGTGTAGCTGCGGAGAATCTCTATGTCGTAGCATCTCTTTGTCGTAGAGGTACCGGGAGTCTAGCGACGGAGCCCTTTCAAATGCATTGGAATCCTTCGCCATCGGGGTATACTCTTGTTGTGTCGCAAACAAGGCGTACAATACTCGGCCACAAGTTTGGCTTCTGAGAACCACGTACAGTATTGTATATGGCCTCAAATTTGGATAGCGCGAGTCGTATACAGTACTTTGCATGGCTATGGGCCACATATTGTGAATGTTGCACTATGATACAGTGAAATAAGCACAAAAACGTGCGAAAAAGCAACGTGAAGGCTGATTTGTATCTATATTTTAGTTTTTTAGTGCTATCTATCGCATTTTGATATTTATGAGTTTTATGTATAAAGATGGGTGAAGAAGGATTCGGAACAGACCCCGGAGACAGGAAAACCCCAAACGCCACAACCCACCAAACAAAATCACATACCAAACACCCAACAACCCAAGCACTACCGCCACCACTACGTTGACTGTGTCGTTTGTTGTCCTCAAACGAGTGATATCCCTTGTCTCCTTGAACTTACGGTGTGCATACTGATGTTCAAGGGGGCAATAAACATTATACTGCAGGTGTCTCCTGCCTCTTTAGACTTTAGAGCTTAGCTTGAAGTTCAAAGGGGCAATACTCTCAGTGACTGCTAAACTTTAAATCTTCCCGGTACTTAAAAGGATGGCCGGATGCCTTTGGAACCACTAAGGACGCAGCAAAATCACAACGGCTACTAGGAGTGGAGTCATAGAGAAGAATCGGAAAGTTTAGTTGGTAGCGACAGGAAGCAGACGGGCGGTGGAATATGTAAAAAATGAATTAAAAAACTATAGAATTGAAAATAGAAAACAAAGAACGGAAAAAATAAACAAAAGAGAAAAAACTTGAAAACGAAACGAACATAATCAAAACAAAAAATTAAGTCCTTCCAGTACCTGCGCAAATCGATATTATAACTTCTAGATACCATAGCACAGCAAAATACTAACTCAAGATACCAGAGCACATGAGGGCAATTCATGCGCGCAAGACAATGAAGGAAGTAGGAAAGGATAATACCAGCTTCGTACCGCGTGGTGCCCTTCTCAACTTGCGATGAAGAGGTCGAAGAAAAGACTGGAAGGGGCCCCCCGCTGAAGACTGCCTACAAAAGTTAGGCCGCCTTGATATTCCAATTATTATTCTTTTTTGCACATAACCGTGGATATGTCTAGCTTTTTAATCTCCCGGAGGTGGTTCAAGGTACAGCAACAAACATATCGTGCCAAACAAAGAAAAAAGGTACTGTACGACGCCAAAAACTTGTCGAATGGGGAAACGTGTATGTGCCCTCGAAAAACGGCTAATATTTGTGGAGAACTACTCAAATATGGAGAGAATTCCGCGCATCGAACCCGGGACCTCCCTGTCAGTAGTTCGAGACACTACGAACTAGGCTAAATGACCCAATAATTGCACTACAGTAATGATATACGAATATTATGAATGCTGAAAAACTACGTGAATATGTGTCGCGCATATCGCTGCAAGTGGCCAAGGTGGACCTCCTGATTAGCCCTTAGCTAGCAATATAGTCAGATTTTGCAGCAGACACCCGTTATACTGATTCTATAAAGTTCTATACGCTTTAAATGTAACGAAAATCCGTTTTGTTGGTACCATAAAGCTTTTCTCTCAGCTAAGGAGGGTTATACGTAGCGTAGTCGGCATTTACACTGTACCGTCACCAGTAGAGCTCATTTTAATGATCTTATTGTGATGCAATTATGATTCACGCTTGCGCACTGCTACAAGCAGGCACTGAACTGTACAGCACGGGCAGTTTTATATTGTTTCCCACCTGGTTCTTGGTACCGTGTGCTCACCTGAAAGGCTACGAGATTTCGCAGTCAGGACTTCTCGGCACCGAACTTGTTCCTGATATTTTCGCAGAAGAAAGGAACCTATCGGAAGAATTATCTAATTTAATCATCTTAAACCTGGGTCTCAATGTTTTGGTTGACATTGAAATTACTTACCCCGCCGTCGTAGATAATACTAACCTAGGTAACTAGTGTTTATACCTACCTGGCCACTGGGGCTTCAGAATTAACAGCCACCCTGGTTTTTGCTCTGAACTTGACGCCCAAATTCCGCCTTTGCAGTAACTTTGCCAAGGGCAACTTCGCCTATAGCCACTTTTATACGTCCGGATTTCCCTTTCATTTTGCCACTCTCTATCCATTTTTTCATTACCCATTTCAGTGTTTTTGTGACAGTTACTCATACTTGGGGACCCGGACTCCAGCTTTTATATACGAATAAGAGCTTCAAGGTTTTCACTGGTGACAACAACCTATTCTTCAATTGAGATAATCACCAGTGCTGACCCACTGACATCCTTTTCGCCCAATATTGCATCCCTATTTACAGGGTTCATTGGATTCTATCCTTCTTCAGTTTCTAGCATTCCGCGTATCCCGGTCCAGCGCTACAACACAGAGGACAAATATACCACCCAGACGTCCAAACAATCACCCCTGCTCTACCGAACTAACGTCTGGCCGTCAGAAAGCTGTGCTGATGCATCGCAGGGTGCTAACATAGAAAAAGAGAATGCGAGAACCATGTAAGTCTAGATTTCTGCATGTTTTTTTCTCATTGTCTGACGAGATTCCGTACCTAGCTTAAAAAAACTTCATACCGCACATTGCACTACAAAAAAATTTAAAATCAGGAGGTGGTATTAACTTTGAATAGATCAATGGTCCATCGGCTGTGGGAAGCAATTTGCACACACAAAGATAACGTATATATAAAGTTATAATGAGTATGAAAATAGCCATTATGATTTTTTCCTTTGATTGTTTCCCCTCGACCACCAATCTACAACTACGTAACTCACAAACTGGAAACTTGCCAATGGTGCGTACATGCACAGCAAAGTTGGTGAAATGCTATAGTTTTTTGGAATTATTATGTCGATATACAGATTCGAGTTTACCAGCAGAACATCATAACTTTGGAGTACACAACCACATCACATGGGAGATTTTAAATTTTATTTCAAGAACCCGCTTCGAGGACTATTTTCATGCATTTACTCTAACCTTTACACGGAATCAGAAAGAACTGACATAAGATGGTAACTTGGCAGTGAATCTTTGATAACCATTCAGTCGCATTTGGGGTCAAATGTTTCGCCGTTGGAGAGATTTCGTATGGATTAAAGAATTTCACGAATGTACGGAGACTGTAAGTCAAAAGAACTACTGCAATTTATTGCAACAGAACTTAATCCTTCAACTGGATGTGAAATCAAGACTGCATGCTGCGGTATGAGTGGCATCGTACTGAATTTTGAGATTTTTCTGTCAGATTTTGTCCGCAAAAACAGGCGTTAAGAGTCTAGTCCTATTCAAGGAGTTGCCGTCGTTTTTCGCCTTACAGGACCATGATTTCACTCAAAACACCTTTTTTGTCCAAACTCTGCATTTTTCCGTGACTACAGCAGATAAAATTTCAAATGATCGAACCAGGATAGAAATGAACGTGAATTCGAGTCTTTGAGAATGTAAAACGACAATTTACTGGGTCATTTTTGTCATGGATGGAATTTTTCAGGTGCAGGGATTATATCTATGTGGCAATCCCGACGAAATAATCTATCCTTCTAGGGTGGCTTTCTTACAGATGGATATAGACCAACGATATTTCGTTAGTACCGCTGGTACAATGTTTTTAAGAGCATACCAGAAAATCTAAATAGATTTTCCGTGCAATGAAATGTTGCTTTTGGAAATATAAATTTCAATTCCATCGGTTATCTTCACAGATTCACACTCAGAGTAGATGCAGACTGGATGGTCTAGAACATGAGAATAAATTTGATTTTTATAATTTGTCGTTGTAATTCAACACATACTTACTTTTAATTTTCATCGTAGACTCATGACTGCTATACAAATGGATTGATGCCTGTCTCAAAATGACTATTATGATAACATTGCAGATCAACTCACTGAGAATTCGCCTAATGCTATTGGCCTCTGCAGATCTGATGTTGAAGTTCCAGAGCATTACATTCCCGCAATTGCTGCAGTAATGGAATGGACTTTGTGCCCACAATGAAAAAGGGAAGAAGAGCAAATGATGCAGGATGTGAGATGTGGCCGTCGTGGGTGGGCACATCAAAGTAAAGTGCTTACATCACGGCAACTAACATCTTTAACAAGTGAAAGTTTACATGGACCCAATAAACGGCTGTGATACCCAGGAAATGGTCCAGAGGGCGTAACCAATCCTAGTTATCATGTGCATGTGATACCCAGGAAATGGTCTAACGGGCGTACCAAATCCTAGTTATCATGTGCGTGTTATACGGTTAACGTTACTGTACATATAAATGAATAGACAATAAGGTAAAAATTAAAAACACGTACGTTTGGAGCCACTAGATTTTTGGTTGTAGGTTTTTCTCCCCGTCCAGGGTCTTCCTCCCGTTCAGAGTTTTCCCAATATGAAACCATCTATTTTATACTAAAAGAGCATCTCTTACGGTAATCTCTGTTTATTGGAGTGTTTTGAACCTTTATGCAGTGCAGCAGGGTGATACAGAGCTCTATAAGAACCCGTTAGCATTGTTCAAGTTGATAAAGGAATAAAGTAGCCATCAAGCACCACCAGAGCACTTACTTCTCCTTCTCAGCAGTAGTTAGGTACGCTACGTCCTTCTGAGTGCCCCCTTTGTTCATTGGAGGCTCAGCTGTATTCCTACATTTAACTGCAGTACCCTCCGGCCTCTTACACAGTACACTGACCATAAATTCTGTCTTGGAGCTCCTACCTCTACTGCACGCTCAGCCACTGTACAATATCCATCTAAAAACAAAAAACGCTCGCAGTTGCACTCGAGTAGCCGAGTAAAGGCTAGTAGCAGTGGACAAAAACCCATAGTTACCCCACAAATGGGGCCCCATATACAGCGGAGGTTCAGATCAGATGTAATATTTGCAGATCTGAAATGATACACCATCTCCTCTACTTTCAGTGCTTCATAAAATGAAAAAGGAATTTTCTATAAGGCATTTGGAAACACCCCGTGACTGCTTTCAAACTCACTCAGAAATTTCCACCTTTCTCATAATTATTATTTATCGTACTTTACGGTGATTTTCACTTGTCCGGACATTATTTTGTTTGCAGGGTAGTTCAGTAAAGAATTAAAAAATGCAAGCTGTTGGCTATTGTCGTGTATATTCACGATTCGACTCGAGGAATTATCATAAATACCCAAAGCGATATTAAAATTTATCAGTAATCAGTGAATTATTCATTTTTTCACATTCAAGTTGGCTTCTGCTAATAAAAATGAGTTCACAGCAGTCGCAGAAGTGTAGACCTTCTCGAAGGAAGTGTTTTGCCCTCTTATAGAGAACAGCTGGTAAAACTCAAGATTTAATCTTGCATTATATACTTGAAACCTCATTAGCCCACAGCGTTTACTTTGATAAGATTCATTTCAAAGCAAAAGGAATTCAGTAATCATGAATTTAAGGGACTACAATTTTGTTTAAATTTAATAAAATGTCAATAATAATAATTTTACGTAATTTAAATTACTTGTGTTCATATGAGTACACATTTATTTTTACTTTTGATATAATGGATATATTTATTGGATTTAGAAGTTTGAAATGCTCCAGGTTCTCAAACTACTGCATTAGGTATACTGCGTTTGGACGACGCGGCAAAAAAATCTTCTAGATGAGTATTTGCTATTTCAACATTTGGGCTGAGGTTTCATTGCCTTGAAACTTGCGAATATTGGAAGGTGGGTCTAAATATTTAAAGTTAAGGAAAACAAAGATCTTGTGCTCTGCAAGTTGAATGGATAAGCAGCATCCAACAAGGGATTTTTGATTGACGGGGCACGGAGTTTTCTGTGAAACTCGAAGTAGTTGCCTCTCAGTTTTCGTTTCTAGGAGTATGATACATGTTATGCTGTCTTATGTGCGTCTAATGATTACAAGAGTCCACCATAGAGTGCGTCGTACTATTTAGGGGCTCAACGGGAGATTTGGTTGGCCTTTATTTTAAGAGGAAAGGAAGAAAATACTTGAAGCAATGCTTTTGTGGCAACAATAGTCATTGAAAGAGTTATGAAAGGCAATATAGAACGGAATAGTTTCAATCCAAAAGGATATTTTCACCTGTACCTTTTGAGGGACAGTGAAGTACGTCTCGATCAATTGATGGCAGTATTAAGATAATTGATTTTGACGACCTGCTCACTGTTTTTGCGAAGGATACTTTCATACCAATGAAAAACAAAAACAATGAAAACAGATTTTATGAAAAGTTTGGAATCTTTTTTTTGGAGCGCCCAATGTCAGAGAAAGGACCAAATATGATTGGGAAAGTGGGTGTCAGCTTTGCGGAGATGTGAGTAGTTAAGAAGTTGACTACAGTCTCATTTAATGCTCGTGCTAATGGAACAGTATGGAGTTCCAATTGTACATTGGATTGTGTTATGTCGAGGAAGTTATTCACAAGGGAAGATGACCGTAATGATATCGTAGAAAAAAGACAGTGCATCAACTAATTAGTATAAGTACAATGAAAAGTCGTGTTTATGATAGATAAATTTGAGGCACGGGTAGAGTCGTAAATAGATAGCTATTATGACGAAGAGGATTACATAGCAGAAATTACCTCTGGGCTACAATTTTTTCTTATTTTGAATTGCGCTAGGTCAAAAGGTCAAGCAATGAGTGGCTCTGAAAAACCTCTAGAGGAAATCAAATGTCAGATACTAGATTGAGGACTTCTGGGGAGCACGAAGATCTTCGAAAGATAGACGAGTAGTTTGTGGAAGCCGTGACTGGGTTCACATGTATTAATGGGCACGTGAAGAAGTATTGGAGATTAATGTGCGAGGGGGCGTATGCAGAGTGGGGTCACTACAGATGCGACAGAGATACTTGATTCAGTGACAGGAGTCTTCCCGGACTGTATAGAACTGATCAAAACAATTCTCTCTACAAAGGAAACCCCCGAATATCATTATCAACGGAAGATTAAGCGGTAAGTAGTGAAGATTGAATTTCTTAATCTTCTAATAGGGTATCAGAGTTTGAATTATCAAAAATTAAGAGATTTTACAGAGAACAGGAGATAGAGGTTTCATGTAGCCAATTTAAGCTCACATACGAACCTAATACAGTTATTAATTATTTATATCTGCGGAACATCTAACCTCTAATGAAGAAGGGCTGATTCATTAAGACCGAAACAGAAATCTCGGTTGAAGGCAGAGATCTTAATTCGTGTTTTAAAGTTTAGTGGGCCCCAATTGAAGAAACTCATAAGAAGATGACGGTCCATGAACTGCATTGAGTTTTGAAATACTCAAAATAAACACTGAAGCTCTTAATTGAACTGAAATTGCAGTGCTGATCGCTGCTATGTGTACCAGTTATATACATTTGTATGTATGAAAGCAAAAATAGAAAGAAAGGAGAGAGAAATGACGCTTCTCGAAGAACAATTGATTAATGCAATACACTTGTGGAGATGAAGTCAGTGGTAGGAAATTTGTTATTGCCCTCGGAAAAAGCTCTTAGGAAACTGAAAATATGTCTGTATTAATTTGATGAAAATAATATCGTACCGCTATGATAGACTTTGATAGCTGTAAAAAAATAAGTGAGAACAGAAAAAAGAAACAACAATTGTTGCATCACGTCTGCCAGTTCGGTATCCTCAGTCCACATCTTAAGCTTAATTCAGCGTGTTGCAACTCCAAAATTTGCACTCCGCATAGCAATTAATAAATGTAATAATTCTTTGACAAACCAGTTACCCAAATACGCACATTACAATACTCGCTTACGGCGTAAATATAAATAAGCTGCAAAAAAATGTATCTGATGGTGATTTCAGATCTAAAATACGGGGATTAGTATGAAACAGTACCAAAAGTGTGAAATGTGAAAGGTACCCGTGATTGAGAGAATTAAGTTGGAGTTTATTTATCTTTGGGAGGCTCGCATGGAAAAAAGCGAACAGAATTCTGACCACACCGGTATATTTAGGGATAGAACATTTTACCAGCTTTTCTGTTGAGCAACACACAACGTACTTCACATTAAATCAATGACAAAAACAATACTTCAGCAAAAGGAACAAGCCTCATGTATTTTATGCAGAACTCAGTATTCTCGCTAAAGTGTTGGCAACGGACTGCACTAGACCTTATTTTGGCTCTCTATTTAACCCGGATCGAGAAAATTCATCGCAATTTAAGGGTTTAAATGCATGCTCTGCAAAATAGAGTATGGGAAAGAGTATTAGGATCCAGAGTATTGAAAACTGTTTTAAACGATCGAAATATATTCCCGCGGCAACATTTTACGGTTTATTATAAACAGGGGCCTTAGCAGATAGCTGTACTTCATTTTAAATTGAAATTAAAATCAGTTTGTAACAACTTACTGTAGTTTCATATTAGGAAGAGTTTTCTTCATTTATTTTTCAGATTTACTACTTCTTTTACCTGTCAGCAGTGAAAATGAAATAATGAAAGATTCTAAGAGATACGTAATTTTTTCTTAATTTTTATTTAATATAAGAAATATATAGATTAAAATGGGGTACATAATTCTTTTAAGTAAACACATAAAGATGACTTTGAGTGTAAATATGCTATGATATAAGAATATAATGAAATAATCTTCAGTTGAGAGCAAATTAAACTACTAAAATGTGCCGTCTTGAACTCGAGGACGTCAGATCCTCCAGAAAATTTCAGTGATTTTCTAAAATACATGTCGAATTAAAATATGTAAATCTGAACATATAAAATCTTTCTGACTCCAAAAAAATATATTCAATAATACAATGTTCTATTTTATTTCTATTTAGTTAATAGTTTGATTACAGTCGTTTCTTTGAAGTTATATGGATATTTCATGTCCTTCATCAATGCATATTTGAGTCTTGAAGGTATGAATTCATACTGCTTTTCAAACCATCATTGCATCCCGAATTGTCTCAAGTGAGTCCACAACTAGTGCTTTAGTTCCATTGTGTCAATTTTGACAATAATGAACACTTTTTATCATGAATAATGTAAAATATCACAAAGGTAACTCAAGGACTACAGAAATCAAGGATAAAGTTTAACTTCTTCTGGAAACTTGTGATTAATTTCTGTCAAAGTTGTGATTTAGTGAATTTTTAATCTATGAAAATTGTTTAAGAATGAAAAATATGATGAAGACAAGCACTTTTTGATTGAAAACTGAAATAATCATCATTTTTTCTTTCTGGTCACTTAACATCGAAGCAGGAAGATAATGACCCAAAACAGTAAGTTAATACCTTATCGGGTTCTTTATTAACTGTTTTTCATCAAGGGAGAGTACTAATAGCGAATAATATTGAATAAAGTAGGAAATAGTCGAGATAAAAGTTAGTGAATTCTGAAAAAAGGTAACTAAATTGTAAGTCTTTATTGTACGGATATCATTTGTGAGAACATATAATTCTCATTAAAGTGTCATTTTGTGCTGTTAATTTATCTAGGAACGAAGTATGTCTCCAATTTGAAGATTTGATGCTGAAATTTAATTAGTTTCTTTGTTTCGTAAAAGAAAGATTGACTGATTTGTTCTTGGAATGTGTTCACCATGCTCTGTATATCGAGAAAGTACTCATTTAGTACAACGATATAGTTTTTGAACCTTGGCATATGGTCAAAAGTTCCTGAAAATGTACAGCATTTTTGAATTACATGTAAATTATTCTCCTCGCGTCGCATAGAGGCTATTCTAAATTTTTGACCTCAAAAATGTTTCACGCGATGGAAAATCTTTTTGGTATTATTTATGCTAAATCGAAATAATTACCAACGAAGAAAAGTAAAATATGTATTTCCGAGCTAAAAGATTGTTGAGCTAACTGGAAATTTGTTCTTGATCAATTTCAGATTGTTGATGCTCCGAAACTCGAACTCGGGGGTGCCAAGTGAGGTTGCGTGACTGACCACGCTGGGGCACAATTGGATCAAGCCCCGGTCCCTTTTTCTAAATATTTCTACACAGCATTTCCATGGCTTGAGTAAGTTGAAAAGAGAATAAGTTTGCCGAGCTGCGGTAGTGGTGCGGGAACTGAGTTACAAAGCCTTCTGTTTACTAGAAAATTGTTAAAACTTCTCGTAGTTGCATTTCCTTCTAGTTTTCGATACTGTTGCAAGGATTTGCGAGAGTTTCCAATAAAATCAGCAGATCAAACACAAAAGCCAATGCATGGAGAGATATTTTCCCATAGCATATATACAGCAAGGGACGTAAAGTTCCATTTGTAAGATTTTTTGCTTTAAAAACTGCTGCATTGGATCGAATACCGTTTGAGCAAGCGTTAGGGGTGAAATTTGATCATCAGAAATGGAGCTGCTTTGACGGAGTTCCTATGTACTAACTGGAGCGTATTTCACAAGTTTATCTAAGCAAGTGCTAAAGGAGCATATCAGACGTGGAATTAATTGAGCTGGGAAAGCATTTTTATACAAAAAGAGTACTTGACTCGCTAGACTGAAGGGATTAATGTACTCCAGTAAAATCTTTCTTCTTTAAAGACAATAAAATTCAAGAAGGTATCATTAATTGACATATTTAGTGACAAAAAACGTAAACTATTCATTTTACTGGGAATGCCTATAATATTAAAGGTTCATATTGTTCGAACTGTTATTTGCTCCGGAAATGTAAGTTCTTTACGTGGAGTAAAGACTACCATATTTGATGAGTTCAATTGACCACAGGACTAATTATAATTGACGGTGCACAATTGAATAGCATACACTGCATGCTATTTAATTGGCAACAGAACGGTTGTGTTGGGTGTAAAATCCTCGTGAATTACTTGAATTTGTTTTCAAGAGGAAATAGATACAACAGCATGTAACTGGGATGTTTCTGTCTAGGATCGATAAGAAGTGTCAACGCGGCAGAAATGGAGGAAAAGTCTCTCTAGGCCATCCGAAACTCGTCTTCTCTCTCAAAAGGTGAAGAAGTAAGCTCTCGCATTCTCACTGAGTACAATGACGACTTGCGTAAACTGCCGTATGTAACTGAAGAGTACAAGAAGCTGAAACTATGTCCTGAAAGACATATCAATCGAAGTGATATTTATCCGTTGGTAACTCTAACACAAGTGTCGATTGGAGGTGTAATAGCCATAGTATCGATGTTCCAGGGGATGGTAGCCGTGTTTTTCAATGTATGTCTTGAAGCTACACTAGAATACTAGGAGCTATCTGATTCGAAATCGGATATTCCTGTAAATGTTACTGAAGCAAGAAAATTCTTTTTTTATTTCTGAGACAGCGCAGAAAGATATTGAAAAAGCTGTTGTATCGACAGTAGAAGCTCGGGAGGCACAAGTGTATTTTAGGGGATATTGATGGACTACCAAAAACCACCTTTAAATGCTCATTTGAGGAACTCTGCGAAAGTTTTTTGGCGATCTGGAATAGATTTTCATTTGGTTTCCTCAAAGATCGAAACTTTTGAGCTACAGTTATTCGAGAGTTGTCTTAAAGTCACGGTATACTGTGTATCGGCGTCAGTGTCGAGAAATAAATCACCAGTACTTCGACAACAGAGTGGCACAAATGCTTCTTTACGTAGAGTACCGCTTTCTGGAACACCGGTAGGAGTTCTTGTTTCAGATACAAAAAGACGGTTTCAGTGTGGGCACTACCAATTGTACGTGCAGTATCTCCGCCTTGCTCGCTTTGAACAGGACAAACAATAATGGCCTTAGCTAGCAATTTGTTCTTGCGGGACCAAAAAATAAAAAAAAGCAGCAAAGAAAGTATGTAATTCATTCATTAAAAACTCTTCATCGGATAGGAAATCATTAGAAAAAGACGTCCATTTACTTAAATACATCTACGGCGCGCAATGAGTAACTTGGAAGCGCTACAATACTGATTATGGAACTATCGATGAACAATTCGCCGAAATGAGATCGAAAGGTAGTGATCCATTGAATCTCGGTGAAAACGGTGCAGAGGTGTTGAATTGAATTACGAAGATTTTTGATGAGACGCTGTGGATTCAAGCGAGCTGAGTATCAATGCTTAAGTGCTTCAGCCACCGGTAATATTGTTTTGGCTGTTGTGCGGCAATAGTATAACAACAATGGACTATCATTTACTGATAACAGTCAACACTGCACTATTGGTGGGAGCTCTGTGAACGGCCCTCCAAGAAGAGCTCAGCAGCCGCTTGATTTTAAGAATCTATTGATGAAGGCGCAAAGCATAGATAGCTCAAATACTGTTAAGAGGGGAAATTATGTAGCATGTCAGCTGGGCCATGCTCTGGATTTATCATTTCCAACTGGGAAAAATCCAAAGGTTGACATAATGTCGTTTCAGATTGCTCAAATAGTTCTATGTTCATCTGGGTCCGGGTCTAGGGGAGCGTAAATTGTCAAGATCAAGCTTAGTGTCTTGAGTTTTCTAAATAAGTTAGTTGACTTGCCTGTGAGCGCAAAGATTCATAATGTCAAAATCAAAACGTAGTAGAAACAGCACAAGAAACTTTTATTTCCTTCATGGAAGGAGACAGCTGTTATTAATCCATCGTCAGGTGTTCCAATGAAGCTGTTACTAGTGCATGAAGATATAAAGGTTGGGGAACATCCGAACGCCCCTCTATTTCCGAATATTGTGCGGAGTCAGATCCAGTTCGGTCGGTGCATGTCAAGTGATTAATATAGCTGCCAAGTCAGAGAAATGTTTCTGAAACTTGGAATCGCTCCCAACATAACTGAACAATCAGGACGCAGAGGTTTTGCAGGTTGTCTATATTTCGATCTAAACGAAAACAAAGACTACATAAGGGATTTTCTTGGACATTCAAGTATCAATTATACGTTGACGTACATTGGGTTTTTTGACAAAGAAAATCTTACGTCAAGCAAGGCTATGGAACTTGTTGGACTCGAATTGTTAGGTAGCTGGGTCTTTTGAGTACTAGAAATTGACATTGAAACAGAAATGATGGGTTAATGATCAACTGTAAAGGCATGTGGGTATGTCTTCTACTTATAACTGTCTGAATATAACACTTTGGGATGAATAATCATCTGATGGTTCCGCACATGAACAATGGCATCAAAAGTTTGCCGTTATTGTTTTCAAAGCTGGCCCATAGGACCAATCGTGCAATTGGAGCTCTGGGAAATTCATGTCTCTTTCATACCATTTTTATATACAATGTGAAGTGTTCACAACAATAGAATAGCATATGAAGTTTTCATATTATAGAAACCTGTATAATTTGAAGGATTCATAGCACACCAGCTATGGGTTCGGCCTGCTCTAGATCTTATGTTCAGAACATTTAAAGCAGCAAGAAATAAACTATAGCTCATTTTAATTAAAATAACTCAATTTACAGTATATTTAATTAGTTACAAAAAGTTCGGTGTTGTGAATACTTCAACTAATTTTTTCTAGATACATTTGACAGACACCAGTAAATGAAAGGAACATGGAATGCAGTGCAGATCAACTGCTATCCAGTCAATGATAACAACTCAGCTTGAAATCTCTGAACTTATGTTCACACTGAAAGATCATATTGAAAATCTCAGCTGCCAACCTTAGGAAACATACCACGCAAAACAGGAAGGTATGAGGATCAAGTATTTCTTCAGAATTATTATCCTCTCTACATTGAGAAGCCGATGAGTATGAGCTTACATTATGTAATTCAATCTTTGAACAAAATGAAGATATGTTGAAGAGGTTTCGGGAATTTCTTCACAATGACCTGGAAGGTAGGTGGAGCTTGGCAGAGTTGGATCTTTACAGTAAGGAGGTCCCAGACTCTAATAGTAACATCTAGCAGCGAAGAGAAGCACTCAAGCAGATCAAATTTTTGAGCGGCACACTCCTGAGGAGCTTTGGAATGGAAAACATTTCAAGCGAGTATCGGTGTAAAAATCTTCTTGCCAATGTTAAGGATGAAATAAGTGAGATCTGCGAACTGTACTCGGTTGCCGTTCCATGGTTAAAATTTACGCCAACTAACCTAGTTTTGGGAATGCTGGTCACGTTTGCGCATATTAGGTGCATGTACTGGATAGAAAGGGTTGGCATGGGAAGTTCAAACATTCTGTGAGAACAGCTATGCAGAGTTTATTTAGAAAGGTACTAAAGATTACGTCCAGATGGAAATGATCTCGCTTAGAAACCGAATATTGGAGATTGTTGACCACGGTTGCGGCAAGTAGTACTACAGATGTGAATGAAATTGTCATGAAACGTCGAGTCAGAGAGATCATTAAGTCTATGTAAGGGGACAATTCTGCTACTTAATGATGTAGTTTCTGTAGTTTTAAATGTGGGAGGAAATGGTCCCACAGTCATGGGAAGAAGAGTGAAGCAGAATCAAACTGGAAATGGACACCACCAACGCCCGTGTGCTTCATGAAGACGCTCCTCGTCCGAGAGCAGAAGTACGCAAAGCTATGAATGAGTTTGGAGCAAACAAAAGACCAAAATGGGATCAGTTTGCTCCGATCTTATGCCCATAGTGACATGCGTAGTTCTGCGGATTCACCTTATCTGGATATTGGGTTAATATATCCTGTTTTCATATAATTTCATAAGCTTTTTTTACTATGCATAAGTGCGGAATTGTTCTTTTGCGACCGAAAATATTAACAATACTCAATACTGTAGTTTCTAAACGTGTCCACCTGTCCAAATGAAGCACTTTACATCACGCGTTACTCGGTCGCCCTAGTTTTTGTATAAATTTGAGGCTGTTGCGAATCAGCGTGACGACCCCCTAGTGGTACCTTGGGGCGGTTGCGAGAAAAGTTGCGACTCCCATTAGAATTGAGATTCTTGGAGTATCCTGAAAACTATAAGTGATTTCTAATATTTCATTGGACTGCAATACATTTGGAGTACATGTGCGGGAAAAAGGTGACAGACAGTGAAGAGAAGGTACTTTTTAATGTTACAGATGAAATAGGAATGATATCTTCTCCATTAGAAGAGTTAAGAACCCATTTGATTTTCTTAGTATCGAACAACACCTAAAGTGCTTCACTTTCCAATAGAAAGATGGAATGAAGTTCTACTCGGATTCCAAGAAGAGAATATAGTCCTGCGTATTTTACATATCTCTAAATAATATCGACCGTTATTTAAGCCTACTACTCAAAAATAAATAATTAAAACCATCCCCTGTGCGTCAAAAGATGTTTTAAAAAATTTATTTGGATAGAATGTGGAAAAGCTGTATTTGTATCATATTAAAAGGATCACAAAAACTCATGAATCGCCATGAAGAGGTCTCTATGCACCCTCCTGATCTGTCTAGAAGCGAAACTATGGAATTCAGAGGAGAACAACGCCCGAAATGTGTCAATAAATTGAATAAAATAGACAAGACAGCATTGATTTTTGCATTGTTTTCATTGAGTTTACTATTTAAGGTTCTCCCAAAAGTGCGCTGTTCTGGCACATCTCCAAAAAGATCCTACCTTCTATCGCTGATTGAGTTCATTTCATCAGTTGGAGGAATTGTAAACAATTTCAGTGTATGATGACGCGCAAAAATTACTGTATATCAATCCTAAGAAAGAATGATTTATTCATTGGTCTTTGTTACTTTGGTGATTAATATCAAGTGAATATTTTCCATGTTGATATTGAACACAAAGTAAGGTTTAAATCTGATGATTCATTGAAAGATGTTTTCCGAACGGGATTGTAGAGCTAATCGGTCTTTTGAAGTGAGAAAATCGTTTTCTTGCATGAATTGAATATTTCCGTCTGAACTAGCTGTACTTTGGTTATGTTCCCCTAAGGGCTTTCCTACTGGTCTGCCCATACCCCCCAAATTAGTGAAATTTGTAACTACATGGTTGGCCGACTAAGACCGGCTGCGTTTGCCCCATATATAAGCGTGCTAGACCGTATGGGTGACCTAGCCTAAAACTTTGAATGCCGCCCAGAAAATGGTTCCACATTTCCATCCACATCCTTTCAACATCTCCTTCTTTCATTTTATCCTGTCTCTGTCCAAGCTTCAATGGAGCTTTCCAGTTCTTCATTCCCCATGATGATGATCTCATTCTTTTCAGCGTTGTAGCTGCCGCAACCGCCCTTCAAGCCAAATAAGAACAGTACAAATACCGCTGCGGATCTGTACCAGGTAGCAAACCTAATTGTAACATAAATCGTCAGGAGGGTGCAACAAAAATTTATACAGACTACTTTTAGAGATACTGAATGTGTGAGCCACTATATTCAGTTACAAAGTTTGAGAGAAGATTTGGAGTAACTCGAACAATTTACGAACGACTGAGAAAATTTTGGTGTGGTGCAAATAACTTTTTCCTCTAGTGATCTGACGCAGCAAAACTTGTCGGAGCGAGTTAAGATCAAATGCTAACTGCAGCGCGTTTCAGTTCAGTTCTGGTGAGGCAGCGGACCACCTTGTTTCGTACACACGTCTACACGAGTCTTCAATTATCGCTACATTGAAAGACTTTTGTCGTACGGTCGTGCAATGTTTTCGGGATAGGTATTTGTCAAGACCAATGGGATCTCAGCTCCGCGATATAAAGAGAGATTATACTCATTTAGGCTTTCCTTGATGCATCGGGCATTAGATAGTTCAGGATGGGAATGGAGCAATTGTCATGTTGCTTGGGAAGCCACGAGGCACTTCCAGGACCCAAGACTTTGGGCTTGGGTGGTAGTCCGGAGGATACGGACTGTGCTTGACTATCCATCCCGCAATCATCCCGGAACTTTGAAGTAGTGCCCGGGCGCGCCGCGAGCCGGTTGAGTTGCTCGTGGACCTTCTGCGGAATCTCTAATTTGATAAGGGCCATTGCGCCGGATCGAACATAGTGGTCGGTTGTAGAAAAACGAGCCCAGCGTCCTCGATGATGTATATCCAACATTGGTAAACGACCAGAATGGAAGTCGTGTGGTGCCCCCCCGTAACGGAGGAAATGAGGCGTGATAGACAAATGGGACAAATGCAGACCCGTCGGGTGCTGGACTACCTCTTGGATAGCTCGGCGAAAAAATTCTTGGGAGAACTTGAAAAGGCGATCATGAGGGGCCAAATTATGGACGAGGATAAGACGCTTCAGTAACGAAGAGACGAAAAGGGAGCAGAAAGTTACAGACTGGGACTTTCCGGATTTGGTGACCGGAAGCAGGATCGTTGCAAAAGAGAAAACTGTGGGATTTGCATCAAATATGACTTGGTTTCTTTTCAACAAACGTCATTCATCATGCCGTAGATAAAACTCATGGGAGACAAGGACCGCAACGGCCATCTCAAATTTGTTCTTCCTGAGAAGGTAGTACGCGATGCCGAGGCAAGGTCTTGCGGACACGGGATATACTGCTGGCTGGGGGCGCACCGATCCCAGCCGCGGAGAGCTCTGCTTGACATAACCAGATAAAATATAGTTGCGA
This sequence comes from Kappaphycus alvarezii, assembly GCA_002205965.3. Classification (NCBI taxonomy): domain Eukaryota; phylum Rhodophyta; class Florideophyceae; order Gigartinales; family Solieriaceae; genus Kappaphycus; species Kappaphycus alvarezii. The sequence goes on along the minus strand of NADL03000828.1, from coordinate 548,916 downwards.
GGGCTATATGAGACGAACTGAGGAAGGCTTGATGTTGGTCGTGTTTTGGACGACTTGGTGCTTTTCCTTATCTCGATGCCCGCCCAAAACAAAACGGGCTTTATACTTCGCCCCTCCTGTCTCGGAATGTTTGATCACGAGAGAGAACCGGGATGGTATTGTGTTGGGATTTGCGCCGGCATCTTCTGCTAGAACGATGCGAAATATAACTTTCTCGATTAGTCCAAGTAGTTCCCTTCGTTTGGCTTCGTCAAACTCGGTGCAGTTCCCACTAGGGTCTCCGATAGGGATTACTTCTGAGTACAGCACACGGGGGGTCCTTTATCGTCATCAGTCATCATCTCGTCCATAGAATGCAGGTGGTTTTGCGGAGCTGGTCGAAGCTGTGCCTTGTTAAAGTCGCGGGGGCTAGTTCTTTCTCCGACATGCAGTCGGACTTTTTTTCCGTTAACTGACGCTATTAGGTGCGGTCCAGAATTCTGCTTGATCCTTTCTCTGTAGACGTATGCAAAATCACCCGGAATGTCCCTGTGGTCTGAGGCGGGGGGCGGGGTAGTGCGAAGGCCGCGGTGCACTAATTAGCGGAGAACAATCGTTCGTACTCGGCTTACGCTGTCCGCAAGGCCCTGAATCGTTCCTTTTGGGTGGAAAATTTTTTCGGTGTCAGTGTCGGTGCCCTAGGGAGGACGCCGAAGACGAGGAGTTTGGGGAAACGCCCGTCTAGTCCAAAGGTGGAGTTAATGGCTTGCTGTAACAATGGTGCCCCCAAAATCCCTAAAGTACACTGACAGTATCCCGCCAGTAACCGTTACCAAGATTTACACTGTACCAAGGCATCAGTGCAACTTGTGCAATGTACCCAGACACCGGTGTAAAACACAAGACCAGTACCACCCCGTGCCGAACCAATCACATAACGCCATTGTGGCGATCTCGCGTGGTTCTCAAAACTTCTCCCACCTCACCAATTAGCAATTACTTTATGTCTTCTTGCCAATTGGACCAATGGAACTTTGCCATGATGTTTACTGCTGTCAACCTCCCCGATAGTTTCTACATGAATCTTCAAACCCTTTTAGTTTCGTGTCTTTAGGGCCGTTCCTCTAGAACGTCTTTGAATTAAGCATCGTCTGCCTACAATTTACCCTTGTTGTCGTTGAGTACTTTTCTATATAAACCCTGGTCTGAAACTCCGGCCTGTTTACCGGGAGCATCAACCACCAGTTCATCCATCGATTACCTCTTGTGCGCCCAAACCCCCACACTTGCAAAGATAGAGCGAGGCAGACGTCGGCTGGTAGCTGGGGGTGGTCAGTTCTTGTCTTGCGGTAAACTCGTCGGAGTAGGGCGTGGTAGGTCTTTCCACTGCCCAGTGAGTTATGGGTTTCGGTCCCTGTGTGGCGTAGCTCGATATTTGCTAGCTCGCAACTGTATTCCCATTCCTTTGACATGAACACAGATCCTTGATCGGTGAGCATGCTCTCTGGGAAGCCGATGTACAATGCGGACCATGCCTTTAGGAAGGCGCTCCATACGCTGACGGCGTGTAGAGACTTGAGGAATACTGCGTTCTGGAAGTTTGTTCCGACATCCACGATATGGAGGACGGGAAGGTGCCTTCTTCTCGGTTTTTTTTCGAGGTACATGATATCTAAGAGGACTTCCTGGTTGAAACGGATGGCGTCAGCAAACTTGACGCGGAACACTAACTGTTTCGGGGAGAACTTCTGGCATGTGTCACACGACTGTAGGGGTTTTTCTAGGATACGCATGGTTTCAGGTGTGAGCTGGTCCGGCTTGGCACGGCGAAGCAAGTTGTACATCTTACTCGTGGATAGGTGTAGAAAGTGCCTGCGGAGACGTTCGAGCTGGGATCGGCTGAAGAAAGCGGGTCTTTCCATGTCCCATTCCCAGTAGAGTAACCCGTGCTTTCGAGTGGTGGGTACTCGCCGTTGCTCTCGGACGCACTCGAGTTTTTCGAAGACGGACAGTACTTGCAGGGAGTACTTAATACGTCCAAACCGATGAGTAGTGGGATATCTTGTGGGACGACGTCGATCCAGAGGTGAAGGATGCTCCGGGGAGTGGGTATGACGATGGGGATTTTGCCCAGTGACTTGGAGCGCCCGGCTCCGAAACGAAAGTGTGAACTCGAGGCAGCAAGCTTGAACGGAACTCTTGCTGTAGAGCAGTATGCTCGTGCCTGTTCGAGGCCCATGACAGAAATTTGAGCGCCAGTGTCCAGTACGGCACCTTCAATTCAAATAGCCCTGGGCTGCTCTTCAATGGACTGGCCTTTTCAGGGTTGCATAGACGCGGATTCTGCCTGGCGTGGTGTGTGCATCTTCGTTTCCGTGGTAGAGCTGTGGCTTAAAGCCATCGGTTCGGGTCAAGAATGTGGAGGACAGAGTAGTAGCCGTCGGGGGCCCTAAGGTGGCCCGTTGGCGGTTGAAACCTCTGATCATCGTCGCTTACTGGAGCGCCGGCAAGGCACTTTGTCAATGCATCGAAAGAGTTCTGTAGGTCAATGGTCGCTTCAGCTTCGGTATACAGTTCGTTTGACTGTTCGACGTGGTGTACTAGTGCCTCGAAGGAGTTGTTGTGGCCGTCTGGGTTGTTGTGACCCTGGTACTGGGGGGCGCAATAGGCGTAGTATTCATCTTCGTCTTCAGATATGGCCCAGAGTGTCTTGGTGACGTTTCCTCGCTGTTTCCAATATCTGAGATGAGGGAAATCATACGGAGTTACTTGAGGTTTTGTATCGCTGGGGCATTCGCTTCGCCAATGGTCTAGTTGTTTGCAACGAAGGCATCTTGTCTTGGCCTTGAGCTCTGCTAGCTGTGCTTGGGACATGGCCTTACGAATTCTATTTTGGGGTCGCAGCATGCTGGAGAGACTAAGGAGCCCTGTAATGCGCGGGCATTGCTCCGTACAGTGCTTCTAGTTCCGGAGCTAGGGGGGCGCACTGGCGAGGCATACCTTTCTCCAAAGAATGTGGCGCCGTAAGAATCGCCGCCGGTCAAGTGATGGCGTTCATAAGATGTGAGTGCGGCGCCTAGCTTCAAATAAAAGGTATTGTAATCCATCTGTCCCGTTGGCTATGGAGTTAGCCGGTCATGGACGACTTTTTCAGCCCAGTCTGCCTCTCGGACAACGTATTCAATGAAGTCGCAATAATGGCTGTCACTTTGGTACTCTCGGCCACAGGATGAGACAGTTCTGATGATTCTCTCATGTGCAACCTCGAGAGCTGTCATTGAAGAGGAGTTCTTTTCCTTCCTAATTCATTCTATAGTCAGTTTCTTGAGGTACGAGTGTGCTTGGGCTTGGTGCTGGAGGTAGTTGAAGCGCTCCTCTAGATCCTTGAAGGCTTCCGCAATTGTACTGTAAATACCTCTGATAGACTTGTATTAGTAGTCTAACGCCAAGCCAGACAGTCCGGCGTGAAGGAGATCGACTTGGTCTTTACGCGGTATGCTTTGATCTTGGACTGTATCAAGGAACTTGTTTCGAACGCGGTGTAATGGTACCTTGACAGAGAAGGAGCCGGAGTACTTGTCTTCTTCCTTGAATGCGTTCGTTACGGCTGCCTTGTTCCTTCCTAATGCCTGCTGATCACTCACTTCTGGACGGGCAGCCACAATTTGACGCGCGGCTGCCCCTGTCCTGCCGTCGGGGCCTTAATTATGACGGCGGTGATGCTTTGCACGATGATTATGACTCGACATAAGCTTCGGCCTCAAAACCTGCGGGGTCTTGGTATAATGCTCTGGCGACTTTCACGCTGATCTTGAGGTTTCGATCGCGTATCACTTCGATACCATATTTCTCTAAGATACGTCGTATGACGCTGAAGATCCTGTGGTTGGCCAAACATTCTTCAACGTAGAGTGTACCTGCAGGGAGGGATTCTTGCAGGTACCCTAGAACATCTGCCTGTGGTTGCTCAATTGCGTCCTTGAGGATAGCGCATAAGCCGAGCACCTGTGGGTCGCTTGTGCTCTCCTCATTTCTCGCGATGTCCTTTTTCAACAGACTGAGGTCTGTTTCGGAGAAAATTTCCGGCATAGTAAGGATTTAGGTGGAGGTAGAGGTGAGGGAGTAAGTTGGGGTTGTGAAAAAGGTGGGGTGGCCGAAAGGGAGGATAAGAGAGAATGATGGGAAACGAGGAAGATGGGAGGAAGACACGAGGAAGATGAGAGGTGACACGAAAAAGATGGGAGGAAGATGGAAGGTGACTGAGAGGGAAGGTTGAGGAGTGTTTCGGGCCGAGGAGGGTTTCTACCAGTTCCGTATGAACTTGCAAGTGTTGTGGAAACTGGGGGTTTGGCGTCTCGGTCCGCCCTGGGGTACTCAGTCCTGAGTGCTACGTGCGCAACGCAGCCAAGTCAGGGTGATGTAGGGCCAAGGTCGGTCGCAACCCTAATCTCAATGGAGTTAGGCAAGTGCTTGAGAAACCGGACGAGTTGTTCAGTCTGGTTTACCAATGAGACGCTTTTGTCTTCAAGGTAGAGGCGGTCGATGCCGAGGCGCGGTCGCAGATAAGTACTGTCTCCCGCCGAGGCGTCGGTGACCGGATTGGCCTCCTTGTTTTTGGATCTACAGTACAATCAGCTGTGGATCTACAATACAATCAACTGTAAGCTACAGTTGCATTTGTGACAGTAATTGTGAAGACTTCCTCTCGTAAAAGATCAACCTGTTTTTAACGTCTGACTCAGTAAGCGCTTTGAGTGACTTCTCGTCACTTTGCCTCAACGCCTTCTTTTTCTTTGTACATTTCATGCCAAGCAACATGACAATTGCTCCATTCCCATCCTGAACTATCTAGTGCCCCGATGCATCAAGGAAAGCCTAAATGAGTATAATCTCTCTTTATATCGCGGAGCTGAGATCCCATTGGTCTTGACAAATACTATCCCGAAAACATTGCACGACCATACGACAAAAGTCTTTCAATGTAGCGATAATTGAAGACTCGTGTAGACGTGTGTACGAAACAAGGTGGTCCGCTGCCTCACCAGAACTGAACTGAAACGCGCTGCAGTTAGCATTTGATCTTAACTCGCTCCGACAAGTTTTGCTGCGTCAGATCACTAGAGGAAAAAGTTATTTGCACCACACCAAAATTTTCTCAGTCGTTCGTAAATTGTTCGAGTTACTCCAAATCTTCTCTCAAACTTTGTAACTATATAGTGGCTCACACATTCAGTATCTCTAAAAGTAGTCTGTATAAATTTTTGTTGCACCCTCCTGACGATTTATGTTACAATTAGGTTTGCTACCTGGTACAGATCCGCAGCGCGGTATTTGTACTGTTCTTATTTGGCTTGAAGGGCGGTTGCGGCAGCTACAACGCTGAAAAGAATGAGATCATCATCATGGGGGAATGAAGAACTGGAAAGCTCCATTGAAGCTTGGACAGAGACAGGATAAAATGAAAGAAGGAGATGTTGAAAGGATGTGGATGGAAATGTGGAACCAGTTTTCTGGGCGGCATTCAAAGTTTTAGGCTAGGTCACCCATACGGTCTAGCACGCTTTATATATGGGGCAAACGCAGCCGGTCTTAGTCGGCCAACCATGTAGTTACAAATTTCACTAATTTGGGGGGTATGGGCAGACCAGTAGGAAAGCCCTTAGGGGAACATAACCAAAGTACAGCTAGTTCAGACGGAAATATTCAATTCATGCAAGAAAACGATTTTCTCACTTCAAAAGACCGATTAGCTCTACAATCCCGTTCGGAAAACATCTTTCAATGAATCATCAGATTTAAACCTTACTTTGTGTTCAATATCAACATGGAAAATATTCACTTGATATTAATCACCAAAGTAACAAAGACCAATGAATAAATCATTCTTTCTTAGGATTGATATACAGTAATTTTTGCGCGTCATCATACACTGAAATTGTTTACAATTCCTCCAACTGATGAAATGAACTCAATCAGCGATAGAAGGTAGGATCTTTTTGGAGATGTGCCAGAACAGCGCACTTTTGGGAGAACCTTAAATAGTAAACTCAATGAAAACAATGCAAAAATCAATGCTGTCTTGTCTATTTTATTCAATTTATTGACACATTTCGGGCGTTGTTCTCCTCTGAATTCCATAGTTTCGCTTCTAGACAGATCAGGAGGGTGCATAGAGACCTCTTCATGGCGATTCATGAGTTTTTGTGATCCTTTTAATATGATACAAATACAGCTTTTTCCACATTCTATCCAAATAATTTTTTAAAACATCTTTTGACGCACAGGGGATGGTTTTAATTATTTATTTTTGAGTAGTAGGCTTAAATAACGGTCGATATTATTTAGAGATATGTAAAATACGCAGGACTATATTCTCTTCTTGGAATCCGAGTAGAACTTCATTCCATCTTTCTATTGGAAAGTGAAGCACTTTAGGTGTTGTTCGATACTAAGAAAATCAAATGGGTTCTTAACTCTTCTAATGGAGAAGATATCATTCCTATTTCATCTGTAACATTAAAAAGTACCTTCTCTTCACTGTCTGTCACCTTTTTCCCGCACATGTACTCCAAATGTATTGCAGTCCAATGAAATATTAGAAATCACTTATAGTTTTCAGGATACTCCAAGAATCTCAATTCTAATGGGGTCGCAACTTTTCTCGCAACCGCCCCAAGGTACCACTAGGGGGTCGTCACGCTGATTCGCAACAGCCTCAAATTTATACAAAAACTAGGGCGACCGAGTAACGCGTGATGTAAAGTGCTTCATTTGGACAGGTGGACACGTTTAGAAACTACAGTATTGAGTATTGTTAATATTTTCGGGTCGCAAAAGAACAATTCCGCACTTATGCATAGTAAAAAAAGCTTATGAAATTATATGAAAACAGGATATATTAACCCAATATCCAGATAAGGTGAATCCGCAGAACTACGCATGTCACTATGGGCATAAGATCGGAGCAAACTGATCCCATTTTGGTCTTTTGTTTGCTCCAAACTCATTCATAGCTTTGCGTACTTCTGCTCTCGGACGAGGAGCGTCTTCATGAAGCACACGGGCGTTGGTGGTGTCCATTTCCAGTTTGATTCTGCTTCACTCTCTTCTTCCCATGACTGTGGGACCATTTCCTCCCACATTTAAAACTACAGAAACTACATCATTAAGTAGCAGAATTGTCCCCTTACATAGACTTAATGATTCTCTGACTCGACGTTTCATGACAATTTCATTCACATCTGAGTACTACTTGCCGCAACCGTGGTCAACAATCTCCAATATTCGGTTTCTAAGCGAGATCATTTCCATCTGGACGTAATCTTTAGTACCTTTCTAAATAAACTCTGCATAGCTGTTCTCACAGAATGTTTGAACTTCCCATGCCAACCCTTTCTATCCAGTACATGCACCTAATATGCGCAAACGTGACCAGCATTCCCAAAACTAGGTTAGTTGGCGTAAATTTTAACCATGGAACGGCAACCGAGTACAGTTCGCAGATCTCACTTATTTCATCCTTAACATTGGCAAGAAGATTTTTACACCGATACTCGCTTGAAATGTTTTCCATTCCAAAGCTCCTCAGGAGTGTGCCGCTCAAAAATTTGATCTGCTTGAGTGCTTCTCTTCGCTGCTAGATGTTACTATTAGAGTCTGGGACCTCCTTACTGTAAAGATCCAACTCTGCCAAGCTCCACCTACCTTCCAGGTCATTGTGAAGAAATTCCCGAAACCTCTTCAACATATCTTCATTTTGTTCAAAGATTGAATTACATAATGTAAGCTCATACTCATCGGCTTCTCAATGTAGAGAGGATAATAATTCTGAAGAAATACTTGATCCTCATACCTTCCTGTTTTGCGTGGTATGTTTCCTAAGGTTGGCAGCTGAGATTTTCAATATGATCTTTCAGTGTGAACATAAGTTCAGAGATTTCAAGCTGAGTTGTTATCATTGACTGGATAGCAGTTGATCTGCACTGCATTCCATGTTCCTTTCATTTACTGGTGTCTGTCAAATGTATCTAGAAAAAATTAGTTGAAGTATTCACAACACCGAACTTTTTGTAACTAATTAAATATACTGTAAATTGAGTTATTTTAATTAAAATGAGCTATAGTTTATTTCTTGCTGCTTTAAATGTTCTGAACATAAGAGAGCAGGCCGAACCCATAGCTGGTGTGCTATGAATCCTTCAAATTATACAGGTTTCTATAATATGAAAACTTCATATGCTATTCTATTGTTGTGAACACTTCACATTGTATATAAAAATGGTATGAAAGAGACATGAATTTCCCAGAGCTCCAATTGCACGATTGGTCCTATGGGCCAGCTTTGAAAACAATAACGGCAAACTTTTGATGCCATTGTTCATGTGCGGAACCATCAGATGATTATTCATCCCAAAGTGTTATATTCAGACAGTTATAAGTAGAAGACATACCCACATGCCTTTACAGTTGATCATTAACCCATCATTTCTGTTTCAATGTCAATTTCTAGTACTCAAAAGACCCAGCTACCTAACAATTCGAGTCCAACAAGTTCCATAGCCTTGCTTGACGTAAGATTTTTCTTTGTCAAAAAACCCAATGTACGTCAACGTATAATTGATACTTGAATGTCCAAGAAAATCCCTTATGTAGTCTTTGTTTTCGTTTAGATCGAAATATAGACAACCTGCAAAACCTCTGCGTCCTGATTGTTCAGTTATGTTGGGAGCGATTCCAAGTTTCAGAAACATTTCTCTGACTTGGCAGCTATATTAATCACTTGACATGCACCGACCGAACTGGATCTGACTCCGCACAATATTCGGAAATAGAGGGGCGTTCGGATGTTCCCCAACCTTTATATCTTCATGCACTAGTAACAGCTTCATTGGAACACCTGACGATGGATTAATAACAGCTGTCTCCTTCCATGAAGGAAATAAAAGTTTCTTGTGCTGTTTCTACTACGTTTTGATTTGAATTATGAATCTTTGCGCTCACAGGCGAGTCAACTAACTCATTTAGAAAACTCAAGACACTAAGCTTGATCTTGACAATTTACGCTCCCCTAGACCCGGACCCAGATGAACATAGAACTATTTGAGCAATCTGAAACGACATTATGTCAACCTTTGGATTTTTCCCAGTTGGAAATGATAAATCCAGAGCATGGCCCAGCTGACATGCTACATAATTTCCCCTCTTAACAGTATTTGAGCTATCTCTGCTTTGCGCCTTCATCAATAGATTCTTAAAATCAAGCGGCTGCTGAGCTCTTCTTGGAGGGCCGTTCACAGAGCTCCCACCAATAGTGCAGTGTTGACTGTTATCAGTAAATGATAGTCCATTGTTGTTATACTATTGCCGCACAACAGCCAAAACAATATTACCGGTGGCTGAAGCACTTAAGCATTGATACTCAGCTCGCTTGAATCCACAGCGTCTCATCAAAAATCTTCGTAATTCAATTCAACACCTCTGCACCGTTTTCACCGAGATTCAATGGATCACTACCTTTCGATCTCATTTCGGCGAATTGTTCATCGATAGTTCCATAATCAGTATTGTAGCGCTTCCAAGTTACTCATTGCGCGCCGTAGATGTATTTAAGTAAATGGACGTCTTTTTCTAATGATTTCCTATCCGATGAAGAGTTTTTAATGAATGAATTACATACTTTCTTTGCTGCTTTTTTTTTTTAATTTGGTCCCGCAAGAACAAATTGCTAGCTAAGGCCATTATTGTTTGTCCTGTTCAAAGCGGAGCAAGGCGGAGATACTGCACGTACAATTTGGTAGTGCCCACACTGAAACCGTCTTTTGTATCTGAATACAAGAACTCCTACCGGTGTTCCAGAAAGCGGTACTCTACGTAAAGAAGCATTTGTGCCACTCTGTTGTCGAAGTACTGGTGATTTATTTCTCGACACTGACGCCGATACACAGTATACCGTGACTTTAAGACAACTCTCGAATAACTGTAGCTCAAAAGTTTCGATCTTTGAGGAAACCAAATGAAAATCTATTCCAGATCGCCAAAAACTTTCGCAGAGTTCCTCAAATGAGCATTTAAAGGTGGTTTTTGGTAGTCCATCAATATCCCCTAAAAGATACACTTGTGCCTCCCGAGCTTCTACTGTCGATACAACAGCTTTTTCAATATCTTTTCTGCGCTGTCTCAGAAATAAAAAAAGAATTTTCTTGCTTCAGTAACATTTACAGGAATATCCGATTTCGAATCAGATAGCTCCTAGTATTCTAGTGTAGCTTCAAGACATACATGAAAAACACGGCTCCATCCCCTGGAACATCGATACTATGGCTATTTACACCTCCAATCGCCACTTGTGTTAGAGTTACCAACGGATAATATCACTTCGATTGATATGTTCTTTTCAGGACATAGTTTCAGCTGCTTGTACTCTTCAGTTACATACGGCAGTTTACGCAAGTCGTCATTGTACTCAGTGAGAATGCGAGAGCTTACTTCTTCACCTTTTGAGAGAGAAGACGAGTTTCGGATGGCCTAGAGAGACTTTTCCTCCATTTCTGCCGCGTTGACACTTCTTATCGATCCTAGACAGAAACATCCCAGTTACATGCTGTTGTATCTATTTCCTCTTGAAAACAAATTCAAGTAATTCACGAGGATTTTACACCCAACACAACCGTTCTGTTGCCAATTAAATAGCATACAGTGTATGCTATTCAATTGTGCACCGTCAATTATAATTAGTCCTGTGGTCAATTGAACTCATCAAATATGGTAGTCTTTACTCCACGTAAAGAACTTACATTTCCGGAGCAAATAACAGTTCGAACAATATGAACCTTTAATATTATAGGCATTCCCAGTAAAATGAATAGTTTACGTTTTTTGTCACTAAATATGTCAATTAATGATACCTTCTTGAATTTTATTGTCTTTAAAGAAGAAAGATTTTACTGGAGTACATTAATCCCTTCAGTCTGATAGCGAGTCAAGTACTCTTTTTTGTATAAAAATGCTTTCCCAGCTCAATTAATTCCACGTCTGATATGCTCCTTTAGCACTTGCTTAGATAAACTTGTGAATGAGTGACTTCTCGTCGCTTTGTCTCAACAACTCAAACCGCTTACTGCGTCAGACGTTAATCCAAAGTGTGATCTTTTACGAGAGGAAGTCTTCACAATTACAGTCACAAGTGCAACTGTAGCTAACAGTTGATTGTATTGTAGATCCACAGCTGATTGTACTGTAGATCCAAGAACAAGGAAGCCAATCCCGTCACCGACGCCTCGGCGGGACACAATACTTATCTGCGACCGCGCCTCGGCATCGACCGCCTCTACCGTGAATGCCAAGCGCCTCATTGGTAAAACAGACTGAGCAACTCATCCGGTTTCTCTAGCACTCGCCTAACTCCACTGAGATTAGGGTTGCGACCGACCTTGGCCTACATCATCCTGACTTGGCTGCGTTGCGCACGCAGCACTCAGGACTGAGTACAGCAGGGCGGATCGAGACGCAAAACCCCTAGTTTCTGCAACAGAAAGGAAGTCTTTGCTTCGAATAGAAGTCGTCTGTGACGATCGACTTAGAATTTTGGCATGTCATGTTTGGTGCACCTGTGCGAATAATGACATACCTATTATGGCGCAAAGCCCGTTATTTAATGATACTCGTAACGGAAAATGGCCCCCCGTCCGGCCAAATGAATGCATACCAGGCACTGAGATAGATTGGGTATTTTATCTAACAGATGGTTCTATCCAAAGTTTCGCATCTTTGCTAAACCACATCCGGACCCGAAAACTGGCAAGGCCCGGCTTTATACCTCTGGTCGTAGCTCCGCCCAAAATTCATTCGAACGTGTATTTGCTACCTTCTATGGTCAGGTTGGAATTTCTAGACAGACCAGCCCGACTATCAAATCTTGATGATCTGAACGATACAGTTCTTTTCTGTTTCATTTTGCACACAACATGATTGCGGAAGAACTTTCTTATAGTGGAACGGCAAAGTCCAGAATGTCCACCGAAGATTTGCAGACGAGCACCACTCTGTATGACGGTGTTGCTTATCCAAACTGCACATACGAGAAATCAGAATTTTGGATAGCTTTATTGGATCCAATTGGGAGGTGAAGTGATCACATTCAGCTACAGAGCGCTCATATTGATAGCTTTTGGAACATTCATGGTGATTGTGATACTTAGGAAATACTACAACCGAAATAACTATGATTTAAATCAGGGGGCAGAGGAGGTCTTCAATTCGGAGAGCTGTAATAAAGTAAGTACAGTACCTGCTACGTTTCCTTGATAATATTGCTCTTCTCCAGCTTTGTTTTCGCCGGTTACCTTCCTCTTCTTTCTAGTGCACTCTGACCTCCCTTTTTCTTTCAGTCGTTCAACAAGTCGTTTGCGCATAAATGATTCGATTCTGTGCCTTTCTTCGGTCGGCATCACACTGCCAGTGCCAAGCAGCTTCACAGCCATTTCCCGTTCCAACTTCTCGCGTTAGAAACGCAAGTATTTTCTTCGCAATGTTCTTTCTGGCCCTAACAATGTCCGGAAGAAGCAGCGCTATGTGTTCAATTGATAAGGACATGCCGCCGGTTGTATTGGCAGCTGAGGCTTTCCTCTCCTTCTCTTTCCCCTTCTCCAATTTAGCCTTCTTTGTTCCAATGGGCCTCGGCAACTTCCAATCGTTCCGTGCCAATGCCTCCTCCACCCCACACGCCTGCAGCATCATACTCTGTGTGTTTAGAAATAGAAACGGCTCCTTAAATTCAAATTTCTTCGCTATGTGATAGTTTGCGACTCTGACACAGTCATACATATTGGACAGAACACTACTACCGTCACTGCACAGCAGCTCAGCAAAGCGAAATATTGCCTCCTTGTCCGGGTTTTTTGTCAATCTCATCGCCAACACAGGATCAAAGCACGCCTTAAATCTTGATTCGGGCACATTCCGCCCTGATTATGTCCCACAACTTTCGGCAGCCATCCCCAGAGCGGCCATCCCAACGGCGACAGTAAAGAGCGCAGCCTGATTTAACAACTGTACAAGCTTCTTTTGGGCGGTTGCGATCCTCGATAAAGAGAGCCCGAATACGTCTACCATGCTCGGCGCCTGACATATTAGAGCCAATAATAGGATCCGTGGAGGCTGCAGCCACTGCTCGCACGGGCGCCATAGTTTCAACATCATCGCAAGAGAGACCTTTGCCTCGAGATCCACCTAGCCCCAAACTTCCAAGCCCTTGACGAGCGTTTTTACCTGACGCAACGAATTCACCAATAGAATGCCCCCAGATCTTCCGAATCCTCAGCGCACGCTATTTCTCTCCCTAAAATGGGCGCTGCATTATTTAAACTATCAATATCAGGTTCTGAATTCCCATCAGTACACGGAGTGACATGAATTCCAGCAAAGACACTAGCGTCGGCCCTCAAAACAGCAGACAATCCCACACCAGTCCAAGGCACACCGCTCGACTCTGAGATTGTTGGCGTAGATGGCGCTGTGGTAGATGACGACACGCGATTAGACTCCACCATCGTAGACAACTGAGGGAAACGTCACCACGACGACAAAAATGGAAAGTTTGTTGGTTATCGCATAGATGTGTTGCCTTTGTATAGCCCTTTTTCAGTGATTAAGTCTGATTTGTTTGGTTTGTGGTTTTGGCGTTCCCGCCAAAAGCAAGCGAATGTTCCAGAACGTTCTGAAACTCGTCGAGAGCAATGGAGACGTGTTCTGGTGGCGGCTTTTGCCTTCCAATTCTGACGGTAGATGTCAGAATGCTCAGTGACGGCGGTTTCTTATTTGGGCCGGCCGTCCCAAAACTGTTGGCTTTTGGGCTCGCCCAAAAATTTTGGTCAGATTTTACGGAATTGGGCGTACCAGTGGGGTAGCGCTCGGCTAAAAATCCGACTATTTCTTGGTCTAAAGGGTTTAATTGCACCGTTGGGGATGCCCTAATATAACAATAATGAATGTTTATAGCGCCCAGAGAACAAAAAATTTAAACATAAAATAAATTACTTTTTTCTTATAACATAAAGTTGAATTCACAGATAAGTAAGAAAAAAATAAAAAAAAATAAAATTCCCAACTTTTCGGTGATAAAACAGTGATAAATGTTAAAAATACCTACAGTTGTAAAAATGAAATTACAGGACCTATTTTGACATTTCATAGATGAGCAGATATTTTGGAGAATCTAAAAAGTTTAGTAAAACTTATTTCAAAGGTATAATAAACTAATAAGGGTAAAACATATATAAAAACGAAGGAAATTAATTCTTCCAAAAATTATATTGACTTTAAGAAGCAGAAAGTAGGAATCATCGGAAGGTAAACATATGAAAAGTAACCAGTCAAGAAACTCCTGAGAAAGTTGTATGATCTCAAGAATTAAAACGAATACGAGGAGATAGATAATGAAACATTTTTACGAACTACAAGGTCAATACATAAAAGTTTGGGAGAAAAAGACGGGAATTTTAAAATTTAAACACCTAAAATTGTTAAATCCTCATGAAGAGTGCAAAATTATGTAATATTATAAAGTCAATTTGGTCACGGGAAAAAGAAACAGTCGAAAGTTCCAAATATTGTTTTATTTGTTTCTTAGTACCAACTAATAATGTACGGATAGTTGTAATAACTTATATAGTACTCTTAAAAAAGTTAGAATTCATAAATATATCATAGATACATCATCACAATATCTCGAATAACTTTGCATGTTTTGACGTTTTTATCAGTTTTTCTTTTTTTTAGCTACAGGAATAACTCATGTTTACTTGTTTTTGAGCTATCAAAAGTCCAAATCATATTGGCGAGCTAAAATATTCATAGCAGAATAAACAAAGTATAATTTCTAACGAATAAAGACACATCAAATCTCATTACATATTTACCGTACCTTTCCAAAAAGCAAAATAGCATCAATTCGACATCATTAAACATAATATTTGAACCTCAAAAACAAGAAGAGATTTGGAAAAACTAATAAGTGTATCATTGACGGATTATAAACTGTCAGTGAGTCACAAAAATTTGGAAATAATTGTTTTTTAACGTATTCTGACCATAAATCCACTTTTAAATCCATAAGACTGATCAAGTAATTGAAATTATACTAAAGAAAACAAATAATTCTTTATTCTTATAAGACGTAAACACGAAATTTTTGGTAGATCTATTGATATTCCTTTCAACTAAAGTTATATATGTTCTTCATAGTACAGAAAACTACAGAAATTATTTTAGAAGAAGTTAAAATTTCAAATCATACGGCCTTTCATATTTTCAATCTTAAAATATATATATCTGTTATCATCCATATTAAATATTCCTTTCGAAATAATAATACAGTTAGATATATATTTTCAGTCTTAATGTTTCCGATTGTTCGCGGTATAATTATGCTTTCAAGTGTTTATTGTATGCCACTTCTGTTTTGATGCATATGTATGGCTTCCTGTATACAATATGGTGAGATATCCATGTATAGGAATGAATAGAATGAAATACATGTACCCATTGAATCGCGCTGAGTGTTCAAACATAAATGCAATTTTTTTAGATTGGAAGACCTTTTCGGGTATCTGATAAAGAATTAATTAGTGCTAAAGGCCAATAGAAAGAAAATGACAGATCTCTGGTGCCAAAAAAAGTGCTCACTAATCAGTAAGGCACAGGATATTGTATGTTGTGGTTGTATACCATTGCGTAAATAAACAGTCTTGGTATGTGTTAAGTAAGGGTATTCTCTGGTTTTCATATAGCGATCGTAAAAATTTTCATAGTATCAGTGAATAATATTAGCGAATAGCGGTAAATGATTAAAAAATCGGAGTGTTCTTGAATAATTGAATAATTACGAACGAATGCAGCACCTGAATTATCTCAGTAGTATATTTAATATAAAGTTTACACAGATTTGTGGAACCTAGGTAGATATTTTACTAGAGATTATTCCTATAAAAACGAAACTTTACCTGAAAAACATGAATCTATTGGAAAAAGTGATACAATTTATTCAGCTTTTAAAATAAAAAAAGAACATATTCAATATTTTCAGAAATTTTAAATTTCAAATGGTAAATTATTTTGCTCAACTACAGAGCAAAACTTACTATACTTTATTTTTATACTTCAAGCCAAAAATTACCAGGATCAAAATTTTTACAATTTTAGAATACTATAACTAGAAAAATACTCAAGTAGTGCAATTATTAACAACAATTATGACTATATCGTTTGAGAAGCCAAAAGTATTATCTTTCAGTATAGAATTATCAAGCCGCTCTATTCCGCAAAATGAAACAAACGGAGTTACTAATGAAGAAAAATTTCTATTTACCTTACCAGACCAAAAACGTTACGAACTGCACGATAAAATATAATTTTTTCTAACTGTTTCATTGCAAATTTTTGAAGAAAGGAAGTAAAAATGTTTATATTTATGCTAATATGAGCCTCCATTAAACAATATTTCCAGCATCTGGGGAGTTCCAATAAAGTTGAACCATAGAACTTTTTATCTGCAAAATTGTTGACTGGAGTTTCTAAACTCAATTTGAGATAAAGCACAGAATTTGAATTATGTCTGAGTGCAAAGACTGAAATCAGGGGATCAAATTAAACTCAAAACCGGAATAGATCTTTAGCGGGGCATGTCGAAAAAGGTGAAATGTATAAAACTTTGGAAAGAATATTTTATGCAATTCGAAATAAAATCAGTGACACAGTTATCCATAAAATATTTCTTTAAACAGTGCATTAAATTCGGCTAATTTTTACATGAATAAAGTCAAATGAAAACTTGAAAATTGTTACGAACCGAAGCGCGGAACAGATAAATAAAATTTTACGTGGTCCATCTCTTGGGAATATCTGTTGAATTAGATTTAAATAAATCGAGAACAAGAATGAAAAGATTTTTGAAATCCAAACTAGAGGTAAAATTTATTTGAAGAAAACATTTTCCATGTTGAGAAGTTTTCATTTTCAGATATTATCTCTCAAAATAAATTTCAATCCCCCTGGAGGACCTTTAATAATGTAAAGCCATATTTCATTTTCACACATTTTGATGTTGGCGAATCACTTAAAATAAATTTTAGCATATAGTATATGTGGATACAGAGGCCTCACTCATAACATACGTACCCAATGGAAACTATTGATAACCATGATTATAAAGGTAGATCCCTGGAAAATTATGCGTCATGGAATTAGATTTTTAACCTGCAGCTCACGGTGGACTTCATTTGTAGGAATCACTGTAGAACTTTTAGTTTTGCAAGTACTTTCTTCTTATTTATTTCGGTTCATCAATTCAAATTATATTTATTTCAGCAAGCCTTTTCCAAAAATTTTATTTCGAAAAATGAAAACGAAGTGTATACTTTTGAGCTGCCTCGAGTTCGGAGTGAAACAGGGATAGCTTTTTTGACTTCTTCTTCTAGTAGCAGAGTTCAAAGAGGAGCGAAAACTTCGAAATCAGTTTTGAAGGACCATTACAATACTTTCAGTATGATAATATTAGTTCTATGAAAGCGTGACCCATATAGCCTAAATTACAATTTAGTTCAAAGAACAGGAGAAATTGAGCAAAATTTTTAACTATCAGGTCAAAATGAAACTATTTTCACAAACAGAAGAACTTAACGCGGCATAGTTGACATCAAAATTTTATGTTCAGTTTGTTAATATTGGAACTAAAATGGTTCAAATTGAATCTAACGAACCAGGAATGAGAAATGTCGCCGTAAATAATTGCAATAAAACTAAATCTGTGTCCGTAACATTCCTTATCCAGGGATATGCCAATTCCTTATTAATTTTTTGCACAGTGTTCCTGCCTCGCACGAGATAATATTTTGTCACTCGACTATAAATGTTTTTCTAAGTTTAAGTATTTCAAAAAAATGATTCCTATTTGCGGCTACCATTTCAACTAAGCGAACACTGAAATTACCAAGAAAGCTGGGGATTAATCTCGGTTTCGTTGAAGCCGTTTGTGAATTATTTTTTGTTTGAGTATACTTATCGAAGTATACTTGGGGTTATTTCTTGCGCTGAAAGCAACCAATAAAATTATTATCTTTTAATAAATATTTTATTAAATTTCTATCAAAAAATGTGGCTATTTCTATGATTTCTGAGTTCGATTTGGCACTCTTTTTCATAGAGGCCGATGAAACTGTTCACAGGGTAGTAATTAAGGAGAATAATATTGATATCTGGTGATTTGAGGCGGAAAGACCTGGATAATGGTTTTTATCGGGCGAATAGAAAAGTAATGATGAGGTATTAGGATGATGACGGGGCGAAAAGGCGTTTTGAGGAAGTATTTCGGTATTTTGATGTTCATTGAAAATTTATTTGATTGATTCATTGTTTATGACTTATTCATTGATTCGTTGGTGTCCCGAGGTCGTTGAATGAGATGTGTATGTCTAGTTTTTGGATTCAACGAAATGAAGTCCTAAGCAATCTTATTTTGATGTGAAACTGAGGTACAGATAGACGCGTATGATGTCTGAGGGCTTTGAATCTTCAATACAGTGAAATGTGGTTTTTTGCCCTCTAAAAATAATTCCAGGGACTTTTACCTCGCTGAATAATACGAAGAATAATTTGGGTGTTAAGAATCCACGCTTTAAATAAAGTTTTGTGAGTCGCTCAGTTCTGCATCAGTTTGTGTTCAACAGGTCCATTTAATTACATGAGAAAATTTTACGTCTATTCTGTAATAAAACTAACCCAAAGTTGGGTCTTAAGGAATGAACTGACATCAAGTGTTTTATTTCTGCTGCTCTCAAAATTCTTTAATTAATTTACGTACAGTTACATTATTGAGTTATGCAGCGCAAAAATCAAAAGTTTTGTAGGTTTCAATATTTGCATCACCGTTAATACTTAGGCTCCGCTACATTCGACACTAGGAAATATGAAGCAAATGTGTTTAGTATGATAAAAATATACATTCAATCGATAAGTCGCGGAATATTCAGTACTAGATGAGTACTAGTGTCTTTCAAGTTTGTTCCATAAGATTGATTAATAAATAATACCAAAATAATAAGGTTGCATTAAAAAATGATTTTTTGCACCTAAGCAAACCCAAGAGAAAGATTTTCTTCATTATATAACAAATTCTTAGTGTTCTTTCTGAACTGATGCACTATCCTGCTGAACAAGAGTGCACCTGCTCCGTCATATTTCGCCCCTATATGTATCATTGAAACGAATATCTGTGTGTGCAATTGACGCGTCCTTTGAATATAAGCTTTGGAAACATCCACAAAAATTTCAATTACTAGAAGCAGTAGGAATCTGAAATATCGTGTCTCAGGTTTGCTCGTAGAAGCACAGTGAAGCAATTCAAAAAGATCGAAGAACAAAATATTCATTAAATTGATGATATGAATAATTGCTGGGTAACTGGGGATAGCTGTATGCTGATGAAACTTGAAACAGAAGGACGACCGATGTAGATATCGCTAGTCCTTTGCGTATCTGCTTCCAAATTAATGTCTTTTGCATATTTATTGATTATGAACTAGAGCATTTCGACGCATAATTATTTAAACATCGCCTCAACCAATATCGACGAAAATCGAAAGTCAAATTTCTGTAATTCGCGATTTGAATTTTTGCGTTTTCAAAAAGGACATAATATTGAAATTAAATTTCGAAATATTAGTATAGAGAGTGATTTCATATGTATTGAAGCGCCAAATGTCAGTAGAAACACAAAAGCTGAGGAAGCAATTTTGATGTTATCAAACCAATGTTAAAGAAAAAAGTTACGAATAAAAAAATTTCAAAAAATCATAAAACCCTACGTAGAGTGTTAATATGTGAGATTAAGGGCTACTCCGACCAACTAAGAAATTAATTGTTATTAATGATGTTCTATATGGCCGAGGGCGACATGTGTAATTTTCAATATTTGGAGAACATGGTAAGATTAGTCGAAAGATATATCAGTGGCAACCAGCAGCGATTCCAGGGGGGTTTTAAAGAATAATTATATCGAATAAAGTCAATCTTCGAAATAAAACGGCAGGTATAACACAAATCGTTTTTCTTTGTAAATTAAAAAGGATGCTGAGGACCTCTTAACAATTTCGATAGTAATCCCTCAAATAGTCTAAGCTGATGGTCCCAATTATGGACACTTTTTTGTTCGAAATTATAGTTGCGGGCAAATAATCATTATGACAATACTTACAACTAAAAAAGCATAGGAGAGGAACGCAGAAATATTCTAGCTCTGGTGAACTGTTAAAACGGATTTGTAGCTTTAGCTCGCATGTATAAACTATAACCTTTTATAAATAAATTTCTTATCAATTTGAGGGAAAGACAGTATAGTAATACAAACAGGGATAAAATTCCGCTGCTCGAGGCAGGTCAACCATGAGAATATTTTTTCTAACACAATGAATCCCCAGGTTAGCTCTTAGCTAGAAACATAGTCATATCCTGCAGCGGACACCAGTTATACTGATGCCATAAAGTTGCACACATACTAAAGGTCGACTTTTTCAGAGTTCTCGGTGTAATAAAGTAGCACAATAATCATGAGAAAGCCAACAGTGGGCGAAAGTTACAATATGTAAAAGCTGGTAGGAAGGAACAAAAGTTAGAACTGTAATTCTCAAATAGTTTTCTGGTTGAGGCTAAATCAATGTAAACAGCTGAAATATGAGGCTCCATTTTGGAAAAATTTAGTATTTTCTCCGCTACATTTACAGGCCTGTGCTTTCATCTCAATTATATTTCAGTTCAAATGGCCATATTTGAGCTTTTTTGACTTAATTGGGATGTATTTACCTCCTTTTGCAAGTATCAGGGACCAAAGGTCTTATAAAGCTTTTTCTGGCGTCGAAAGATCCCTAATGAGCGGGCTCTGGTAGTAATTCCGGTGATATAATTGTAGCCTTCAAGCCCAAAGTCTTACATATATTACCATGGAGATGCGTAAATGTATCTAAGTATTAATTTTACGTCTTACGAAAAACGAATACTGAGTAGGAGAAGCTGTTGAATACATTTGCATTCTGGCTTCAAAGGTGAAAACTTTGGATTTTCGGAAGAAAATGTGCTGTAAAAATTTCTGTATCGTACATTTTCCTTTATCAAGAACGTACCTAAAAGTGTTGAGAGAACTTTAGTGCCTAAAAGTTATTGAACAGGAAAAACTCCAAACAAGCATATCATAGGAAGAAAAAAAATAAAAGCCATTCATATCTCTAAAACTTCTGGTGATATGAATAAAGACGATAATCGAGGAGGCGAGAGGCAGAGAAACCGATATACAGAACAAATAAAACAAAATGCTCATTTAGTAGGTTTAACTGCGAGTTTTGAAATATACATCCTGTAGGCGAAACCATTTTTTTAAATCGTCTTTCGTTATACTATTCGAGTCGTACATTGAAATTTTGTACTCATCGAAAGTGCATTTATAGACAAATAGGATCGCCAACTGGTATTAGGGGAAGCGTTGCGTCACGATTTGGCCAGAAGATAAATTTTTAAACAAGGGAAGAAAATAATGCGTTAGAAGGCTTAATTGATTGTTTTATTCCAAAAAATTAAGGAATACGCCAAAAATAAAGTACATACTTGGCTAGAGATATCCAAAAGTACATTTTCTGACGCAGAAGAGTATCGAAATATGGTATTTAATGAAAAATGGACTCCGAAAAATGCTTTAAATAATTACGCCAACGAAGCGGCTGTAAATAAGGCCCATCATCAGTTACCTCAAAAAGTTATCACCAATTTATTGATCTATAGTTTCAGCGATGTTAGGCACTAAGGGAAGTAAGTTTGATTTAAAGTTATGTAAAGGTCTACTGCAGTCGATATTAGTAGCTTTTGACTCTAATAACTCAAAATATACTTTTTAAGTCTATTTTCTGTGTATTTTATCGCTAAAACCCCAAAATCCGCAATTACATATTAAAGTTGATGTAATCATTTTCAACGATTTCTAGCACTACAGGAATCCTAAAGTAGGTCTTTATTACAATTTTTTTCAAAAAATGAGGAGAAAATAAGAATTTTCTGGCCAATTGTTGCAAAAAAAATTGAGAAAAAGGTAGTAGGGTGCCCTGCTGGAGTAGACGAGGATAATCAGTATTTTTAAGAATATGAAAAGTTTAAGGAGAAAACATGTAATATCCGGTTCACGCTAATAAGAAATAAATAGATGAAGGTTGAAAAGTAATAATCTGATAATATTGGCAGCAAGGCCATATAACATTTCGCTGTGACAGTTGTTCTTCCTGAAACCGACTAAAATACTTAATAGATCAATTTCCTGTACTTTAAAGAATAACTAATATCTCTATGATTTTGTGTACCTTTAATTTACGTATTTGTTTTATTACTGGAATGTTTGGGAAGGGAGCAAATGTTGCAGGTAAAAAAGTTCCTGTCTTCGTGGAAAAGGCACTTCTCGCCTAAATCGGAATTTTTTCTCATCATCAATGTATGCAGTCTTATATACCCCGATTAAGTAACTAAATCACTTCAGCTCAATTTTTGAAGACTTTTAAACTAATCTGTCGATTATTTCCTCAATATATCCATTATCGAAATATCTTTCAGGTCTATTTCTCAGGATGCAAGCTTTTCGATTCTTACTTTACGACTAATTAAATATCATGATTGTATATAAATTGGAGGAAAATTGAAACTGAGAGGAGAAAAAACCAAGGTTAACAACATAAAAGACTTAATATAAATGTTAGAAGAAAACTTCAGGTTGTGTTAATCTCAATTAATACTGGAGTAAGATGGCTGCAATTCATATCGTAATGAAGAAAGTTATTGGATACATACTCTTAAGCAACTGTTCCATATTTTTTAACCAGCACTAGTTTCCAATCGCCGCAAGACTACAGGATAATAATTCAAAAACTATTTCCATATCCGAAAAGACATTATTTGCACCTTACTAGGAAAAGTACCCAAAGATGCGATGGAAAAAATTACTTGCCGGAAACTGGAAAGAGAGATGTACTTATTGAGGAGTAATTTCTCAAACAGCACCAACGAGTGATCCTTTACCTGACTTAATATTAATATATGTTTTCGCTCGAGCTCATTTAAGCGGCTATCTATAGAAACGATAGAGCACTTTCTAAACTATTTCAAATGTAAATATAAATCTTAAGAAAAAATGACGCTAAGTGAAAAAAAAAAGTAAAAAAAGTATAAAGTAATGCAAGATCAAACTGTACACGACAACTGACTCTCATTTATCAAACTTTGGTGCTGATTCCCAATATGGGCTTCTTTACGAACATTTGTGTGAGAAGCGAAATTTAAACTATTTACATATGAAAGATGTGTAAATGGGGGGTTTAATTTACTGTGGTATATGTGGGTTGGTATCCAGTAAATTTGTACCGGAGCGTAGATATCGTATCATTGCCAAGCCAATTGCGAAACAGTACGATGCATCGCAAGGTGTGGATGGTACTCCAATCTACCAGAAGGTGGAAGGTAGGCCAGCAAGATGCTTATTTTGTCTCTATAGTGGAGGGGTTATTCAAATTCTAAGGTGGAACTATATTAAAGTCTACACTACGATGTAATATTTGCTACTTGAAAGTAAAACATTATCCCCGAAAAACTGAAACGATATTTATAGCTTCTCTTCAATAATTTATAGTTTTTTTCCTTTTACTAGCTAAGCACAAAGAGATTATCTAAGTTCAAGTAAGATCATCATTTCAGTCAAAAATAAATTCCAATATGGGTTGATATGTCTCCAAAATGTCACATTTTAAGCGAAGGCCTTTCAAGGTCATTCTAACCATTTTCCAATGATATTGAATTCATTAACTGCGGTAGGTAAAGCATTACGTCTGGGTTTTTTTTGCGTCGCCGAACAAACAGCGGAAGTCTTTGGAAACATTTTTCGCTCATTTAAATTTCATATAGTAACTTTAAAATATAAATTGGGCACAAAAGGTCTTTCAACGAGAGAATAGTCAAAACAGTCATCGTTTTGGCATTTGCAGCCCTGAAGAAGTTTCTGTAAGAATCCGTAAGGACTATGTGTACATATCAATTACTTTGAAAATAAAATCATCAAAAATATGTTGTTTTATCTGAGGTACTCACCAACGAGCTCGACTCGTTATTATAAGTGAGCAATGCTCTACGTTTAAATGATATAACGAGGTTCTGCAGGGATAAGGCTGAACGTAATCGCCAAGTAGGGTGTAGTCTACTATAAAGTATTGACGATCAGATATTGGCGGGTTCATATTGAAATCAAATTTCCATGAACCCAAAGATGAGCTGAAAAGTCGCTGCAGGTGAATAGCTCGCTTAGGTCTGTAGTCTCGTTACGTCGCAAATTATTTGAAAGAACTTTATTATTCACTTTAATGTGCTCTCAATCGTTACTACGGTGTCACGTGAAGATGTTTGGGTACATCTCAAACGACGTTGAAGGGCTTCACAAGAAAAAATTGCGAAATTTTCTATCGTTAAGTATTTGTAGAGGAATCTCAAATCGTCTCAATAACGACTTCTTCCATAAAAGAGAAGTATTCAAAATAGTTGGGTGAACACTTGCTCCGTTAAGAATCTTAAAATCCTGCAAGTGGAAAGTAGAATGGCATAAAACGGTATACTTAATTTATTTCATTTGATGATCACTTGAGGGGACGCAGTACGAGAAAGACACTTTTTTTAGCTTCTACGCTTATGTACAAGAACTATAGGTGAAGACGGGTTGTATAATGAAATAGCGCTCACCAAAGAAGACCACTTTGTCCTTTCGTAAAATCTAGGGTTTAAATGCCTGGCTCCAAGCCAATAATTGAACTAAAACGCTATAGCAATTCCAAGAACACATCTTTCGTCATCCACGCGCTTTCATTGGCGTCATAGTCGCAGCCAAGGTCCTCACTACTGTTCCTTCCAAACACTCGTGGCCTTCGCGCATGACCAATGAATTTCAGGTCAATCTTCTGCGAGCCGTCTACATTTGCGCAGGGCATGAGTGTCAACCGCATCTTCTCCTTCTTCAATCCGAAAAGCTGGTGGTGCGCAATGGTATGATCAGGGACGAGCTTCCAGAACAAACCAGATTCGTCCGCATTAAAATTTCCCGAAGCTCAAACCCTCTCAACAGCTCCACTAACCCGGTAGCTCCCTTCTCATAACCGTAGGATCCATAGACCCTGGTTCTCCGTTCAGTTTGTACCATTTGAGATCCCACCGCTTCTTGAACTGTGCAGCCAGCCCTGAGAGAAGTTGAAAGTCAGACGATCGGCTGGGAGAAGGGGAAGGTTGGCAAGCTACGGGATTCGACGAGCTTTTTGCTTAATTAATTCACCACTAAGCATATGCTTATGATCCGCTCGGTACACGATCCAAGCGAAAAGATTTCTTTGAAGCCGATGTGAGCATACTTAGCTCTTTCTCTTTCGAAAATTTTGAAGAAAGATCAGTGCGGATAAATCTGTGCGAATAATTCGCGAGACGGTATGGGTGCTCAGTTTCTTCAGAAGCCGGAAATGTTCTTGAAACCACGGAGCTACATCATTCAATGTAAAGCTTTTTCCCTGAGCCTTCCATCTCTCAATCTCCATGCAAATCAAATTTTTCTGCTCATTATTTAAGGAAACATGTTTCATCTTGACGAAAGCTGATAACTCCGAAGGTTTCAGTTTCGTCCAAGGTTCCTAACTGCTCATGTCTTTCAGCTTACACTGCAGTACTCGACTCGGCTAAAGATCATCTTTCTAACAGTTGCAAGTAAAGGGACAGGTTAAAATGTTGATTTTATTTTAATTTTATTGGCCTCCTGGCATGGGAACACTCGAAGGTTTCCCGTACCGCGACATTTCAATTGTCAGGTTTTCTTTTGGCGCGAACTCACTGCATACGAAATTGTTCTGTTATGGAAACAAACATGGAAATTTTTATGTTGATAACTGCGGCTTAGTTCTTATTTCATATAGTATCTGGTTTAAATTTTATACTTCTCAGGGGAAAAATGTCTGAAGAAATAACTGTTCAATTGGCACTCTTACTCCAATGCTACCGGCAGAGCTGTTTTTAGTGATCTTTTAATGATCTAGTTTTCCCTAGTAGACATTTTGTCGGTTATTTGATGATAAGTGGATGATGATTGCGATGACTGGATATCCCCTGGAGGATATCCGGAGGATACCAGGTGGGGGTATGAAGTACGCACAGTTATTGAATGTATGCCGGGCGATTTGCGGTTGTTTTTTTGGAGTATTTTTAATTAACACGTACTTCAGTGCAACGTCCTTGGACTATGGCTCGAAAATTAACATTCTAATTTGGAAAGTTTCAGGTCGGGTCTCAGTGCCCTCCCACAATTTCAACAGCAAGCAGTAGTTCGAAGTTGGAAAATTGACGTTGAACTTCAAGTCTACTGCACGCACATCCACCACCCTCCGCTCCTTTCCTCCACCCCCTCCCGTATCCAACTACGCCGTATCTTTCCCTCTCCCTATCTGGAAGTGGGAATGTAGATTCTCTCGATTTATCTTCCGCTACCCGTCTCACCGAGCATTAGGCACATGGTGTCATGGCAGCCCCAAAACAATAACCTTTGAAGGATACTCATGCAATTGTCTCAAAGAACGAACGCGCAAACGATATCGATTCAAACGTAGAATAAGACCGTTTGGCTCACTTACCGGTTAGTAAAAAGGGCGTTGACCTGTGTGCCAGCAATAATTCCCAGGAAGAGACCTCAAAACCTGAGGGCTAGGCAGAGTTCAAGCCCTTTCACCTCGGCTTCAAATTGCGTGCCGGCATTTGCAGTGATCAAATCAGCAAGCCACAGGATTGTATGCGAAGTGTCAAATATTATAGCGATAGTTTCATCGTCGCGAAAAATGCACAAGGAGACATTGTCAAGGTCGAGCTCAACATCTTCGCCAATCACAACGGATTTATTTAGTTGCCTATCTGCGATGTAGGAGAGTGCAGCAGCGAATATTCAGACAGTGCTTCATCGACGATGTTTCAAGCAGTTGAAGCGGGTATCCAACCCCCACTGCGACTCTGAGAACAATCTCAACTTTGCACAGATCGACCCCATCTATCCCGCAGGTTGGTACTTGCCACGTGATAATAATTACCCCATTGAAAACAATGTGTACTACAGCATGGATGTTGATATTCTTTATTGATTGCAGGAACGCCTCATTTGCAAGAACTACGTGAGGCCCTTTTGCTTTGCCGCTGCCAACGGCTGCAACCCACCGGTTTTCATCTAGTTTTTCGATTGTGAAAACGTGTCAAACTAGGTTACACACCCTCGAGAGAAGGGATGTCATCGGGATTACTCGCCAGTGCAGTTACCATGCCAATGTTTAGACATATTCGCAGAGAATTATTATCAATGCGCGGATGTGAGTTTCTTCATCGATGGGGAGAGAGACGGACAATCGCAGGAGAATAACAACTCTCCTGGGGAACAACCATCACCCGATCCGAGGCCGACCAAGACACTGACACACGTCGGAAGAGCCGTCGGCATCATCTAATCCTACTACGACACCAGCACATTCCAAGATGCCGAGCAGGACACCTTAAGCGTCTCCAAAAGCCTTCGATGAGGTCTTGTACCCGTCTCCTATGTCGAATACCCGCAAGATGGGGTTATTTCGGATGTTCACCTGACGATAGATGGAAATGTCTTGCAATCTGTTTATGACAGGGATCTGATTGGTATTTCAGAGTGCGAGGAGATTTCATTCGCCTCTGAGACGAAAAAGGGAAGTGATATGAGCCGAGTTGACTTTTTTTCTCGATTTTAGACTGGAATGGAAAAGGCAAACTGAACCTTATTGTATGTTTGGAAATGGCAGAGATCGATATTTGTACTGAGATAAGCCGATTGTGAATCAGATTTTTACGATTACGGCGGAGGCTGGATGATATTGACGAGGTTAGGTTGACGTTGGATTATAGTTATAGTTATTTGAATGTGATTTTGCTTTTGTATAGTCCCTTTTTCCTTTCTTTGTACATAGTCGATGTAAACAACTCTATGCTCACAGTGCGTTCTTTTAGAACCTTGTAGCAATACGCTGGTAAACACTTCACTAGTAGAACTATGAAAACATACTCCCCGAGTACATTGAAAGAGGAACCATTAAACTGAAACCTGAAAAGTTGCAGTGATGACGACGCAGACTCACAAAAGCATCACGCAGCAGAAGGCTGGCGGATCGATTTGCGGGGTAAACTGAAGACTGCGTTCTCCCTTCGTAACACGTCACAAACGAAATAAAAGGCAAACAACGTAAGTGATGCCTTGAAGCTGATTAGACCTTGAGTCGAAGAGCATTTGATATTGACTTATGATTGGTGCACAACGTGAGGCGCTACAGTATTCACCAACGGGGCTCCAATCAGTTTTTCATGATGAGACGTGTACACACATGGAAGCAAGAAAGCAAGTCGCCCGTTATGCTTTTCTATTCGCGTCGTGAGAGCATTCGCTCCAAAATTGATTTCCACCGCTCAAACATCCTTTTTTGGGACAATCACACATCATGCATTACCAGCTAATGAGAAGAACACCCCGGGCAGCGCTCCGCTGTCCAGTCGTTAAACATTGCCAGCCCTCACACTACAGTAACTTCATTATGGACTTGCGGGACGTCATGTCTCACCACAGGTAGAGAGCTTGGATTTTTTGGGTTGCTGCTCCGACTCGGGACTGCTTGGTGGCTAGCAATTGCCATTCACTTGTCGCTTGTTCGGCATTTTAATCTGTAAGCAGTCGCTATGTGTGAAGGGCAGTTTTAGTAAGGGATTGATTCTTAAAAATGGTAAGATGGCTAGTCCCGTATATCGGAAAGAGTTGCGTGGGATACACCTGTTCGAATCATATGTCGCATTGATTTGAAACGATCTTCATGCCGATAACATACTTTTGACTTTGCCATTACTCATGCTTCATGAAGGTTTTCCCAACCTTGTTGATCAAAGTTGCCATTTTTTGTGGCGGGATTGTTTACTATGCTGCTGGTGTGTAGCTCTGCGAGGCTTTGCGGTCATAGATTCCGCTTTATGAATCAATTGCGTTACTAGATGTATTTTTCCATTGCCTTTGTAACATCATCTGTCGTGCAGCTCTCTTGATCATACAAGGGAACTTTTCCGCCGAACTTTCAACCATGGCGCTTGGAAACACTCCCGCGGGCAGGTGGCTGTGTTTCAAGCAATGGTTGAAAACTTGCTTTCATTTCATCGCCTTCTACGCGAATCTTGGGATTGTAGCGGTCACTGTCATATGGAAAGTGCACGCAGAGGCTGTGCAAGTTTGTCTGACATATTTCAGGTGACTCACCTGAACTTTTTGCATCATGATTCATGAAGGTGAACCGGCACGAGATTGATGAATTTGAAGTTGGATTTCGACAAGTTGATATCGCCTCAAGTTCGAAGGACCTTCACGTATGAATAAACTCACAGTCCGCCAAGTTGATGTAATATGACTAATTGCGTTTTCATCGATTCGGTCCTTGACGGGGATGAAGGTAGTCTCAAAACAGAAGTGGCGTAAGACGAAGACTTGTACGTAATTCATGGCCTCTTTCAACATTGCGGTGGCGTGCTTTGTTGAATCGTTCATCACACGAAACGCCTTGCCTGGGAGCATATCTAATTCTGGCTCAATTACTGCATTACACACGACATACAAACACACATAACGCAATTTACAAAGCGGATACACTGGTCAATCTCGAGGAGGTACAATGCTTATAATTCTTTACAAACAATTCATGACAAGGTGTTCCTCACACACTCTAAGGCCCTATCAAACTCACAACGGTCGGTTCTGAATAGAGTTATTCGGTACAGCGGACAACATTCTGCTAAGAAGGGAATGACTGTATAAGTATGATTAAGCAGAGCGCACGATACAGTCACCTGCTTACTAGAAAAGGCGTCGTTCATTTTTCTTTTCATGACGGCTTTACTCAGTAGCGGAACTCCGCAATCCAGGGCAATTACGGTACTTTGTAGCGAAAGCCGTTTTGTCCAAACAATGATGTGATATGTACGCCTCTCCATATTTATAAGTGTCAAGAATTGCAACGATCCTACCAATAATCGATTTGTAAAGGCCATTCTTCGTAGAAGAACTTCCTGACGAAGGAAAGACTGCAAATGATCTACGCTATGACAGTTACTCTGGCGTACCAATGGGAATTCAACGCCCTGATCCAGCACCCACATCAAGAACTGCGCGATGTCCGTACAAATACCAAGTAAACCTTCTCTGGCGCAACCAATACCGAAGCTGGTGATACCGACTGCATCAGTATTGTTATAAGTATCGAGCTGGAACAACTGTCCGCCAGAGTCACCCTGACATTCGTCACAACCCTCTTTTCCAGCTCAGATCGTATCATATGTGATAATTGGCGGTGTATACAATGATCTACAAACGTTTGTTGGCACAACAGGTACATACACACTTTTCAGAACGAAATCAACTTCAGTGATGGGTTGACCCTCGGGAATTGCCCCGAATCCACCCGCCTTAACATATTCCGAATCAACCGGCAAGTTCTCATCGCAATTAACCGTAGCAAAAGCAGAACCGCCTGGTGCAAAATCTGCCAGCTTGATTATGGTGATTTCATTTTCAAAGGTATACGGGTCGAAAACGGGCTGATTAATCACAGATTCATTACCAAAAACAGTTCCGCTGTTCAAATCTTCCGCGCCGACGATCACAAACCAGTGAGTCGCATTTGCCTGACAATGTGCTGCGGTGATAACCCAACGATCGTCGACAAGAAATCCGGAGCACAAACCATTGCTAAATACAGCAGCCATGCACGGCGCAAGTCTTGGGATCCCTGACCTCCGACGACACGAGGCGCTGGAAAAGCACTTGAGGACAAATCTCCTTCTGGCGTTCACGAACTTGAATTTTTGCCTTCCTCCCTTCATTTCTCTTTTGAAAAGCTGCCCCAGCCAGAACTTCGCCGGGAAAGGATATAGCCCAAGATTCTCGGCAGTTCAGTCCGTTGTCTGCGAAGAAAGATGCGACTCTGTCCGCGCATAATTGCAAGTGTCGGAGCAGCTACAAACTCCAGCATTGATAGAACTCCTCAGATCCCAACCGCTCGGTGGTGCAGCCTTATTCATCAGATCCGTTACAGGACCTCTCCATACGATAAAAAATAGAATCCCTAGCATCAAGGAACAACCAACTATGGCGACGGCCTTGAAAAAATATACTGTGACCGTTTTAACAACATCAATAATGTTCATTCATATTGGAAGCAGCAACACGCCCAGTCCGCAACGAAGGACGCCTAAAAATCCTCCTTATCCTCTATGAAAAAGACAATTTCTAGGATGAGTAAACGCTAATGTCCTCTTCACATGGTGTTAACGATAAAGTAAATGCCCATGAGATCAGGTATGCTTGATAGCCTCTCACACCATTGACCCTTCCACCATGACGAGGAGCACCCTCTCCCCACTTCTCTGTTTTCGTCGAGAGACTTGCAGAATGGAAAGCCCCGGACGCGAATCCCGTTTCGTTAAAGAACAATACGTAGGTTACTTCTCTCGCCAACATGTACAAGTTCTCCTGGTCCGCAGAAGAGTTAGCCTGTGAAAGATAAATTTTTAAGTTCATTGTTCACTGCCGGTAGAGCTGTGTCCATGGAGATTATGTGGCTCTCAGCCCCACCGATATCTGCTGTAAAGCACGTATCATCCTTGTCCATTTTGTGGTTCTCTAGATCTCATGGACATTTTCATGCAGTTGAGATAAAATTAGTATACCTCGCAGGTCCAACAACTGCGCCATACAGAATTCTATTGAGCTGGCGCAGATCATTTGTGTGTTTTCGCACTTGAAGGGTAATTTCAAGGTGCAGCAATGTGGCGTGTCTGCTCAAACACATTCATGGGAGTGTCGAAAAAGATGTCTCAATCACGATACAACTGTATTGAATGCACGCCTCATAGTCCAAAGACGTATCACAGGAAGCCACGTTTTCACAAAAACCTAGATTGCGACATATGTATGGAGATTATCACCGTACATCACGCCCAGGTGCGCAAACGCGACATAGGTGACCGCGAAGCAACGTTGTTTTCGCGGGCAGCAGGTGCATCGCTTCCAAACCTGCAGCTAGATGCTGTCACCACTAAAAACCGGACCCGCCATTCTGCCAAACCTGCTCGCGCTGCCGAACGTTTCGTTGTCAAACGGCCCTGGCTAGCGAGGCTTGCGACAGTGCAGGTGGGCCTTGGGCTTGTTAGAGCCCAAACCGCTGAAACTACCAGAATCCAGAGTGTATAATGCCGCAAAGCGCGCGCGAATTCGGGACGAAGCCCCAAATTGCGCCCCGTCTTTAGGGAGGTGTTTCAAACAGCCTCGTCGTTCCTATAGGTAAGCTCAGCCCACCGCCGCGTCCAGGTGATTGAAACGGTTTTGATCTTGCACACGAAGAATTGCATCGCTCGGTGACGCCTGCTGTCCCGCCAGACCAAGTCCGCAAATTCTCAAACAGCCGAGCTCCCTCAGACGCCCCACACCCCCCCTCCCAAGCCACCAACCGTACCAGTCCCATATCATTCACAGCTGAGTTCACGACCTTGACTACCTTGATGAAAAACTCGTCACTATTTCCATTCTATCTCGAGATTTGACCACCACATTGGCTTGCGTGCGTTCACCATACAGTTGCGAAATCGTGGATTTCCGTGTAGCCAAGCATCATTCGCGTAATCCGTTTTGAAAGACTACAACGAGGCCGCACAAAGTTGCCACAGCTTGATAGAATGATTCTCCCTCGTCATCTACGCTTGCATAACATCGCAATATTTCAACTGGTGGTATAGCAGTACCGCTGTACTCATTGCTTGCGGATGGTGATTATGTCAAACAATGTCGCTGGGATTGAAACCGTAGGAGGGTTGCACAGCGCATAGGAAGCAAAAAAATTGACTAATTCACGTATTCAATTTTGATTGGTGACGCAGCGAAACAAATCTCTTCTGTTTTTGACAGCTTTCCAGTAATACAGTAATGCAGAAGCGTGTGGTGCACCATTTTGCACATGTACTGTACAATGGCTCCGTATGCTTCCTTTCAAAAGGAAGCCTCGAACCTCATAGAATGATTGTTAGACCTCATAGTCCCAAAGATTCCATTTGCAATGCGCACTACGCATGAACTTCGCCGCAGCGGAAATTACCCCGTTCCAAACCCAAGAATGGTTTCAAAACAATTGCCTCATCTGGACACAGCTGTGCTGTCCCAATTAATGCCGACACCGAGCAGAAGTCAATCCAGTACGTTGGCGTGCTGTGATGAAAGAGGGAATGGGAAGGAGATGTTATCGACGAATGGATTTAATGCAATCAGATGAGATAATGTGGAGGTGGGGGAAGGAACAAGGAAGCCTGTGGAGATAGATGGACCTGTCGTCTGGAAGGGTTGGGTCGGTTGATGGAAGGCTTTCCAATGTCGCTACAATCACTTGGATTTGGGCGGTACTGCCTGGTCGGCAAGGCTACTGAGTATACGGATGTCGTATCAGTGGGTTGCCTCGAAAAGCCCTTGCGGTCATGGAGTTGCTAATGTCACCGCTCGTTTGCGTTTACTTTTGACAAATTGCACGGAGGTCAACTGCTTCTACGGGACCAAGGTAAACATTCTCTCAATCCTTATATCACGAAAAATACTAACAAAAAATAATATATGTTTCGGAAACGGATTTGATGCTTCAAGGCTAGTTCTATACATCAGAAATCCGTATAGGTGAGCGGCTCATTCCTTGCGTCACCTATTCTAAACGCATAATATGATAGTATTTTATCCAGAAGGTAACGTGAAATATGTCTACTTTGCTCGCGGATTTACTTCTATCCATTCTCTGTCGCTCTACGTTCCTCTTTCTGCTTTTTTTGTTACACAGAGGAACATTTTCCTCCTTTTTGTGGCTCTATACACTGCAGATTGTCGAAAATTCCCTTCAAGCAAAACTCTACCTCAAGTAAGATCTTTACCATTCTTATTGCTCCAAAAATACGCTAACTAACGACATCGTCTGTCTACAGCTATCATCCGTTCTCTTCTTAAACAGACATACTTTGAGCAATATGACTATGCGAATGGTGAATTGGAGGCCGTTATGTACGTATCGCTACTAGTCACCGTTGTGATAGATATATGAGGATATTTAACAGATACTTACGAGATGTACTCTTGTAAGTGCGCTTGGAGCGAGCATCATCTTGACTATCTAACCTCCTTACACTTTTCTGACCTCTGCGATTGCTTTTTCTGTGCACCAGTAAGTCTTGAACGTCCACTTGGGATTCTACTGAGCTGTGGAATATTTTATGTCTCTTGATTCTTCTGTATGGTAAACTGGCAGTTATTGGAATCTTTCTGTAGTTAGACAAGCTCCCGTTGAAGTTCTGCTATTCTACCTTTCGATACATCTGCCTCAATAGGATTGGAAGCGTTCCGTGGATTGGTCAAGTCGGCTTTTTTCTCAACTCAAATGCACATTTCCTCACTATCTGAAAAGCCTGGGCGGTCTTCTTCACCATCACCATCAAGACGGTGATGTTTAGACTTTCCATTGCCAGCACTCGAGCCGCGGCTCCGGCTTGTTAGCCATCCTTGGGGATCAGTAGCCCTGGCACCCCTGCTCGCTGTTTCCTGCGAAACATGACAACCTGTCGCGACTTGAAACCCCTTCGTGGTTCTTTGTCCACTGAATTGCCTATTGGCCTTTTGAAATGCCCGTTGTGCATTCTCGGCAGCAATAATATCTCAAGCGCCTCACTTGGGACTTCGGAGATTCCATCGTTGTCGTCAGAATGTTTTGGAACTCTTGATTCCGTTTGTGTATTTTCATGTGATCTCAAGAATCGGTCGGAGGCAATCGCATCCGCAGTATCCGTGGTTAACATCGATTGCGGGCTTTTCGTTGCGATATTCTTTTCCTTTGCCCTTTGGCTACGAAACTTTCTGGATCTTGAAGCCATCTTCTGCTCTACGAATGTCTTTATCATCCAGTTGTCTTCTCCTTGTGTGTATACGACCATATACTTGTCGGACGATACGGTGCTGACAATAGTGTCCTGCAAAGATATGGAAAGTTCCGAATATGTGTGTGTACCAAAATATAACTTGTCAACACCGCCTTCGTAGTACCCAAGCAGCCTGTCGGGTGTTCCGATATACTCTTCAGGGCCATTGAGTTGCGCTCGCGGGATTTATCCCCATGTGAAACTCTTGTATCGTTTTCCGGGATCACATTGTTTCATGGTATCTGAGTTATGTTTCTCAATAACATTAGCCAAGTGGGCAGATAGATTTATGAATCTTTTTCTGTCCTTTGGGGCGAATGATGCATGAATACTGGCTTGGATTGCATTTTAATCTATCTTTGCGCCTCTAGTAGGCATAAAAATCGGAGGTAGAGTCATCGATAGGATTGAAAGGGGAGAGATTGGAGCAGAGAGTAGTCAGTGCAGATTGAGCTCTCGGAAATCTGTTTGAAGTTTTAGGATGTGGGGTGAAGTTGATTAAGGCCTAGTCAAAGACTAAGATGGCGTTGATAAACGTTGAAGCGAATGCTTCGTTTCAAATGAGCTATATTGTAAATGAAAGCACGGATTTCGTGACACCTCTTCGATACTTGAATGGACTGATGTCGCACTATACTTGGAAGTGCTCCTCTTGTGTTACCTGTAGTAAGGAGACATTTGAAAACTCCTTATTTCTTCTGCTATGGACCGATTCATCTGATTACCGGAATATAATTGTTGCTGTATGCTGGAAAGGCTGTGTCCCGAACTACAATGTGGACTCACCGCTCGCAAGAAAATGAGAAACGCAGGAGTAAAGAGACAACCCACTTCCCATGGACTCTGATATACTGCTCAAAATGTTGAAGTTGACGCAGCGTTCAAGAGAGATAGCTGCAATGACCCATAACCCTCGAGTTGCAAGAGACACCAATGGGGCGCAGAACTTCAATAATTACTCAAACATCGAGGGTCCTCTGGATGATAGAGAAGATAGATCAGCGTGTCGACACCTCAGCGTTCGCCTAGAGACGGCATGAGTAACCTTGCCTCGCCGAACGTTTCGTCTGACAATGAGGATGAAATAGACCTATCCTCTGCATCAAATGCTCCTCATGGACAACATGGTACTGTTTCTCCGAACTGCTCGGTTTCCGAACTGCTCAAAATAATGGAAGAAGTTTAGAAGAAGTTGTGCAGGTGGATTCACCACCCATCGGAAGCGAGGAAGATAACTCTGAGGTTCTTGAATCTATTGCAAACCTACGTGCGATTCCACGGGAGCGTTTCATGCGATGGGCATTTGCAAATAGAAAGTGGAAAGAGTAATGTATAGTTCAATGCCAAACAATCATAATTGAGCAGAGTGTTGGAAAATATTGATGCACCTTACAAGTCATGGAAGACTATTCTGCGGAATATTGTCAAGTATTCGGGTCTTGCTCGACAAAGTACCTATGCTGCAGATCTCATATGCTCTTTCTGACTGTCCTATTTCAGATGATGTGACTTTTTCTGTTTTACAGCCTGAATTCAGATATGTTCTGCGCGTGTAGTGACTCTCGCTTTGAGTATTTTGAATACATTGAAGTATTACCACGTCTCCGATCATGGTTTTGCTCTGCGGACACTTCGATTCTTTTGTTTGACTATCGTAAAAGGCCATGTTTCAGTCTACTGATGAAAGATATGGAGTTCAAGATTACTTTGATGGAAGCTTGTACAAAGATATCGTGAATGCCAACGGTGGTGAAAGCGAATGCGCATTCGATTTGTTCCTTGTAATTTCCTCAGATGACTACCAGGTTTTCTCCAACAACAGCTACGATTGCTGGCTAATTGTAGCGCTCAACATGAATCTCCGCCGAGCTCTGGCTTTCTTATTTGCAATGTGTTGTCGCTCTTCTTTGTCGGTGGTGAGCACCAACCAGAAGACCAGTAATTCCTGTGGCCATTAGTAGAAGAAATATCTCAGATTTGTCAAAACAGTGGGCTCTATTCAATTCTCCGACGGTAGGAAAGGCTTGTGCGCATTCATCTGCTTGATTCACTGTAGATTTGCAAGGACAATCGAAGTTCGCTGGTACGAATGGTACAAATTCGAAATCGCCATTCATTTACTGTGAAGTACCATGTGTATATATGGAAGGCTCCTTTCGCTATTAATTTACATCGACAATACGACAACGCGAGGGTACTACGTCAAGAGTCGCCAATTCTGCAAGTTCGACCTTGTTTAAGTCTTAGTGAGAAGGGAGGCAGGGGTACCGTTTGCACCAATAGACTTAGCAAATATTGTCAGTTTTTGTTGACGCATTGGTCTACCGGCTTTACTAAATTGTCCACCTCGGAAAGTTGAAACAATATTGAAAGCATGGCTCTCGAATCTAAAGGTAGTGTAATTTGCAAGTTTTCCTGTTTTTACAGGGTTCCAAATAGCTCTGCTTGGTGTTACAGAGATTATGCTGATAGGATTATCATTTTCAGGCTCCTCAGATGTCTCCCTGCCGAGCGGGAGCTAGACACGTGTCTATATCCCGACCCAAGGTGGTGCAAAGGTAAGATGCGTAAATGACTCGCAACGCGTGGGAGCATTCTACAGTAATCGATCCAGGTCTTTTTCATCTCGTGGGAACTATTATGTTGCATGCGAATACGTGGATGAGAAAGGATATCTTTCCCAGGCGGTACACGAGCCTCGTACTGTGATATACTATGGCAGGGTGCTAAAGCTACTTTCGTATACCTTCATTGTTGGGGACAGTCGAGCGACCCGTCTATTGTCCCTAGCGGACTGGGTAGAGAATCTTTAGGATCACTGAGCATAATCACGGTTCAAGGGCTGCAACCAGATTGATTGAGCATTCAGCAAGCCAACAGTGGGGGGCATGGGTGCAATACGAAACTCGATCTGCATTTTACTGCACACATATCCATCGAGATCCAATTACTCAAGACTTAGAGGCAAGAAAGCATTTTTTTCTGGACCTGCAACGTGAAGTGGAAAAGCTACTCGAGCCTGCAGGCCTTTCTACAGGTGGAGTCAATCGCAGGCTGGGAAGTATCGCCTCGAGGTAGCGCCAAGGCGCATTAGTAGCGAACATCGTTAAACAGGCCGGTAGGTGGGCGAGGGAAAGTGTCACATCTATAAAGGCAATAATTTCTCAACACGACTGAAAAGTAATGTTGGCCCATTTTTGGGACAGTTGTCTGACTTACGTTTGCCTTCGAGACGCCAATGGCGTCGAAGCATATGTAATATCCCAAGAGATAGTACCAGATTGGGCCGTGGAATCTTATAGGTGTGCATTACCGCGTTCCAGACCAATTAAGTTTGGAAAAATATCAAACAGTTATTCTTCAAAACAGCCTCCAATTATGCTCGGATTTCGGATTTCGGCTGCTAGTTGGCTGATCAAAGGAGGAATTATGCAGTTTTATTATGGTATCCGGAGTATCCACGGAGGATATATGGCAGTTCAACAAATTTCAATAGCTTCCTCCACTAGTACTACATAAAGCGCCAAAAATCATCCAAAAAACCTCCTAATACAGGGAAAATGTCCACTGGGGTTTATCTATGCTGGCTCAATGCTTCTAGGAGGCACTGTACTGTACAATAAGGGCAATTTTTGTGTGTTGCCCACCGTTGTTCTTGGTACTGTATACTACGGAAAATTTTGGATCCTTCGCAACACAGAAAGCACTTCAAATTGTTGCGAGTAATTTTACCAAATTTAATTTCACAGTTACCTGAGTACATTATTCTCATTACTTCACCAGTCGCGACTGATGAAATCAGCGTATTTAATAGCAAAATTATCCCGATAGCTAAAGCTTCAAATAATTCTCAATGCACAAACATCTTCGATCTAGAAGAGCAATGCAATGAGTAGTGCAATTTACAGAGACTGCCCTGGAAGGGGGTCTCCGGGATGACTAAGACAATAGGTAGAAAACCAGTTGTTAATTGTGCAACTACCGGGCGTACGATGGACCCGCTTTCTCTTTAATACCTGTGAGGGGTAGTAGTTCGATGCCTAAAAGGCGGTTTTGGTAGAGACTTTGGAACTCTAGGCAAGAACACGAAGTGTCCTTAAGCAATTCAAGTCAAGAACTGCAATGAAATGAATTCCACTGGACAGTAACCAAGGGCAAGGCCAAAGAAAGTGAAAATAGTCCGAGAATCTGAACGAAAAACAAAAAAAGGAAGGTAGGAGAAGGTAGGCCGAATCTAAACGAGTGCCACGCATACCGTGTCGGCAGGGGCGAGCGACGGGGCTCTGTAAGGGATTATATCCTCGCGCAGGGGACGGTAGTAAGCCCAAGAGGTAGCGAATACAGTCCTCCGCAGGGGGAACGGAAGACCAGCCACGGTCTAGAGATAAACCTCTCTAGGGACGCGACGCCAGTCACTGGCGAAGAAAGACGCGACACACTTTCAAAAGAGAAAAAGTAAAAAGAGCAGAAGCCTAAAGGAGTATCAGGCCAAGATGCCACGACGAGACCCGAAGGGATAAGGTTAACTATAGCCACTGTCGCCACACCGCCTGAGGTGGAGGGGAAAGCGAAAAGTGGGAGCTATCTCCAGAGCCGACACTTCAGTGCCAAGTAGTATTATAAGCGGTGATGGCCGAGCCACTGTAGCACTTCCGTGATCAGAAGTTGGCTAGGGCATTTCCTGGCCACCTCTCTCTTCCTTTCAATGAAGCACCTCTTTGCTTTCCGTAGATGATAGGAAGCTTCTCTCATGTTACTGTCATAGATCGCACGCTATAGCACATCAAAGTGCGCCGTGAAAGCACTTTCTGAAGGTAACGGTGCTGATAAAACAACTTCACCGTCGTCATCCGACTGATACAACTGTTTCGTAGCTTCCAAATCCTTTTCTATATTGCTTGAGACAAGTTCATCCTCCACTGCTGCAGTAGAGACCTCCACGTCTTCTTCAATATTGAACCAATGTTGCATATCGTTCACGTCAACAGATTCTGGCACAGCTTCGTACAATGGATCACAGCTATCCAGTGACAAACTCAATGCCTGCAGCAATCTTAAAACCTCCGTTGCATCCTCTTTTTCCTTGTGAACGCTAACCTTAATCTCAATTGGATTGAACTGTGAAACATGCTGCGCCGGTAAACAATTTGCCTTCACCCATCACCTTGCAACTACACGTTGCGTTACTTCATCCCAAGATTCCATTACCATATGCATCACATCCAACATGTGCGGCTCAAAACCTTCCTTCAAACCCCTCATGCCTGAGCGCAGGCATTGTTACTATCTCTTCTCTTCAGTTATGTCTCAATATCCTCTATAATTATTCTTAAAAGCAGATGAAGGTATCTGGTTTTCCAAACAGAAATTATCCCCAGATCCATAGGGTGATGAATAGAGGTGCAGTTTGGCGGTAATATCATGATCATCACCTGCTCTCGCACGTCCGTCAGGTCCGTTCCATGTGGGCCACAGTTGTCCATAATCAAGGCAACAGGACGGGACGTAGTCTTCCTTATGAATGGCTGGAACACACCGTAAAACCACGTTCGAAACGTTTGGGTGTCAGACTACGCATTCTTCTCACTAAAGTACGGAACGGGTGGGGATTCAAGTCGAGAACAGCGGGGGTTCTTAGACTTCCCGATAACGACCATAGATACTTTCTGAGTGCCATTGGCGTTGATGCATACGTTTGCTGTTATTCGGTCTTTGCTCTTCATTGTCTTGGTCCCTGCTAACGTTTTGCGGTCATCTTCTTCAACAATATCGGTCCTTCGAGGAAGGAGCTTGTAAAAAAGTCCGGTTTCATCAACGTTTTAGATGCAGTCCAAGTCATACGACGACAACTATTCCCTCAACTCCGCCATTTCTTTTGCCACGGGCATGACGGAAGCACTCCCGGCTTCTCCATGTAAGGATATTGATCGTAAACTGTGACAATAATGAACTTTCGTACCCACCAAATAGAAGCGCAGAAGCGCTCTAGTCTGAGGTACTCCGAACACTCTTTTTTTGGGTTCATCGCACAGGCGGTTACGTATCACCAGGGCTTTGTGGTGGAGGACCGACTGAGTGAGCGGCATTTTCATTGAACGAGCAAAATGAACAACCTAGAACAGACGTTCCTCAATGACCGGGTATGCGAGGGGGCGCAGGGATTTCTTATGCGGCGGTATCGTATTGGACTTCATTTGTTTAGGAAGCGTTATGGTTCTTTGCTTCAGAGCCTTTACTGTTCTTCGGGAAACGGAGAACTTTTCCATGATGAAGGGTGCTGTTTATCCGGTGTAGAGTAGCCTCAACGCCTCGATTTGCTCAGCGATAGTCAGCCGTGTATGTTTTCGCATTTTGGCTTTGGATGTCGCGTTGGGAGCCATCGCGAGAGTTTCACGCCTTACAACTATCGTCATAATGTGAATTGGGCAGATCTGTGGGGAGCACCATTGTCTTTATAACAGTTACAGAGGAATTTTTGGCGTTTCAATGGCGCACCGAATGGATCTCGTTTCGGTGCTTCGAAAATCCCGCCAAAATGTGCAAACTATTCTTGGGTGACGATATATAGAAGCTAGCACTACTCAAACGGGCACTATATCACAATCCCCCTGTTTTCGAATTTTGATTAGCAAATTGGATTGTCGCTCCCTACTGTAAACCAAAAGGGTCATTGCAGTAGAGAATACTCGACTGTGGGAAAATTGTTTTGAATTTTTGCCCACTTTAGCCCTGGAAATGTTGCTGGGGTTAATCGTATGTTTTTGATGATTGTGGTGATGTTCGGTAGGGTTTTGAACAGAGTATGGGAGAGGAAGAAAAGCAGATATGCAAGGAGCACGTTAGGGGCTGGAGTGATGGATGGAAGAGTGATTATGGACTGGGGAGGATTGATTGCCGACTTTTGAGCTCTGAGCTCCCAGTGAAGGAGAGAGGGCCCTCAGGGTATAGTGCATACTCTCCAGTGAAGAAGGGAAGCCGATTGAGCCACTGGAATTTGGAAGAATGTACTGCTCTGGTTTTTGCTGTCTATATTTTAATCGGGAAGACCAGGGAAGTCAGTTCTTATAAAATTTTAGGACAATCCTCCCCAATGTGGTAATTTGCACAAACTGCATGCCTGCATGCAAGTGTAGTCTAAACAGGTTGATTACTTAATAGAAAATCAAAAACGGGACGAGAAACCCACAATTTCAGCAATAGTAGCTTAGAAAGTGGGGACTTTTAGTTTTTATAGCTTCTTTCAAATCAATTAATCGATGAACTTTAATGCATTACAAAAGTATACTGTTTCCGGAGTATTTGAATTAGGCTTCTACAATTCAGTGTGCAAATTTGGCGAGCGGTTAGGCACTAAAGCCAATTTATAGCTGAGACCAGAAAATAGTATGCGGAGTAACGTGAATCCTTATCTGGCAGAACATTATTATAGGGAGAGAAAGGGGGAGTTTCTTTATTGAGATGTGTGGATTGGCTGGAACCTATTTGGAGTTGCAAATCTGCATTTCATGTTAAATACATGTGCCGATGGTCGAGGCATGTAGAAATCATTGCTGTCGAATGCTAGCACCAACAACAGTCTACCAGAAAGTCGATGGGAGGCCAGCCGTTATTATAAGGAGAATTGACGGTTCACCCAAGCGTGGCCAAACTTGAATTTTGCATCGAAAACAACAATTACGTGATCACTTCTGTCTCCACAGCCATCAGAAGAACCTCATCGCTGCCTACTCCGTAGGCGGGGTCATCCATGCTAACGCCACTTCCATTGAAGCAATTCGAAACCACACTGGAAACCAACCCAACAAGTTACTATCTGACAATTCAAGGGAGTAGGACTCCATGATATTAACCCAAAAATACCGCAACGTGGTCTCGACCTTTCAACAACCAGACCGCAAACGATACAATAAAATTCATTCGTCGAGCGCCTCAACCGATCACTAATGCATACTAAAAAACTTTACCGAACAAAGAGTCAATTTGATGACACTTACCGGGTTCCCAAAGCATTAAACTTCGATTGGTCCAACGTTGTAGTTTGTGCTCGGTCATTGAATCCTCAAATAATCATCCAAGTGCTTTTCGTACGTCAAATCACTCATTTGCGCTGTCGCTTACCGTAAAATCAATCTCCCTTATATTCTCCTTATGAATTTGTTCTAAATGTATATACAGTAAATTAGTTATTTGTTGGGAATTTGTTCTATTCCTGACCTTTCTAGTCCTCTTGTTCTATAGAAATTTAATATTGCGGATATTTATGGATACTATAGAGAGATACTTTTGATTTTATTGTAGTAGATACCGACTACCCTGTAAGCAAGAGCTATAGTACAGTGCCGGATTTGTGCACGAGTATAGTATGATGGGCTGTGCTTGGCGAAGACGGCGCCTTACTGGTTTGATCTCGCACAGTGTGGTGCAACTTCCAACGACGGACGAGGGAAGAACCACCAGGGCGTTCGTGACCCTCTTTCCCTTGACAGCAGCGGGCAGCTGCGGTAGCTCAACGCCTAACGAAGGCGGGTGGTAGAGGCTGTCGGTAGCCACGCGGTGCTTGATGCACTTCGAGCATGGTTGTATGGCCTATGCCAACGTGGCTGCCGGAAAGAAAGTAGCGACGACGCTACGGGGAAGGGATAAGGAATGCACGGCGTGTGCAGGTAAAAGGGACCCAAGCCTGATGCTTGCAAAGTATACGAGAGCTGCGGAGCTCAGAGAGGTTGCTACTACACGGGTGGTCGAAACACCGGGACTTGGTTAACTTTACATGTCTATGGTAGACAGGGGCTATGTACAGCCAAGTTCCTACGAACGGAACGGGATCTAAAGTGAACATGACACTAGAGCTAATCTAACTAGATCATGTCCTGACACTGACTGTCATGCGCCACGAGGACCACAGACAACGAGTGTCATGCAAAAAGTAACGACTAAATCTAAACGTCTCCGACACGTGGTGCCATGCGGGCACACGTGACAATCGATGTCATCACACTATTAGTGCTCGCCCAGTGTGGCTTAGCCTAGTGCACGATGCACACGTGGATAGTCTGTGCACGTTGCACTACACACAGGAAGGGAGGCCACGAACCGTTAACCCCTCTACATGGCCAAGTTTGGGCCACTTTGCAGCTACCCAGCCAAACAACATTAGTCTAGGATAGTGTATCGTAGGATAGTACTGTACAGTTATTGACCGCGTAGTTACACAACCTATCCCAGTTTCGCGCCGCCATCTTCTGCCGGTGGGTTCCCTGGTTCCTGCTCCATCATCCAATCCGCCGATCCGAACCACTTCTACGTCTGTGCGGCGAAGCGCGACTTAACGACGGCCAACGCTGCATACGACTCTTATCTCACCCTAGTGTCCATTCGACCGTTGTGCTCATATGAGGACAACTTTTAGCACCTTTTTTCAATACAAATTTTTTATCTCAGCGCATTTCTTGTCCCTCCGCATTAGTTCGTGAGTGTAGATGGCCGGTCAAAACAAACTTTTCAAGATTGTTGACCTCGGTGAAGGC
This sequence comes from Kappaphycus alvarezii, assembly GCA_002205965.3. Classification (NCBI taxonomy): domain Eukaryota; phylum Rhodophyta; class Florideophyceae; order Gigartinales; family Solieriaceae; genus Kappaphycus; species Kappaphycus alvarezii. The sequence continues at coordinate 504,286 of NADL03000828.1, read as the reverse complement.
TAGAGCAGTTTTCCCTCATCAGCTTCCGCTCTTCACAAGAAGTTGTGAAAACGGCTTCATTTTGTAAGGAAATATAGTTCGTATTATCGTGGGGTTTTAGAAACGAGGGGGCATGTACCGTACAGTAAGAATTACTGTACTGTAACTTATCAAAAAAAACCTTTTCAGCAGTAAAAATTTCGGGCTTCCAAAACACTTGCTGTTCCAAAATGTAACGGAAGCTGTCCTCATATGAGGACAAAGTGTGCCTCATATGAGGACAAAGTGTGCCTCATATGAGGACAGTGCATGGTCGTATAGACACTATCGCAGCATTCTGACAATTTTGACGCACTAACTCTTACCTTCTCCGGCATAATGGATCTCGAGACTGATCTCTCGGCTGATGACCTCGTTGCAGTATGGCAAGGTCTGCGTTCTGAAATCTCTCGCTTGGAAGACGACAATGCAAATGGTCTCCTGCTCGATCCTTCGCCACCGCTCTCCGGGACATCGATACAAAATACTTGCCAAACTGTCGGCCTCCCTGGTTTCCCTGGAGCAGTCCCTCTGCCTCCCCCACCAGCAGGCAGGTGGATTCAAACGCCGCCGTACCCAGAATGCCCCTGTTCCGCCTCAAACGGATGGCTGGATTACGGTCGGCGCCCCAATGCCCAATCTCCCATCCCTCCGCTCCCTACTACACCAGCAGACACCAACCCCTATGGTCTCCTGAACACATTCCGCCCCCGATGCCGACATGGATCCTAACGCATGAATCTCCCAGCTGTGAATCTAGTTTCAGGACCATCCCAGTCACCCCTCACCTTCCGCTCCCTCCTCTCCGCCCCCTTCCCTGTTCTCACCTTCATTCCTCGCCCGGTCCAAGCCGCGGCTTACGACTTATACTTTGCTGCCTTGTACCGCGTTATATCTGCTCCATCGCCAGAGCACAGGACTCGAGCCCTTCTGGAACTTCTTGCCATCCCGAAGTTGGTTTTCCGACACAACCGCCCCCGCGCTCTTGGCCGCCGCCGCAGGGAAAATTGCTCCAGCCTTGTCGACCGCATCCGCATGGCCTCTAGCCGCCTCTATGATGACCTCTTCGATGAGGCCTCCTCGTTGTTCATCTCCGCCCCCCCTCTCCGATTCCATCCCCTCCCACCCTCGCCCGCCCTGACACGGCCCTTCGCAGATGCCGTCGCTTCCTCTCCCGGGGTAGCCCTTCCCGGGCCACAGCAGCCCTTCTCCAAGTCGATCCCCCACTCTCCCCCAGCGAAGCTACCTTTCAATCCTTGGCTTCACTTCATCCCCCGCCCCCCATCCAATCACTCCCATGCCCCCTCACGGTTTGCCTCCGGCGCTAAAGTTCTCGGTCTCGGATGTCCGCCGTGCCATTCACAGCCTGGATCCTTCAACCGCTCCTGGGGCCGATGGTCTATCCCCAGTGTTCCTGCGAATGCTGCTTCGCCCGGCAGGTGGGGTCACCGGGAGGGATTGCCTACATGCCCTGACAAAGTTCCTCAACCTCTGTTTGAACAGCGATCTGCCGGCCGCGTGCCGCCCGTATTTCTGCGGAGGCCGTCTTACTGCGCTGCCGAAGCCAAACGGGGGAATCCGTCCGATTGCGGTTGGGCTTCTCTACCGACGCCTAATTTCTAGGCTCGCGGCACACAAAGCCACCCCCGCCATCCTCTTACCTTCTGCCCCATCAGGTCGGGGTAGGCGTCAAGAACGGCACCGATGCAATAATTCATTCTGTGCGTCGTCTTTCCCAGAGACCCGAGTTCCACGATCACGTCTTGGTCCAGATAGATGCTCGCAACGCTTTCAATTGCATCTCCCGCCAGCGCATTCTGGAAGCCGTACAGACACATGCCCCAGGCCTCGCACGGTGGGTACACTCTTGTTACGATGCTCCTACAGAGCTTGCTTTCGGACCCTACTATGTCCGTAGTTCAGAGGGCACTCAGCAAGGTGATCCCCTCGGTCCCTTGCTCTTTGCCCTGGCTCTCCATCCGCTCTTGCTATCGTTACAGGAGAAGTTCTCACCTGCCCTGAACGCTTGGTACGCAGATGACGGTAACATTGTTCTTCCTCGATCCCAAGCCGCGCTGCCATCCGTTTCATCCAGCTTGAAGGAGGTCCACTAGGGTTCCAGCTCAACCTTGCCAAGACCCAAGTTTACGGCTTCTCCCCTTCCCACTCCCCTTTGGCACTTCCTTGCCCCTTTTCAACCCCCCCTGGTTTTATCGTGCTGGGATCCCCGATTGGCTCGGACGCTTTTGTTTCCCAATTTTTCGCAGGCCGCCAAAACGAAGTTGACCGCATCTTCCAATCCCTTCGAGACTTGGATGATGCTCAATTGGCTTTCCACTTACACCGCTTCTGCGCGAACGCCTCCAAGGTCATGCACTTGCTGCGTACGCTTCCCTCCACTCAATCTGCGGTTCTCGCCGCTAGCTTCGATCAGAAGCAGAGGGAAGCGTTCCACCAATTGCAGCTGCCTGCCAGAGCGAGCCTGGCTCCAAGCCTCTCTCCCCTTCTCCATCCCGACCTGCTCACTCTTTCCCAGGACCGCCGCTTGGAAGAGATCCCTCGGTCCGCCATCTCGCTCTTATCCTCCGCCACCCGCAGCTGTCTTCGTCGCTCACAGCTACGGCTCTTTTCGAGCGTTGTTCATCGCCGGTCCCCGGCGAAAGGCTCCAGTCTGCGATCACAACTGAATTCATGCTATCGAAGTCCGATAGGTTGTTCTTGTCCGCGGCAGCCCACGACCGAGCACGGCTCCTCTCCGTGCGCACATCCTCCGCCTCATCTGTTTTCTCGTCGCTTCCTCACCCCCACCGCGTACGTGCATGTCCTCTTCTTCGTGGAAAGGCGCTCTGGCTCTACGTCTCGGCATCGCGCTATTCCCTGGATCTACTCGCTGTCCGGTCTGCTCCCGCCGCTCGGCCGACATCGCACCCGTCTTAGATCCAAATGGTCAACACGCGCTGACCTGCAAATACGAAGACAGAATGACTCGTCGTCATCACATCCTCCGCAACGTTTTTGCCCGCTACTGCAAGGAAGTTGGGATCGTCGCCCTCATCGAACATCCGCTCCTCTACCAGGTTCCCAACTCATCTGGGCATTCGGAGTCCCCGTGCTACGAATGGACGTTTACATACCCGCTGCATACGGGCTTCACGGTACCGATGTCGTCGTCGACGTTACTGTTGCCCACCCCTCCGCTCGCCGCCACATTTCCCCAAGTACGGTTACCGCAGGCGCTGCCGCAACACTTGCAGAGCGCGAGAAACATCGTCATTACGGCAATTACTGCAACCAAAACGATATCCTCGTCTCCCCCGTCGGGATTGATATCTATGGCGCCTTGGGCGACGACGGCAAGGGTTTTTTCCGCCGCCTTGCTTCCTTCGCTGCTTCCTGTCGCGGTTCCTCCCCTCAACAGGAGCTCCGCGACTTCGTTACTCGTTTTGCATTTAGTCTCCAAATAATGCAGGCGCGACAAGTTTCTACCCGCCGCCCGCATCCGTAGTTAATTTATGAATACCCTCCGCACGCTTCTGTGCAACATTGTACAACCCATAAAGATTTACCACCACGTAGTTCTCTGGACGCTTCTAATAGGCGAGTCGTCCTCAAATTTAGTCTTTTATAGTAATTTATTTCTAGTCGAGCTTCACAGCCCACTCATCGCAACTTGTACCGCCCCCAATACTGCCCTTCTACCCTCGGCCGAGTGTTACACCTTGGCCGAGCTGCCAGTCTTCAGTGTCTGACTGCGTTTTTCTATGCTTGGTTGTGGCTGTCAGTGAGCCTTTCTGGCCTTATCGCGAGGTGCTTGCGCTTCGTACATGTGCGTAGAACGTTGCCAGTCCCACACTGCTGGTACAAGTACATAGCATGGCAAGAGCGCCCGAATTGGTAAAGGAAAGATTCGACTCGTCAATTTTGGCAACAAGTAATCATGCTTACCGAAGCAAGAGGCAGGAGTTGCCCGCAAGCGCCAGTCCGCTTATTATTGACTTTGACATTCACGACAGCTAATTAATGAATCAGTACAGTTACTACGTGACTTGCAAAGACATGCACATATTTGCACTTGGGGTTTTATCGGCCGTGCTGCGGAATATTCTTCAAAAGAAATTAGCCACAACAATGCCCCTCTTACAGATCGCTCAAGTCATCGTCGGAGAATAATAATTTGCAACCGATGTTGTCTCCCGGGAGAATTCTTGTTACATATCGTTCCCCCACTGTCCGGCTTTCCAAGGGTAACCGTCACCGGTTTTTAACTGATGGAGTTTCCGGCTTGAGGATTCGAACTAGTCTACGGTACAACTGCGCAAGCCAACCTCTCCTGTCGGGAGTCTCCCCGTTGGCGGCTGGTTCTTGCCAGTAGCCATTTAGATGTCTGCATGAACTTAACATCCACTGCAGCTCCCAACAACGTCGACCACAACTTTGTACCCCATACGCAGCGAAGCTGACCTTTCCTAAAACATTACGGCAGTTTAGAATTTTTCCGGATGTCGCGAATAGCTCCAACTGACAATTCTGGAGAGTGCGACCTCTGAGGTATCATCACACACTCGAGTGACTTCAGAGACGGGACTCTCCGAAGCCGCGCGTCTCGAGAGTCCCTCTTCGCCCTTGCCCCTGGTGAAGAATCTTATTGTCAGCACACCGCCTTAATACCTGCCTACGCGTAATCAAAATTCATGTGCTGTCCGTAATGCAGCGTCGGCATCTTGACCTTGCACTCTTACAGGATCCCGCAACGCTGATTTGCAAACGCCATACTATAGTCCCCTGAACCTCTGCACGTACAACGCCTAAATGAGCTGCCTTCCCTGCGCAAAGTCACAATACTGACTCGAAACTGTTTCCTATGGATATGTTCTGACCCACTCGTCTCCTTTATCACTCGAGATCGCGCTAGAGACAACTGTCACAGAGGATGTCCTGCTACCTAGTTCCACATCGCAGCCGGCCTACTCGCTCGCATGCTGTCTGACAGCAGGGGCTAGCCCTCAAGACAAGGAACCCGTAATTCCTCGCATGATCCTGAAATGCGGGCACACCCTATTCAGTGAAGTGAAAAACATTTCACACGAAGGTTCCGTACCCGTGCTGGGACCGCCCGCCGCCCTGGAGACACCCTTGCGCAACCTGCCCATTGTTTCGGTGGTTCCTCTTCTGGTTCTTCCACTGAATGTGACATTACAGCTTGACTGACTCTCTCCCGTTTGCTGTCAACGCTGTTAGGAAAGCCCTGCAGTTTTGCTGATCATATTGATGGCAACCAGCTTTCGTACTTTCGGAGGATATTGCGAGACGGTATATAGCAGCCAGCGGATGTAGATCTGTCACTAGTGAAGTGACGTTTCATTCGTGAGGGGCTTGCACCATCAGCCGCCAGTAAATGTATATATTTCGAAGTCGCTATCGGAGACGGTTTTCGCCGAAGTGAAGGTCCTTTTGAGAACCGTCGCCAGTCGCGCGACGGAAAGGGTTTCGAAGGTGCGAGGTGTTCTATTGTATCCCCTTGAATAAAAGCGTATGTTTGTTGTTTCTTTGTTCTATTGTAGCGACACTCCGCATTGGCAGAAACCCGCAATGCGACTTGTTTCCGTACTGGCCTCCTATCTACTGGCTGATAGAGAAAAACTTCATCAGCGACTGTTTTGATATTTTACGTACATGCGCACTGCTATTCTAGTGGACTGGGTCTCAGCTGGCTCACCTGTCACAGTAAATGAACCACCGGTACCCCCCCGCTGTCGGAAACATGAAATCCAGTGCGGATTCGTCTCTGCGTTGAAATCGAGGGTAGTGTATACCTGCGCCTGTTTAAAGCCGCTTCGCCATTTCATCAAAACATACGACCAACGCATGTCACGGACGTACCCGTTAGGTACAAAGCCACATACAAGATTCATAATGAACAAATAAATATAGTCGTGCAACACATACTGTTATAGAGATTATAAAGTGCAGTGGAACTTCCTAATCCGCGCGCCGGGCAGGCTTTCTTGCGATGTTATAGTGTAGCCTCCCAATCCTTCCAGGTGTAACACTCTCCGCCGTTGCGTGATGTAGCTAAGCGACTTCATTCTGCACTTGCGAAATGAGGGCTGAAATTGTTTGTTAGAGTTGTTGCACGCGCGCACATGGGAAAACTTTTCAAATATTCTGCTACTTTATTTGATTGCTGCAGTGAATTCAATATGTATGGCGCTTGAAATGTATACTGAAATCAAGGTTGGCATCTGTAGTGCAGACCTTGAAATACCGTGACGAGGCAGAATGGAAGAGGGTATTTAAAGCACGGAGGTCTACTTGGTGATTACATAAAGTGAGTAGTGTTTGTTGTTATCGAGAAGTGTTGTCACTGATTACCTCGAGAAGAACAGTGGAGGACAGTACCTGATGTGATGCACCTTCTATAGACCATGGGATATATGTAAGGGCACTACAGGGCTTACCCAGCCCCAGTCGGTACCCATTCGTCGGTAGTACAGTAAGTTCACGATGGACAAGTTCAGAGACAAGTTGTTCCAAGATGTTTGACAAAAGTCAGGATACATTGTGTAGTGTAACAAATTCGACTGTAGGATAGCTTGTCGTTCGGTAACTTTCCCTGTTTGTATTTAGAATCATGGGGGAAGTTGACATTTACCCAGTGCGAGGCTTTGAGAAACTAGAGTGAAAGACAATTTAATCCACACGTTGTGCCGATCATATGGTACCGCACATGCAATATGTAACAGGCAGTATTATTGACACTCTTTTGACATGAGCACATTATACGAACTGAGCTCCTTAACCAACCTCAACGGCTCTTGCAATCGGAAAGCAAAAAAGGCACTTTTCGCAAACCACAGTACATCAGCAGAAACCAACCTGGTTGTGCCGTAGAGTCTATGGGGCCTTCTAGAGATACAGTCTGACACTTTACGGCAAGTTGCAGTTAATGGCGATGGATACTTGCTGCATGAAGCAATTGTACGCTAAGATACCAGCTAAAACGTGAATCTCCTCACATGAAAATAATGTTCAAGCAATGATCCCGAAAATTGCGAGTCCCCAATGCGTGCAATTCAATCAGAAACTCCAAAGTTTAGTGAGGAAAAGATTGGCACATTGAATAGGCGGCTTGCGTGAGGGGAAAGAGTAAAAGCCATACGGCCTGTGCGGTGAAGCGTCAATGGCAAGGACAAAATCGAGGGTCTTGAGCCGGCATTGTCGACCCTCGAGATTTTACAACTTTGTTCAATATTTTCATCGTGGTGTGGCTGCGTGAAATATGAAGGGTGACGCGCAATGTGGAAAACTTGACGCCAATCTGGCAAGAGACTGCATAAGGTTTATTCTGAAGGGCTTGTGAAGAGCGACTGTTATCTGCTGAGATTGCGGGTAGTTGAGAGGGTTGCTTTTGATCCGATCATCTTAATTTGGATTTCAGGGTGGGTATAGTTTTGCGCTGTGATACAGTATTCTGAAATCTTTTACAGATTTGTTACTTTGCCTTTCTATCATACTGTTCTATAGATGTACTGTACTGTACATGTAATCAGGGGGGGAGATATTCGCTCCGCCAAGTTGTGTACTCGTATCGTGAGGCCCTTTCCCAAAGGCCTGAGCTTTTCCGTTTTTTTTTGGAGAATAATGCGGGCTTATAACAGGATACAAATCAAACGCAACAAATTTGTAAAAACAGATTATGACACTAATCGATAAGTCTTCTTTCAAAGCCCTTGTCTGTTGCAACAAGGACAATTTATATCAGTGGAGAGACGCAAGCATTATCATACTATGTGCGACCAAAATAAGACCAGTGCCTGACTGCAGCACCATCGCAACGCAAACAAGCGGCAAATTCGGATCAAACTTGCGACTGTACTGCATCTATGAATGATTTTGTTGTGTGATCCGTCCGCCTACATGGAGCTCCTCGAGCGGTGCCTCACTTGAGTGGCATAACACTGTGTTCCTTGTTCCCTAAACATTACAGTCTACCCTATAACAATGGTCAGAACGTGTGACAATGTGTCTGGCATGCTTACACAGTAATTGGGGCCGCTACATTTGTACAGTGACTAGGCGGGGCACCACACACAAAATATAATACAGAGTCGAGGTGTACTGTGCTGTACAGTACTGTCAGCGCAGTAAATCTGTACATGAACATATACAGTACAGTAATGTAGTGCTGTAATGTCTAGTCAAGTACAGTGCTTCTCACGACAAACAGTAATTGAGAAAAACAAGACCCTTGATAGTTGCACACCTTACATATTTCTTGTAATGTACAGTACCTGTACTGCACTCTGACTAGCAGTAGGGGTACTTTCCAGTCAGGCGTTACAGCGCACGCCTTGACGAGCAAAGCATACACTCCGCAATGACGGTCAAAGGGTCAAAACGTTCCTTCACACTGGTCTTTGACGCTATATATAGCGTAGCACCTAAACAATCTGAGCCTGTGTAGAACAGCCCTCGTCAAGGAAGGCAAGACTTGTTTCGAGCCGCTTGATTCAAATAGGCCAGCTGATGTTGCAGGTACGCAGATGGCGCTTCCTTGTGCGGGTTGCAATGCAATATTGGAACCGCACAGTACGAAACGTGTAGAGGCAGCTTGGAATTTCGAGAAATGCGCGGGAGCGCCAAGAGAAATTCCAAGTTTAGCCGAGAAACCGTTCTGTGTGATATGCCTTGCTAGCGTAGTTTTGTTTCAGTTTGCTATATAGCACATGCGGCAGAGTGGGTTTGGGGGGAAATTTTGGGTTATTTTAATGCATGGAAGATGTGGTCGGTTGTGCATGCCTGCAGGATCAATTGAAACTTCAAGTCTTAAAGAAAGCAAACGCTGTAAAGTTGCAAAGCTGCACCAAGGCACCCATATGGTAAAGTAATGCCTTATCACTGGTGTACTGGCATTTCGAGTACAGCAGTGATAAGGCATTACTTTACCTGCCAAAGTACTGTACAGCAATTGTGCCAATAGTGCACCTCATTATCGCACATCAACTTGGGATTCACATGCCAAGTATCCACAAAATGGTGCCCATTTATTGCGTGATCACCCAATCAACATTGCTTCCACTTGACTGCACAAACGGCAATAAATCGCATAGATATACATATATCTAACTGCCAAACCAATACCCACACCCAATACATCAGTGTATCTCAACCTCATGCTCCCGCGCCATATCCTCAGTGACCACAGCCTGAAACCGCATCTGCGACCCAACATATCAACACCCCCGTCGCACACAACAAATCCGTACGTATCAAGCATTCATCCCACCAAGGGCCACGACCACATTCATTAGCCGCCACGAATACCGTCACCGCATTCATGACTCTATTCACACGCTTGTTGGCACACTCCATCAAGCACCCGCAAAATGCAGCTACCAACAGGGCCACATTCCCTGCGTCTGTGGCCACGAAAAACGGGATGCTGAAAACTGCAAAACCAGGATGTAAAACGCGGGTATGATCCAGAGGGGCATCGGCGGATGATTACGGTGTGTGTGAAATGGTATCCATGGGTTGGGTGGACCGAGTGGGGGCGGGTGGCATCGCTGTTTCCATCGCAAGGGCTGTTTGTGGGGACGGTGGTTCGCCGAGGGGGAATGGTGCGGTGGCAAAATATGGGATCCTTTGTTGTGTGGGCAATGGCCGGATATTGCGGGTATGTTCGGTTGGACCAGTTGGCAATTTGGAGGATACGTTTGGAGCGGATGCAGATGCTTGTGCCACATGGACTGGTTATGGAATTGTGCATTTTCTGTAATGATGGTGTACTGTACTGTAGTTTGTGCTGCCTTTTTAATTTCGAGCGGTCGCGTTGCACTGTTTTTTGTAACGGGGTGGTTGTGGAATTCCAGGGCTTGTAGTGCAGAAAACAGAAATGAGTCGTTGGACGTGGCGTTGAAAAACGGAACACAATGGATTGTGCTGCACACTGGGATGTGGACAAGTGGGGCTCACTGGTAGGCACGCGGAGTGACATTGAAGGAAAAAAGTCGCGTGACTGACAAGGGGATAAATCTCAGATGTGAGCCGTCAAACCGGATGCGAGCCTCACCATATCAGTTTCAAATGCTGAAATTGCATTGATCTAATGAAAGCAATTCATATCTTGGAAAAGTGAGTGCAAATACTAGAATCCACCTGAACCAGTGCCGCGCTATGAACCACTATCTAAATTGTAATCTCGACTTGCTGTCAAATCACACACCTGTGAGGCTGCGATTGGTAAAAAACATTGAGTGTGGACAAGAGTGCAATCAAAGATGTTACATGCAACTGAAGAGAAACATTTTTTGGAAAGGAGATATGTTTATATGAGAGCGTCACCTTGTTACCACAAATGTTGCTATTGTGGAAAAGTGAAAACGTCAACATTTGACAGCACTTTTGGTCTGTTTCAGAATTCGTCAACGTTGCTAAAGTGCGTTTTTACCGTTTTCTGGTGCAGAAACGGTTTGCATTGTCAGAGCAATTATCGAGTATGATGAGAATAAATGAAGAAACAAATTTGGACTCCATATACTGGACCAACAGACCATTTACGAAATGTAAGAATGGAAAAGATATATCCCTCGGAATAAAATACACATGACAAAAATACACATCCTTTGGCGTTCCACCACATTCCAACGTGTAAACCTTTGCACTGGTGGGCCTCCCATACTGTACTATACCATTGTTTCCACTGCCCAGCAAGTACGGGATGTACACCCATGTTTGGATGGAATTGATAATTTGGGAAATAAAAAAAGGCCTCCGTTTTCCTTTGCTTCAAAAAGCACGTTGCAGAATATGGAAAACGTTGGTTGCATGTCACGCGCATCACGGCGTCGACTTGCGGACCGTTGGGCGTTTCCACAGGAATCGGTGTTTGCTGTGAACAATCGAGAGAGTTGAGCGGGAACATCAACAGGGCCATGATATGGACCGATGTTTCTCTGCAAAGTGGTGTACAGTTCAGTACACATGGTTGCATCAATTTCAATTCGTAGTCTATTTGATAGTTTGTGGTTTCTTGAAACGAATGGAGGGCGAAAACATGGCAAATGAGCATACAGAAAGTGGAAAGACGGACGCAAGTGTCATGAAGAGGGCCGCCTCGAGGGTGTGACAGGAGAAGAAATGGAATGTGCTTTTTTTGGACCGTTGAAAAGCTTCCTCCTCACAAGGTCCGAATTGATTGAATCAATCTAATAGGGAAAAAAGAGCTGTGCGAGTGTGCCTTTTCTGTCAGCTTGAAAATCTAATTTATCTTCCTGTTTTGAGCTTCTCTATCGGATAGGATAGCAATTTCTTGTTGGATTTTGGTCCGTTTGGCGTCTGTTGGTATGTCAACGAGACATGATCACAGTGCCACTTGCATGAAAAAACCAAAAATTTCCCCTTGCATGGTAATGCAAACTCTCAGAATGTTGAACGGGGTGGCAGGGTTGACCTGGGAGGGGTATGTAAAGGGCCATTCCGTCAATGGTGTTTGAGGCGGTTAAATCAAGTTGTTTTTTAATTTTGACGGACGTGATTGGGTTGTTTTTAGTGCACCACGTGCTATTTTGAGTAACGTCTCCCTTTTTGCACATGAATGGATTTAAAGGGGCCAACGGAGGTTGGCACAGTTGAGAAACAATTCGCTTCACAGTGGGAATAGGAGGCTGACAGATGGTATCCAAATTCTGGATTCAATGCGGCACTTTTTTGCATTCGAGTCGGGGTGGTTTTTAATGTGGGGTATAATTAAAACATGTGTCGAGTGTGTTGGAAAGGTGGCGGGAAGATTGGGGATTTTCATGTAGAGGAAACGCAGTGCAGGCAGGCTCAAGCAGGTTTGGGGGAAAAATGTCAAAAGTATTGTGTGCAAGTGAGTTTTACATATGATCCCTTACACTCTCCCGAGAGCTGTTGGCGATATACAAAGGAAAGGGCTAGAGGAAGAGGTTTTGTGAATGTTTTATTCTACAGTGCGATTGGTGGCCGTTGATTGGTAGGAATGTAGGCTGTGATGATAGCCTCTGAAACGATTTCCATGCCCTAGTAATTGTTGTTACAGTAGGAGGTGCCAAGGAGTAAATAAAAAGACCGAAAAATAATTAAAATATAGACGCTAGGAGATAGCCAAGTATGACAGGAATTGAACAAGGAAGCTCTTGGATGTTTAAAGAAAACCGAATTGAGGCCAGTGTACAAAAGTACAATGAAAGGTACAACATTGTAGATTTTGAATAAAATTATGGAGATGTTTTAGAGGTCTAGAAACTCGGAAAAGGTGGCTCTCAATTAGAGACGAATGTTTGAAAGGAAAAGGGTCGCTGAAAATGTAGCTCTTTGCAACAACAACACCAACAGTTTGCCATACGGCGCTGCGCAAAGGAAGGAGAGGGGCACAGGCCTGTGCCTGCCTTGCTCCCCCTTCCATTCGGCTCGTCTGCAAGCAGAGTCGTTGAGAAATTGCCACATAGTAGTGTGTTTTTTGAATATTTTGTATCCAATAACCTAAAAAAATTCAAAAATGCGAGCCGTTTTCACCGCCAATATCCACCAGAGCAAGCTTGCTCCGTAGCGAAAAAACGGGCCTCGGGGGTACACACGCCTGCGGTAATATTGTACTGTACTGTACAGTACAGTACTGTACCAGACCGTCTGGCTTTGTAAGTGCAGCTGCACTACTGTACAGTACAGTACAGTATAGTTGTTACTGTACACAAAAGTACAGTAGAGTACACTAGGCCAATCGCAACCCTTGAGAGCGTGGCACACTGTTTTTTTGGGTACAAACAATCGCATCACATGCATCACAATCCAGACACTGCAACTCCACGTTTGTCAAGACACCGTTTTGGACTGTGCCATGCATGGCCCGTCTGCCCAAACATTCTAGACCGCTTTTGTAGCCTTGTGCCTGCCGTGGGCCGGTCAAAGTGCACCACTCTCGGATACATAAAAAGGACGCCGTGCCCCACTCCCCCTCTTGTCCCCGCCATCTTTTGCACACACCGCATACACCGTCCGTCACCCACCTTGGCCACCGTCCTTCCATCCTTGTCATAGCACCGTCAATCCTTCCCTTCTCCCCTCGCCAACCACCGTCTGCGTCAATCCCCGTCCCTTTCCCTATATTTGTACCAACCTCTCACCCGCCGCTCGTCCTGTCGTCGCCATAGTGTATCCCCTCCCCGTACTAGCCGTGCATCTACTTAACGTCGCTTCCCGTCCTTCCTTATTCCCTTCCATCCTAGAATTAGAGCTGTGCTCTCTCCACTGTTTCACCTCCGTCTCCGTTCCACCCTTGCTACCGAAACTCATTCCTCCCTCCCCCTCGTAGCCCTCCATTTTCGTCCTCTTGTGACATAACTGTTTCCAACACTACTCTCACGCTTCTTGCAAGTCCAAACTCCCGACCCATCCCCGCCTCTCGGACCTGTCCGCCGCCGTCGCCCTCCCTCACTCTCACACTCCAACCGCTCTTCACTGTGAAATCCTTCATTTCTCCTCCACCGTTTGACCTCTCCGACTTTGCCCGGCACATCGCTTTGCACTCCCCAACCACACTCTCGACCTCCGTACCGCTCTCATCGCCACACCTCTTCCACAAGCCCGTGCTCGCCTTTCCGTAATCTGCGCCTCCAGCGATGTGCCAAGAACAAGCTCGTCCCACTTCTGCCGTCGTCCGCCAACCGATCATCCTGAACCTTGTCCCAAATCAACGCAAGCCCCCATCATCAACAACACACGAATCTACACAGCCCAAGACTGTCACCAAGACCACCGCCATTCTAGACTGGGACGACACAATATGCCCAAGTACCTATCTCGCATCGCTCGGCCTCCGTGTCGATGACCCCGGCTCACTTCCACTACCCCTGCAAAGACAATTAGAGCAACTCGAGGCTGCGGTGATCAACATCGTGAGGGAGGCGTTGCGCTTTGGCAAGGTCGTTGTCATTACAAACGCAGAGCTGGGTGGGTGGAATTATCTGGGCGTCGTTTTCTACCACGCGTGGTAAGCTTTCTGGCCTCACATGATATTAAGATTGTGTCTGCGAGAACGTCGTTCGAGTCGGACTTTCCGGCACCCTCGACATGGAAGATGGCGGCCTTTTCTCAGGAAGTTGAGGTGATGTTTCCGAATGAAGACGAGTTGAACGTTTTGGTGCTTGGGGATTCCATGTCGGAGCGGGATGCCGCGCATGCGCTGTCGACACGTTTGCCAAACTCTAGGGTGAAGACGGTGAAGTTTGTGGAGAGGCCGTCTCTGGATGAGTTGATGCGGCAGGTGCAATTAGTGGCGCAGTCATTGCCGGACCTGGCCACTTATGCATCGAGCTTCGATGTGGACCTGGTGGTGTCGGCGAGTAGTTAGGGGGGTGGACGTGGCCGTCAGAGGATGGTTGTGGAGCTGAGGCAGTTGAGGTCGTTGATTGTGGGTGCGCATGTATGGTGGTATATCGGATAGGAAGGCGGCGGGTTTGAGACAAAACTAGGGCACGGACACCATCTGGGCTGGCGCGTCAGTGGTCGAAACCGGACGAAGGTATGAGCTTGAAGGGGGTAGAAGATGCGAGCATGATTGCTGTATCGAGGAATGTGGGACGCCAGCTCGTGCGAAAATTTGTGGTGGCGGGGATTCGTTTGTGTTTGGGCAACAGGCATGCGCTGTGGTGGCGCTGGGCTTGGGGTACTCTGAGATGTGGTGAAGGAGGGATGTACCGGAGCTCAGGCGGGTGTGGTACAATCGACAACTTAACTTGCTGAAATCTACTAACTGTATGGAACTCTGACATGAAGATGCATGCGGGTTGAACCGTTTATTCCAAGGAGCAATTGAGTCGAGGCTAGTTGAAAACGCGCTGAAGCTCGTAGTGTCCTGTCCGCGGTGCGACAGGTGTGTATTTTCCTCAATGTGCATAAAAAAACCAGAAACTAGGAGAGGTTGGGCAGTACCAGAAAGTTGTCGCCGTGAATTGCGTAGCGGTGCGAGGATGGCGCGAAACTGGTGATGTAGGCGATGAATTTACAAATCTAGCTGGCGTTGTTTACGATGGAGGCGCGATTGCGTGGCTAGTTTACAAGGAGCAATTATAGACTAAACCCGGTGGGTGGGCGTGGACCTGGGGCAGTGTGTATCATCTGGATTGCGACAGGGTGTGGGACAATGACTGCGGCGAGTGGCGCCTGTCAGGCTGTGGACAACTTCCGCATGACGCTTGAGGAAGTGGCAGAAATGCGAACCGAATTTGACGTGGTTGCGGAATGAAGCTCGTGCGACGGTTTGGGAGGGACGAGATAGTGTGAACCAGGGAGTGAAGCGTAGTGGGTGCAGATAATGGTGGTTTTTGAAACTGCTCGCAAAATATCAAGAGTTGCTGCGCCATGGGCGGGGCAGGGGGTGGATTGGGAGAATTTGTGTTGCACTGGGCCTTTTGTGTTGGGTGTGTGTTGGCGGGAGGTTGTGGTGTGGTGTGGATGGGTGGAATGGATGTTTTTTTATTTTTCTGGTGGTAGGTGGTTTCGGGGGGTGTTGTGTATGTTGATTGGGTCGGGGTGTGGTGAACGGGACGGGGTTTGTTGGGGGAGGGGAGGGGGGTGATGTTTGTTTTTGGAAATGGAATTGGGAGCGGGGGAGGTGGATGGGAACTGTAAAGAGGGTGGTTGGCGGTAGGTTTGAAATGGACGGGCGGTGTGATTGCGGGTTGAGCAGGTGCGACATGTTGTGTTTTGTGTGATGATTGGTGTAATTGGAATGTTGAGATTGAAGAGATTCTGAATAACTGTACTGTACTGTACTGTATTGTGAAATAGGGTTCAAATGGGGAAAGGGGCCATTCTGTCCGACTCGTGGTTACAGCTCGGCTGCTGCAAGGCGGAATCTTTTCAAATGGTATCGAGGTCGGCGAGACCGGTCCCGATGGGGGCTTGACACGGTAATGCCTCGGGGCAAACCACACATTGCAGTTTGCCAGCCGAGGGGGGGTGGTTAATTGATTTGCATGTGTGGAGCGGCTGGATAGGGGGGGCGCGGCAACTGGTGGTGGAAAGTTAGCTGAGCGAGTGGCTGGCTGCTGATTGGTGGATATGTCGGCAGGGGCCAAGCGTGACTGCTTTGTGGACCCATCAAGTCAGCTACCAGGCATGATTTTCGTTGTGCGGCAATCCGCGTTTCGGCAAGAAGGCTCGTATCATGTCCCTGTGGCGGTTGTGTCGGCTGTGGTGTGGTTGCGAATCTTGGGCCAAATGGCATGTGTTTTGATTTTTAAAACTGGTTTGACCGCCGTACTTGTGGCTCATAAATACGTGTCTCGTTCTCTTGTCATGGCTAGCGTAGTGTGGTTTGCATGCAAGGGTTTCAAGGGCCAGATATTGTCAACGGCGATTGACACGGCAGGGGTGTTTGGAATTTGCGAGGGAAAGAACAAGGTGCACGGAATCCTGCCTTCCAAAAACGTTATTCTGGCGATATACTGTACAGTATTTCCAAGGGAAGGCATCGGAATCACTGCAACTACCGATACTTTGAAACACTGCATCTCTGCCTAACTTGTTGACTTTTCACGGGGACCCTTGTCTCACTAAATTGTGTAAACACACTAATCGTTCCACAATGCCGTGGATCATCCTGATAGTCGCTATGAATATGATGTGCTCTACCACGCTACTAAACGTGAATCCGGACAAAAAGCGTTGAGCAACCGGTCGCCTGTGCCTGTTTACACCGTATATACGGCCCGGTTTTCAATCCAACTCTGCCGGGCGGAAAAACAATGACACCTTGGCCTTCATTCCGTTATGTTATCTGCCGCAAACTGAATTGGGTCTATGTACTGTACTCAAACGTATCACAGTCAGTGAATGGTTGCTCATGACTACCGGGGGCGGCCAAAACTCAAGGACAAGTCTAAAGCTCGCATTTTCCAGCTGACCTCCATCCCGTCCTGACGGGGGGAATGTTTGCTGCAATACCACACAAGTTCATGATCTTCAGATTGGGTAATTTTGGTCAACCAGCCCCAATCTTAAATGCCACGTGTACAACACGTCCAGCCACAAAGCAATTTCTGAAAAGGAAAAGGAAAAGGAACAGAAATGAAAAAATGTTTGCTTCCCGAGATGGAAGAATTCGCCCATAGTACTGTACAGTACGGTACAGCATACCCCATCCAAAGATTTTTGGCGATCTGTATCTTACAGTACAATACTGCCACCTCGTATAGTACGTACAGTGATGTAGTTACAGTAATGTACAGGACAGGACAGTACAATTAATGGCAGTTATTTGAACACCGATTACAACCAAAGGGAATGACAGAACCTACACGTTTTTTTGAGCAAGACCCACGGAAATTTCGATCAAATTAAATGAAAAGACGCAGAACATTGTTATTTACTGGCACCCAGGCCCGTACGCGGCGCTAACCGATTTCGCACGGAACGTGGCCCTTCCAGCGATGGAGACCTTTGCCAACTTCTAAGCACCGCTCTGACCTTTGCATTGCGAACGCATTGCAAATGGTTAGAATTGCAAAGGTTACAGCGGTGCTTACCCAAAGGAACGCTGCCGCGGCCGTCATGTTTAATGCCCCATGCCTGCTCGCTGCCATTGAGCCGGTCCTGGAAGGGATGTTATTCAGTGTTACCCATCAGTCACGACTTCTGCACAACCCACTAGCGCCCTAGATACAACCCAACACATATTCCATGCATGAAAATAACCCAAAAATCCCCCTGTTATTTACGGAGCAAATCTATATCCGCAATATATATTCAGTATACTTTTTGATTAAAACATCGAAACTCGTCTGCTAAACAAAGCGAAATATTTATGTCCGTCAGAGCAAACAAACGTGCCAAATGGTCTGATTTACAGCAAAGCATCCGACTTCAAATAATCGGTGCTACGACATTGAGTCTCTAACACAGCGGCGCAAGCCTTGACGTCGACCTTAAACGTTACAAAGCTCCTGAATGGTACTTTTATCCCAATCCTCCTTCACCATACCGCGAAGCTCATTCACTATCTGAACCTTCTGTTCACTCACATAAATACGACGTGCAAGTCCCGGCAAGATTCTCAGTAGGATCGAGATCGAGACTGCCCATCAGTAAGTCAATAAACGCATTCACTTCCCGAATACCACCCCAATGATGCATTCAAACTGTCAATAGAATTGTTATCTTGTTGCTATAACCAGCCAAAGCATGATTTCTGCAATAGATAGCAGAAATCTTTTCACTGTTGGCGTCAGTGAAATTCTGCTTTCAACTTCAAGACGCCATGTCCTTTTTTCGTTCTGAATATGCACTTCGAATCATAATTACACATTCCCCATTCTGTCAGACTGATTATAGTGTCTAATCTTGTCTGATAGCATGCCAG
This sequence comes from Kappaphycus alvarezii, assembly GCA_002205965.3. Taxonomy (NCBI): domain Eukaryota; phylum Rhodophyta; class Florideophyceae; order Gigartinales; family Solieriaceae; genus Kappaphycus; species Kappaphycus alvarezii. The sequence goes on along the minus strand of NADL03000828.1, from coordinate 485,886 downwards.
TAATACCACAAACCATCAAAGCTGTCAAAATGGAATTTTAGTTCAGCCGAAAATGTAGTTGATCTCCTTTTACGTTAAATTGTTTCTCTTCCGCGGCCTATTGAGCGTTATTTCAATATTTAATGTAAAGAAGGGATATCTTTCATCTTTTGTGGCTATAAATTGATTCACTGAACTTTATGCGTATAATAAATTGCACGTAAATCGCGATATCGAGCAAGATTTTTAAGATCCGACACCTTAACCCTCACCCTTTTTCCATACTTTTCGCGTGAACATCTACAATCCTGCTGGTATCAACTTTGTGTTTCCGCGAGACTTCTTCCCATTTTCACATGTCTCCAAGTTGAGGAGGTACTTTTGTATAATGTCGTTCAAGTATTCCAATGTCACACTTTTCTCGTGAAGCAAGTAAGAACTCATCTTGATACAGTTCAGTATCTTTTTGTTCTGATATGGCTATTTCATGATGTTTATCTAATTGATTTTATACTGTTTTGATTTTTTCTACTGCAGGACGTCATACTTAGTCCATCTTGGTTGAATTTTCATTACTGAATTCCTGGATGGTAGTAATGAATGGTCCCCATTAATTGTAACTCTGGAGGTACGGAAAAATCACAAGGAAAGACGGGTTCGACAATGATGTAGAAGTCGCTGGACTCGGGGCGTAATCGTCTTCTTAAGATGCCTAGAAAAGCATCCCAAAGTCAAAACGTGCAGAACACAATAAAGGCAAAAAACCATCACCCATCTTGAGCAACAGCATCCTGGGGAGCATCAGCAATTCTCAGGGCATACATAGGTCACAAAGGCCTCGTACTTTTAACTTCAGTACACATTTGACCATGTATACTCTTTAATTGTTTTTGTTTCTTTTTTCTGCGTCATATACATACAGGAAAATGCTTCTGTCTGTAACATGTGTATACATTTCGACCACTTGATTACTCTAATGGTTTTGTCTTAGAAACGCAATTGATATCAGGATTTACCTACCGGGTAACAGTATTTTACAGAGTTTCAATTAGGTATTTTCTTTTTATCAATTGCCGTTCAACAAAGCTTAATACATGTCGGAATTTTGCAGGCCGTTGTAATGCATAAAGAACAGTATTTTTCTACATGTCGATTTTAAAGAAAAATCTATTTGCAATAAACGCGAAATTTACAGACTTACATTATTCCCCAAATGTAATTTTAGGGGTTTCTGCAAAACCGTACATGCTAGTAAATTGATGATGAAAAAAATTGAATTAAATAACTGTTATGCGCAGTACAGTGATGGTAGTTGAATTTAATTTGCGTGAAAACTTTTACAATATTCTAGAATTGTTCTCAGATGTGCAACAATATTGACAGAAGATTTTTGGAGGAAAAATCAAGTAAAATATACTTTTGATGAAAAGTGAGTGTCGAGAAGTGACCAAGTCCATTCCGCATCTATCTAGAATGCTATAGAGTAAATCGATTAATTCAGAGCAAGCGTGGAGACAAAGAATTACCTAAAAAAGGAAAAGGGACCTTTGAACATCTTGACGGCGTAAATTCTAACACTATGGGGATTGCAAAAAAATTATCTCTCAATCAGTTACCTTCAGGTAGTCAAAGAATCATGTAAGGTATCTAACGGTAAAGCGCATTAAATGCTCCAGGTTTCCACAGAGGCAAAAAAAATTAATTTCACGGGATGCTTCCGATCTGGCACGTTCCATCTAAATTAAACGTCGATCTTAACTTGCAGTTTTTTAGAAGCCCTGTTCTTTAATATTACTCACGTGATGAGGATAAAAGAGAACACCTAAATATATATGTATTGTTTATATTTTGGAATAAAATATAATTCTGTTTGATTCAAAATCATGCATTATGAAACGCAATCTGAAATCAGAATTATATGCAACTTTTAGAAAATCTAACTAATCAGTTTCTTCTTTTTTTATAATAAGATATTGATCCTGAAATAGTGTGAAGCCGGGTTGTTAGTTTTCAAGTAAACACAAAAACTGATGAAAGATAAAAAATGTATACTTTTTCCTAACTCCCTAAATAATAAACTTGATTATTACTTAAAAACATTTTATCACCCCAACCTATCGTGTTACAAACGCAAAAAGTATTTTAGATGAAGAAAATGGTTCCGATCAGCAGTTCAAAAGTAAATATTTCAATTGATTGGGAACTTTCAAAACTTTCTACAACTCAGTCCTTAAAAGTAGGAAGTAGCCAATAAAAACTTCGAAACATGGCCGTAAAGGCTTTATTCTAAAATTATTCAGGGCTAGAAATTTCTCATACTATGTCAAAGGCACAGATACAAAACTGACTCGCCTTAATTTATGATACAGCTCATTTTTCCCTTTTCCAGCCACAAAAATTTTGGTGGTTTAGGCCGAAACCCCGGTACTTGATTTCTGGTGACGACGAAAACATGAGATTCGGCTCTTTTGAAGTCCACATTTTTAGAATCAAGATACTACTTTTCGAAAGGACTAACCTGTCGTACTATTTTTTTGGCCCGGGGACCACATTTGGAACACTTTACCGTACTGGTCGAGCAGACCCATAGTTATGCATAAACTTTCCCCATTCTTCTTCTCAACTTACCACACTCCACCATGCCGAACACAGTAAATGGTAGGACAAAAAACTTCTATCCCTCCCGGCTTCCGTATATTCAAATAATTTGAGCAACAATATAAACCGTTCTGCTTTTCGATAAACTTTGCTTTGTTTCGTGAGCCACTTTGAGATTTGAATTTTCGGGAAAGAGTCCAGGCTCCAATTTTCATGTTCAATTCATTCAATTCTGACATTTTTGACACAGCTCTAAATTTTTAATTTCACCCTGCCTCTGGTAAATCTCCAATCTAAGAAAATAATCTTTGCGATTGAAATAAAATCAAATTCCACTGCCATTATGCCCTTTAAAAGACATAAAAGCTTTGAAAAGTTGCTTTTAAAGACCATCTTGTCAAATAACACATACACAATGATGAACTAATTTTCAAAGGGCTTTTGATATTTTTTTGCATGTCCTGAGGAACTGCAGACCCTAAAAAAAACTCTCGAATAGATATCCGCAAAGGAAACCCGCCGGTTGAAGCCAATAAATTGATTTCAAAAATGGTATAGATAACCTATCTTTTCCAAGATATCGGCGAAAGCCGGCGTTTCCACGAAAACTGTGATATCTATCACTCTCCTTTAAAGATAAGTTTAGTCGCTGTAGAGTCGAAAAGTAGGATTTTAATGGATTCCTTTACGGTGGGTAATGCGTAGATACAGTCTGAATCGGTATTAAATCCCCTTATTTGTATATTTCTAGTAATTACACAGTAGTCTCTGGGCAAGAAAAAATACTGTGGTTTACTGGTGTCTATTCACGATAGCAATTTCCTCATTTGAGGCACATTGTGTCCCATATGGTGAAACCCCTATTTATCATACAAAAATGTACAGTAACTAAATACATTTTTAACTCCGTAAATATTTACCAAAAATATGCTCTGAAACAAGGATTATAGTGAAATGGTGCTCAGTGGCTTCAGCTCTACACTACGGCGACTAGGCAATCACCTGCGGATAAACTGTGTTAAACTGGCACTAAAATCGAAGGCTATCAAGTGGAATAAAGTGGCTAGTGTTTTGAATAGCGCTAAAATTACCGAAAATTTGTTTTGATTGAGCTTTTGTACTGTTGAAACTAAAGGTTTACAAAAAACAAGAGAGGAAACTGGTACCTTTACTTTAAGATTTAGTTGGGCCTGCTAAACAGGCACAATTAGGTAAAGGCTTAACCGATGCCCACTCCAGCTACGGGGAAGGAAGAAATTTCCCCCATTGAACTCTCGGTAAGCGAGGAAGCAACGGGCTGAAACACTTCCGGTGTAAGCGATGTACTTACAGAAAGCGACGACGACACTACGGATTTTCGAAGCGCGCGATCTTGAGTAACACCAGTAGAACAGCAACAGCTAGGACCCCTCGCTTGCTGTGAAAAAGTCAACACTGGTTGGGTTCCGCAGGGTACGCTGAGAATTGCTGATCACGTGACATGCGAGCGAGTAGTGTGCGTGGGCAGTACCAAAAGCCTAAATTACAGTACCTCCTTTTAGGCCTACTGTTTTTGTTTCTTCTTGAATACATTCGGTTGTTGGTCCTAATTTTTTTGGGAGTGTACTCGAGGTTGAATGACATGGAAAGTCTTCCTCTCCAGTCAACCGCTAAATGCACTTCATCATTACAGAGTTCTCCATTTCAGTCCACATTTCCGTTCTCGTAATCCGTTTGATGAGCTCGTTTATGAAACTGCTCATCCCGCTTGGAGATTCCTCTTCCTTTTTCAGTTACTGGTACAAACAGAATTCCATATTTTCGATAATTCATTTAGTACCCTATCGTATTCCCTCCCCTACGCTCTATGAAGACAAGCAGCCAAAACAGAAAAAGGAAGGTACAGGACTCAATAGTCGGTCAGTGAGTGTACACTCCGGAAACTCCGGAAACATTATGAGTAAAAAAATTACTAATACATCACGGTACACTGTTACATTTTTCTTGATCCTCTATCAGTCTCGAAGACATTCTTTGGGGATATCAAGGACGATAACTATCTGACGGTTTTACGGTAATCTCAGGCCACTGTAGTTAAAATAACATTTTGCCCTGTCGCGGTTTCGGCAGAGTTCGGTACTTCGCAGTCACCAGCAGAAGAGAAATACGTTGAGCAAACTGAACAAGAGAGCATACCCTTGACAATACTGTGGTATCAAACCTGAGCCAGTAATATCGTCGACCGCTGGGCCAGTCTTAGACACGGGCAAAGTTCCTCGAAAGTACAGCAGAAAAAGTTTACTTCAAATGGCAGTACACAAGTGAAAGATGGAACTTCAAAAGAAATGGCCCCAGTTTGTGGTGATTCTACAGCAGACTGTTCCAATTAAATTAAAGGCTACAACTTTGCTGGACTCTTAGGACTAATCCACATCAGGCAGCATGCCTTGCACATGTTATCCATTTCTTACTGTTTTTGTCAAAGAAACGACTTTATTTTTACACAATACAGTACGGTGAAATACTGTACCGTTTCCTGGCAAGTCGAAGAAACATTTTCGACGTTGCTGTTTCTACATGCAAGCAATGCACGCTTATTCCTTTGCATAATATCTCTCGCGGTGATCGCCCGCGAAACCGAGTCATGCTCAGCTCACGACAGGCCGACATCGCGATCTCCTGTCTCGAAAACCACCTTGTCATCCAGCAATCATAAAGAAAGATAATAGTCGCGTAACGAGCCCTGAACGGATGGCGAAAATCTTCAAGTATCGAAAGGTTGGATAACTGTCCACGTCAGAGTACTACGCTTTCGACAACTCTGGTTTTGGTGCCCTGGCGACCCAAGCCGTACAGAGTTGATGGGCCATAACGGAAAACAGTAAGGATGCTTACCAAGTTGGTATGGTAGAATCATCTCAATGCGCACCAATTCTCCCAGTCTTCATACTTACACCCGACCCTCAATTAGCCGCTTCAATTGGAATCACCGAGAATGACAAATCATCATAATCTTTCTTGGACAATGTGTTGGTATGAATACATGTTCCTGGACGAAGCAGCGAATAAGAGCCACCTGTTCCTGAATAGGTTTCTAGCGGCCGTCATTCTTAACCTCAACCGTCAAAGAGTAGGAACATGCCAAGACATTTCTCCGCCATTTCAACATATCGCGTTTACTGCAGTCACAAGTCATTCATCTCATTTGACCGATGTGGATCATCCGATTAGATCTTACTCTTAGGAGGCGGTCAGGCAGTGTATACTCGAAATGACTGATGGGTAAATTATTGTGTTTTTTAACTGCACCTGGCTTAACTTAAAAGTCTGCAGTCGGTAGTAACTCAGCTTCTTTCTACGATCACGATTGCAATAGAATAGGTAGCCTTAGTGTCATCAACTTTCTGTCGATTTAGGCCACTCGCTTTGAAAAGCTTTGCCGCGGAGTGATACATTCGACGTATAATCTCAGTATTCTTCTGTATTTCGAGAAGTGAAATATGGAAGAAAGTAATTTGTACAATATTACGCAGCTATTGTAATCATACTACTTGTGGCTGTGCTTGATTCACTGTACGGTATAGTTCAGAGTGCAGACCAAATGTAATATGGTACATTATGAAACACGGAAGGGAAATCGTCTGAAGTCCATCTGATAACCAATGCGCCCACCCGTCGAAGGATCCGTCTTTGTCAATACTCATTATCGTGGTACTTCAATCAACTCTTTGAGTACAATACCTTTCCTACTCGCGACCCTTAGAAAGTCTAGTAAGATCAGGTACAAGGAAGTACTGTTCCACAGAAGTACAACATCAACAGTCCCAACGCAATTGCTGCAAAACCTTTGCATCGCTCAAAGTCAAGAAGTACAATAAAATGTCTCTTCGTAGGCACCTCGCAACAACAATTGGGGTCTGAGCCAGTACGTTTTTCCCATGAAGGATGCAATTTCATTCCGACTTGAGATTGTCACATGTGACGTATTCTGTAGGAGCAGAGTACAGATCCAGATGTCGTTAACCATTTCTGTTCGTCACTACACCACCATGGATTATCAAACTGTGATCCTCAATCTGATTCCCAAAATCATCAACGAAAGCCCATGTGCGACCAATTGAACCTAACAGTTTTCCATCCGTACACCACTCAGACTTTTTCAGAATCCCTAAAGCAAATTACTTGCCAGTGCAGTCAAGTGATCCTGTCAGAGCGCGCAGTCTCGGCTCTAGTCTACCATTACTCGGGATAGTAAAACCATGTACTCTGCTGCCTGTGATGTTCTTGATACATCGGAAGATTCAGATTCCAGTCTGAACCTTTACAAAATCTCTCTAGAAAGCCAGCTGGTACCTCTGCGGTCAAAGTTAACGGTTGCCGCATCTTTCGGAACAGACATCGCATTGTTTCACATCACGCAGGTTGTGGCAAATCGATACAGGGAACGTTTACAAGTGCAATAATTCTTTAGTTCCTCTCTGCTGCCTGGGGCGATTCTGCGATACTTTAGGCCATGTTCACACTTTGCGACGAGATGAACCTCTTGCAGTTGTCTTTTGTCTTACAGACCAGATAGAAGGCGGAATCCTTCAATTTTCCCCTCTTCAACGACAACATACTGTCCTCAAGTCGAGTACAAGGCAGAAGTGTCGCAATACCGTGAGTTGGAAACGAGATCTACGTCTCCTTCCATCCCTGGATATCCCGTGTCCCAATGTATCACTGCACGTAAAGAAAAGCCTTGATGGCATAGCTGCAGGATGCCGTGAAAGAGCTAATTTTATACGAGTCGAAATCAGATATAACTTTCGCAGCCTTCACCGCCCCTTGCTTGTCAAAACATGTCTGTGTCACATACCCGAGGGATTGGACAAACGAGCTCCATCATTCCCTTCTCACTTTCACATATCTTGTTCCCCATCGTACAACCTCTCTATCCGTAGGCATCAACGTCACCAGCAATATGTCGTCCTTTTCGCGGTTCCCAAAACGCCTCTGTACATTGTTAGAAACAAATTTGAGAATCCAGCCTTTTCCCGCCGACCAATACGACCCCCCTTCTGGTGGATCGACGATTCCCAGCTCGTGTTTCACCTTCATGAATCTTCAATCTCTCCACCCTACAGGGGTTCCTCTCCAAACCCAGTACTTGCTGTCCTTATCCATGCAGAAAGAGCAACGTATTCTCGGACTTCAAACCGACGCATTACACTGCAGCTCGCACAGAATGCACTGCGTTGCATAAATGATGTACCCTCAAGTATTTCTGATCCTGGTGTACCCTGTAACAGCAACCAAAAAACTACTCTGCTAAGCGTCCATTGCATGATGGGCACAACCTCGACTATCTTCTGTTTCAATAGCAGCTGGCATTCCTTCGCGAGTAATCATCATATCAAGTGCCCCCACGCCACGCGGCATATACACGCCATTGCCAAGATGCTCTAGGCGGGCATTCTCTTATACTGCTATCGTTATTTTTTGCAGACAAAGAGTGCTCAAGTAGTAATATGAGCTCTAACATAGACGGGTTCACATATATCCCTGTCTGGACGTGAGTATCGATCCCCTCGCCTTGCACAGCCTTTTGAGTCACTTTCACGCCGATGCTTTCGAATGTTGACAGACTTGTAGCAGGGCATCCATGCCGCGTTCCCACAAATGAAAGAGCGATGGAGCGCTTCATAGGTAACGAAACTCGCGCGAATGCTCATTTACAGATGCCTTGTAGGCTGAGACAAGAACATGCACAGAGAGAAGCACTAGGAGGAGCCTGCGAGAATGCTGGTTTTGCTGTCATGGTATGGAAGATACGATGCAGGGGAATGGAACGCATGATGCGTGGCAGAGGCGATGACTAGGAGTATTTCAATGGGAACGCTGCGAGGCGCGTCAAGGTCGCAGCCGCATGCTGATAGAAAGTCGAGACAAGAATTGGGTTCTAACGAGAAAAAGAAATATGGCTCCGGGCATAGTTGAGATTGGGTTGAAGCGCTTGAGGAATAGGGACAAGGAAGGTCTGAGAAGAGGTGGGTAAAGTACTATGAAAAGTTTTGGGGACGGGAGGGATTCAGCCAACGATTGCGACATTCATGTCGAGGATACTGCGAGGTCAGCATAAGCGCAGACTAGCACAGAAGACGGGCACAAGGAACAGCACCGCACGCGGTTTCTGTATTACCGTCATACTGGGCCGTCTTCCCAAGTCAACGGAGGCGAAAGCGAGGGCACAGCGTCCTCCTTCTTTAGGGTCATGGAAAACCGACGTCACACATCCTGATTGGACGCAACAACTAGTAGCATCGCATACAACAACAAACAAGAAACAACAAACTAGCCGACCACGCAAGAGCGTAGCGCAAACACAGTCACAGCGACGGCCCTACTGAAAGCAGACGCGTCGAGTCGACAATCGGCCCCCTACACCGTAGTAAACACGCGTGCAACGCGCCGGTAGCAACGCAAGCACAGAGGCTGGAAAACGGGACATGGTACCACGCAGATAGTATGGACGGTAAAGCTTTGTACAAGACAGAGCGTAGCGAAGAGAGACGGGACTGCATTTAAACAAAGCGTGCAAGAGTATGAATTGATGCGGGGATATTCGCGCAGGCGGCGCACGTGATTCGTGGCGAGGGTCATTGACGTGACGGTGGGGTCACTTGTATCGAACTAGGGTGAACGACCAAAGGCGAGACGGATGAATCCAAAACACAACAAAAGAGTCAGCAATACGGTGCACGGCATACCTCGGCCACTGTCAATTGAAACATTGCAAACTGCGGACACAACATACATGTAATGCGACCCTTTGTAAGATCATACGGTGACAACTCACACTTGACACGATCTCCCACAAGAATCTTAATAAAGTTCTTTCGAATCTTTCCCGAAATATGGCCGAGAATCTCGGCGCCATTCTCAAGCTCCACTTTAAACACTGCACTCGGCAAACTTTCTATGACGACGCCGTCAATTTCGATGGTATTGGCCATGACATCCGAGGCTGACGAGTCTGGTGAGGCGGTGGAGGAAGGGGAGAAGCGCGCGATTGTTGACGCTGGTTTTTGGCGCGGCGGTTGCCGCCGGCGCGACCGACTTTCATGCAGGGGTTTGGGAGGATGCATGGCGGGGGAAATTTGTTGGGGATGAGGGGGGGTCGGAATAGTGGGAGAGTTGGGGCGAGGAAGGTGAGGGGGGCTGGTTGCATGATTGCGACGGGAGGTGAAGAGGAGGTTGAATGGGTGGGGGCGCGGAGAAGATTGTGACATACAGTAGTTTAGTTTTGCGACCCCGCTAGCTAGCTAGAGCTGCTTGTTTGATCTCAAGATTACTGTAAGATTAAAAACAGATGGTTGATCTCACAGGTCGATGTCTACTGTAATTCAACTTGTAATAAAAGCAGCACGATAGCCCATCCTCCAAATTTTATCTCAGGCAACGCAACAACCTGCCGTTCGTTTCAGGGAAGCAGCCTCTCGGTAGCCTCTTGGTAACCCTATCCTCCCCCTCTGATCACACCCCCGAGTCAATCGGCAGTCGAGCCAGGTTCATTCCAAAGACCTCCCTCTTTTCTGTAATCCATCCCTGAAACCCGCACAGCAACACTGCAATCCACTGTAAAGCCGACCATCCCATCCCTTGCATTCCCAACGACAGCATTCCACACCGGTACTCGTCATATCCCGCTCCCTACATACATCTCACCACGCGTGAGGATGAGGACGTGTTGTGTGGCGAGCACTGCCATACTTCGGCAACGTCACCTCACTGTTTCAAAGGTGCCACGGGTTTGGCTGCATGTTTTTCACGCTGCTTTTCGACGTGTAGTGTGCACTGGGCCTGCAGTATGGCAAACAGGGTGGATCGATTTGTGTGGTTGACGATGCCCGATCTAACACCTTCTTTTGGAACGTCGCATACAGCGATGCACACGTGTGAGGGTATCATCGCAAGTGGCGAGAGCATTGTGGTATTGCAACCGTCCCGAGTTGGGGCCGTAACGTCCCGTCATACGTACGGTATGTACTGCATTTGAATAACAGGTCATCTCATCCATCGGATCGGATCATCCCATCGGGGGTATTTCACGCGCGCTCCCATTCCCCGTCTACCGGCGGCCGATTTGATCCGGCAGGTCTATTTCAACATGTCAAACTTTGGTTGTGTGGGCGGGGTGATCTTTTTAGTGGTATACGCCTGCTTAGAATCAACAAGAGACCAGGTGTCTGTGCGTTTACAGAAACGGAGCACATTTGTCACGCATGGCTTTATACAGATTGAAATCAACCTCTCTCGCCGCCTTGACCGCACCCTGCTCGTGTCAGCATGGAACCAACGGTGGCGCCCAACACGTCAGAGTGCAACTTTCAACACGAGGGGATCGGATCAACACGTTCAATTCTCCATCGAATTTCACTCATCTTGTGCCCTGTTCAACTGCCAATGTCAAACTGCCACGCATGCAGCTTTACTTTGGTCATCTCACGACACCCTCAGGAACAGCTGACCTCATTTTTCATGGAGTAAAAACACCCCAAATTTCTCTCTCTCGTCCCTTGGCCACACAACTTGTGTCCCTCCACGGAGCAACTCTGTCTCCATACTCATCCACGTCACGGAAAGTATCCAGTCCTTTTCCCCGTTTCGAGCATACTTTTCTACATTGATTTTGTATTCCGCCACACACAACGGTACAGCTTCGAAACAATAATCCGACCACACGTTCACGAGCGAGTTCTACTATGAGGCCAAAGAGTCTCACGTTCCTGATGTAAATCCACCAGCTCTACCTAGCACAAGGGGAAAAAAGGTTGGGTTCTTTAATATTTGAAAGATGTGGCGCCTGTGTCCCAGCATATTCCGTCAGATAGCTGATATTCGTACTGTACCGATATCCACACTGTAACCTTCTCCAAAGTAGCGGCTCAAGACCAGCCATCAAGCATGCTGCGTTGGACAATACACCAGTTGCAGCGTGCCTTTGACAGAGCACTGCTCGCACCTTTCCATAGGTCTCCATCGCCCTCACCGCGACACCCCGTGCAATGTCAGTAAGCACTCAGTAGGCATCCGGGTCCCACCCTCCTCGGGTAGAAATTGGGATAGGCACAAGCCGACTTCTGGTCGTGGTGGCAACGAAGCACTGATATCTTCTCCTCTTTGCGCATCCAATTCCCCTTCCCGTTTCCAGTGTACGTCACGATCAACCTTGTCACCTTTGCACAACCTCGTCAGCCACATTCACGCCGGTACCTCCGGTAGCCATCCCCGCCATTACACAACGTCCGCTGTTCAACTCCCCTGGTTTTCAAACCTTCGAAGATTCGCAGTATACATCACCCTACTTTCCCCACGGAACATGGCAGACTCTGATGAATCGAGGCAGCGAGCCTCTCACGAGGCGCTCTGACACATGGCGGCGCGGTGATGCGCAGCTGCCGTTAGGAGAGCCGCGGACGACGGTGAAAGGATTTGGGGAGTGGTGAGGGACGTCAAGATCCCGACAGTATGCCAGTCGCAATCGCGAGCCTTGCATTTTCAAAACACATATATTGGGAGAATGTGGGGTGCTCTAATGCTTGAAAGATACGGTCGGTTGTAGCGTGGGGTATCCTATAGCTAGAGGATGACCAATAGTACCGTACTGTACCTCTTAATTTTCTCTAAAAAGGCGGCTCAATGCCGGCCGGCGTTGAGCCGAAACCAGACTGGAGAGAATTTCATGAGATATTCCTCACAAACGAACTGTACGCACGCATTTCCTTCATCGCTTCCTGTGGAGTCCAACTCGCAAGTTTCAAGGCCCCCTAGCTACGATCAACCTGTCATCGCTCTTCATCCTAGCTATGTAGTCTAAATTCGGCACGTGCAATACCTGAAATTGCCCACGAAAATCTAGCCGCTCTGGATATTGCAAACGATTCCAGACAACTGTTGCAAAACTGTTGAGACGCAGAATCGCGAGGTGTAAAGTAACTTTGGTGAAGATCACCAATCATTTTATTCTATCCCGTTTGGGGATGTTGGACTCTTAAAACTGATGCGTGCACAGCGGTTAGACGCTCCTCTCCTTGCAAGTTGTCACTATACCTTCTGCAGTAAGTGGAGGGTAGCATTATCGATTTTGCTAATGTGGACACCAAGCTCGAGAGTTTGCTGGAGAATGTCGAAATGCAGCTTTTCTTCGCGGCTAGAATGGATTTCGCGTTTGCGCTCAAGCCGCTGCACAACTGTCGACATTTCACGTTTGTGAATTGACAACAATCGAGTCAGTTCTGTACAACGTGTTTATTGAAATTTGTGGAAACAGTTTTGCTCTGCTGCGGTCTTAAGTGCGCTTGCAGTGGGTGATAAAGTAATGGGGCACCAAAGTAGGGGGGAGCACAATATCCTTTCGGGGACAACATTCGCTCATGCTGTACAGTACATCACACTTCAAAATCGAGGCAGCATGACGAGGAGTGATGCGATCAGTGGTTTGTGATGTGGATTGCTAGAATAGTGTACTGTATTGTGGAGGATCCTTACTCATTGCATATCTATAGAGCAAAGGGAGGCGGGCCACAGGCCACACGCGATTGAATTGATCCGCAAATTGGAGGCGGTCACGAAGTATTCCGACAAGTGTGGAGTCATAGCGCCGAAAGTACAATTAAAGATGTCTGGAACTCTGCAGGTGCATTGGTTTAGGATGTCATTGGCTTGAAGCAGTTGAATAATATGTATGCTGTCATGTGTTTGCAGGCTGGTCACATGACGGAAGAACAGTTTATGGCAATTAGTGTCTACGTTGTCCATTCACTGCTATCAACAGATGGCAAGTAGTGTACGGTGGAATAGATTCATGCATTCATACTCTGTGCTGTCTTTGGTCAAGCATACCAACTGTCAACTACTGTTGTCTAAAAACAACAAACAAACGCTTTTACTACATGTTCACTAAACCGAGCAGGGTCACTCGCGCATCAGGTGATGCGAGAGACAGGGCACGGCGAGCTACGGCATGGGCCGTGGCCTGGAGAACGGGGGGGAGGGTAGTGACCAGGCGGTCGTATTCGACGGCAGCGGTAGTGTCGCGTCGTGTGGAGAACAAGGCGCGATCTTCCCTAGCGCGTGTGGAGCAGAGGAGCCCAGTGCCCCATGTGTGTCAAACCCGAGGGGGAAGTGGCGCCGCCTGGAGTCTTGCGGGCGTGGGGGATGGCGGCAGCTGTGTACGGGCTCGCGACAAAGACATCTATGGCGCAGGGACGCGGAGAGAGTTCAGTTTTTGATTGAGATGTACGGTAGTTGTCTACTACAAGACTGCTCTTGTCATTCAGAGTAGGCGGGAGATTCGCGAGTGGTACACACATTGAGCAAGGGGTTGAGCAAGGGGAGGTCAAGCATCCTATCTCTTGTATGGACATAAAACTTTAAACTGAACCCGCCTCTTCTTTCTACTGTACTGTACCATCATTTAACGACAGCTCCTGTCGGTTTCTCCGACGAGACAACATATTCGCGAAAGGGCTAATCTCTAGTGGTTGCCGTACCAGGTCATGTGGCCGGTCATGCAGTTGGCAACTCGTGTTGTATGATTGTAGAAAAGGAGAAACAAATGAAACAGAACAACTTGAATTAGACCCTTTCGCGACATGTTTCCTTCTTCCATATTTCTCCGAAACAGCATCAATTCCAAGCGCTCCAGTACATCATACCTTGCAATTTTCTCCCGAAAAGTGTTTCGCAATGCTAAAGTCCAGCACTTTAGCCAGGATTAGTACAACTGGAAACACAACACTGTAAAACCATCGGCTTTGCCACAGGGAAATTGTATAATGAAATTATACAAAGAGTGAATAACATCATGACAATACTACCTGCCTCACGCGAGCATTTTGATATTCAACAACAATCCTTAATCTCCCGATACGCTCTCAAATTCCTCATAAAATCAGCACAATAACTACGCCCGAACCTCCAGACCCACACTAGCACAACGCCTCGAAACATGTGCTGAACCAGAATTGTCAAGTGTGATGTCGAAACATTCGGGTGCGGAAGCGCAACAACTTGTCGCTGTGGCAATATACGCTAGCAAACAATTCAGCCCCGCTACACACGTCACCAAGCAATCCAAAGCCGCTGTTAGACAATCACGTGCCCCACACAACGTTGAGATATGCATACCGTGTTCCGTGCTGAGCCGCTACCAAATGGCATGGATATTCATACCAACACAAAGAAACTGCTTTCACGCACTGGTGCCACCGAATATCCCGCATGTTTGACAACACTTCCCTCGTGCCCTGTTGATGCGACATGGCATTCTGTCCAGACCTCGTAATCTTGTATCCATCAGGATCCCTTTCCATGCAAGATTTCATTCCGTCGCGCAGTTCAAGCCCAGCCTTCTGGAAAACACTCCGACACGCAGGGACCAAAGCCTTGAGAATGCACAGATACAATCCAAAATCTCGCCCACGAATTCCCAATCCCAATCACCCCCCTCTAAACCCACACCACAAATGTTCGACGCCGTGTTGCCCTACAAGCAACATGTATTCCAAGTCGTTACACCCACGACCACAACGCCGGCCAACACACCACTGCATCACCCAATACCACCAACACACCCATCCCACCCCACCAACACCCTCCCCCGCCCTTATACACACAAACCAAGTCACAGGCCGCTCCAACAGGACTGGTGCGGAATGTGGTATGCAGCGTGCGCGAGGTAGTTCACGGCGCAGAGCACAGTCATTCACGAGTGCATAGGGTGTACAACGAATGTGAGGCAGGGGGGTGATCAGGTCGGAAACCGGGTCCACCTTTGAGTTGTGGACCTTGCGTGGATGCTGTATGGAAAGTGTCGTACTTTGTTCAACGTGCCTGCGACTTTGGTACAGGTATACTGTTTACAGCCAGTGTACTGTACTGTACTGTATATAGATGGGAGCTGGCTGCCCGGGGTGTGAACATGTCCGATTGACCAGGCGTGTCTAGGCGCCGTCACTGAGGGGTGCGCTAGCGTGGCGACTTGTGTTTGGGAAATGGCGATCTGGCCTTTGATGCGGCCGTTGGCGGCGTTAGGATGGGTTGCGAGAGTGAGGCTGTAAGAGTTGCATCTCAGCTTGGAAATGATGTGTATAGTTTGGGTGCTTGACTAGTGCCCGTGGGTCAGCGAGCTTACGGGTAGCAGCTGCTTGTACCTTGGAGGATGTATGTCGACTATTTCATTAGTTGATGACTTTGTGGTACGAGAGCATTACGAGTGGGTGGGTATGACTGTGAGCGCCGTGAATTTTTCCTGTGTAATGGTCTAGAATCGAATTGGGCTTATTTAGAGACTAGCATGGTGTCGGTACGGTACTAGAGAGCTGGATAAAGCCACTGCGTATTGGTTTCCGAATCAGGCAATCTCGCAGCTGGGTGCCACACGTGCGTGTCTTGATGCGGAAGACTAGAAATGCTATTGACAAAATAATTGGCCTGGATTAATACCTTTGAAGAATTAGTTCCTGGGTGGTACATAGATGAAGGGCACTTTGATTTTTTCTATCTTGTACAACTTGTGTTGCAATGATATTTACTGTACTGTACATACCGATCATCACTCTAGCGCCTAATACAGTACAGTACAGTACTGTGCAGAACAGACAAAGAGTAAGATTTATGTCCCTCACTGCAACGAAAACTACTATATCGGACATAAAATATTTCCGGTTGAATCCTTGGATATATTCGTTACTGGAATTGATTTTGACTTTGCTTCACGATATACTGCACAACATGGAGTAAATTACAATGAATATTGTGTTTGGGTTATTTTGTTACAGTGGCCAGTCTTTATCGAGAAGGTGATGCACCTATTTTTGAACAAATTTGAAACAAAAAAACAGGAACCAGCTTTCAACTGAGTTTCAATCGTCATACAGTAAATTTGCGTGAGGCAAGAGCTCAACGGGCCCTTCCTGCAACGCTCATAGCATATTGCAGCAATAACACATTTCTTATTCATTTCTGTATTGCAAGTGCCATCCTCTCTATTACAAGTTTCCAGCATTTGGGCTGGAGCGCCCAACACTATTATGAGTATCGCTTATGAGTATCATGACAAATTTTTCAAGAAAAAATTCACTTTGGACAAAATCATCGGTTTATGTAAACATGCTACAAAATGTGGAACGCAGCTTACGGTTGGAAAAAGTTTGAAAACGGGATGGAACCAGTTCCACCTAGAGGGCCCATTGAATCTTTGTTTGATACGTAGAATTTCTGTCACGCTCCAATTGTGGAACGAGTAACCAAGGTGTATATCACTTTCGGTATTTCCCGCCATCAACGGAATACCAAAGCAGTACAGGCAAATCCCTCATAAAACCGCTACTGCTCCGTACAAGCCAAAGTGCCAACCAGGTCCCTGAAAGCCTGCTGCAGTCAGCAAACACTGGACTAAAAAATAGGTTGGGTGTAATTGGACCGCGGTCCAGATAATACAACAACAGGTTGGCTATCTCGATCAATCAACATCTATGATAAAAACACGTGCAATTTCAAAAAGGCATGGGTATAGGCACCCGACGTGACAGTGTAACTATTTTTACGGAAAGCGTGTTAAAATGCTATCCGTGTTTTGATTCCCCCCCTTGTTGCATCGAAAGAGCTAACCTTTCATTTTCCATGGCGATTGTTAGCGAGTACAAACAAATATCGGTGATGCCCAGTTTGTGATCCTATTCACCTATCTCTATTCCTTCTCCTAACCAGCACCTATCAAATTTATTGAACAAGGATTTCATTTCGCTGCAGTTGACTGGAGCTGCTGCACATATGCCAAGATTTTTGGTAGCCATTGAATTATCGTTGGAATCAAGGCACGCACATGGATAAAAGTGCTACCCAAACAATACTGTAGATATATTTGTATCTTTCCGTTTTTTTCCAAGATTCTCAATGTCGTTTGTGCCAAGAAACTCCGGTTTCAAAAAGCCCCATAAAAATTTGCGAGATTCTATATTCGCAATACTTTTTGTGCAATCCAATTCTCTAATCATCCTAACGAAATTTTCAGTTGAGCATAAGGTATACTCTTTCCGCCTGTTCCGTTCCCACCTCCCATCGTCTACCAATCTCATTCGAGTACTGAAATCGTATAATCGGTACCTTCCAAACTAATTTAGTGCATCTCTTTCAACGCAAAGAAGCTTGACATAAAGTTTTGAAAACCAGAAAATCCAAACCAGACAAAATGGAACATGTTGGTAAGCCTGTTGCCGAAATATCTCGCCGATTTCCTCGCAGCCGTCGACGACAAATCGCCAGGTTCTCTTTGAAATCTCCTTCGCCATTTCCCAATACCTTCCACTTTCTATGACCAGTATACCACCCTACACTTAGCCCACCACTTTTATAACAATCCGTCATGAAAGGTCATCAAGCCCTATCGATTCTGTCCGCAGACGCCATCATCAACGCATTCCACTACTACCCGAATCTCTGCCAAGCGACTGCACATAACCTTTCGAATCGCCCAACCCACACCGCGAAGCGCTGCTTATGTCGGACGCCACATGGCGTCTTCGACCGTCAAACCTCATTTGCAGTCACACAACACGATCCAGGGTTGTTCCCGTCCGCTGCATCTTGCCAACCATAACCTTCCGACACTTCAAAAACCCATTCCATACACCCATGTCATTCTACCGCCGTTCACGCATGGCTGAACTGGGTGGCGATATCCACTGTGTACTGGCCAACAATATTATGCAACTCTTGTGTAGATTACCGCGCGTTGGGAATTCGCTTTTTTTCCGGTGAACAGAGTGCCTCTCCTCCTGGCAAGGCATGCTGTACTGTTTGGAAAGCGGGACTGTGTTTATTGTGATCACACTACCATCCTCCGAGGTGAGATTCAATTTTGTCACCTACATCCAGCTTGTTCATTTGTTTATGTGCGCTGTGGTGGATTTGGAGAGCATGGATTCGTTACATACATCTGTGCAAATCACATTTAGAAAAAAACCACCCAGAACAACGTCTTACTACCTTTCGACCTTTCGGGTGTTGCGGGACTGGTGCAAACCATGTTGCGGTCATCTGGGATGGCAGCGCGCGCTCATGTTAGGGTCTCTCTCGGATCTTCAATGCGTACTGCAATGTCGCTGATCACGTGTGATAATCCACACTTTGCTACATCATCATAATGGAATACGGTTACCGTTTGACGGGTAGTTACCCTTTGCACTCTGCTCACGGGACTGTGTTTCAATCTCAGACGCGGTTATGGTGGTGGCAATTGGCCAGTGAATACAAGCGACGAAATACAAGTGCGATTACGCAGTTTCATTTTCATTTACCTAACGGGTCATTTCTGCGCACGCACGCAAATCACAGGCACTCATTACACTGCCTAATCCCGCCTAGAATCTATGAAATAAAACGTCTCTCTACCTGACTTGCTCTAAAACACAAAACTTCGTGTGCGTTTCAGACACTGTACACATGGGAGTGTAAAGCGCTGTAAGTCTTTACAGCACTGTACTTGGGTAGGGTATGACTTTACGACATTACGGTATTCCTGTGCAGGACCAACCATACTGTACTGCTAACCGACCTCTAACCGTCTCAAGTACAGTACATCAACAAAACAAACAAACAAAAATACGCTTTTAAAAGGTCACTAAACCGAGCTGGTCACTCAAGCATCAGGTGATGTGAGAGACAAAGCACGGCGAGATACGGCATGAGCCGTCAGCTGTAGAACGAGGGAGCGAGGGTGGTGACCAATCGGTGGTATTCATCAGATGGGGGTTTCCCGCGGCGGAGAGCGAAAAAGAGGCGACTTTGGCTAGGGCCTCACGGGCAGGTTTGCCGATGGCTCCGTGAGTATCGAATCCAAGAGGATAGAATTGGGCTTGTATCGTCCCACAGAGGGCAGCGTAATGCGCAGTTTTCGAGGCTTCAATGGGCACGGTAGCCCCTCCGGAGGTCTTGCGAGAGTGGGAGATGGCCCGTGCGGTGTAGGGGCTTGCAATGAAGACGTCAGTGCGCAGGGACGTGAGGAGAATTCGATGTCGTCAATGAGGATGTCCATTCGGCGGCGTTCCGAGTACGGAGGTGGGCTTCGCAGGGGAAGGTATATTCGAGCTTCGGGCGCAACATTACAGAAGGATGTCGGAGGAGGGTATACAGTTTGTCTCGAAGGTGGTTGTGGCGTCGGAGGAATCCCTCCATTGCTGGGCAGTGGATAGCATGTCTCCCGAGTGGGTCGAGGAGGGGCGGGGCGAGCTTGGGAGAGTGCACACCGGGGGCAGTGGTCCCGGCCGTTGAAGACGGGTGACCAAGTCGAAGCAGGATCATGTATGTCCAGATTTGGGGTTCGATGCGGGTGGAGTCGCGGGAGTCCGGGAGGGTGAGAAAGGGTGAGTTGGCGGACCGTGTTCGACAGCTGAGGTTCCGGGCGAGTCTGTGAGCTGCACTTTCGTATTGCGGAGGAGAGGAGAGATATGTTTTGTGGCGTTCATGATGGATGGCGGATGTGAGGGTAGTCTGGACGCCTTGGATTTGACCGTCGTGGGGAGGCGGGCAAGGAGAGGTTGGAGCCGAAGATCGGCAGGAATGACATTGTGAGGGATAGATTGGTGGGTCGTCGTATCTCGTTGGGTAGGAGATGGTGGTCGATGGGCGGCAACAGGTCGAGGGAGAGGTGGTAGGTGCTTAGGAGAGAGCTGAGGTAGGTGGCGGAGCGGATGGGTGAGGTGAGTGTGAGCCCAAGTCCACCTAGTGAAAAGGGCAAAGTAGCACAGAGCCAGGAGCCGTCCGTCAGCTCTCGATGAATCTCTTGAAAGGCCCCTCGCAGTTCACGGTCAAACATAGCTGACGTAGAAAGGGTTAAGTGCGGTGGGGTAGTTCGAAGAGTATAAATCAGGCGGCATGCGCTGGCGCAATGGCGTAGGAGATGGAAGGCAGTCTGTGGGTCACGGAGGGTAGGGAGAGCAGTCCAGATAGCGCGAGCTGTAGTTAGGCGGTCCTCGACGAGGGACAGGCAGCCCGGATCGTACCAATGGGTGAGCCGAGGGTGTTGATTGCGGGAGCCGTGACAATCTTGCAAGGAAGGTTTGGGTAGGAGCTCTGGCCGAACCACCATGCTTCGGTCTTTTGCATGTTGATGTGGATGCCGTATGGTCGTCCTTCATTTGCTATCATTTGGAGGAGTCGAGGCGCGTCGGGTGACGGGAGAATGATGTTCCCGTCGTCAGCGTACCACGCGTGGGTCCAGTGTTGGGAAAAGATCGCTGCAGCCTTTGGAGAAATGGGTGGATGCCGAGTGAGTAGAGGTGCATGGCTAGAGGGTCGCCTTGGTGGGTCCCTGTCTTGGATAGTATGTGTAGGGGCCAAAGTACAGGTGGGAGGGGCTACCATAGGTGAAGTGCACGAATCGGGCGGCGTCCGGGGAACGGAAACTTGCTGAAGGAAGCAATGCCGTTCGACGCTGTTAAAGGCGTTGGTGAGGTCGATCTTCAGGAGGATAGGTCCTGTCCGCGATGTGCGGATACCGATGTGCGAAGGGCGTGATAATGGCTTCAATACCGTTCTTGGAGCCGACTGCATATTGGAGGGACGGAGGTGGGACAAGAAAGCGGGTCAGTGGTAGGCGAGCGGCGAGGAGACGTGCAACAAATCGCCGGTATAACACCCCGATAGCAATCGGCCGAAGGCGGTGAGGGTCTAGGCTGTCCTTGGGGAGTGCAATAAGCGATGCACCGGAGAGAAGGGCTGAAAGGAGGCCGGATATCGCCGTTGGCCAGCTTGTTGACAAAACCGGTAAACGAGGAGAGAGCACTGGCAAGCGGTTCCGCGCCGGCCGGAGCGTGGGCGAGGATGCGAAGAATAGAAGGACGTAGACCATCGGGCCAGGAGCAGGGTGGCGATTAAGGCCTTGAAGAGCGCGGCGGATGTGGATTCAGCGAGGGGTGCAGGTCGGGGTAGCTGAACCGGGGAGAGGGGTGGATGGTGTAAGTGGGGAGGGTGTAGGCGTTGTAGGGTGGGGAGGGTTGTTGGGGAAGGAGTGACGGGTGAGCAGTCTCAAGGAGGCAGCAGTGGCCCTGGAAACATTGCCTTCGCGGAAATAGCACTGACAACGCTGGACGGGAGTAGCGTGGGGCCGGGAGTCTATAGTGAAACAAGTGGTGCGAGATGATGAACTTTGGCGCCGTGCCAGCACTTGGCAAGCATGAGCATCGGACGCTCGGTGTCAGCTTGTGATGAGCTTATCTGTGCTCTTCAGCATGTGATTCACATTTGAATCGCTGAAAGGTCGTGCGCCGAACGGTCACTATATCTTGCTAGTGTACATTTATACCACTGTTGACGAAGTAGTTTGGACAAGGGGCATTGGAGGCATCGGTTTGCAGATGGAGTAAGGACCATGTTCCTCTACTGTTTCAAGGAGTGCTCCGAACGGGGGGAACGCATCGAGGCAGCGCGTATAAAGGTCGTGCCATTGGCCTTGTCGCGCGAGGTTGATACGGTGTCGGAGGGAGGAGATAAACGCTAGGGACGTGTGGGTTCGTGTCTCGTGTTTGCCTTTGCAACGAAGAACGAGTTTTGGGGTGGCGAGTATGGGGGCGAGGGCGGCCGACTTGGTGTCCTGTGTGAGGGCAGAGTTGTAGCAGGTCGTGGTAGAGACGGTGGAGGTCAGCACGGAGGCAGTTGGGTAGGTATTTCAGCGTTGGAACCCGGTATCGGGTAGAGGGCACGATTGGGGGTTCATGCCGGTTGTACTCATTGCGTCGTTGCCATGTCAGCATCGACAGGGGGAGGTGTGCGAAGTGTGCTCGTGGGGAGATTGCCGGTGGCGTTGAGGTCGTCGAGGGAGATGTGGGGGAGGGGGGGAGGGAGGGAAGCGTCCTGCCCCTGCAGGGCGTGGGGCGCGGGGTGTAGGCGTCTGGGGTGTCAGGTGCTGCACTGGGAGTACGACGGCGACGGACTGATAGGAGAGATCGGGATGGTTGTCGGCGTTGGGATGTGCATCAGGTTCGCGCTGGGGCTGGATGAGGGAATCAGCGATGGGGCGGAGCGTGGCAAGGAAGTCGTGGCGCAGGCGAAATGTGCATTCCTCGGAAGATAGGCGGTTGATTTCCGCCATGACGATTTGATGAAGGGCGGCGATGTCAGCAGCGGATGCGCAGGCGTCACGGGGGTGGCGAAGTGCCGTGAATGTAAGTGTCGGGACGATGAGGTCCTCGGAAGTGGCCTGTTGACGAAAACGTGGGTAGGCGTGGGGATGAAGGGGACGGCTCGCTCAGGTGCAACAAGGAAGAAGACAGAGAAGGTGTTCGATTGGAGTACGGCGATTGGTGCGGGCAGTCCTCCTCGCGGAGAGCATGGCGGATGTGGGAGGGGTTGCGGATGCGGCCAGTTTGCTCGGCGACCTGAACGTATACGAAGTGGCATGGTTCAGGAGCACAGAGCCTGCGTGCGATGAAGGCGATCGTTGAGCGGGCGCGGCGAGTCAAAGGCATCGGGCAGTCGGCCTCGTCGATGGTGTCGGTTGGGGGGGGTCCTGAAGCCGTAGAGCGGGCAGGGAGCGCGCGGGGCGTGGAGGTGCGGTGGGTACGGCGACAGCGGCATAGGTTGGGATGGGAGCGTTTCCAGAAGGCTTAGCTGTAGGAGCGTCGCCATTATCTGCGGGGGCCGGCGGGGGGCGACGTCGGGGAAGAAAAGTAGTCGACAGCTTGGTGAGAAGTGCGAATTCCTGCCTCATTATCGTTTCGACGGCAGGGAAGCCGGCGTCTTTTTTCATGGATGCCGCGAAGCCAGAGATGGCGGCGTCGTCATCGAGGTCACGACATAAACCATCATGAGTAACAACACACCCTCCCCCACCCTCCACCCGGAGATCTTCGCCACTTCCTCAAACTGGCCATGGGCTTCCGCTCCTGCATCAGCCCACTCGACCTCGATGACGACGCCGCCATCTCTCACATCGCGGCTTCCATGAAAAAAGACGCCGGCTTCCCTGCCGTCGAAACGATGATGAGACAGGAATTCGCACTTCTCACCAAGCTGGCGACTACTTTCTTCCCCGACCTCGCCACCCAGCCGGCCCCCGCAGATAATAGCGACGCTGACCGAACGGGTCATATCTGCGCACGCAGACAAATCACAGGCACACATACACTGCCTGATCCCCGCCTAGAATCTATGAAATAAAACGTCTCTCTACCTGACTTGCTCTAAACACATAACTTCGTGTACGTTTCAGACACTGTACACTTGGGTGTGTAAAGCGCTGTACTACTTTATAGCACTGTACTTGGGTAGGGTATGACTTTACGACATTACGGTATTCCTGTGCAGGACCAACCATACTGTACTGCTAACCGACTTCTAACCGTCTCAAGTACAGTACATGTTCTGCATGTCGGCCACGTGCACAAGTGTAAGGGCAATGACTGCATCTACATGTGTACGTACGGTACTAGCTAGTGTCTATTGGACCGTTGCGTTTGGTCATCCCTTAGATCTCGGATACGGCCTCCTCTGAAGTGATTCGCGTGGCATCGAGCCATATTTGACCTAAAGTAGTCAAACCAACGCTTTGCGTCGCCCTCCTTTCCAAATCTCGCAAGCCGTATGCGATGGAGGCGCCACTGCACCCTTCTGTCTGGTCAACGAACGGGTCTTAAGGAGCGGGAAAGATCGGTACTTGGTTTCATCATCGCGGGGTTCCCGAGAGCGAGTGAAGGAAAAAAGAGCTTCCGGCCAGAGCGTTCCTGGACCATTCGTGGATTTCAAAGATCGCCTCCCAACGAGTGTTCGAACCCAGCGTGAATAAACCCTCCTCGTCGATACGTCCATGAAGGAACTGCCTCCACCTCAAAGGAAAGGGTTATAGAAGGATAGTTGGAATTCCCTGGTGGCCTCATCTTCTCCCTTGTACACCGCTTCCTCCTCGTCCATACTATAGACATGACAATCAAGTCTTTTTCTGACACTTCTTATACGTACGGGAGTCATAAAGGGATTCTGTCAAGCCAATTGCAGGCGACCTCCTTTGTAAGCTTTGGTAGGCTGGACGTAAACTGCGTTCATTAATGCTTCAAATAGGAATGGAAAGTCGCAAGTGCAAACCCTCGTCATGGTCAGAACACAGAGGTAAAAAACGAAATCGGACTCTTTTGGCGACATGTGTTTGATCTTAATAATGTCGACCTTCCAAGAAGTGTTTTCGTCAGCGGAGGTAGTTTGGACTGGGCTTCGGCGTCCGCTTCCCTTGACATCCGCGCGGCCTTTGTAGCGATTTCTCTCGAGGCGCTTTTTCTTAAATGCTCAACGTAGTCAACTGCTTCGTTCTCGCCATTGCAGTGTTAGTGCAAAAGTAAAGATCAGCTTCCACGAGTATACAGGCAGTCTGAAACTGCTCTTCCGTACTTCGCAGCTTCCGCGACACCGTCGATGTGCCACCGCAGGATGAGGAGAATAAGATGGCGAGGAGAAGCATGGGCCTACAAGGCGCGTGAGAAAGGCAGCCGAACCAGCCGACACTCGTACAAGCTTGCAAGAAACAAGAAGGCGCACAAGCCTACAGAGCGAACCAGCACGAGCCTTTCAAGCCGAATAGAAACAAGAGGCGCACAAGCCTACAGAGCCAGCCAGCATGAGGGGCACAAGCCAGGGAGAAAAAAGAGGCACACAAGCCGATAACAAGGCCTGGGAAACAGGAGTGGTGGTGTCGAGGCTCCGGTTGGAAGGGATGGACGGGCTGTTATCAGTAGATACTGAACGCATTAAACTTTTTGTACTTTGAAATACTGAACATACAGTACAGTATGCAGCTGCGTGGTCCGTTCTGGAGGCGGGGTGGAGATGGGGACAAATGTTGGATTCTGGATTGTTTCAATTATTTTTTAAGTACGGTACAGTACAATACTGTACTGCACGAGTTACAGTATTTTTACATTTTAGGCTACAGTGCTGAAATTTATTTGTTTTCTAGGAACCACCGGCCGCCCTTTGGCGAAATGCATTTCCGGCGCTCGCCTATATATGTAGGCGAAGCGTCGGGTGCGCGCAAGGGGGGGAACTGGGTTTACTTGAATGGGGGGTATACTTAATTTTCCTGCTAACAGCAATCGCACACTAGGACTACTGTAAGTAAGGTAACCACTTTCTGTACATTGGGGGAATTGGGTTAAATTGGGTTTACTTGAATGGGTTGGTATACTTAATTTTCCTGCTAACAGCAATCGCACACTAGGACTACTGTAATTGGGCTGGTATACGTTGGGTTTACTTGAATGGGTTGGTATACGTAATTTTCCTGCTAAGAGCAATCGCAGACTAGGACTACTGTAAAAAGGGTAATCACTTACTGTACATACCCTCAGAACGGAGGTTCCTGGAATACACTGTATACACAATTTCAAGTTGCGGCCTAAGTGTCGCTCAAAACTCCTTCATTGGGTTAAATTGGGTTTACTTGAATGGGTTGGTATACGTAGGTTTACTCGAATGGGTTGGTATACTTAATTTTCCGGCTAAGAGCAATCGCAAACTAGGACTACTGTAAGCAGGGTAACCACTTACTGTACAGTATACGGTATACCCGCAGAACGGAGGTTCTCTGGAATACACTGTATACACAATTTCAAGTTGCGGCCTAAGTGTCGCTCAAAACTCCTTCCAACAAACTCCTGGCGTTATTCTGGACGAGTCTCGCCGCGTGACGAGCGAACAATGTTCGCTGCGCATCAGCAATCGGAATGGCTGCCCGTGCGGCATACGTAGGTTGGTTTACTGTGAGTAATGGAAAGGTTGGGAGTCCTCTGTACTTGTAATGAAACCATTGGCAGGACCTGTATTGCAAGTGCTTGAGCGTGTGTACTAACTAGAAAGTAGCTGGTAAAGTCACAACACGACCGACACCAACACTTTTCAAGATTGTTGACCTCGGTGAAGGCTAGAGCTGTTTTCCTCACCAGCTTCCGCTCCTTGCAAGAAGTTGTGAAAACGGCTTGATTTTGGAAGGAAATATAGTTCGTATTATCGTGGGGGATTTTAGAAACGAGGGGCATATACAGTAATTCTTACGTCTTACTTCAGTAAGAATTACTGTACTGTAACTGAAAAAAAGAAAACTTTTTTGCAAAAAACATTTTGGGCTCCCAAAACATTTTCCTTTCCAAAATGTTAACGGAAACTGTCCTCATATGAGGGCAAAGTGTGCCTCATATGAGGACAGTGCTTGGGCGGATAGACACTAGCTGGAGAGAAAAACAGGCCTTTTACTTGATGGATTCTACAAACAAACATACTCTTTTATTAAATGTTCACTAAACCGAGCTGGGTCACTCAGGCATCAGGTGATGTGAGAGACAAAGCATGGTGTGATACGGCATGAGCCGTCTACTGGAGAACGAGGGAGGCGAGGGTGGTGACCAATCGGTGGTATTCATCGGATGGGGTTTGTAGTGGACAAGCAGGCAACAGTTTCGTCTGGAGGTCCGGCAGTGGAGTATGTGCGCTTTTTTCGTTCATTCAGCATGACCGCGTCGTGCAGGCATGTTATTACAGTAATGTATCGTTATATATGCGCAGTCAAGCTTGACCAACGTGGTCAACTTCTCGACAATGCGTGTGAAGAGACCCTCTAGGAATATGCAAGCAGCAGCGAAAGCCGTCCCAATGAAATCAGAAACCAGTCGTTGAAACTCGGAAGTTTAGGGCCGGTGAGGGTAGTCAGAAGGGGACGAGGGAGGCGCGGACACAGTCTGCGTGCCAATTCAGTCTCCCTATTACGGTGCGCCACTGCAGCACCACCGCCCGCATCGCAAGTGGCCCTGCCGCGGACATCGTCCATAAAGGGCGAGACCACGGTGATGTCGCACGTGATTGGGCGGCTGCGCACTGCCGTCGGGAGCCGTGGCTGATTGTAGCAAGATGTGTGCTGGGTGCAGCTCCGTGCCTGGTATCAACGGCGGGGCCTCGATCCGGTAGTGCATGCCTGCCGCATGGGCCATTTGTCCGACCATGATATCACGCAACGGGTCGTGCCGGTGTTTTCGACCAAACTCTGTGGGTCGGGGCCCGGCGCGTGATCCCCATGGACGTCCAGGGCGCTGCTACAATGTTCGCACTTCCGCGGGGCGAGCCAGCGTAAACAGGCAGTTGCAAGTGCCGGCGCAGCATGCGAGGACCTGCGAACACTTCAGTTTCCATGTTGGGATGGACATGAAGGCGGCGTCGGGGCGTTTGCGGAACGCGACACCGCGTGTTCGTAGCCGCACCTCGGCGTCCGTGTGAAGGTACGCATTCAGTTCTGGCCCAGTCGCCGTCATGACAGTGAACCTTGGCCAGCGCCTTCTGCCGCACACCCTTGAGGCAGGGTAGAGCGTTGGTGTGTGCTGCAGCGAGGGGGAGCGGTCGAGGGAACCCGGATTGAAGGGGTAATCCAGCACTTTCCATGTTTCCCTCCCCCTCATCCTCCTCCTCCTCCTCTTCACTCCTCTCTTCATCTTCGACAGAAGAGTCAGAGATCACAATTCCCTCAGTCTCCCCTTCATTCTCCATGGGAGCCCTCCCACCGTTATACTTTAATGGCTCCCACGGATCCACGCAGTCCTCCTCTTCTTCCTCCTCTTCCTCCTCTGCATCTTCTGCCCGCTCGAAGCAGTTACGGCGGACCCAATCCCGAACGCGTTCCCGGTCCAACCTTCTACAGTAATCATCGTAGTCAGTTGGACCATTTTCCATCAGGACCAAAGCGTTGAGTGGACGACGGCCTCGGGATGACTTGGTGATGGTGAGGGAAGGGCGGAGGCTGGTCATGTTAAGGGCCAAAGAAGGGGTGAGCTGATGGGGTAGTTGATGGAGGGGGGTTGCCTCAACGACGTCAATTTCGAACTTTAAATACTGCAACGTCTTCGAAAAGTAAGACGAACTTGGACATGTACAGTAACGGCACCTATTAATGACACAGGGTCTTAAAATAAAAAATCAACCCATGATTTTGCGACACTCATCCAAATTAAAAATATCTTGCAAATTCCGATACTGTATACAATTTTAGTCCTCTTCTAGAATTTTTTTCGTGTGCGAATTTGCGCACATCAGGGTTCTTCACTCAATCGTCAGTCAGTGAGTGTACAATCCAGAAACATCATGAGTAAACGATTATCATTAGGTCTCAAACCAGATAGTGTCATCTCATCAAACAGTAAGTGATCCTCGAGTGAGCAACCAATATGGTCCTGGGCATCGCTTCAATGCCCTTCCACTCTCCACGTTGGGGGGCTGGCATCCTTCCGCTCGGGACTTCGCCAATCGGGTTGCGACTGGCATTGCCGCACGGGCAGCCGTTCCGATTGCTGATGCGCAGCGAACATTGTTCGCTCGTCACGCGGCGATACTGGTCCATAATAACGCC
Source organism: Kappaphycus alvarezii (assembly GCA_002205965.3). NCBI lineage: Eukaryota > Rhodophyta > Florideophyceae > Gigartinales > Solieriaceae > Kappaphycus > Kappaphycus alvarezii. The sequence goes on along the minus strand of NADL03000828.1, from coordinate 456,914 downwards.
ACATGGTTGTTGGAAGGAGTCTTGAGCGACACTTAGGCCACAACTTGAAATTGTGTACATTCGAGTGAACCTTCGTTCTCAGGGTATGTGCAGTAAGTGGTTACCCTACTTACAGTGGTCCTAGTATGCGATTTCTCTTAGCAGGAAAATGAAGTATACCAAACCATTCAAGTAAACCCAATTTAACCAATATGGCACCCATTCAAGCATAACGTATTATCCTCGTGGATCTTCCATGCATTAAAATAACCCCAAAATTCGCCCCCATCTACACATCAGGGACTGAATAAAATACAAAGCAGAATTCTTGTACATATAATATGTAAATATTATATGTACCCTGTACCACTTAAAAAAAAACATAAAAAATGTATGAAGCTGTTACTATAACCGGCGTAGCTCATAAATAACCTTAGAAACCCTCACTGGACTGCCTCCCACGAGCCTCAATATCACTGAACTGCAGATCCATACGTGCCTTACGGCTCTGCCTGTACCTCTCTTGAATGCGGCGCCGCTTCAGGACCTGGCTTGAGCCAATTTCGTGGGTGCGATTGCGCATAGAGTGAAACCGACTATTATCGTCAGAGCGCAACGGGTGCCAACGGATATGAAGATTTGTTTTGCCCACACAAAGCTTAAAATAATAGTCATAAATCCTTTCTGCCCACTTCCATTTCCCGCCTAAAACGTTCCAGAGACCTCCGAGCTGTCCAAAAAATTCCAACAATAATCCGGTCGCTAGAAACCCTGAGATTCTTATTCTCATCAGCTCTCGATAGATTCCTATTACGTGGGTTTTTCCTAGGAACAATTGCCCTGCAAATCTCCACTACTCCAGTGAAACCTTATTTATAAGCACATCCCACATATTTGGGTGTTGAGTGGCCAATTCTCCCTAGTCATGAGATTCATACTGTGCTGATTCTTTTTTGAGTTCCAAAAAATGAAACTCGAGATTTTCTTGGAAAAATTTTAAATCAGAAACCGACCCTAGATAGTGCAGAGATCGACCAATCGCAAGACTGTTGGGAAGCAAAGATACCTCAACTTTATACCCATACAGTTTATGCTTTCCACTGAAATACTTCTTACTTTCTGTAGTAGTGTGGGGTTGACCACTTCTACGTAGATGTGCGAAGCACACATACCTCGCAGTTTTCCCAGAAAGAGCCCTGAATACTGTCTCGGTCAATTTGGGGAAGGATAAAGGGAGAACAAAGGAAGGAAACAAGATGGGTATGGGTAGGAAGTGACGTCGGCGAGAGAAGCGTAGTGCTTGAGGAAGCGAAGGTCGACTACCAAAACGGCCCAAGTTTAGGGGACAATTCGGCTAACCGTGACATTGGGTGTGGGCCGGGTACGAAAGAATGAGTAGGAAGTTGGACTCCAGGAAACTACTTGACCGGATAACGGAAAAAACGGAAAAATGGCGGCCGGTATTGATGGTTGTTTGTATGTAGCCCATGTCAGCGTGGCGGTCTTTGACGCTTATGAGTAATTTGGCCTCCTTTCGGCTCGGGATGGTGGCGGTTGTTGTTAGTCGGCCAGCGATTGGTCGGCGAGCGAGATAGTTAATGATCTCCATAATCAGTTGACAGTAGATGATAGAGAAGAGCCACTGTAATGAGGTGACTTTTGTCCTAAGTGTGGGCAATTAGGAGAGTACGAAAGTCTTTGATGACCACTGTACCATGGTACACCTACAGTACAGGAGTAACCGTTGTAATGGGTGTGGATGACCTGCGAAAGTGGGGCACGGGTACCCACTTCGGTCAGCCAGGGAAATGGCCACAAAAAACGCCAAAAATTTGGTACAATATGGCCTTTTCCTGAGGTAGAAGATAAAAAGTTTGTCCAAACCCATTATACCACACCTTCCTGTACGTTTCCGCTGGGCCTGCATGACTGCTGCAAAGTCACGTCAGTTGCGTAACGAGCGTATGGAAAGGACTGAAATGTGTTCTCTTCTAAAATTAATTTTTGCATCGAATTCTGCGCACCAAAAGTTGTGACTACAGCTTCAAAAATAATGTACAAGATTAAAATTACAAATTTCTTCATAAATTCTGTAAACGAAGGTCCTTTTTTCAAAAAATTCGAGCTTTCCAGTTTCATTGACCACCAGCTTTTAGCGTTGCTAACATCATAAAAAGCGCACCCTTACCTGTGATGTCGCCTTTTCTCCCCTTTCCAACATTATAGTTTCGTTCGAGGTACGTTCAAAACAAATCCCATAGTTTTTGAAATTTCTCCTCATTAAATTTTGTCAAGCTTAAAATAGCCCTAGCACCACCCGTTTCATGAAAAGTGTCAAAAAATGGGAAAGGGGAGCCTTTTTACTTGCCGCTTTCGTAGGCTGGAATTGCGCTGTAGTTTTGTAGTTCTGCATCGCGCTCTGCTGCAGCGTCCGCTAAAAGTAAAAGCGCTTGATTTTCCTGGTGCGTTCTTTTTTTGAAATCTTCGCGTTCATAGTTAGTTTGCGTATCTGAGTTGGGTCTGGCCGCTGGGGGGTAGTCTGCGTGGCATAGTGCTTAGGCAAATCCGCATCGGTGGTTGCAGGTTTAGAATAGGGGATTTGGGGCTGTTTTGATCAGTTTTTACAGAGAAAGGGGTATTCACAGTGCGACTGGTGTCTGCTTTCCAGGCAAGAGATCACTCAAATATTTAAAGACTGGGTAATATTTCAATTGTTCGCCTCATTCAATAAAAGGCGGGGGACTTTAGTTAGTACTGTGTTCTCGGAGCATTGTTTTGAATTCGTGTAGTTGGTAGTCTTTACAGTAGAGCCGCATAAAATTTGTAATCTCATTATATTACATTAAAAATAATGTTTGTTGCTGTATTCAACTGTAGTTCTAGAATACTGTTTGGCTCTTCGCGGTATCCCTCGTATTTCGTTGAGAGGTGTATTATTATTATTAGGCCCAAAAGGCCGGCTCTAAACACACGAACGCAGTGATACGATCTTCGAACCCGGCGTATCTTACTTACTAGACAAATCCGCTCACCTGCGAGTGCGGTGTGGGAGTAGCCTCGGAGGTAAACCTCCGCCAAAACCTCGCGAGTCGAGAGCACCGCAGGAACTTGCCTCACGGAGGAGTCCGAAAGAATTTACTGTTACTACTGTAGGCCTATCTGCTTTATTTAGATATTTAGACTATTTATCTTGAGTAATTGAAAAAAACCCGAAGGAAAAAACCAAACCCAAGAAGGAAAAAGAAAAAGGTTGGAGAATCCCTTCCAAACTTTACAGCAAGCAGTGTCATCAATGCGCGCTCCCTCCGATCCCCGCCTCCACTATGATCCAATTATCCTCCTCAGACCTCCGCGATGAGGCCAACCTTGTCCTTGCTCCTACCAAACCCGCCCTAACCCTCGCGGTCATCGAGAGCCTTCTCGCTGACCCCGACATCCACGCGAATCCCCGCTGTCTACAGGCCCAACGACTCGTCTCCTCCGTTGGGCCCATATAGACCCTTTGTCAATGCACAAGACTTCTCCCCACCCCTTGGAAACAGGTAAACTCCATGGGAATTTCGCCGCTAACGAGATACATCGAGCTATTCGGTTGAAATATATATGTTGTGGTCCGCCCAGTGGCACCAGGATCAGTATTTAACGTTTTCAACAATTTTATCTAACAGTGGAGCTTCCCGAGACTAATTTACATTTCTAACACAGCTCTAGACGGCTGTCCGCAGACTGCAAGGTAAGCTTATGTTGATGAACTGTGCTCAACTTTGAGGAGCGAAACTCTAGCTAGTACAAAATTTTTCGTGGAATGTAAACTACACCGCTGTATTAATACTGAAAATCACAACTGTCCGCACCTGGAGCCTCAGTACAGTTCCTGGATCTGGTCTCGTACTAGTGATAGGATCAAACCCTCGAGACCTATGCGAAGCTAAGGCCCAGCTAATGCACATGGGCTTGTCCTGTATTAATTATTTTCGACCACCAGCTCAGCAACGTCATCCCAAGTGTAGTCTATCTTTATGTACCGTTGTCAGCTATCCACTCGGCGGTCATCAGCTCAGCACCACCACCTTTAATGTAGTTTAGCTGTATTTCCCGTTGTCAGCTACCCCTTTGCGGCCATAAGCTTAGTACTACCACCTCCAGTGCGACCTAGCTGTATGTACTCTGGTCAGCTATCCAATAAGTTCCCTAGTTATCCATAATGGCCGCCTACTTGAAAGAAGGTACCAGAGCTAGTCAGAACTTCAACTTTGAGCTCAAAATCGGAGAGTTTGATGCCTTCAATGAACTGAAGAAGCGCCTATCATCATCAATAATTGAGTTACTGCTTTTTGGCTACAAGTTCACCTTGGAAATCGACGAATATGAGTATCAAGTTGGTTGTACCCTTTTGCAAGAGAAAACGAATGGAAATAAGCCACTTATTAGAAAGGGGGGTAATTTTTGCTAGTTCTACTCTTGGATGATATATCAGATCCATGTCATGGTTTTCCAGACAACCAAAATAGACTCAAAAAGGATATTCCGACACATATTAGAAAGCGGAGTAGAACACTAACCGATTCGGGGAGAGCTACTACAAGATGGAAAAGGCGTGCTTGGCGGTTGTGTGAGGTATCTTTAAACTGTATGGGTACAACCTCTCTCAACGTAAGGGTTGCTGAGCGCTGAAATGGATGGTGAATTTGGCAGATTCAGTAGGTGTTTTGGCAAAATGCATACTACGCCACCTAGAGTATGAGTGCGAGGTGGAATAATTTTCTGGAGGGAAACATCAAATTGCAGATCGAACTTCCCCTTACGCTACCCCGAAATACAAGGCGATTAAATGGACGTTGATGATGAGTTTTCTTTATTCATGGCAAAACAAATCCCCGAAAGTAATGAGATCCCTTTCAAAGAGTAGGGGGTTGACGAGACTCCAGGTGATGATAAAGACATAAAAAAGAAAAGACAAGACCTCTTAATCTCACTATTGAGCCCTTTTTATGCCGAAGATGAACGCCATCAGCATATGAGGGAGAAAATGAAATACCTTTTATTTCAGCCCTGGAGAATTAGCAAGATGCTGGAAAAATACCGAACCCGTTCAAAGTAGAGGAATTATTGCAAGCCCAAAAAGAAGAAAAATTTTGTCGAGGAAGGCTAACTAAGTTGTAGATCCGGATTCGGGATACGAATACAACCGTACGAAATACCTAAATCCATGTTGGATGGAGTTTTGTAACATGTAGTTCCGGATAGGCTACGCAAACGGTAATTGCATACATAGCACTACCAATGCCTGTTGGGGCATCCTGAAGGTACTAGAATGTATTAAAAGGTGAGAAAAGAATACTGGGGCGTGAGAGGAGAAACAACTTCGAGCATGATAAAATGATGAAAATTTTCCACGCTGCCGGAATTCTGAAGCTAATATCCATGGATCTCCTTGGACCATTATTTAAAACGCCTTGCGAAGCCTTGTTAATTTTGAAAATCAACGACAGTTCCCAAGTTGACAATATTTATCCAGCTCGGGTGTACCGCTGATTCTGTGGTCGCCGCAGCATTTATGAACAACTGGGTTTACGCCTATAGGGCTCCTTTATAAATACTTACCGACAACGATAAGCAGTTCTGAGCTAGATTATATGAATATGTGATAAAATTTGCGCCATGCTCGGGTCTCAACGTTTTCATGTGACTGCAAACCACACCAGACGAATGGGAAGCCCGAGCGTTTTAGCAAAGCAATAGTCTGCGAATTCTCCACTATGTGTTAGAGCACAAGGAGGACTGGGATTTTCACCTAAAATCACTCACATACGAGTAAGATTTGAAAACTAACCGCATGAATGGGACAGCACCTTTCGAAGTGGGACTAACACTACATCCCTCGAGTATTACGTTCAAAGGAGCACCGATCGTCCAGACTACTCCATATCTTATTAACGCCTAAGTAACAATTTCTACGCTTTGGACACACTGCTACGCATATAATAAAGCTAAGAGTACCTAGAAAGCTGTAAAGTCACGGTAAAAGGAACAATTCGATCGTCGAGTGAGGTTCAGGATCTCTTCAACCCAGATGATATTGTTTTCGCGAACAGAGCACCAAACTTTATATGGCCCTCCGAACGAATGAAACAGATTCTATGAAAAGGACGGCAGGAAAATTTTGATTTTGTGCAACGACGCCAAAAAAATCTCAGAGGATCTAACTTTTTACGGAAAGGTGAGTTATTCTGCGATTTCTCTCTCATGATTTTCTGATTCAGCTCATTTCTGTGCTGACAAAAGTAGATTGAAAAGTAGATATTTGGCAGTGTAATGTATATTTTTAGTCTTGATCTGACTCTCATGGAATCAATGGGCTAGAACACTAGAGTTATTCATATGTATCTACTGGAATAGGGTGAAACTAATATCTTTTTTCCCACTACAGCTCCTACATAAAATATAAGCATAGTTTTAGTTCTCGAGGGTGATTAAATCTCGCTAAACTGACGAATTCAGTCAGATTGTTACCTGCAAAAGCTTAAAAGGTCGTTAAAAAGTCTGTAAGGTGCTTTCAATACCAGAAAAAAACAAAGAGCGCGCAATATCAAGGATAAGCGGAGAGCTTAGTGAAATTGAAGAGCTATTGGTGAGCATTTGGGAATTAAGAGATGATTTTGAAGCACGTGAAGGCGCAGAGAAATAAGCAGAAAAGGTTATGGACGAAGAAAAAGAAAGAGCGGGAAAGGCCTCAATCGAAACATATGTTAAGCTTAGCTCCAGAATTGAACAAATCTCTGAAGAGTGTGATGAAAGTACTATAATCCTCGCTTCAAGACAAAAGAAATGGGTGCAGATATGGAGACGCACGGGGAGCTCGAAGCGTTTGGTAGACACAGAAAGGATAATTATCTTGCAAGAGAAAGATTAAGACGTCACCGCTTGGAGTTTGAGGACTACTACTTCGAGAAAGAATGCCTCCATGTGGACGAAGAGAGAAAGGATATACTAGAATATCATCATGAGCAACAGGGGCGGTATCCTCGGAATTTGAAACTTTTCATAGAAACTTTGAAGAATATTCTGTAAATAACTGACGATTTGCGACTTCCTGCCGCATTTTTACCACCGGAATATTATGCGAACGGAGATCACTGGGGAAGTATGCGTTAAAGCGCGTATTCGAGTAAATTGTCATCTCCCGCGTTCCATTTTGTGGATCGCGAAGCTCGCTACGAAGTCCGAAATGGTACTCCAAAAACGAGCAAAAATAGCCGAAGAATTAATTTGGTTTGGATAAAGGCACTTCTGCATATTTCAGAGGCATACAGCCATGAGATAGAGAGGTTTGTAGGAGACTCCAGAAATTAGAACTTGCTCTTCAAATATAACGTGTTGAAGTACATTTTGACATCTTTGACGATCCAGTCAGAGAGATTATCCCTGAAAACATGGCTTGGTTTAGAATCACTTGAAATGGCCGCAGGTTTGTTCCTTGGTATGGCACTTGTATCAAAGTCGATTATGCATAGAGTTATCGTATACAAAGAACTATTTCCTATGGATCTAAAACCCAAGCAATTATGGTCTCTGGGTTTCACCAAATGTACATTTTACAGTCGTGACGACGGCTTTCGATAGGACCATAGTCATTACAGATGAGTACATCAGGTGACTTAATAGCTTGCTCCTTCAGACTTTGCTCCCTCTAATGGCATTTTTATGCGATATACTAACTAATTTTGTTACGTTTTCCGACTATTACGATAATTTTTCATCTATTAACCCAACACAGTTCTTTACCCGACTACAGTTCTCGTAAATTTCTATGGTGTAGCCAATTTCAGGTTCGAAAGAAGATATTTCACTGCAAAAAGTCAGTTAGCAGAGCTCATAAGTGCTGAAAAAAGTTTTACACAATTTCCCAAAAGAGTTCACATAGTTTTGACTCATTTTTCCCAATATTTCTCCCGTACCATTCCATCTTGCTAGCGTGGAAATTTTAAGAAGTATAATTCACGCTACTAAAACAAAACACAAATAGTGTCAGTTGCGAGACGTGTAAATTCTATAAAAATTCCAAGCGATTTCCATAACCGTTCATGGTACATATTGCTTGCGAACTCGCGACAGAGAAATGCTCACAGCATTAATCAATTCATTAAAGTTAAATGTGAATTTTGAACAATGGATGCGATTTGATCGCCTTATCTTCGGTTGGTAACCGGAGACACACTGGAAAGGGCTTTACGGATGGACATGACTGCAGGAAAAGTGACAAAACTGTTTCAATTTGACTCTGACGTCGTTAGAGAATGGCAAAAATAATCGCCTTCCAGTATACAACCCTTTTGCATCACTTTGTATTCATGTATGAATTTTAATTATACAATCCAATTCGGGTGCCTTTCAAAATCAAGAGTAACAAATGAATATTTTGAATATTTTCATTTCACTGCATTTCTTAACGCATTTAGAGGCGAAGAATCCGCTGAAGAATTTTGTACTTTAACTTCATCATGACTTTTAGGAGAATTTCAGAGCAACTGGTAATGGCCGGGAGCAGTTTTAATTTTAGAAGTCTCCGAGAGGAGCAAAAATACCGTTGAAAGACTTAACCTAGACGATTTTTTGTAACGAGCTCAAAACTCATTAGGTTCGATTTAGAAAAATGAATGTACTTAACTTCTTCGAATAAACCACAAGCCCATCCCTTCAAGACCTTTCCCTCGTTCAAGTTCCATTTACCTCAACAAAAACTCTCTTTCCGTTGCCACATTACAGCCCCACAAGAGAGACGCTACAATGACCATATTTGAGAAATTGGGCTGCAGTTAACAATGATCGCTGACTAATGGAAGAGGAAGATTTAAATGAGGTCGTCTATAGACAGGAGGAACCTTACAGTTGCGATGAAAGTGAGAATGAGTCCATTTATGGCGATAATAGAGCGACAACGCTCCCTAAAAGGTCAAATGTAACATCTAATGCTGCTCACAGCAGTGCTGCACTCAATTCGCGGAAATCTGGGGTTGCATTAGGTAACCAACTTGTAATTGAGCTGCACAAGGAGGTCTAGAGTCACTATGAAAATCACATGTCGCTCTGCAAGTTTGTTCTATCCTGTAAAAAAACTGGAATGAATGAATTCGCTGTAGCGTTCAGGTAATTTAATGGAATGGATCGGATTGCGTTTGTTCGAAACATTTTGTTTGCAACCTGAGGCCCTCCTAATCAGCAAAGAGAGCTGGGTCCATTCAGAAGAACGTTTCTGAACAAGAAAAGAAGAGGGGGAAGTGCTGATTCTGATCCATATAATGTTATTGGTATTTTATGAGAGGGATGAAAATCTGTCGAAATGCTTTCCCAGCAATTCTGCAGATCTCCGACAAAACCTTTGAGCTCCATGCTACAAATATATCACAGTCTTCTGTACCAGCTGTATTTTCAAATGGGCGTTCTAGAATTAAAAAGAATAGACACGGGGTTCAAAAAACAATAGTCGCAGCATTTATGCGGCACTACGCAAATATTTTCGCAGTAGAGTGCCCCAGAGGAAGTGTCTTCAAGGAGGATGCTCCACTAAGATTTCTACCGAGTGAAGTAGCCAAAGTTGAAGTTAATGAGGCGTACGAAGACGAATGGGAAAGTATTTTACAGGGAATAATGGACTTCAACCAATTGCAGAGGCCATCTTGTGAGCCTTTTTTTACAATTTATTCATATATTACTGGAAAGAAATGCTGCCTACACTTAGAATTGCAAAGATTGGCTCAGATTTTTGCGACACTTGCACTGCGCTAAAGAACACTGCAGGGATCTAATTCTAAAAGTCAGGTATTTAAAAGCTTCAAAAGCATGTTGATAGAGCATCCGAGTCCGGCCAAAGGAGAGTTTATGGTTACAAGTCCTGTCAGGAGCAGGCTGAGGATTCTTCTGATGTAATACACCTCGTTTTCAATTTTACTGACAAAGTCCTTTTTAACAATGCTTTCAAAACGGCCAGGGCAGCTTCATTTCATAATAAGACTCAAATACGATATATTTGGTGTTTCGTGCTCCAATTTTACGACCAATTTTTTATTTAGACTCACGGAGGGGCATTAGCCGAATAAAAAAACGGCAAATGTTGTTCTGTCTATAGTACATCATGTTTTTGGAGTCGGTAAGGCTCCGAGGCAGCCTACTTGGAATGAATTGAAACTCCGCTAGCATGGGGACAACTGCAGAGGACAAAATAAGAATCAGGTTGTCCTTTAGTACATGCTGGGGAGGGTAGTTGTGGGATTTGAAAACTCCTTTGAGCCCTTCTTTTTCGTTGCCGGACACGCAAAAAATGTATGTGACAGGTCTTTTTGGCATATAAGCGTAAATTGGCACGGAGAGAGGTAGTAATATTGCCCCAGATGATGAGATTGGTTTCCGATAGTGCGAAAAATACGGATTGTGTGCCATGCATAGGTCTGGACTGGATATACTGGAAAGATACCTCTCCCAGTTCTTTTCTGTACTGCCAAGCTTCAAAAATTCCGTTTCTAATGTGTTTCAATTTTCTGCAAGGGCAGTTGGGCTTATGTATTGGCTGGGATCCTCATATGGCTGTAGATGCATGCAAAGGTCCATGTTTAGATTTCGACCGCAGAGATTTTAGTTTGATTGCTCTTTCAGGTATCATCAAAATTTAAAAATATGAAGAGGAATTCCAAACATAGTTTATTTGAAGAACTATTTGATTTAAAGGAATAAAAATTTCCTGAAAACAGCAATTTTCTGCTACCGTACGATATATCTCTTCTAAGACGATCGAAGGCTCCGAATCAATATTGAAAAACTCGGATAAAAACTCCAGAACGTATAGACACACAGTTAAGGCGCTCATCACCAGTAAAAAGTAGCATCGAATCGTCACACAAATTTGAATTGGCCCTAAAATTAAAGATCATTTGTGACATTGAGTCCTCGAGACTAACTTCCTTACTACACTTTACCTTAACTTGAAACTTAAATTCTCTAATCGTACTCTCTCCTGAACACGTCCAATAAAGTTGGCTAGATTCAAAATCCACAGCATTAGCTGATGGTCCGTAAGCTGTTCGAGATTATATCATCTAGAGTATAAACAAAAACTATATGTAAAGTATGCATGAATAGTTACTAATTTTGGACCCAGTGTAGCATCAATCTATATTTTTTAATACAGGACGTCAATATGATATCGGAGATAGTTTGCTTAACGGTTGCTAATCTAGTATAAATAATCTTCCGGGATACTAGTATATAGGACCTATGTAGAAATTATTTTCCAACTTTTAGAAAAGCGAGTATCCCTATGCAAATCAACTCTCCAGATAAATTAATACATGGACATTTTCGTCGATCAGTACTGGGAAACGAGAAGGCTGAACCTTTCACAACTTTATGGCCAGAATATGGAAAACATAGACTTCCGTATCAGTGAAGTCTATATATTCGGCAGAAGCATGTACGAGAGTATTAGACTCCAACTTCATAGTAAAAAACTTTTTACACTAAAATCAACATAAAAGCGATGAATGTATTGCAATTACCATTTGCAATTCATATACTACCAATAGGGCCTTGGGAGATACTTTTGATGTATCAAAGTGGACCACATATCTCAATTATTCTACTGCTGCTCCAAAGAATCAGTAGATGTTCCCAGCTTCAGATATGAAACAAAAGCATTCAGACTTGCCACAAATCTTTGGAGATAATAGAAATGGGTCTCTCAATTTTTATAGTAGACGATGGTTTCTTTAAGGCACATTGAGTAAAATATTCTCCAGTCTTAGTAGAATGGTACTAGAAGACCGAAAGGATTTTTATAGAATACTGATAATTATGAATTATAGTAAAGGACAAGAGGATGCTGGAAGTGTTCACATCTGTTTCAGAAAGGTCAATGCACACTTTCAAATATCTAAAACTAGATATTAGCACAGTAAAACTTTTAGGTTGCCCATAGAAACAATGAAAGCATACATAATGCTGATTGAATGAACTTTGTGCGACAATACGGAGTAATATGGCCGATATTTTACAATAAAAGGCATTGAGCCATACATATTATGGATGAAAATCACTGCGATGATCAATCGGTACAAATTTTTCAATGATGCCTCATTTTATGATTAGATTCATCTAATCGGTTCCAAATCACTTGTAATTCATTAACTCCCTTTAAGGCTGAAAATAGTAATTGAAAGGCATCTAGAGGTTAGTACATATTTTTGCAATTGATCACCAATAATGTAATAATATATCCCTCGGAAGATATTCAAGTTTGGCTCACTCAGCATATTCTCATTGATGTTTTAGGCGATTCCGGAAAGATGCGACAAGGAACTATTGTACCGTAACCTATATGCGGGAGTATTTTGTGAAACGAGATTTGCTAGAAAGTATACATCGAATTCGAATGGAACGTCTAATATGCCACATACGATGAAGGTTGAACGAAACAAATGATAAATGTTCTTTCCATTCAAAATATTCTCTGTTGAACTTGAAATTCTAATTTTTTTGATTGGTGCCCTTGACCCCAGCAATGAGCCTCCATATTTCCTATGTATTAATTAGGCACCCTTAAATACCTTTTAATCTATAAATGAACTTCTCGTTTGCTTTGATTTAGCGTCGTCTTTAGGTTTCTATTTAATTACCCTTGGCTATAAGCGAACAATTTCAGTTCCGTAATAAGTATTTTGTACTGCATCAACACATGATCCAGAGAAAGAAATTTATTTCAATCTCGTTGAATATTGATTCAATAATATCGTCATTTTCAGTTTTTAAGAAACAAAGGACCACCTTACTGCCTCAGTGATTATTCACTCCACAAAAAAGACTTTTTTCAAAGATACATTTTTACTGGAATAATAAACTGATCTTAGGCCTATTTAACTTCTTATTCTATAGCAAAAATACTCAGGAGTTTGTTAATTGTATCCTTAAAGATGTGAATTGGTTAGTTTTAATGTTTGGAGTAGATGGATGCCATTTAGAGGTATTTTCTGCAACAGTGTAAATATCCTTGCTGGACACTTCCCTTGAATTTTCGAAATCGCAAAATGCCATCTTTCTACTTTTTTCGTTGTGATTAAAAGGCTCACAGATGCAGATTGAAAATACAAGAACCGTTATTGACATTTCCAGCAATAAGATTTTGGTGGATATTTGGGCATAGAAACTAATGCGTTATACTGAAAAAATCCAGGCATAAGATATATATATTAATATAGAAATCATGCAGCATGTTAGAAATTTGAATAAATACTCGAGATTACTTAGAGTTCAGTAGAACCAATGTGTTTATTCTTTATGTGTTATTGACATCTCTAGCTGTCCTTTCATGAGCTACATTCCATTTGAGATCTTTAAAAATCTGAGATAAAGTAGAAAAGCTGGAAAATATTCCCGTTGATTTTTTTACAAAGCATATCGTTTCGGTTAGAAATAATATTCTACGATTCTTCACCAGCATTTCCGACATTTTTACCCAAATATGAAGAGCATAAAGAGCCCAAAGGTATAAAAATGGGGGATACAAGGATCTGATTTAAAGCTTTCAATATCTATATTTATGATACTGTCCATGAACTGTCTCACCATGAGAAAAATCCTAGAGGGTAGTCTCTTTCACGTGTGTTCTTAGAAAAGAGACAAAAAGTTTTTGAAGTCTTCGTCTCTGAGTCGACGTTATCTAACCGACTAGAGAATGAATCAGCTTCTCTTGTAGCCAATGATAGGGGATCCTAAAATTAAGTATCATTCTCATGAATCGATATAATTGGTATCCGCAGTGATAATTCAATCCAAGAATAATAACAGGATTCAGGTTTCAATTTGATAAGAATCATAGAACTTCTTCTCTTCCAAGGACATACGTCCAAGAACATTCATTTATAATTTGAAAATAGCTCACTTCAGGAAGATTACATGGAGTGAAGCAGTCTAGAATGCATCAATTATTTTTTTCAATTATATACAATTAAGGTTGACCTTGAGCTATACATATTCGTTAATAAGAAAGCCGTTTGGATCTAGGTACTATTTTGTAGTATAAAGCGACGATAATTGTAAATGAACGCCAAAAAGACAAAGTTAGGGAATACAGGAGACCAGTGAAAATTCAATTTTATTTTTCATGGCAAGTAGGTGTATTTTTACGATTATCAACAAACAGGCCTTTTGCCATGTTTTATATATTTTCTTTCTCAGTCCATTTTTCGTTAGAGAATCCTACATATATTGAATATGAATTGGCTTTAACATTTAAAGCAAAAAGTTTGACCATTTCATGGTAATATTTGATACTGGCTGTAAAATTTTCTAGGGATTTTGGCTAAATCTTTCCAGGAGATAATGATTTAGTAGCATTCATTCTTTCTTGGTTTATTTAGGCTCATTATTATTCAGTTCAGATAAAATGAATCAAAAATCTTAAAAGGAATATTTCCAAATAAATCTATCGACATAGTTAAAAATGGGCCCTGATTTACAGATAAGCTATCATAAATTGCCTAAAAACTGAACGCAACATATTGAACAGCAGAAATATGACATGTTTTGTTCGAGGCGTCTGTGACCTTGCCGATTTATCAGTGCTTCTTCAACTAAAAAGATCTGCTTGGGAAATACTATCCTTCCGGAGCAACTTCCTCATGAATAAGCAGTTCGACAGTTTCAGTAATCAGAAAATTTTGATGGGATTGAACTAGTGTTTGGGATTTTAACTGTACACTACATATTCAAAAAAATTATCGTGAGTAATAATCGGTGCTAATTGTGGGTTTAAAAATTAAAGAAGTACTGTTTATTTACCCAACTCCAGTATTAGTTGATATTTTCACCTATGCTGTAATTTTATCTTCAAAGATATCTTTTCACTTTATAAATTTGCACAACAAATTTCAGTCTTTAACAGAATGGACAAAAAATTACAGTTAGTTACTGAGGTGTTTCTTGAATCGAGATATGGCGAAAATACTTTGCAACCGAGAGGAATTCTCGGCAGTTTTATAGATACTTCTGACTACAATTTCTTAGCTTTGAAGTGAGAAATCCAATATAATAAGGAATTAAGCTGCCAAAACAGATTTGAACTAATTCGATGAGTCAAAAATGAGCAGAAATAACTTACACCTATTTTAATATACTTATATTACATAAAATATAGTAAGGCGTGTCGCTCACCGCATGATGACCTCTTTTTTTCTGATTTTTCGGTGTGGTGGTATCCCTCGAAATACTTAACCCGTCATTGAATGCATGCTTCAACCTAATTTATTGAACCACAGATAGCGTCATTTCTTTCTCTATTAAACCAGATGATACCTCCCTACTTGTATACTATAACAAGACTAACCTATTTATTTCTCTTTTTAAGGCCTATATACCCTTTTTGTATTCAATTCTTCGATTTTTAACACATTAACTGGTTTATTTGTCTCAAATCTGATTACTTCTCTCTTTCGTGCTGTATGTTCAATCCTTCTGAGTTCAAATATATATCATTTAGCTGAAGAACCAATACGTACCACTGGTGCAGGCGACGATCCGAAAAGTAAGCCTCCTAAGGTTTTATGGAGATGAATACGCCAATAATAACGACTTTTTTTGTGATCACTGAGAGGTATTGATTTCAATGCAGTATGTTGAAACAATAGAGTAGGATAAAAAGGTCTCTTCTCGTATCATACAGAACAGTGAAGATTTTTATGCTCTTAAAATGATAGAAAACATCTTCATCTATAAATTTTAGATCCATTATTTGGCACATACACATTCTTTTCAAATATTATGATTGAAAAACAAGGAGAGATTGGTATTTTTAAGCCAATTTGAAGCCAAAAAAGTAAGAGAAGTACGATTGTATTATTTGACAGAAAAGTGACTGGCTTCCTTTCGTTGATAATTTAATTTCGGAGTATCCGAACTCACCACAATATTTTAGCTAAAAATAATCCTAGCCGGGGCTCTGACAGAAATGTTGCCCTTGATTTTCTCAATTATGCTTCTAGGAATCCAAGAAATACTTTATTCTCTTCTTATATGGCGCTTTTATCACTGAAACTCCCCAACCGTTTCATTTCCATTACTTCGTAATTATAATTCAGTATTCTATCAATCCTGACCGAAATTTAAAAACCAAATACACGCAAACAATGCGCTATAGCGCGATTATGATAAAAACACCTTCGTCCCGGTAGTTGCTCCCTATAATGATAGAATAATTCCTTTAATTGAAACTTGCAGATTTTTTATTTTTCTCATTCCATTTTGAATTAAGAGCTTTTCAGACACACAAGTAACTTTTCGAGAAGTTTTTTTTGCATAAAGCTCATTTTCAGTCACATAATGACTTGTTTTAATGAATTTAATACCGTACTCTAAGTGCCTCTTATTAGTCCCGAAACGCAGAACATACTCAAAATGATGTAAATTAATGCAATTTTGTGTAGATTTACGGATACGCACAGCTTCCAAATTCGTGTAAAAATAATTTCGCTCCAGAATGGTTACTCATTATATCATATTCATTTATGAGCTGAAAATCTTAACAAGGCGAGCTCAGCATCCTTGTGGAGTTTCGTTCATATCCCATGCGCCTTGACAGTCGAGACGAATGGATTAAAATATATTTTCTGCGAACGATATTTGCCTTTTTTATCTTTTAAAACCTAGTAAATTTATATGTACTTAATTGGGTCATTGGAAGCTATTCTAATTTCTATCTTGAGATGTAAATTAATTCCTGTCTGGATAAGCCAATGCTATCGTACTTGAATAGCGCATTTTAAACTTTACACTACTTCCACGCTCACTTATCCGATTTGATTCATCTTCACCTTTAGTATTCAGCTTCCCTCTTTTTCAATACCAAATACTTCATTTATTTAATCTCCCTATCACGGAGAACGACACTATAATCTTATCCTTCAAAATAATCTTTAAATTAACATTATTGATTGAACTCCTCTGATTGTGCAATATGCGTTTTCTTACATCCAGTTTCCCTGTGTATCATATACTTTGAAAGAATCTTTGCTTCTTTCCTGTAGCCACATTGATTTATATATGATGAAATGGTCTTTTCTATCTTCGATTTAATCTTTAAACTGCTTGATCTGTACATTATTACATTATTAATTATCTTCTGGTTTTCTTTCTGTCATAGTATCATACTTCTAGTATATTTTATATGAATATATTATGCCTGTTAGATGCACTGGTGCCTTAATTGATACGAAATTGTTCTTACAACCTACATAATATCCTGGGAACTCAAAATGTATCCTGATTCGGCTTCTCTTCGAATTTTATTCCTTTTTATTTGGCAAAAAATTATCACCTTTTCTACTCGTGCCGGTATGCCTGATCTAAGTAGACAATAATTTTTATAATCACGCCATGTACCGAAAAATATATTGCGAATCTACCCAACACGCACTACATATTCAGCACAGAACTTTAATAGTTGCCATTGACCCCTTCTAACCATCATTCAGTGTCCAATAACGGCAAAGATTCGATCACTGTGAAACGTATCCAACCTGTCCCGGGCGAATCCAGAACAGGATCGAAATATGGATTGACCTCTTGTAATCTGTCCACCACGGTAACTATTACCCCAACGGCGCCCAAAAGCACTTTACATAACGTCCTCACTTCGCATAAATTCCAGGCTTTCTCCAATCATAAACTGCCACATGGTCTACAGGGATCACTGTCCCAGACAATCGCGGAGCCCACCTTCGTTGACAGACGAAAACCCTAAATCTTTCCCTCCAGTCTAAAACTTAGGCTTGGGCACTACACCTGTGCATTAAGGCCAAGGAGCGGTAAAGATTTCAGGACTACCATTTTTTCGACGTTTTTTATTCTCATTAGTTGATCTTAAAACACTTCTTACTGCGAAAGGAGCTTATAGGCCTACTTTTAAGTCTCCGTTACGATTCAACAGCACGGTAAATCGCTGGTTTTCTGCTTGAGTTGGTGCTACTAAAGCTTATTCTGAAAGTGTACCTGTTAATAATAGAACCCATAAGCTCGCAAATATTACCTTCAACGGAAATGAAAACTCCCGCACATTGTAAAGAGCTGTAAGCATCAAAATCGCTTACAGAATGAGAATATAGCTTCCTATTGATAGGATTTAAATTGCTGGTATGAGTTTAATTCGAATTCTGAGTGCCATAAGGCTGCAATGAACAACTTTGAAGTTATTACAAATTATATTTAGTTCCATGAAATGTGAATATTTGTTCTTCTTATGAGTAAATAATTAACCGTAAATCTTTTGTGAAAAGACTACCTAAAATCAAGGAAATATAAAAATTATTTTCAGCGGAATTGGAAGTAAAAGGAGAAAACAATTAGTCCAACCCTGTACCAAGGAGTTAAGTTAGTAAAAAGAATACCACAAAAACACACAAAAGGGGATTATTTTTTCAAAGCATTAAATCGCCGTTAATTCGACTCACGGAAAAGCTTAGTAAACTTTTTTGCAGTCAAGGTATTAAGCAGACCATATATATGCGGCAATCTTTCGTGGAAAGCATCAAATATCACGTTGAGTTTGTTTCTGCCTCTGTTGATAATCTGTGGGATCTTCAGCTTAATGGCTTTCCTATCGCTTTTTTAGGGGAGAACTATCAGAAACCCCTCAGCTATTCGCAAACTGATTTTATTCCTCGTCTAACGTCACATTCCAAAGGTTATCCATAAGCCCTTTCTTATCTCAGGTACCCCTGCGTCAAGTATCCTTCGCAATGGTAAAATAAGCATATTATCTTCTCAAATTGATATATATATTATAGTTTTTCTGCGTTATCAACGGGTCGCCTGTGAAAATAGATCGAAGCCCCAAATGTCCCACTTTATTGTCCAACTGCAGCTCTGCATCCTCGAAAGATAAGGTTTCTCACAAGATTTCCACACTTTCCAGCGAAGAAAGCAGGAAATCTACTGGTTGCCTAGCCGAACTTTGGAACTGTTTCAAAGAAGAATAAACCAATATTCCGTAAAATACATGCTCAATGGTGGCCAGTCCCTCCCATGTTTACCTTCACTAATTCCTTTCAAATAACAAAAAAAAAGTATTATATGATCCATATGGATTTTCATGCGCACTATTCTCGAGCTTTAACGGCGCCGGAAAGATATTTTGCGTAGCGACTGATTAAAAATCTTGTCGTTCGCAAAATTAAATTTTCGCCTACATCCTAATCATTCGGTTAAGAATTTCTATCTCTTTTAAAAGTTCTTTCAATAATGCAATTGAAGAAATCCACGAGGGTATATCCAAGCTACCTCCTCAGGTATCACTATGTTGTCTTTCAGAAAGGCAATGTATTAGACATATTTAGTCCACAATTATTATGTTTTCCTTGGCGCGTGACCCTTTCAAAACACCAAACTATGGCCAACTAAAATAACCAACCGTTTTGTTGCAAGATCATTTCTGTCACCCATTTTTTTCTAAAGGAGAATTTCTGGAAGAATTCAGGATCTGTTGAATCTTCGCATGACTCCAATTTCAGATGAAGACCCTACACCTAAAGTCGCGCTGCTGACACATTATATGATGGACAAAAATCAGTACGGTTGTGACTCACGTTCTAATAAAAATTAATTTCAATGGTAGTACCTCAGGTAACAACGATATTTACATTATTTATGAGGAAAGCCTTGGGATTACGACATTTTCTAGGGTTGCGTCAATAAATATTACATTTATTCTCCACATTTGAAGTCAAATGCTGAGGCTTTTGCTAGAAAAGTTCGATGCTATCAGCAATTCACTTTCAATTATCCTGTCAAAGCCATATGAAGTGCAATTTTTGAGCTTTTTCAGAAACTGGATCATGACTATACATCTTTTAAAGAAGGATCACTAACTGCATAGAACTCGATAGGAGACGTTAAAAATGATAATGACAGAGAGAATTCGGAAAATTAGGGATGAAGATCAGTCTACTTTCACTCCTGAGCAGTCTTTTTTTACCTTACAATGAAGCATCAATTGTTTTTCAATATCGATTGTTTTCAACTAGGGGAATTTAAATTATCATAAGTGTACCTTATTGAATTTAAACTCTGTGGTAAGGTGAAAAACCTCCGTTATCTAACATTAGAATCTCCACTTTCCACTGAAGAGAATTAATAGGGAGAACAAATATAAAGGTCCATGATAGTTAATTTGTAAAGAATAGACTGTTTTCCATGTATTTCAGCTAAAACATATTCCCATTAATGTAATTTCAGTGTCTCGACACTGGACTGGATTGCTTGATAGAAGGAAAGAAGAAAAGGGTACTTAGTAATTCTCTAAAGCTCGAAGCCTAACTTTAGTTCGAGATAAAACTTTTATTGGTTCAGGTAAATAAATCCATGATTTATTGTACCTTATATATCAAATTATTCGCCACCAATAACCTGGAGTTGAAATTTTGCTAGCTTTATGACTCGCTGTTAGGGCTAATATGTATTATATCCGCCCAAAGGGATTAGTTCCCTTGTTACTCTTCTTTTAAGTCTTGCAGATTTTCCGGCAATGAACAAAGAACTCGTGAATCAGATGAAATAATTGAGAGCGCTCAAATTGGTAAAAAGTTGAGTTGTAGACGATTAATTCAGTGCTCAAGTACCGAACTGCACTCCACTCTACGCTTCCAAACGACACTCATCATAGGTTCAAAGTTGCAAAACAAATTCTATTCTTTCTTGAAATTTCAAAGTCATCTAAATTTGCAGTAAAGAATTGTGTTCAATCAGAAAAGACAACGGCGCAGGCCAAAAAATGAGATAACTAAAACATCACATTTAAATCATGTAGATTAGTTTTTTCGGTTATGGTCAAGTCATGTGAGTAAGTACACAGCCTCGCACAGACAGCATCCTTTTGGTATCGTGAGTCCTGTGCAGATGCGTACTGCACGAGGCTGACGAAGTCAATCGTCGTCAATCACAGGCGCTGCATGAAACATCCCCATTATGCGCCAAACTGGCTACTCCGTTAGAAAGGTGCGGAAGTCCCGCAAATGGCACCGGCGCTTCTTGTTTGCAGCTGTGGCTTTGGATCAACCCTTGGAGATCAAGTGGCATATTTTCCAGGAACGCAAAGGTGGAAAGCAGAAGTCAAGAGAACCGCTGCGCGCAAAAAAAAAATTCGGAGCATTTCGTTTAACGTAAATATCTACAGCCCCGAACAAGCTCTCATAAATTTCCGTTTCGTACTGCATGGTTTGGGCCGTATGTCAGAAATCATTGGCTTCACGTAACTGAAGGAACGTCTATCGTTGCGTTTTTGTGACTCCATGTCAGCAGCATGTATCATTCTTCTGTGATTAGCCTCTCTCTGTCGATGGAGAGATATGGAGGAGACATTTGGGATGCGAGTTTACAGGCTATCGGGAGTTTTTTGAGAGGCGCTGCAAGGGTTTACGCAGGAATGGAAACTCAGAGCAAGATCTACTGCATCCCCCGGGCAGAAAAGTATGCAGATGCCATTGTGCAGAAGAGCTCCCCACTAGTAGCATTATCGGGTTCATTGACTGCACGAAGATTTCAATGCAAAGACCTGGCGGGCGAGCAGCAAACCAACGCGCCGTGTACAATGGTCACAAACGATTCCATGCGCTCACATGTCAGAGCATCGCAACACCCGATTGTGTAATTTTGCACATTTACGGTCGAGAGGTGGCTCGAAGGCACGATACAACACTTTACCGACAAAGCAATATGGACACCTTACTTCAAGAGTATTTAATGATCAACGGAAGGCAGTTTTACATATAAGGGGACCCTGCGTGCATGCTTCGGCCATGGTTGCAGGTTGTTTTCAGTACTTCATTTGCAACTCTGGCGCAACGGTTGTACAATAAGGTGATGAGTTCTGTTCGGGAGGCTGTGGAATGGTCTTTCAAGGACTTGAAACAGATGTGGACTTCACAGTACTATAGAAGAATGTTGAAAGTGCGACAAGCACCGGTAGCTCTGGTGTACAAGGGCGCCGCTCTACCGTGGAATATGAAGGTCTGTATGCAACACGCGGGACAGATGCAGTCCTATTCTGCATGCACACCTCCGGCTTCAGCAGAGTACCTTCAGCTTGAAGTATTAGCTTAGGACAAGATTAAACGACTCAAAAAAAAGTTTCTTCAATGTTTTTTCCTCTTCTTTGTCAAATCAGAGACCGAATGAGTAACATTACCTAACAGACCGGCCAACTGCTTACGCTCCTCAATCGCGGCCTTCCGCTCTTCCCGATCGAGTGCGTACTTTCTCTCCACCAGCTCTATTCTCTCCCTCTCGAGCTCAATACGCTTTGAATCGATTTCATTACGTTCCTTCTGGTGTTCACGATTGACATCTAGCTCCTCCTTCTCAAACTTAAATCTCTCCTGACCGAACTAATCCGTTTCAGCTCGAGCTCTTCCCGCTATTTTATTATCTGTATCAACAACTGTCTGTCTTCTTCATCATCAGTAGTCTTTTGCAGCGTAATTTTCTTTGTCCTCGGAGTTGAACCGTCATATGTCCCTGAGGAACCAACCCCCGCATTGACTTCAGCCTCATCCTGGTTGCTGCTGGTGGAACCATTACCTAGGGCACGGGTTCTAATTTTCTCTCCCGCGGCCCTTAGGCGAACATCCAACGCAGTACGTTCATCCTGTTCCGCCCTTTTCGCTTCATCAAACTCGTCGACAGCCAACATGATGTCATCCAGAAAAACTTCTTGCTCCCCCCTCACTTCGATGATCCTAGATGCCGTGATATTCTTCTTGACAGCTTCTCGTCGGTCTAACATTAACTTCTTAAAGCGATTTTTGTGGCTCTTTCCCGTCGGTTATTGAACAGTCGCAAAAAAAGAGGGCGAAATCGCGGACATAAAGTGCGTTTGCACGTTCTGGAAACGTTTCCTAGTTTCCCCATGCGGTGCGATGTGAGCATCGACATGTAACACAGCCTTCGAAATAGTTACGTCGAGTGATGAAACGGAGTCGACGTTTCTTGTTCGCTGGGGAGGTAGACGGTGGCACATTCGTATCGTCGGGGCTCGAGGCGTTGACCATGGTGGTTTTTTGCTGTTGGGTTGTAAATGTCGACAGTAGCACCGGAAGGCGACGAAGAATCGGTGGTGGGTGGTTGCGTGGCCGACATTCTTAAGGATTGCTGGATAGGGGAGGAGCGGGGGGTACTGCTACGATGATGTTAGAGGAATATGTTAGACGACATCACAATGACCATTGTGAACGAACACACATTGGGGTTTGGGGGTTTTTGCGGGAGTCAAATAAACAAGTGATCGAAGATGATTAGCCTAGAATTACCGAAAATTGTTTCGTTCACGAATCCCTGAAGACGCGAAATGACAGCGCTTGGTTTGCGAAAATGGTTAAAACCTGTCACGTTTCGGACGCGTTTCGGTTTTTAGACAAAAAATTATTTCATTTCCTCGTACCATAATCCTCTAATGTCCTACAAAATTACAAACCTTAGCGACAGATAAATAAGTCCTTATCGACTGAAACGGAGAACCGATACAACACTCGAGTTATCAAGTAAAGCCATACTACGGGAATTTTGATAAAACATTCAGTAACTAACTTTGCATTCAGCCATCAAAAAGGCTTACTCTAAACCCCTTCACCTTTTGAATTCAATCTCATCAAATTTTTACACTTTAAATAAATGAACAAAATTGTACTTCATCCAATTATCCGGGTGTTTAAAGGCGAAAAATAAGAAGGTTAGTAGGGATAACTGTAAGGTAGTCAATAGAGAAAATATCCATACATGCGAATACACTCGGTGGAGGATTTTTTCTCTTTATCAAGGATAAAAGCTCCGGAGAGTAAATGTACAAAGCAAGATTTATGGTACAAGGTTACATAGGCGAAGATAAGAAGTATCTTTTGCATCACACTAAAACCAACTGACTGCATTCTTATCTCTAGTTACATTCAGTTAAGCGATACTTGATTCACGTATATGGTCTTAATATAACAACCATTCATACTTACGTTCAGCTCAGAATCTGATCCTTAAAATTTACCGTAGAAACCTAAGTAAGTTTTTGACTATCTGAGAATCATCTGGTTGAATGGTTCTGGGCACCTTACGGAATATATGATTCAG
This sequence comes from Kappaphycus alvarezii, assembly GCA_002205965.3. Classification (NCBI taxonomy): domain Eukaryota; phylum Rhodophyta; class Florideophyceae; order Gigartinales; family Solieriaceae; genus Kappaphycus; species Kappaphycus alvarezii. The sequence goes on along the minus strand of NADL03000828.1, from coordinate 432,788 downwards.
GAGATTACTAGGATTGAACGATTGACTCATTCGTCAAAGGTAATCCAGGTATGAAACCGATTGAAGGAAAATTTTCAGTTTCTCGCGAAACGCGTCGACTCAGTATACTCCACCTAATTGAAGCTTACCTAGAATTTTCAATGCCGTGTAAAAATGTTGAATTTATTACATTTTCCGTGCTAACTTTTGATAAATTTGACTGCAAGGATAATTATTTGATGAAGTTGTGTAAAACTATCTGAAAAAAATTACAAACGCCGCCATTTATCGTCCCTTCTCTGATTTCAGATAATTGAATCATATAATAGCCTATTTGATTCATATGTAACCTTAAATGCGCTGTGAAATGAGCACGACAGCGCAAGCGAATGAACCTAATTTTCAATTGAAGTAAATAAACAGCTAAAAAGGTTTAAAAGTATATTCATAACAACTATGACTCTTCAAGAAGCAATTATAAGCTGAAAATATATACTTTAAGGTTGAAAATATATTCCAATTCATTGCTTAATGGCGATTGAAATGTTTCCCAACTTCCTTTGTTTGTTTTCTTCATCGAAAAGGATTTAATTACTAGTTTGCTGGGCTATTATTGCTTTAAAATATTTCAATAAAAATATTTGATTTTATTGCTGATTTACGCGGTTTCACTGATGCGTTTGCTATTTTTGATGATCAGTCATGAGTTTCATATCTCCTTAGAACCTATGTTTCACTTTAAATGTTCACAGACGCCAAAATTCTATTTCATTTTACCATATAAAGTTCTTGACCTCTGAAAACAAATGATCGATATTAGCTCTGGTTCATGATTTTTCTGGAAAGAAATAGACATCAGGAGTTGCATTTATGACGACAACGAGTAGCCCCACTCAGTCCTTCACGAAGCTTGCCAAGTTTTATTCACAAAATCTTATCTTAACTCTAAATAATTGCAATCTATCTGTTCAACATTTTGAGATTCAAAAATGGGAACCAAGAAAATGAGAAGTCAGCACAAAAAGAGGGGGATCGTAGACATTAGTAGGAAATTGTCCGTATGATGGCTGCGTAAAAATTATTTATTTATTATTTTAAGTTCCCCAGTGTACTAAGCCAGCCTTTCCATCTCTATTTTAAGCTAGTTAATCTTCATTGTCTCCATCCTTTTTTAGTTTTAATTTGGAATTGTTAGCAGGTATGTTTAACAATTTAGTACGTTTTTGTCTTGTCCACTCTGATATTGATAAGTAGATATTATAGGAACTGAAACAGAATGTGGCATCTTCTTCCTGTGAGAGGCCTCGCTGGATTGTGCATCGAAATAGAATCAAGTGAACAATTTTTCCATTCTCAATCCACTCAACTGCTCTAATCTATGCAAAAACGTCTACAGCTTTTTCAGGCTAGCCGATACATCTGCTATTGGGATATTTTATGCCGTGATCTTTTGCGACGGAAGCAGTATTGAGGGCCATCGAATCGTTTGCCTATTTTAGCTTCCTCTGGATTCTTTCCAAGCACTCCTCACCGAACAAATCAGATGAAGGGGAACTCAGTGAAATGTGCAATGCGTTATATTTCGGTACGGCCATTTCTTCAGGAAAGATACAAGGCTCCGAAAACTTAACTTAGTTCAAGGGAAAAACAACTTTTTGATGTGGGTTTAGGTGCTTAATGTAGAGCGGATAAGGAATTATAAACTGGCCGCTAGCCAAAACGATGACGTTTCCAGGCTTGCGGAATTTTCAATAGATAAGTAATAGTTTTCCTTCCGCTCCATGTGCGTGAAATTAGTGTGATCGCGAACACACTGCAATATGCCATCTTTGGGACCTCTACGCTCGCACGGGCTATATTGGCACACTTTAATTACGAAAATTGTGAGTGCATCCAGCGAATGCAGCTGGCGACGCGATCGCATTTTCAGCTATATATTAGCACTTCTAGAACTAATGCCATTTCCTAGCTTGATGCTGATATTCTCTTCGTCTTTGGTTTTCTGACTCCTCATTTGTGCAAAAAAGATACATTTCAACCCAGGCAGCCTTCTTCATGCTTTTTTTGGACAGCCACGCGAGTAGCGTGCTGTTCGTATTTCAATCTCACGTATCTCGCCGCACCACTCGCTATGCAGTGGTAGGAGAGGTGATTTCCTTCGCCTAAATGAGTGAAACAGAAGTGACTTTAAGCGAGAAAGTCAAGAATCTAATGCAATACTGCATCCTGTTGCTAATTCTAATCGACTTCAAGTTCACCTTTTATCATATTTCCGAGTACTATTAGTCGTTTGAGTAGTGCTTTATTCTGTGCATAGAAACCGCCAGTAAGAATTGCTGAACGTCAAAGTTCACAAAGTAAGCCTGATTCAAAGCGCTCGAAACCTTGCGGGTCTTCCTTTGAGGACGATACATCAAGCTGTTTTCGCAAGGTTGAAAGCGTAGGTAGATCTTTCGTTAATACAAGCCAGAATAGTATCTTAAACCCGTATAAGGCTCCGGCCGATGTTGAAATAATGCAATTTAGCGCAACTTCATTAAAGAACCCTCTACATTTCCATGGTCCCATATTGTAATGCGCGTATCCGGACAAACTAGTGGTGATATGTATTCATTTTGCAAATATTTTGTCTGTTTGACAGCACACTCAGAAACAAAGTGCAGTATCCTTAAAGTATTTGATTGGGAACCTTTTCGCCATAGCCGAAAGTGCCAATCCAGAGCTACCACGGTGACTATTCTCAGTCATCGGTCACATATACGTATCCCCTAACCGAATAAAATAGCCTAAAAGGCTGTTCCACGTCCCATTTTTGCCCCTCCCAGGAGGAGTAACTGGAAAGCACTGACATCCCCCTTCGGAACTTGGGACATGAACATTGGCTAATTTTTTAATCTCTTGAAATGATTGACAGCTTATTCAAATTTGACTGGGAGAAAATTTTCATTCGTCCGAGTACAATTATAACCTAATTTTAGTTACCGACAAAATATCATCCACTAAACTACCGACACTTGGTGCTGTTGTCATGCTGCAGTCCATAATAGTGTAATAACGCCTCTCTTGCTTAGCATGAATAAAATTGCTGTAAGGAACCTTCGACTTGGCGTTTGAAAAACTCCTTTGGGCTTGCTAGCGCCACTAAGTACAGCCTGTTGCCGCTGTGCATCATAGTGAAATTTTTACACCTGTCCACGTGTTCAGTATTTCTTTGCTAATTTTAGAATTATCTAGGGACTGTAAAGTATTTTTCATTCAGATCATCGAAGGAACTATCGAATGCATGCTGCAAGAAGAGGTTCATTTAAATGAAGATGGCAGCCTGATCTATCGACTTCTCAGTTCATATGTAAAAGGTATCTATGGCAATATGTTCATGAAAGTTGCCAAAGCATTTTCGTTCGATAAAACATGGCGTAAATCACCTATTGCAGCATCAATTAACATTAATTTGTTATCAGTGATCTTAACATACCAGGCTGTATATCATACTTCAATATTGGCGTTGGTTGAAACCAGTGGCCTCCCTTTTATCAGTCCTGCTTGATGAAGACTTGAACCATATCATCCAGAGTTATTCGCGCATCTTTTACAGCGTTCGTGCGTGGTATTGCATTCACCTCGCGTTTTTAAAGACGCTTTTTTGGGCGCTGGTTTCATCGGTAGGAATTTTCACCAGAGATCCGTGAACCAAGGATCGATTGTATATCTTTTCAAGTTCATTGGCTGAATCAATATAAATTGCATACAATTCATTTGAATTCCCGATAGCTCACAAAGCAATTATATTATTAGATGTGTCATTTTTCTCAGCTTTTAGGTTAAGATACAGCTAATTTAGTACAATTATTCATCCTCTTGAAACTACACAGCAAGCAGTTTGATGAAAAATCAACCACGTTTATCTGTCTACATTTCTTTCAATAGACGTATCCCTTGTATTTTTTGTATGACTGTCAGTTCTTTTGCAGCATTTGCATGTAGCTATCTGCAGAGGTTAGATGGTCCTATATCATCAAGCATTTTTTCACGTAATGTAACATGCTGAGTCTTATGAAGCGACCGTGAACTATTTCATCCTCTATACGCTCATCTCAGAATGGAGAATACCTGTATCTCTGATTGTTTTCGAATATTTTGCTATACCTTCTCATGCAGGGTAATTGGTATTTTTTGTGGTGTATTGATTGGCTCACTTGAAAAAGGCTCCGTATTTCATCCTCTTAAATTGAGCTCTCACTTATCTAAAGGGCCAGTCATGTCCATCCCGTCTGCATAAATTCTAGTAGCATTAAATGCTATAGGTGGAGGAACGCAATTGCTGGTACCCACAAGCGCTTACTGCATACTACAGTTAGGCTCTGTGTTGCAGTTGTCTCCTGAGATCCTTTTAAGTCAATATCCTCCTTCCATGACCTGATTTTAAGTCCATTGCATCTGGTGCTCAATTTACGAGGTATAATTTAGAACCTCATCGCTTCAGCAGATTGATTTGGATCCCCGGAAAAGTCAATCCCGCTGACCCACCGACTGTGTTCGACAGTCCCTTACCTAAGACTCTACAGCTTATTTTATTTGATGGCTTCATACCACTTGATCTCTCAAGGGTAAAACTTATTGATGGTAAAAAGTCACTCGGTAACAGAAAAGAGGAGCAAAGTTTATTTCCCGTAATTGACTGATATCTAATCCGACTTTGACCTAGAGAAATTTTTCCTTCAGCCCAGCCCACTTCTAATTGATTACCGTGCTTTACTGTAAATGTTGACCGCAGTTTACATAGCTACCTCTAGAGATATTTTTACTCATTACTTATCCCCATATCTGTTGAAATGCTTTGCTTGACTAATTATTTGCGGGAATTATTTAATTAGGAGTTTTTAGGAGTATCCTTGACTTTTTATCTTCTAGTGTACGTTGGCGCGAAAAAGCTATTTTAGTATTTTTAGGTTTTTATTCTACAAATTCAACGGTTTCAAATTAAAATATCATGCCCACCTTACAGCTTTTTGGGTCATTGCATATAACCAGTTGTTCAGTGTGGATTCCCGCAATGGTAAATGGTATAATATGCGACCTTCTCTAGAAACGTTGCCTTCTTTCCACCATATCATGTTAATGTTTCTCAGGTCTGAAACTTCAGGCACCAAAGCGGTCGTTTTCGAAGGCACTAGCGAAGTGCACAAATTCTTCTCTTTCTACGAAAAGTTGTAATGGATTCTAGGCCGACGAAGAGAACGCTCTCAACCTTTTCAGGTATCTAGATTGCGCCTATTTGGACTTCTATGGCGAAACATTCGCGTCTGGTGTTAACTCTCAGAAGAAACTAAAGAAAACGTTGCGGTCAAGCAAATTTTTTTGAAATTTTCATCAAGGTAGAAGAAGACCCTTAAGGTGTGATTCTCAGGCTCTAGAAGCCATTTTTTCGAAAACAACCTTAATTCACTCAATTATATGTAATGGCCCTGTGAGAAGGCAGCCTTCGATATCATTGCAAGGTTTGGGCTTCTTCGCACTGCAGCCTGCCGCAACGAGGAGCTACAGGAGTTCTTATTATTCTGTGGACCTTCAGATTATTCATATATTAAGCAGAATCTACAGTACTTTTGACCGCTTCGACAAGGATAGGACTCATGTCAGTAAAGGAAAGAGGCCCATCAAAGAAGCTCCTATTCCTTAAAGCACGACCGAGTTTAGCGGTCTCCTTGTTTCTTCCGGTACTACGTCGGTTTATAAAGTATTTTTCTGGGACATCTTCCGCTCTACACGCTGTGACTTCGGGGGAAAGGAATTACAAGTGGTCGAAAGAAATGACTATCGCATTAGAAGCCCTCAAGGAAGGGCTTATCTCTCCGCCTGTAATAGCTTTTCCGGACTTCGATTTCCCATTCATTGTAGAAAAATATGCCCCGAGAGGCACTGTACAAACCTTCCTTGTTTAGAAGAAAGAAGACGGAAATTTTCATCCCATTGTGTACGCCAGCCGGGGATGAACTTAGCGGAGCGGAATTACTCTGCCTGTGAAAGATAATGTATCTCCGTTATCTTGTCTCTTAGGAAATGTAGAGTTTAACCTCTGTCTGCTATGCTGTTAAAGCTTATAACATATCACCAAGCCCTACGGTACGCCTTTAAGAACAACGATATCAATAGGAGGCTTGTGCATTGGATATACTTCCTGGAAAAGTATGAATTCGAGGTCGAATACAGGCCAGGCGTTAATAATAGAACAGCCGACTACTTTTCCCGTGCTGAATCTTCATTCCATCAATCCGCTTCCTGATTTGAGGGATGCGACCTGATTGTCGCATTTAATTCGATATCTGCCGGAGAAGGGCCAGTGCTGGAGCTGTTTCTACGTGATATTTTCCGCTACATGAAGTGCCTAAATTTTATTGAACAAGACGCAGTTAAGCGCCGTAAGATAAAAATTTCCGCGAAATACTATCTGATGTCAGAGGGGAACTTGTTGAAGCGTACAAAGAATTGATTACGCCCTTTTCCACCCATCATGGACCGGCTAGGGATACTAAGGACCTTTCATGACGAAGTTGGGCACTGCAGCGAGGAGGAAACGTATTGATTTGTCTTCGACCGATATTGATGGCCCTAGTATATGATCCTCCGTACACCACCTTCTCCGACAATACAGGAAGTTCTACCGCTACCACCCTTGTTTAAATTATGAAGATAACCTCACCAAGTGGAGCACAGCATTCACCTGTGCTCGTATGTCAACTGGCCGCGCCGAAAGGATGTTGTTTACATTCGAAGTCGAGTTGAAGAAGATGGTAGCAGGACAAGATGCCGATTGGGAAGAATTTCTTCCTCAAGTCTTATTAGGATACCAATGCCATCGTCACGCAACTGGTCTGTCGCCGTTTGAACTCATATTCTGGTTATTAGCACGCATGAACCAGTCCGACCCCGTCGAATTGATACCGGGGTCTTCCGAAGAATCCCCCGGCTGGATAACCTTGCTTCTCTGGGGCTGCGCGCAACTAGTAGGTGTAAAAAGTGGGAAGATCTTCGTAATGATGAGGCATCACTATCCCCAAATTTCACCGTTCTTGGCTGAGTTGTGGTAGCACATGAAAACGCCTTGGCATCCGCAATTCAGTTGCCCGCCTTCCGGTGCTGCTTCTTCGGGCCGTTTTGAATATTGAAAGCTGCAAACCCTCGATATTGGTTGAATTCTTATGATGAGTGACACTTGAGGGTCGCTATACACACAAGTCGACTCATTCCGTACTCCCTGCTCCTCAACAATTTCAAACCCCAGACTAATCTAATCTGATATGTTTAGTCTTGAGAGTCGCAACGCCAAACCCGTATTTTTATAATTTTCTCTCTTCTTTAGTATACCTTGAACCTACTTCATCTCTAATATGGCCCCTTACTCTCCAGCAAGCTTTCCCAAAATCGAGAATTCATGAAATTTTCTATGTTATTGAGCTTCAAAGAAAATATGACCTACCAAAAGCATTATTCAAGCCTTGGATAAGTCTATCCCCTAAATGGAGACGATACTGAACGGAGCTACTCTTATTTTCTTTGGAGCACTAATCGCCGCCCTTGGAGCTCCTTGAGGCGCGAGATCTAGGACGAGCCCAATTATATCGGCTTGACTGCTCCCTTACCTTAGTGACCTCGCCCCGAAGAGGAAGGCTATCACGACTAGCCAAAGTCGCTGTCGTTACGCCATGCATCTTCAAGAAGTACTCTGTGTTCTCCTCTCCACAAAAAATTTTCAGCGAAATCTGGGAAAACCGCATTGCACACTCCTCCGCAAAATGTAAAGCAATAAATGGATTTTCCCTCACATCCAAGCACATCGCATGTGGAACTCCCTTTCTGACGACTAAATCCGCAACTTAGATACTACTCTCGGGAGACCCGGGCAAAATCTGGACCTTTCTGTATCGGTACTTCCATACTCTCTTAACGAAGGCTATTAATGAACTAAACAGTGATTTTCCCCACAGGACTAACGTGGCGAATAGCAAAGAGGATTGGGAAAATTTCATGAGGCCTCTCGCAACGGGAAGTGGTAGAAACTGTTACCCTCTTTATAAAAATCGCCTTCTTTTTACCCATCAATATCCACCCACGGAGGCTGACATTAAAACGCCTATATAGTGCTAACCGATTTCGTGCGGAACGACGCCATTCGAGCGATGTGTACCCATAGTAAATTTGGAGATTTGTGACCTCAAAGGGACGCTTGTGCAGCCTTTTTTTCTAACTCATCATGTCTGCTCGCTGGCGTTGAGCCGTCCCTGTAGGGAAATTTATTTAGTGTTAACCAGTGAAGACTTGTGTCGCGCAACACACTTATAGTCTCTCTGATAAAACTAATCACATCTTCCATACAAACTGACCCTTCTAATTGTGGCAACCTTGTACATTTCCCCAAATGTGGAACTATATAGAGGGTTTTCTTACTGAGGTTCCAACATTTACACTTTTATAAGCTATTTTTATCTTGTAATACTTCATGAATTAAAAGCTGCCGTACCAAACAGGAAGATTCCTTCCTATTGGCTTCTATAAATGCCACTCTGACTTGCCGCAGAAAGCATTTGGCGTCACGAGCATTGGAACTGTACGCCATGTCTTCGGGCACTCTAAAACGGCAAATAATATTCCTTTGCGACGGCAAGGGTGCAATGACGCCGTCATTTTCATCATCAGATGGATCTTCTTCGACTACGCCATCATTCCTACCAAACACCTCCTCTCTCTCCAGATCCATCTCAGCTAATGCGTCCTCAAATACTGCTTCTTGCACATGTACTTCGTCTCTATCATCAACCAGCGTTCCACCTCATCCACAGTTGGGGATTCGACTACTTGCTCCTAAACTGGGCCCCCGCTGTCAACATTCAGCGACAGCTTCGCCAACTGCGATGCTATTTCTTGAATGGAAGCTTCTTTAGAGGCGTTTTACGTTCTTTCAAACGTTACAGCCAGCAATGCAGCTTTATCGGCGGACAATACATTTTAATTCACCCAGCAGCATCCTATTCTCATATCTGAGACAGTGCTCCAGCTTTGCTCAACCATCTGAGCAACATCAAGCATATGCGGATCGAAGTGCTCCGCTAAACCTTTCATTCCAGCCTTAACCACTTTTCTTTCGTCTCTACGGTGCTTCCACGTTTCAATATCTTGTACAATGTTAAGTAATATTAACCCCTGTACGCTTTCGTCGCGGTCATAATGATTCCCATGTCCATATGATGGTGGATTGAAGTGTAGTTAGGAGGAAGCGCAAGAACCTTAACTTGCTCATTAATATCTCTAAGATCCGTTCCGTGTGGAACGAAGTTATACATGAGTAACGCTACTGATCAAGACGTAAACCGCCCAAGCAATGGGAGGAAAAAGTCGTAGAACCAACGTCCGAATGTGTCTCCATCTGAGCATGCGTTGTGCTGACTTAAGTAGGGCACTGGAAGCTCAGAAAGCCGAAAGCAACGCGGGTTTTTCGCCTTCCTAATAATTTCCACCGTAACCTTAATTTATCTGTCTGAATTCGTGCAGATATGCGCAGTGGCCTGTCCTTTGCCGTCATTGGCTTTTTTCCTCGCAGCATTTTCCTTTCTTTCAATAAATTTATGTACGCATGCTGTGGTAAGTGTTTAAAGAGCAGTCCTGTCTTGTCCAAGTTGAAGGTAAGTCCGTATCATACTAAGGTTGTTCACGGAGCTCTGTTCTCTATAATCATATGGAAAGGCTTTTTTCGGAGCTTCGCCATATCTTTGGAAACTTCCCCAGCCGATTCCCTTCATCTTCGTCCGCCAGAGAAACAGAACGCAATCAATGACGTTTTGTAAACTTGTCGACCCGACTTTTGGATGCAAAAAATTTGGTTAGCTTTTTCCTAACCTCCCGATAATTTCATTCTCAAGGAGTTTGTACCGCTGTTAAAATGCCCATTGCTGAATGAAAGCTTGAGAGGTGGGCATTTTTTACGCCGCGCAGTGTTGACAAATTTAAGGACAGTTTCGTCAATTTGCGGAAGCTGAGAAGCGCGAACTGTCTTCCTTTCCAAAGACAAGCCTTGTTCACCTCAAGCTTTATTATTTCAGCGGCTCGAGACTTTAACATTGTAACACTACGTAGGCCAATGCTGTATTTTGCCTGACAAACGAGCCCTAAGCGCCCCGCGGAGATGGCAAGCCGCCTCAATCTGTTTGGAGAGGGTTATGCACGTGCGCTTTTGCCTTTTGGGGACGGTCAGCTCTCCATCTTGATGCTGGAGCGGAAATTCATGGCAAAGTCTGAGCGAATCAATAGGGAAACGTTTGCGCTCTTTACTGCTTGAGGATATATGGTAGATTGTGTCCCGGGATATTGCACAGAATAGAGTGAGAGATATTTCCACTGACGCATGTGTTAGGCACGCGCAAATCGGAACGGATCTTTCTGTCGTCGTCATCTACCGACTTTTAATTACTGTAGTAGCTCCCTCTGTCCAAAATTGTTCGTATTTCTGATCCTTTCTCGCTCTCCCTCACTCTAAGCACCTTCCCGGGGAGAATAACTCTCCTTCCTGACCTTTTCTTATCCTTACCGCGGTCCTCTCCAAATTCACTTCCATTTTATCTAGATATTTTTATACTATATCGACCCCTCTAAATCGATCCCGAATCAATTTCTTTTTCCCTTCTCACTTACCTGCTTTTAAAAATTCGTTTTTGAGAAAAAGGGCGCAAATTCACTACTAATAATTCTCTTATAGATTTATTTTACATATTCCAATTATAGAATGCGCCATTGAAAGCCTATTTAAACCCTTTTATTCCAAGTTTCAAACCTCTCCTATCATTCTACTCACCATTCCTCTCCCCCTTTCAAAACACCCTCAATTGTCTGTTACTCCATAAAGCCCACAAAAATGGACAACCCGTGCCCCTGCGGAGTCATTTCCAAAATCGCCACCCCTCCCCCTAGACGCCATTTCCATACTCCCTTTCTGCCCTACTGACCGCGATGAGTATCTACGCCGACAAACAAAGAAGAAGGTGATCGAGTTCGTTCGTCGTTTGTTCATCGAGGATAAGGCGGAGGATATAGGCGAGGGACAGGAGGGGAAGTCGAGGAGGGAGCTCAGGAGACTGCTGAGGAACGATCAACCCCAGAACTGGTCTACGAGAATGAGGATGAAGAGGAGGATGAAGAGGAGGATGAAGAGGAGGACGAGGAGGATGAGGGGGGGGATACATGGAAATTATTGGAATGGTGGGGGATGCTGGACAGTATGGACCAAATGTCCAGACGCTGGAACCGTATGGGAGCATCTTTAGTGGTATAGATATCTCCCAGGAGAAAAAAGAGAATTATGAGCCGTTCGCGGCTATTTGCGGGAACGATTGGGTAGCATGGATATTTTGGAGAGTCGTAAGGGTCTCATCTAGAGGATGTGAAATAGAGGATCAGATCGATTTTTCGTTTCTTAAGTATCTTTTGCTTAGAGTATATCATCCACACAAAGTGCTTTTATGCATTTCCTGGTATCTTTTGTAATATTGTTCGGACTTTGGCGGTATCCAGAAGTCTATATAAGCTGAGTAAACTGCTTCCTCTTGGAGATGTCGAGCAAGTTAGCAGACAATTTCAAGCCAAGTCCCTAGTAGTAGGAAGTTGAGAGTCAACTTCAGACCCAAGAATCATTGTTCTTACGCTGGCCACAAAACATCAGTGGTAGACCCTGGCCCTTCTATACTTGCTTGTATCCCTCTCAACTGTCGTCCTAGCCCACACCTTTTTGATCGCTCAACTGTACCACAGTAGCACTTTTGTCGCTCGCAACGCCTCCCTCCTGGGGTATTTGGTTCTGAGTATCTCTTCTCCCGACGATTTGCCCATATTATTTGGTACTCTTGCGGAGGACATGAAAATATCAGGACTACAGAATTACGGATCAGAGAGGTGTAGCCTTCTGTGAATGATAGCAATCGCAGTACATTGTTGGGCCAATAAACTGAGAACGAGTAACAGGCGTTGGCGTTCGGCAACTGGACTCGTCCCTTTCCGCGAGGCGATGTACTCGGAAATGCGATGCAACCCAGCCTCGGTCCCAGGACCAACAGAGCCGTAGATATCGAAACCCATCGGGTAGAAATCCATATCAAGATCATCGCAAAGGGCGCGATACCTGTCGTTCTTGACAGCTTCAGCTGAATTCAACGATGGACTGTCTTTGGTAGAGCAGCTTGTTTGCTTGAACGGCGGGCCCCGTCAATATAGTTCCACGTGTACAAGTGGCTACGTCTAGGGCACTGCCCCGTCAAAAATTGTGCCACCCTGATAGGGTGGCACTATATCAACGCAAGCACTACTCAATATGGCACTATTCGGAGACCATCCCGTGTACATTAAAATAACCCAAAAATTACCCCTTACCTCTAGCTAGAGTGTGCAAAGGGAGATGGGTCACTCACGGGCCGCAGCGCAGCCCACGCACAAGCATTTCCGCTTCTAGGAGCAGAAGTACCGCTTCAAGAAGCGGAAATATCCTGGATCCCTTGCCAGATTCCCCGGGAAAAGCAGGGTGGTTCCTGTCCCCATCTCAACACTCGGAGGCTGGCATCCGGCGGCGTTCGCCGTCGTTAAAGAACTTGTGAGAACCGCAGCCAGTCGTTCGATGGGACGGGTCTCGAAGGTGCAATATGTTCTTTTACTGTACAGCAACACTCCGCATTGGCAGTAATCTTCAATGCGACTTGTTTGCTTTCTGGCCTCCCCTCACTTGCTGGAAGGGTGAAATGCCATCAGCTCCAGCCGCCACATTTCACGTACATGCACACTACCATAAAGGTTGACTGCATATCAGCTAAACTATCCGTTACAATAAATGAGCGAGCCTCTCGTGTTCCCCCTAAAGCGCTCTGCATACTGTTTTGATAGGTTGCTTACTGTTTACGAAAGGATGGACATGTGTGAAGAGGGATACATGTACCGTTTTCATGTACATCTACTGCGTCACTGCATGCCAAATAACGATTGCTCCGTGTGCTTGGGTACATTGCCAATCCGAAGTCTCAAGTATTACCTAAAACTCCCCAAGTTTCCTCCCTTTTCCGAGTTTTTTGCGTAGTCTGTGAGATTTGAGTTTCCTGAGCCCTTTCATTAGTGGTCTGTGTGCCGGAGGAAGGGGGGAAGGTTTGGGTGTGTTTACTATTGGAAGATATATTCGATTTATCCTATAAAGTTTTCTAGACAACCACAATCGACTCACAAAGGTGTGCCGACACAGTAATGGGGGAGGAACTACGCTCCGGAGGAAGCGCATGTTTATCTATGGCATAACTAGAACCAGAAGAGGGCTAGTTGCGAAGATGTCCCCAGAAGAGAGTGAGATTAGCAGAATAGGAAAGCATGGAAAACTGATATGGTTGGTAGTAAGTAGAGGTGGTGGTAGATCTTTATTTGTCGTACAATGTCGCACAGAGGCGTGCGGAGGGTATTTATAAATTAACTACGGATGCGGGCGGCGGGTAGAAACTTGTCGCGCCTGCATTATTTGGAGACTAAATGCAAAACGGGTAACGAAGTCGCGGAGCTCCTGTTGAGGGGAGGAACCGCGACGGGAAGCAGCGAAGGAAGCAAGGCGGCGGAAAAAAGCCTTACCGTCGTCGCCCAAGGCGCCATAGATATCAATCCCGACGGGGGAGAGGAGGATATCGTTTCGGTTGCAGTAAGTGCCGTAATGACGATGTTTCTCGCGCTCTGCGAGTGTCGCGGCGGCGCCGGCAGTAACCGTACTTGGCGAAATGTGGCGGCGTGCGGAGGGGTGGGCAACAGTAACGTCGACGGCTATATCGGTACTGTGAAGCCCGTATGCAGCGGGTATGTAAATATCCATTCGTAGCACGGGGGACTCCGAATGCCCAGATGAGTCGGGAACCTGGTGGAGGAGCGGATGTTCGACGAGGGCGACGATCCCAACTTCCTTGCAGTAGCGGGCAAGAACGTTGCGGAGGATGTGGTGACGACGAGTCATTCCGTCTTCGTATTTGCAGGTCAACGCGTGTTGACCACTTGGATCTAAGACGGGTGCGATGTCGGCCGAGCGGCGGGAGCAGACCGGACAGCGAGTAGATCCAGGGAATAGCGCGATGCCGAGACGTAGAGCCAGAGCGACTTTCCAGGCGGAAGAGGACATGTACGTACCGCGGTGGGGGTGAGGAAGCGAAGAGAAAACAGTCGATGCGGAGGATGTGCGCACGGAGAGGAGCCGTGCTCGGTCGTGGGCTGCCGCGGACGAGAACAAGCTATCGGACTTCGATAGCATGAGTTCAGTTGTGATCGCAGACTGGAGCCTTTCGCCGGGGACCGGCGATGAACAACGCTCGAAAAGAGCCGTAGCTGTAAGCGACGAAGACAGCTGCGGGTGGCGGGAGGATAAGAGCGAGATGGCAGACCGAGGGATCTCTTCCAAGTGGCGGTCCTGGGAAAGGGTAAGCAGGTCGGAGATAAGTCGAAAAGAATCAATTACAGATGCTGCGTATGCAGCCTCGGTAATGTCTGAAGTTTGCAGGAGACCTAGACCGCCCATTGAGAAGGGGAGAGAGGCTTGGAGCCAGGCTCGCTCTGGACAGGGCAGCTGCAATTGGTGGAACGCTTCCCTCTGCTTCTGATCGAAGCTAGCGGCGAGAACCGCAGATTGAGTGGAGGGAAGCGTACGCAGCAAGTGCATGACCTTGGAGGCGTTCGCGCAGAAGCGGTGTAAGTGGAAAGCCAATTGAGCATCATCCAAGTCTCGAAGGGATTGGAAGATGCGGTCAACTTCGTTTTGGCGGCCTGCGAAAAATTGGGAAACAAAAGCGTCCGAGCCAATCGGGGATCCCAGCACGATAAAACCAGGGGGGTTGAAAAGGGGCAAGGAAGTGCCAAAGGGGAGTGGGAAGGGGAGAAGCCGTAAACTTGGGTCTTGGCAAGGTTGAGCTGGAACCCTAGTGGACCTCCTTCAAGCTGGATGAAACGGATGGCAGCAGCGGCTTGGGATCGAGGAAGAACAATGTTACCGTCATCTGCGTACCAAGCGTTCAGGGCAGGTGAGAACTTCTCCTGTAACGATAGCAAGAGCGGATGGAGAGCCAGGGCAAAGAGCAAGGGACCGAGGGGATCACCTTGCTGAGTGCCCTCTGAACTACGGACATAGTAGGGTCCGAAAGCAAGCTCTGTAAGGAGCATCGTAACAAGAGTGTACCACCGTGCGAGGCCTGGGGCATGTGTCTGTACGGCTTCCAGAATGCGCTAGCGGTAAGTAGAGTAACGAGTGAATACGGGGCGAAACTAGGATGATTCTAACCTCCAAAACGCAACCCGCTTACATGTCCCGTCCAAGGGTATTGTAGGAGATTGTACTGTCCCATGGAGGACCGGGCAAAGTTGATGCACGGACATTCGTAAGGGACGGAGTTGCCAGTAACGGAGTCGCGGCTAAGAGTAAATTGGGAGTTCTGGTGGTATTGTGGTAAATCGGCAGGAATGGAAATTAAGAAAAATCGTGGCGGGTACACAATGAAGGATGAAAAAGGAAGGGGTTTGAGGCGCGTAATTGGTAAATATATCTGCTCTTTTACGACATTAGCAAATTAGCGTAACCGTGCTCGCTATCTCGCTCCACAAGGCCGTAAATGTTTCTTGGCGGAACAAATGCATGATGTCAGGGCCTAAGTTTCAGAAAATCGAAACAGAGTTCGAGGGATGAGTCACGTGTGAGCCGCAAGGAGTCTTTGAGGCTCAGTTGAGGAGCTCCTCGAGATAGATACCGCCCGAAGTTAAGTGGTATTGGCGCTAAGAGGACGCACTTTCCTCAACACGACTAGATAGAGAGACAGGGAAAGCGCACATTGCTAGCATCTAGTCGGGTGACTCTAGTGCACGATCGCATTATCGCCCATCTATGGGCAATTTAAAAACGAGTGTGTATTGTATGGATTAAGTCGTCGAACAGGATCACACCTTGTACGTGTAATCGCAATGGGCTCGGTTTGTTGGATAGACTTCACTTGTTTGGGCACAGAAGAGTTATGGAGTGAAACCAGGGGCATGATTGGATAACCAAGACTGTTGAATGGCAAGTGCAGCCTCAAATTTAATGCTCATGGTGGAGCTGAGAGGCAGTTTGGTTGAGAGGTTATTGATGCCCTTAACGATGGGTGGGCTTTGGGCTACGGTAGTGGCGCGCGCCATTCAGTGATCCAAGCGTGGCTAATGGAGTGCAAGGGTATTTTCTCGGAAATTGTGTTGTCGTTGGAGGAACGCAGTACAAATAGTTTTGATATACGGACCGAGTTGGCGATACAACGTGTGGTGGTAGCCTTGGATTTCCTGAAGCCATTGTGGAGTCGAAGGATAAATTGAACCCGGTGTGAGGGCGAGGAGTGGCGCGGTAGCGATGTCAAGTGAGTGGCGACATGGGAACCATTGAAGGGACGAGTAGATCGCAAGAGCACGCAATCAAGTTTGTCAAAATGGAGACGAGTTCCGCTAGAGGACTTTCACGAATCATTAAGTTGACATTGACGACCGACTAAGTCATGAGCTTTGGAGTTGTCAAGAACGACGAGTTGATCGTGTGTCTTGCTGGTTGGGAAAATTATGCAGTGCTCTATACCATCGGATGTCGCTTAGTGCGACCAATGGCGCTCCAACAAAAGAAGAGGAGTGACTAAGAAAGAAAGGGATATCTTTTCAATATGTTCGCATGAATCACGCCTTGGCCAACTGCTGGACGAACTGTCTTGTGACGTGGTGCTTTGACGAGGTGTCCTTTTGAAAATCGAAGGGTCTCCGGAAATAGACCTGGTTCGGGTAGGAATCGTTTGGACGCAGCAAGCTTCCAGAAACTTCGTTTTCACCCCAGATATTCGATCTCTCGCAGAAACGTTATTCCTGTCTTTCCCCGTTTTCTCGAGGCAGGTGGAATCCATCACAAGTAGTGGCCTTTGTTTTGGTTGAGGTGCTTTTTGCAGTAAGGATATGAAAGCAATTCGAATGCATGGGATTTTAGCTGCGGAACCATTCGGCTTGTTTCGTTGACTCGACGAAGGTGCTTGCGCGATGTGGTGTAGCGTAGGATAAGTAGTCTGCTTCGGCATGCTGTATTCGCTCGAACATGCGAAGAGGGAATATTGTTTCCTGTCACGGTGCTTTAAGATTTCGGAGAGCTTTACTCACTCCTGTTATTTCGTTGCAAACGCCACGTCCAAACCTCCCCCAGGTCTCAGCCCTCCAAAGTCTCGTAAAACCCCCTCTTTTTCCCCTGCAGGAAGCTGTCGTAACTGATGGAAGCCCCATAAATGAATCGAAGGTCAGAAGGTTTTGAATTCGGCACTGAGCTTAGGATGAGAGGTCGATGCGGTAATAGAGGTTGGCGATTGAGCACATGTGGTCGTGAGCTTGGCATGTTAGCATTCAGGCTTTGACTTGGTTCATGAATTGATTAGGTGTCTCGGTAGGAAATAGCAGAGATTCAAATACATGTCAACTCTTCATCTACGAATCTGTCGGAATTTGCTCTGAAACAGCATGCAGTCGTGGAAGGTGCGGGAGGCTGTAGAAGTTTCAGGCAGAATGTCATCTGTAATAAACTTGATGTGGGATGTTGTCGAGGTTGAGGCCCAAGGTGCTTGAGTTGAACGAAAGGAAGAAGAGATAGTGGCTTTGTGCAAAGTCGGGATCAAGAAAGCGCTCGAGTGCATTAAATGAATCGCGCGATAATTTGAAGATAATGCATATTCCCCAATAACTGAGAATGGGGAACGGGAGCTGGATTTTTTTTGAGTTGATTCTGGCCAGTGAATTGATTACGAGTACCGGATGATGCATAGCATCCATGGCTGCAAAGTCGGTAGCACAGGTGGGAGCAGTTGAGGGAGGATCACTACGGGGATAACTGCAAACCGAGTGCCGTGTCGATGTGGGACGTAAACTGCGGAGCGCACATGACTGCCATGTTGGCAGAACAGATGACACGGACGAATTTGAATTTGGAAGTAAGAATTGAGAATAAAAACAAACAGCAAAGTTCTGTACAGTACAGTATTTACAGAACCATATCCTGTACTGTACAGTCTAACCTCCGGCCAAAGTATTGCGCTGTACTGTATATTGTTTGACTTTTCATTATTTCATTATGGCAAAAATAGTCACACAAGTGTCACGACACATTCCTGAATCAATTCATTGGACGGTTCATGCTGTCTCCAAACTACTTTTGGGTTCTCAAAACACTAAAACCACCGCACATAGTACTGTAGGACTAATTGATAATTACGGTAATCATATATACCACAGACGGGATAATTTATAATTTCATTGGCATGAAAACGGGATAAAATGTCAGATAAAAAGTACTTGATGAACCCATTGCTTTACCGTACAGCAAAGCAATATTCAGTATTAAAGTCGATGTTCGTGCCTCTGTGCACTCATCCCTGCACAAGCCTACACTGCACCATGTACGCACCCTATAGTAGTAAAGCAGCTCGATGGTCCCTTCAGTCGGACCCGGCTTGCCCCTCCTGGCCTATAATCCTCCATTTGGTAGCGTCGTACACAAGTGATACCTAACACCATACACCAGTAATTCGCTGTGAACGGTTTCTGCTTGTACTAATGGAAGGCGCAGATCAGAATACTATTCAGGGTGAACTGAAACAAACTGCTACAAGTAACGTAAATGACAAGTAATTTCATTGGTTGATAACTGCAAACAGATCAGCAGGAGTTTGCATACCGGACGATGATTATTTGAAAGTTTTTTAAAAGTAAAGTGGCTCTTTCTAAGGCGTACTCTTTGGAACGGGGAAAAAAGTTGGGTTCTTTCATATTTGAAAGATGCGGGCGGCTGTGTCCCAGGATGTTCCGGCAGGTACGAGGTAGCTGGTCTTTTGAACTGTTGATACAATTAACTCGTTCTAATTGAAAAGAGTTAAACAGCATGCCTCGATTTCATTTAATGGAGATGTTTCAATTTTTCGGGACCCCCTAGCACATGCGTTTTTCACGTGCAGAATTCAGTCATTGCAGTCCAAAGAGGCGAGGCTAAATCATTTCAACCACATTCCTTTGCATACTTCTTCGGAGAGGGGGGAATGTGGGGGGCGTTGATATTTGACAGGTATGGTCGGTTGTGGCCCGGAATATCCTACAGTGTTGACTAGAAGTAGCTCTTAATTTGGAGAGTACTTGCTGATAATAATTCGCTTTGCCCACTGCGTAATCCGCCAGTTGCTCACTGGGGTATGGACGCCATATTCACCCGTGAAGCACTATCCCTGCACATCTGCAGTATGTCTAGTGCCACTTAACTCTACAATGCGGAGGGGAACTCTTCAACATTTCACTTTACCCTCAGAAAAAGTTCAACGCCATTCTGGCTCGAATGGGAATCGTCTCAGCAATTTGCCTCTCTCTGCTGCCTCGGCCAAATCCCAGAGTCGAGTGAGGATCTGATGCACAAGACACCTGAACATCAGCCAGAGAAACTATTGGATGCTTCTGTCAATGCAAAAGAAATCTCGAAAAACCTTTGTTCAGCTCCAACGCCGACAAAATCCACCGTTTCAATTTCCCAGTTGAGAAAAAAATCCAATTACGACACCGATTCATGATGAACAGCCGGATGCCGTACCTGTGAGGCATTTCAGTGGCGAGAGTGTTTAATTATACTGTACTGCAATTACTTTTACACGGGTTTTGCTACAGCCCTCCTAGAAATACGGGACCAATTTAGGAAGAAAAGTACCGTTGAATCGCATTTGACCCTCCTCAATCCCTCGAGGTTGTCTTTAGATTGATTGACCAAAATTCAAGATATGGTGACGTTCCTGGTCATTATCAATTGCCTCATTACAAAGACGTTGGCTGTCGGAGGTGCAGCAACATGACTCGAGGTTGCGGCGGCTTTCAACATATTTTAAATGGCCGAAAGAGTTGGAATTTGCACGTGCTGATCGTGATCTCAAACGCCTACAGAGCTCCGAGGTAATACTAGTAGCACATGCCGTAGTGCTGCCGGGAATTTTTCGGCTGTTCCAAAACAGGTCAAGACGGGACTAAATTGGGCTCCGCCATCTATGTTGGTTTTGGGCCTGAGAGTGTCAATCGATAGTTGGATGCCATATAATGATCTGGGCTGAGAGCGGTACAGTATATTATAGTACTGTACTTGACTGTTATACTTTAATTGTAACGTAAAGGACGTAATTCTCATATCCAATTGTTGCACGAAAAGGGAAGGAAATTAACGACTGGTTAAGGCAAGGGCGATATTACTCAATAAGATTATATTGGAACGATTTGTACCGAATGAATACTCTGGAAATATTTATTCAATGAACAGCTACATTTTTAAGCGGGTGGTGTCGAAGTACAATTTACCAGTACTGTAAAGTTTTGTATTACCCATTTCAGTATGTATTGATTTGCATCATAACTACGACTGTATGTCAATATCCACAATTCTTGAAACAGATTCATTGCTTTGCTGATCTAGTTCATTGGGAATCTTTTTTCATTTCAAAACATTCAAAAGTGCTGGACCCAGCGTTTGGTTATTACTATGGCGCCAACAATAATTTACGGAAGAATCAAGATTGCTGGCTAAATCTACGCATCAGGATTTGACCAGTAACTACAACAGTGAATGCCAGGTAGACTCTCGCAACTCTCCTTGCAAAAAGGGAGATCACTTCCGGTTGTTTGCGCACGGGGCACACGTGCCTTCTTGCAATATTTATCACGGCGCATAAGATGAAGAGATTACGAAAGGGGTTGAAAACATCCCCATGATCCCAAGAAGGTATCAATTCCAACTGCTCCATGGGGTAAAACATCTTACAATTTTTTCGAACTGCGAAATAGTCCCGGTTTTCATAAGTTAAGAGGGTGGAATTTTCCCCGAAGGATGCTACAGATATGATACACACCAGAACAAGTTTCTATTCATTGGATACAGTTTCCAACCCCCTACTTATACAGGATCAGATTTGCAGGCACATCCCGCTTTTATTTTGCTGCTCTTTACAGGACCGTAGTTCCCCTTCTCTTCTAAGTAGGTCCCTCACGGACCACTAACCAAACCGTATTTCTGTACTACCCTTTACTGTATTACAGTACTACTGTACTGCGCAACGCTATCAGCATCCTCGGTTCAATGAAGGTTTCTATGAAACTACAACACTGTATGTCATCTCTGCAATTCTCAGCTCGTGTATGCAGTAAAGTAATGTATAAAACTACATCTAGATACATATGCCTCGAAAAACAAATTTCAAGAATCCAAATGCCCTTGACATAGACCGACGTGGCAGAGGATTATCTCCTGTCCTCCATGAACGGACTAACCACCATCTCAAGTTTTTCGGTAAGCGAATCATCACCTTTCAGCAACGCCGCAGTAACAGACACAGTGAAATTGCAGGTCACTGTCCCTAAAACGGCACCTCAATCCCGCATCCTGTGCCCGATGCGTACAGATCCCAATGTGCTGTGAGTCACAACACGACCCAAAGTCAACTTGGCGCCTCTCCATTGTCACCGCAGAAGACACCAACGTAAAACTATCCCCAATCCCTACCTCAACATTACTTCAGGGACACCACTGATGCTTCCATAGCGCTTCCCTCCAATATCGATCTACAGACCTCCATCATCAGGATCGATAAGCGGCTCACATGAGTATCAGAAGGGGCAGCCAAAATGGCGCCACATTATTCATACATCGCTTTGTCACAGGCCGCCTGTGGTTGGCATTGTTTAGTCGATACTAATATGAGCATTGTGAAGCGGGGGCCAGTGAGGTACAGGACATCATGATGATGCACTCAGCTTTGGAGAGAGAAAAGGACGGTAATTTACTGTAGGCAACAAACAGCGAATGAGTTGCTAGTACTATGACGGCTTTAATTTGAAAGACAGTTCACATCCCGCGTTTCGCCCCCTGCCATGGATGCCCTCTCGAGCGTGTCGTGGCTTATTTTAAGAAAAAATCCATCGAGCAGGCATGCTTTGGCGTTACCGCTTGCAAATTGCAGTGATACACAAACTAGCCCCTACTGTATACTGCACAGAACAGGAGTGGTTTCCGGTTCTGGCTATGGCGTTTGCTGTCGTCCTGTATTTGTTTTCATACGTTTCTAGCCATTTCCAGCATTGCATCGAGCGCGTTTGTGCCATGCGTTGCAAGTGTTGCAATAAACTATCGTTACACCATTGAATACCGGGAAACAGAGGCGGCGGCATCAGCTGAAGTCATCTCGACTGCAAAAACTAGGAGTCACACTCCATCTCCACACCATGCATGGAGTTCAGATTCAATACGGCAACTTTCGAGTCCTAAAACGATTTAGGCCAGAAGACCTTCCAGAAATTATGACCTGCATCTGTTCACAGTGCGTGAGTCATACATGCGTTGTCTACCAATATGATATGCAGTATCGGTCAGTACCGTACCGGAACACCTTAGGTCAGACTTTGTCTGAGCGGTAAGGTATATACAGTACTGTGCTGCTATTCTTACAGAACGATACGGAAGCACAGGCGACGGGAATGTCTGATTTTCAGATTCTGTCATAATTTCTAATTACTGCAGAAAGTAGAGTATGCGCAGTGCATCACGATCTGGTCACATTTTATTCATTAGTTATCCTCGTTTCGCTTGAAACGGTAAAGAGACCCATTGGTGCGACAGCGTACGGTACCGTGGTCCGTAGTTGCAAAAAGGTTAACGCCATAATGTACAGTCCCTGCGTAATTCTATTCAAAATTCCTAGGTCTAATATTACAAAGTGATTTTATGGATCAGGAATTTTTGAGATACAACGAGAAACAATCTTCATGAAAGATTGTGATGGAAAAGAAAAGTTGAAAAATGAAAAGACTTCAGCACAATCCCAAGGCGATGATCCGCAAAACCAGACTTACGATAAAAGGAATTTCAAACCATCTTTTATTGACAAGAAAATCGTCTTAATAACCACCCAAAATCGTAGGATAATTGCACCATTTCCGGATTTACGTACGCTACAAAAGCAAATTCACGTAATAGTCCAATCTATGCGTAAAGACTAGAATTTACACTGTTTGTATGCTGTAATTGAGTTCAAAGCAGTCTAAGAAAATTTAATTTTGAAAAATATAAGAAATGTCAAAAGAAGAATTCGCAGCAAAGGAATGCTGTTAATCTGTTTAATCCCAATGAAATAATGCAAATAAATGTGAACAAGAAAATGCTTCACTCTTATCAGCAAACATCTTTTTGGATAATATTTGTACCCAACATAAAAGAATCTGTCACCATCGTACTGCATTAACCGTATGGTTATTTGAACAAATAAAGCTGCTACAACCCTACATTAAATTGAACTCAGAAATACCGTCCAGATATTCCACTTTAGGGTATATGTGAAGAACAACAGTCTATTTGATTTGACAATATTGAAAATTTTACAGAGCAATTTGGTGCTCTCAAATGTGCACCACGATACTCAGGGAAATATTAAAATTCTAAATTTCATTGGAGTACTATTTCATATATAAATAGAGCCATTAAACTATCCAGAGGTCGCTTCGGCTCAGAAATGAAAATCCAATACATAATTTCAATTTTTGAGATCATATATTCCAAAATTACAATTGTTTATATTTTCTATCGATTATTTTATTCATTTATGTGGAATAAAATAAATGATATATATTGAAATTTTGAAAAATTTCAATCAGACGCCTAGCCGATATTTCATTTTTTATTGTAGAAGCAACTTTTGAACTAATTGAAACTATTCCGTAATTAATGTTTCTGTTTCAACCTCATATTTAGGAGTTTTACGAACATTAAGTCAGCATAGTCAGATTTTTTGCCACCGGAAATAAATATTATCAATTTGCTCAGATAAACACCTAATTTTCTTCAATTGAAGTACATTAATTAGTTTCATTAGTTTCATACTTTTTATTTGTATATCAAAAATCTCTTGAGAGCTATTTTCAGAATCTAGCAATATTTCAGTTTCGACTTTTTTTACGGTACGCCTTTGCTGTATTATTCTCATTACATTGGGAAATAACTTTAAAATTACCTTAATGAATGATTTTAAAAAAATACGAAATGTTTCTAGAATCATCCTGTTGTGTATTACTAAAGAAAACAACTATTTCAGCACATGATTGGGATTTTTTTTAATGTAAAGATATATTTTGTTCCATGGCGGTTAGCATTAAACTTCAAAGGCTTTGTGGTTAATTAATATATGTTTACAGGACTTTTTATGCTTTACGTAGAACTAATTTAAGTTTACCGGTGCTAAATTCATCGTGCTAAACTCTGACTTTTCTGGCGTAATATCTAACACTATCGCTTCCAATACTATTATTACTGAAATTACTTCGCTCTATGTATGAGTTGAGAAGTATTCAATCCTAGAATCTTGTACTGAAAATCAACCATTAATCACGCGTAAGTATATTCCAAATTAAATCTACGAAAAGTATAAAATTCTGCTCTTCCAAAATCTAGGCATGTTTACACTCCTTTCGTAGGCCTCTAAATTAAACTCTGTTGTATAATTTAATTGAATATTTCTGCTCTCTTTCATATTTGATAAAAAAATTGAATATCACAAATACCGCAAACGTTTTATGCATTAAATATGACTTGCAAGTATACGACTGAAACTGTATTTACATGGAAAGGGTTGAAAATGAGATCAAATAAGCTCTTCAACGGGTGTAATGGACAACTAAAATATTAGATATTTCCGACGATTTAAGAGCTCTGAGGTATATTCATAGCCATAGAGAAGAGGTATATAATCATCGTGTCATTTTAAACGGAAAAGCGTGCGGTTGTGCTTATCTGATCAAAGATACTCCATGTTTTCAAGGCTGTAGTTTCAGATGAATTGGAAGGAGAAATAAATACAACGAATAGAATCTAACACTCATCTCCAGAATTTCATCGATCTGGTTCTATAGATACACAAAGGCGACCATATGATAAAAGTGAAGGCCTCCATAATCCCTGTTGATATGAAATACATAAATAGTACGAGAGATAAACTCCCTGATCTAAAGACGAGCTAATGGTCTCATTGTTAGAGTATGGGTACCATATGGGGATGAAGAACCTTCCCTAACGTGAAAATTTTATGGAGCCATTCCTAAATTTTCATTGTTAACTTTATTATTGGCTCATATCTTCGTTTCTTTGCGAAATGGTAGCAATTATGGATAAGAGTGATGAGATTTGAAATAAAAATTGATGAAGTTTGTCCAGCTGATATTACGTATCATTCGCTACACAGAACTGCTCCTAGGTCCTGAAGATCAAACATAGTTATCGCTACGGCAAAAAATATTTCAAATATTTGATACGTTAGTATTCGGAAAATTGGACAATCCTTCCAAGAAGGTATATTGAGAACCAAATAAGTTTCTTTTCCATACTCTAAAAATAGTACTCAAAATTTTCCATCTAAAATTATATA
This sequence comes from Kappaphycus alvarezii, assembly GCA_002205965.3. Lineage (NCBI taxonomy): Eukaryota > Rhodophyta > Florideophyceae > Gigartinales > Solieriaceae > Kappaphycus > Kappaphycus alvarezii. The sequence goes on along the minus strand of NADL03000828.1, from coordinate 407,301 downwards.
ACTAAATTATACGTTTATTATAGAATCGCACAAGATACATTCTTTTGTTTCTGGAATTATTGTAAAAATTGAGCGAAAGTACAAAAAATATTCTTCTGAACCAAATAGAAACTTTCGCTACGTCTTCGAAGAGCTGAAATTGAGGACTCTGCCTCTATCAGACCCTTACTCTTCATAAATTCGGTATATATGCTAAACAAATTAGACAATAAAAGTAGTGTAGGTACTCGAAAATACGATAGCGGGCAGCCCCGACTTGGGCACCTCCTAACTTGCCACCAAACACCCAGGTCTGAGCTTCTCAGACCACAAAAAGTGCTACCCACAGTCTGAGCCACACAAGGAAAGATACAATGTGTCAGACTGATACTAAAAAAATTAATAACAATTGAGTAGGAAATTCACCTCTGCATATCACTTCTGAACGATCTCCTCGCTCAGGCTCCCGTGACCCCAATACTCCAAGTCACTGAAGGGAGGCATCATTAGCAGCCTCAACAGAAACTCGTATGGATTCTTTCTAAATATGCTAAAATCTTTACAAAACTAAAGGTGCCATTCGAAGTACTTTCTGCCTTTCTCTTAACTTTTTAACCCACTCAAGAGTTCCCGAATTCATAAGAGTAATAGAAAATAGTTTGTCTGTGGTTATCATTAATATTTAAATCGACTTATTGCCCTCTGTTATCGTTATTCTTGAATTATATCCTTATGTTCACCTGCTATTGAGATAATTTATGTATAAAGTGAGCATTTGAAATTAATTAGAGATCAACCACTCCACCTTGATTGTTATCGGAATTTATTACTTCTTTTGAGTAAAAAATTGTCCTAAGTTATTAATAGTTAAAATGTCGCTGAATTACTTTTATTTGTGTGGTTAAATTTTCAATATCCACTCATAATATTTTTTTTAAATGGGGGGTTAACTTACTGTGGTAGATATGTGGGTTGGAATTCAGTAAATTTGTACCGGAGCGTAGATATCGTATCATTGTCAAGCCAATTGCGAAACCGTACGATGCGGCTCATAATAATTGAAGCGTCAATTCCACTAATAAGCCTTTTTTATGGCAGTAAGACATTTTGAATAGTGAAAACAAAATTTTGTATGTTAAATAATGAATTTTTTCTATACTGTGTAAATGGGGGGTTAATTTACTGTGGTGGATATGTGGGTTGGTATCCAGTAAATTTGTACCAAAGCGTAGATATCGTATCATTGTCAAGCCAATTGCGAAACCGTACGATGCGTCGAAAGCTGTGGATGGCACTCCAATCTACCAGAAGGTGGAAGGGAGGCCAGCCATTTTCTATACTCCTATTATTTGTACTATATTACCATTTTACTTAGACTAACTTTTCGGAAATATATTTTTCATGTTCAAAGTATTGAAATAATTACGAGAATCATTTAATCTGAGGCAGGTAAAGAACTTTCGAACAGTAATGCCCAAAAATTAAAAGGGAAGGGTTTCAATTCATTTGAGAAGTATATGGGCTGGCCCAAGTCGAAATAGATCCCGTTTGATTGTGTGGTATTCATTTTGATTTTAAACATAGGCTAACCTATTTTTGAATCATCAGAACAACCAATTTTCCCCTTTTGATGTTTTGCCTTTTCTTTTTGTTCATATCTTTAATCGACTCGATATTGTGAAGTAGGAGTTTCCAAATTTCCCTGCGTGCATCTTAAAGAGGTGACAGCTCGATTTACAGCACTGGAATAATATTTTCTATTTGAATGATGCAGATAATAGTCCTATTATGTAGTTATGTTGTTTGAAAAGTGTTGATAGGGCGAAATAGATTTTATGGAAGATATTTTCCTGTTTTGAGTGCATGCGGACTTTTTAAAAATAAAATTACATGCAAGGCCGTGCGAATCTGTTTTAATTTCGGTTTCACTCGATTTTTTTTGTTTTCTCAGGATTTAAAAAGAAGAAAATGATATTAAATACCTAATCATCACTTATCTGTCATTTGGGTTTACATTTTAGGTATAAAGATGCAATCTGTCAATGGCTCTGCTTTCTTTCGTATGTGATACGTGTTTTTGAATCTCTTTCCGATGTTTTTCTGAAAGTGGTAATACAGTATTGGAGTTTTTTTCAGTCTTGATATTTTAGATTTAAATTATTTCAGAAGATTGTAGGGCCTTTCTTGAGTGTATAGACTGCTCAAAGTAATTTGCACTACTAAGCATAGCATACTTTTACCTCAAGTACCTGTGAGTGTTCAAAGGCGCTCATTTTCCAATTCGCTAGATTAATAGAGGGTGTGCTGTGCGTCTTTTGTTTCGATTATCACGAGAACCGTATGCAGAGTACTGTACAGCACAGTCCGTAGTAATTGGGGCAAATGGATAAATCAGACTTTGGCAACTTGCTACGGTACTGAACTCTAAACTGTACAGTACTGTACTGTAGTGTAGTGACCTCGTGGTGTTGCACACACATACAGTGTATAACAGTTATAAAAAAAACGTACTGTACATATACTGTACTGTGGGGTACACTGTGGTTTACTGTACAGAGCGAACATGCAATTGAATGTTAGTACTGACAGTACTGTACAGTACTGTGAATAGCGACAGCTCTGCAAATGAATCATGTGCTGTTGACAAAAGCATTGGTTGCTGTTTCGCATGTGCTACAAGAGTGTACACAACAGTACAGCACTGGTTGGTACATATGAAATGAGGATACAGTAGTGTACGGAAGCACTACAGTTGAATCATGCCAAATTCGGCGGGATAGAATTTCAATTGTAGGGCCCGAGTTGCATTTTAGGGCCTGCGTCCGGTTTACTATTCAAGCCACTTAATTTTGCGACTTGACTGTGTGGGGGGGTAAAAGTTTTTCGCAAGTGTGAAAAGAGGCAATATTTGATTGCCCAGTACCTGTAGCTCTTTTTCAATTAAACTGCATCAAAATGGACACTTGTTCGGCGGGGATAGTTTAAAGGGGGGCTAACCCAGGAGCTGCGCAAAGGGGGGGTATATTTAGGGCCCTCAGACGGTAGCGAGGAAAGTTGAGGCTGTCAATAGATATGATATTGTCAAGTGCGTATTGTTACATTTTTCGTGCAAAGTTGTTTTTCGATGAGGGGAGGCGGAATGAATGGAGGAGGTTGGGTTGCGTCACAAAATGGCACTTGCCGTTGTACGACGTCAGCAAAGCATGAAATGGGGTACATATAGGATTAAGCACGATTCCTCGCTTTTGTTTGACCACTTGAGTAAGAATTCCATGCATTGACAGCATGTGTCATGTATCGTAAATGAAATAGGATATCTGATATGATTATTACCTGAATTTTTATACATAACCATTGGCCCATCCAGTTGTTATTGCTGCAACTGTTTAATTCCCAGGCGAGTAATTTGGTTGTAAAGATTTACGCCTGGACAATTTCGCCTAATGGGTTCACAGCCACCATGATCTTCATCTAACTTTTTTTTTTCCGTAGAGCAACATGCTGCAACTATTGCTGTGCCGAGTCCAGAGCGTCACTGCATGGCACAGTACGAGTCATTAGACCCGGATCCGAGAATGGTATTCTTAGGACTGATTTGTACTGACGTCTTAGAGGAATGCTGCTGGACCTATGCAGTTGTTACTAGTGGAAGATCGACAATCATACAAGTGCTGAAAGTGTTTCCAAACGACAAGAATTCACTAAAAGTAACATGTTGATTATATGTCGCGACTGCTGGCATGGACGACTGGTGTCATGTCGGAATGGTGAAGGCTGCAATGCTGTTTGAAGTTTTGGCAGCAGTAAAATGTGCCGGATGGTGACGATCTCCAACCGGGTATACAGAATCTGCAGGAGACCCGCTAGTACAGTAGGAGACAAATTTAGAATTTGAAACTTACGGTTACGCCAGGGAAAGTGATATAAATTAAAAGTGCCAAAGCAATTAATCGTGCGAAAACTGAAAACTGGCAGGGCACTCACTACCAGCAAGCATGTGCATTTGGTGATACTGTTTGAGAGCATCTTACGGCTTCAGTACAGTAGTTGTGCACTGCGACTCGGAAAACGGAATGTTTATCATTCTAAAATTTTTTTGCAGTTTTGACAAGAATAAAACCGTTTCTTATCGAGGTATGTAGCTTGTACAAACCATAAAAAGTATCAGCTCGCATCAAGTCCCGTAATACTGTAGTAATACTACGGTATTTGTCGCCTCTTGCGACCACTGCAGACGCACTGCCGTGTACCGCAACCACACTACCATACCGCATACCAATAGTTCCCCGCCTCTCCTTCCCCCCCCCTCCCCCCGCACACACACCTTCCACTCTTTTTTTTCCGTTTCTTACTTTCCTCTCTCTTCCGCGTGCAACCAAAATCCAACTTCCATCATCTCACGTTTGTCCATCAACCCAACCTATCCCCTCAATACCCACTTATTCGACCCTCATACATTCCCCCCCCCCCATCGAATGCCTGCTTCCCTCCACCCGCCTCAATCCACTCTCGCCAACTCACCTCCTGTCCCCTTCACCCCATCTCATCGAATGCCGCTCAAGTAATGCCAACCCACCATCCTCTGCTCCGTCAACGAAGCAGCAAACCTACCTTTCCACATTTCCGCACCCCAATTGCACTGGAATCCTCCACAACCCCTCCCATCTCCACCCTGTACATGTCATCTCCCACCCACGCCCCTCGTCACCGACAAGTCCCAATTATATGGATGAAGACCACCGTGGTCGTCTCCCGCGCTTCCAGGACCTTGAGCGACGTAAGGCCTCCTCCGCCTCTCACCAACAATCCCAACAACATCACCCGCAATCACAAACACAACCACACCCGTCACAATCACAACCACAACCGCAACCGCAACCGCAACCGCCACAGCAACAACCGGCTACCCAACTCTCCCATCCCGACCACAACCCTCGCCCTCTTCACCCCCAGTTCGACCCTATTCACGCCCCGACCTAATCTACCCCCCTCCACCGTCCCCCTTCCCCCGACCACTCTCCCCCCCAGACCTTTCACATCCAGCCCCTCGACCCCCATCCCATCATTCCCCCCCAAACCTTCTCCCAGCCCATACCCCCACTCCCCACCCTCGACCGCGACCGCATCCCCCAACGTCGTCACCAAACCCAATCCCTAGAATCCCCCATCATCAAGCACAAAAAACTCCACCGCGAAGTCGAGCAACATCGTCGCATGCGCATGGCCGGTCAAATCGACGAGCTCCGCAAATGGGTCTGCAATCCCAACGGCGGCAAAACAGACAAGGTCTCCGTCCTCATCGACGCCGTCACCTTTGTCAAAGACTCGACCCGCAAAATCGATCAACTTGAACAAGCACTTCAACGCTCGCAAGCAGAATGCAATCGCTTGCGTCATCTCCTCGCCGCCGCCTCCCCATCCCTCACCTCCTCCGCTGCGATGCCCCCGCCGCATCTCCCGGCCCCGGTTCATGCCGCTCAGGTTTCATCTCCACCTGCCTTGCCCTCCCCGCCTGTCCGCATGCTGTGAGGGCGCAGGAGGATTTGAGGCCCCGTTCGAGGTATGTGTCCCCGTATCATGCTGCTGCGTTGCAGGATGTTGCGCGCACACAGGCTGTGTTGGGGGTACGTTACCTAGGCCTACGTTTGCGGCACCGGCCCCTTTGCCGGGACGTCCCGGACCGTCGCGACCGTCATCGGCGCATGAGTTTGCCCGTCGGCAAGTGCGGGGGGACAGCGCATTGCTGCAGGGAGAGTAACTAGCTATTATGCTGCTACGCCTGCGACGGGCAAGAGTTGGGATCGGGTGAGCAAAGAGTTGCGGCGGGGATTTGGGAATGAGAGCAGGTGGGCAAGTGCTCGGGACAGGCGGGCCGGGGTTTGGACCTGGTGGACAGTTGTTGGTATCAAGTGGACAAGTTTTGGTGTCGAGGGAGCAGGGTTGACATCAACGAGGCCAGGTCTGGGTCCGTTGGAGCAGAGATCCGGATCACAGGGACAACCTATAGGACCCAGGGGTCTGGACGAATTGGAAAGTCAGACGGGGCAGTTTCGTGGAGGGGAGCTACCACGGATACCAGATAGAGACAAGGAGAGGAGGAGAGTGGATAAATAATGGCCACAACAGGAAGAACAAGGTTGGGGGGAAGTTTTGCGAAGAGCGTCAGCCTCTTTTTTTCCTCTTTGGGTTTCCAGAGGGACGTGTACATTAGTTATCTTTGTCACAAGTAAACATGTGGAAGCAACGACAATATCTACCAGAGGACTATGACTATGACATCAGGGTCATGTATTTGACCCCATCGAGAGGGGTGGCACATTTTGTTCCGTAGAGATCGGCGGGAGAATCGCGGGTCGGGATAAGCACTACATTCCTAAGGAATTGACGGATTGATGTCCTTGAATGTGACGGTTAACAAAGCAGGCTGGTGGCTGCGGCCTTGCGGCGCAGAATGCCAGTCGGGCTGCGACGTACACCAGTTTCCTCTTCTCAAACCAACGAACGCCACTGGTTGTGCTGTGCATATGGAGAGAACCAATGCCACCGCTGTTTCTCCCAGACTGTTGGGGTAGTTGCGGATAGGAACTTCCATATGGCGCAACAGGTACTGATGAATAGGTTTGAAACGAATCACCTGCACCAACATGGCTGCACCCCTCGTACTTTTGCCGGTTCACTGCCTCGACGTGATTTTGCAAAGTTTCTGCATTTTCTTTTTTCAGTGCGAACTTTGATACGTGAGCAGCCCTCAACTTTTGGAATTGAGTGGAATAATGGCAAAGTGGCATTGCTTCTACTGGATCGACTCGGTTTTTGCATTTGACAAAAAGTGTGCACCTCTTCATCGTGCGTTGGACCAACATTTTGAAGACACCCACAGCCTGCTATCTATATGCAGTAGAAACAGGTCCTACGAGTCGCAGAAGAGCCATGTCGATAAGGCTGCAGGCCTTGCCCATCAGTGGTATTTGGACTGCAACCCCGGTCAAAAGTATCAATTGATTGGATACAGTTGCATGAAGATAACACTGTTTCGTCAAGGGTCCTTCGGAGCGCAGGGAATCGTGCCACCCCATGGCAGATTACACAGTCAGTGCCGTAGGTTGAACAAAATCACTGCATTTGCTATTACAGTATGTGGTTCAACCATGAAGAATTGTATAATCCCGATTAGTTAGAAGGCAAAAGAATCAAGAATTTGAGCTCCGATCGAGCCGATGGGATGGGTCATTGCAACCATCCACGCGACTTGAAGTGGCCTGTGTCACTTACCTAATGTCTCCATTGAAGAGTAATGAATCATTGTGCCTCTGGTTGGTATGCATTCCGGAACTCGCTGCAGCTGCGGTAGTCCTGAGATTAACCTCAGAGCAGTCAGCAACAAGCTCTGTTTTGTAAACGGTGTCTACTCAATATCGCCGAAACCGTTTTGAGTGGGCGCACCGCACAATATGGAGTGATTTGCTGCAGTGCATGCGACGACAACAGCTTAATGCAATGGATTTAGCCATGAAAATGGAACGTCTCGGCTTTTCCGAAAACGACAGAAGGAACGTTTGAATCTCGACCACCGCATATGCATCTGAAACACGAATGCAATGAGTTGTCTCTAACGAATCAGGAGAGAACAACGCATTGGTAGAATGATAGGTGCAGAAAATACCACATGAACAAATCATTTACCTACCACAGAGTAACCTTATGGTACATCTAAACCTACCGGGCAATGGTGAGAAATACGCTGCCAGAGGCAATCTCTTTGTAAAAAGAGGAATCGATAAGGAAGGGCTATGCACTCGAAATGACAGACGAGTAAATGCAACATTACTTCCTAATACTATTGCATTTGAGAGAGCAGTGGTTTTTCAGTACTCGCTCGTTAAATGGTACCAGCGCTGCGGGCGAATCACGTGCGTTCTCTGTCCATACGTTTAAACGCCATCAAGGAAGGTGACAAAGAGACTCAGCATTACCTACTAAATCGAGAATTCGTAGACTAGAAAATAAAATTCCAGGACCTCACGACTATTAGGTATTTGTGTCCACTGCACCATTCAATGCCCATCAACACTCAAATGCGAGCGTCTCTATTGGTACTGGCGCAAACTCATATTAAGCATGTCGAAGCCTCCCAGTGAGTGAAATGGACCATGAAAGGTGAGACTTGACAATAATCTATTTGCGGCAGAAGAAACTATCAATGTCTGCACTTAACGGAGGCTGAAAAATGGAACAGAAATTGGTCTGCAGGAGCGATGCGAAAGGAGAATGTGCAATGGATATCTCTGGATCGCTAAATTCCATCTCCACTGCCTCTGCGTAACTGGTGTCGGGATTCCTGTTAAGTCCTGTGGAAACCCCAATTTTGTGCCGATAATTTAAACTATGCGTATCCTTCCACGTGTAGAACGTAGTGCATATAGGACTTATGTCCTCATTTGAGGACATCTGTCGTCTTCAAGAACATGACATTATTTCCACCCTCCAAAATAAGACTTTTTGCTCCCATTTTTGCCATGCTTTCAAACAGGGGATTTGATTTGGTTCTTTAATTTTTGAAAAGTGCGGTTCGTCTATCCCCGGTGTATGCTAGACATGTTCACGATAATGGGTAATGTGAGTCATGTGCCTAAATGGCTGGCTCGAAGCCAGTCAGCAGGCATGATGCATTGGACATCACTGCTGCTGCCGCATGCCTCTGGGTTAAAACCGCTCGAACCGTCCCGTATGCTCCATTGCCCTAACAGCCACGTTCCGCGCCACGTCGGTTAGCACTGCGTAGGCGTCTGGGTTCCAGCCCCGAGGGTGGATATAGGGATGGGCATGAGTCTGCTCCGTGCGAAGGTCGCGATAAAAGATACATATCTTCTATGCTTTGCAGCCTTTGCCGCGTTGAGGGATGTGAGCGGGTTAAGGTGCGCACTCTCCTGTTGGATGGCGCGACAAAAGTGACATCGAAGAAATCCGTGCTTCCAGTGCTTCCCATTGCCCTGATGTAACATAAAACATAAAGCTCCAAAAATCAAACTTTGCAACAATTGCTGCCCATTTCGAAGTCCAAAACTTCTTCACACCAATTACCCGTCCATTTCTCGTTCAATATCCCAATAATGGATCCGCGAACAAACCCAGGAAATTCTGTGTACTGTCTCTCTCCCACTGTCACGTCATCTGTAGCTTGTAAGCATTTCCCTGGGTCAGCCTGGAAGACGACGTTGATCAAAGAATCATTTACAGGCCTCTACATTGGCATTGCCAACGATCGTAGGATAGAATCAGCAGCAGCGATTTGTACCATACGTGATCTTGTAAGAACTATCACGCTCAAAATTTTCAGTAGAAATGCAGGACTGTCCTTACGGATATGGCTGAATATGAAAGCTCCTATCAATTACCAGTTAAGAAAAAAGTTTACGAGGTATAGGCCTTGCAACCAGTACCTTCTGTGGCCGGTAGACATTCCACGATTCCGCGGCAATCAATCAAATTCAACTTTTATTCGCACACGGAATATTTTGGATAAATGAAGAGTTTTTTACACCACTAAATAAAAATGTGAAAGGGATATCATGCGTGACTAGCCTCTATAGTAGTGCACCCGCATATGATGGTTGCGGTTGAAAAATTTCTCCTTTTGCCTGTTTCATGGGTATGTTTTCGCCTTGTCACCCAAGTTGATACGAAATTTCACGAATGAGAGGTTTGCAGCGTTAGCCTTGAATTAATCATATCTGGCTAGATATTGAAATTATCTGCAGTGGTTATACTACTTTCAAGGTTTTCATTTTCAAGCGGCCCTGATCTCTTACTAGAAATCGGACTGGGTAAATTAGAGTCCTAAATTTGGAATGTCATAAAACACAGAATAGTTGAGTAAAGTATGGCTAATTTTTGCTTCAATCACTCACCAAAGCGAAAAAATACTAAGTGTTGATAAAAGATGGCTATTTGGAAGCGGATGTTGAAACGACCCAGTGACTATGTTATTAAGTATCTCCGGCTATTTTCACATATGCATATATTGATGAAAACAAAAGCCGATAGTAAGGAAATGGAGGTGAAAATATCAATAATGGACATTCTCATTGTATGGCTCACGATTGGAAGCTTTAAGTTTGTATGAGCTGAGGGAATGTGCGAGCAGGAAGTCCGAAATTATGTGCAGGATGAAACTGGTACTGGAAAAACAGGTAATTTGCGGCGTCTCTTCGCAGAAGAATTCATATGCACTACTGAAATCACAATTCTACTTGCCCAGTCTCATTAGAAGGAAAACTTCTGAGTAAATAGTGATTTATTCTTTAGATCCTTTTCAGACGGATGAGCAGTAGTAATATATATTATTAATAGTCGCTGAGGTCAAAAAATCAGTCAGAGAAATTAGGATGCCATATCTTGCATCAAAGGAGCTCACGGAGTGTAATATCATGTATCGTTGGTTGCAAAAATGAGCGGAACAGAAAAGTTCTCGTAGCGGTTTTACTGATGGATATGAAGTGGGGATATTTCTTTATCGATTTACAACACAAACAACCAAGGAAAAGGAATTCGCATGGAAAAGTGGATAACCATTGATGGAGAAAACAATGACGCATAACTCGATATTAAAGCTAGAGATATTGTTAAGAGATGATGTGACACTTTTTCTCAAATGACTCCTCACAATAGACGCAAAACGTATCTATTGGAATGAAGAAGAAGTTGGAGGTAAAGGAATGTGTTTTTAGAGTGAACTGAGCCCTTCTTTGTATCATGATAGTGGTTCAATGGTTATAATAAAACCATTCATTCAGGATAGGGATTTTTTTTGACAATGCAATTTATGCCACTGACTGAAGAGCTAATTGAGAACTATTTTGATTCCATATCTCTTAAAGAGCATCAAAATTTGACAGGAAACTTGGGAGTCCCGAAATGTCACCGGTCGCTAGGATTAGAACTTAGCTTGATGTAAGTTACAAGAGCAGAAAAATGAGGATTTCTGAATATAAAAACTAACTTTCGAGGGCAACTGCCAAGTAGGTGAATTCAGTGAGTCAAAATAACTTCGTTCCACTTGGCGTGAAGATGATTTTGTCGACATTTATTTATGTCATGCAAGCGCCAAGAATTGTTGTTTCATGAACAATTTACACTAATAGAATAAAATAATCTACGAATAAATGTTGAAATGAAATAATCAGAACTTTATTTATGAAATAGAAAGTTAAAATGAGTTCTTCTCATACAGACTCCTGATGCCTTTTCGTGCGTTATTGACTCATATGAATATCTGTGATTTACAAATTTTTAAATTATTAAAAAAAAGTATTCTTTCTGCTGTCCAATCGTATACCAATTGGCCAGCTGATAAAGCAAAAAATTCCCAAACAGTATATTTACAGCCAGAATGCTAGTTTTTCTAGTTGAATTACAGCGAAAAGAGAAGTATAGATATCTGTGTCAGCAACCAGGAAATTCCAGCATAAAAAATTCCAAAAATGGAGAAAGGCATTGAAATCCAGTATTTTACGGTTTTTGACATCCTCGGAAATAGGTAGAGTGTAAATTATTTACCCAAAATCCTAAAAGTGACCACGAGTCTACAGAGGGAACGCTTACTCAGTTTATAGGCCCAGAAAAGTTTATTTCTCTTTCAAAATAAGGTTCACAACGGTTTTGTCCTCACATATGGAAATAGTTTGACTCATATGAGGAAAAAAGTATGACGGATAGCTATCAGCTGAACAAAGAAAATTCATATGTAGGTAAAAAATGTGTTTTGGAAATTATATGGAATTCTCCATACGTATGATTATAATGAGAAACTTCACCTCTCATATACACAGGATTCATGGAAGCCTCTTTTCACCTATTTTAAATTTTCCAAAATTTAAAAGGGAATTTCAAACTATTTTGAGATTTTATGCGTAAATATGAAAAATTTAGGGCAAGAGGATACATAATGCCTACTTTATTGATATTAAGCCTCGGTGCCCTTGAGCTGTAAATTATCCATGAGAGCTTGCTTCTTGTTATTATTTGATACTAGTTAAGCGATGAAAACTTTTCAAATTTGAGAACAAGTGTCAAAGGATACTATTCACTAGATTCTCAATAGAATTTACGAAGCACGGGGTTTTGATTGCTCTAGAATATTAATTACTCCTCATTTCACGCCATCGCAATATGAGAGACCAAATGTTCACAAAAGGGACTAGTACATAGATTATTCTTCAAATAGAGCCCGTAGTATTCCATAATAACAATAAAAAAGATGAATAAGAATACAGACCAGAGGGTGAGCATAAGATAGTAATGGATCAATTCCAGAGGGATTCTATCTACAAGTACTCTGATACACTAAATGTAACTGAGATTCATCAAGTACAATAACAAAAATTTTTGGGAGACATAATGAGTCGAAGTGCACATATACAACTTAAAATATCCCCTAAACCCTCATTCTAGTTCCTATTGCAACAAAAAAACTTATTACCACAGAGCAGTAGTTTGGTGTAGAAAATAGTTAAGATATGAGTATTTTGACACGAATTGTTGAATAAAAGACAAAGACTCTACAGGAAAAGATTGGATATGTTCCACGGAAATTGCATAATCAAAATACGTTCTGAAAGACTCGAAGTTCTCATTACTATTGGAAGAGGTCATCCTGTTCAACTCAATTACAGAAACATCGAGATGGACAATGTCAATTGAAACATCTAGTATATATTCAAAGCTGCGAGAATTTCAGCTACCTAGATAAAATGAAGCACAAAAACCCTTATATATTTTAGGAAATATTTTTCCAAACAGTGACCACTAGTCTCTATTTTCGCCCAAGAACTACAAAATCATACTCTTAGACTATAGTGGAACAGGGAAGCTTTTAATAGACTTTTTAAATTGATGTGTTCCTCTTTCATACCAGTGAGACCAACTTGAGGCTTTATTCATAAATATTTAAGTGATAAATAATAACAAAAAGTATATTGTCTTTCTTTTTGAACCAATTTCGATGCTTCATATTGTTGCTAAGCAGTGGATGATTGAACTGGCCTCAAAATATTTTTTGAGTCTAATTATTTTCGACACTAGCCACCATTTAAGTAACGATTGAGACGATGTATGCCCTATGTTTGTCATTTTAGCTCTAGGATTCTATATATGATTTCTGCGAGGCTAGCCTGGGCACAAAAAATTACACGGACAAGAAAGTGCTCATCGGGACATTAAAATACTCTAAACAAATTTATATAATTGAGGCGTTAAAAATGCTCTCATTCTTTGTTCTTAATTGTTACTCTGCGGCATTCTTATTTCTGGGAATGGAATAAGAGCCTATAATTTCAGCTTTCCCTCGCAATTTATCCGCTAGCACATGAAAATTGTTATCATGCCATTTTGAAATTACAGTTAAAACCACTTAGGTTTTCATTGATGCGAATTTAAATAATTTTCCTAAAAAATATTAAAGTACAGTATGTATATGTACAGAAATGGAGATTTTGTTAATTTTTCCCTTGGCAGAAAAAAGTCCCATGTTCGGATACGAGGTTTGTGGAGCCAAAAGCTCGAATAATTTTCATCAAGAATATTTTAAATTTGCTTTTATTTCTCTTGTTGTAATACCAGAAGAGAAGGGACTAAAATATTTATTTAGAATAAGAAGAAATGAAGGCAACACCAAAATGCCCTAAACCTTGTAGGAGATAGATAATAATCGCCCTAGAAAGATTTACTGGTATATAAATGATTCATTTTTTGTTTTAATTCCTACAGCCCGAAGAATTTTATTTGCAAATTTCATAGTATCGTTGAATTTTACACACGATCTGTAAGAATAATTCCATCCACAATCGGCTTTATGCAACAAGGCGTTGTTGCATCACGTATCATCTTCCCAGGAAACTCCAACGCGCGTATATTTTATTCCCGGCAGGACTATACAATTATTAGCAACGATAATTGGGATCAATGTTGAGCACAGAATTGATCACGGTTCTCAAAGTCTTTCCCAGGTCACTACAGTGAGGTAAGCTCGTTAACTCTGCCACAGATCTGTAATTTTAGTGGCTATGATAATATTACAGAATTATTATATCATTATTTGGGAGATAAAATTACCACAGTCTAATGGTTACGAACTATTTCTATAGATCTGTAATTAAAGAGTTCTGCTTCACCGGTTTGTGTGACTATTGATTGTGATGACCACGTACAACTTATCTTCTAGGATTTTTTAATTCTCATCGCAGTCTAGAACTAGTAATATCTCTTACAGAATATGAATGTTTTGAAGTGGTACTCCTGGTTTGCGTCGTCTGTCATTAAACTGATCTTGAACTTAGAAAAACCTACCAGTACATCTGTGATAACAAAGCATTTTATTTTGCACTCAGTTGAGTTCTTCTCATCTATGGCTCTAAAAATTAACGAACGTGATTAAATTGGAGTAATTAGTAAGCTGTATCCAAAATTGTCAAGATTATAGAAGAAGTCTGTCTTTCTACTGATAACAACACAAAGAATTTCAGCTGCCTACTCTGTACGCGTATGTACGAAGAGATTACTCCTTGGAGAAATTTGTACACTACAGGAACTGTCTTTGCATCGGATGAAGTTATATATGATCGCGAAAAGTTTGAAAGGTGTTTCTATTTTATGTAATTTCAGTCCGAAGAAATTAATCTTCAGTTTTGAATGTATTTTTCGAAGTTAAAAAGAGTCGTGTTTTACAAAATATTGTTCTGATTGGTAAACAGAAAATCTTCCGCTACTGCAGCAGCGGACACCTTTCACATTTACTGGGAAAAACATTAGTTTGAACTTCTGAAACATTTTTAATGCGGAAGAATGTGGGTTTCAGCTCAGAACATCACAGGACCAAGCGATTTCGAACCTCCATTTCAGCAGATGTAAGAAGGATAAAAATAATTAATTATCCATAGTTTTACAATGGTATCCGGTCGGACAGGTTTTAAATTATTATTGTAAATGAAAAAGTACCTCGTGAACTTTCACCTAAGGATATAGGTACTGATAGTTGGTTCAGCTCGAAAGCTTGCATGAAACGTTTTATTTACTTTGGCGAGCTTCAATCAATAAATTTGATGTAAATATCCACATCATAGTGTTTCGTTTTTCTCATCGACAGATAAAAAGTTCATGTAAGAATGGAACCAATTTTTGATTTAAATTCGTCGCATGCCAAAGTTAATTTTTTACCTCCAAATATTACGCCTTTATTCAGCCAATAGATGCGGGAGAAAATAGGCTGCAAATATCAGTGCGGAAGTCATCAACGTGGTCATGTATTCTATTTAGATGATCTTTGAAAAAAGGTATCTACAAAATGAAAGTATTACAAGAAATCCGCTAAATGAGCTTCAGTAATGAAATTTTCGTTAGCCACTATTGATAATTGTTGATCCCCTAAAAATAATGCAGTCAAAAATTAGACTTCTTGGCATATGTTAGGAACCACAAGTCACGAAGTAGAGATACACCCCAAATCTTAAGTTTTTGAGGTCTTTTATGTGCATTTAAATCGCATGGATCAGCAAAAATTTCTATTTAATCTGTTTGAAAGTGATAAGGTAGATAATATACGGGCAAAGGATTCAAGAGATTTATACGTATCTACTGATGAAAGAAAAGCGTAGGACCCGATTGACTTACAGGCGGACATTATATCGCTGCTGAGAACTCATGGATGACACCTTTTTTTAGCATAAGGGAAACTGATCTCGTCAAATATGAAAGCAACGCTTGAGAGGTTACATGCAATTTTTCGAGCGTGGAAAGAGTTAATTCGAAAAACCGCAAATCGCTCTCAAAATCAAAGTGAATTTAATGTTGAGAATTGCGAAACTGAAAAAAATCAATAGAAATCTTTTCCTCAGTTTGCATACATCTGATTGGAGAGGAAAACCATAGCTCAGTCTAAATTAGTAGTTATAGAATTTGCATGAAAGAAAATATATGTATGGGAAAATCTCTTCTAAAAAATACTCTCCCTTAAACGTAACCGCTAGCAACGGGAACAGATCTGCATTAGAATGTATGAGTTCGATAAAAAACTCCAAATGTGTAGATGTTTCTTCTATCAGATTTAATCGAGGATCTTAATGTTGTGAAGGTACAATTTTTGGTCATTTTCTATAACAATAAATAATTTACCAAAAGTTCATTCCAAGAATTATTGTTATTCGAATTAATCTCTTCATATGATCGAAAAAATTAGAAAAATGTTATTTTTGAGGCAGTTATGTACTGAGTCAGAATATTGGGAAATGAAGAACAAACTGATGTGCTACATATGAAAGTGTGTACATTTTTGTGAGTACATTCACCAGAGATTTAGCATCCCACTGATATAATTTAATAATAGATGATTAACTAGAAGCTCTGATTTTCCCAACGGTACCTATTTTTCACTTCATAGAGTTTTCAAAAATGAGACATTTGTGGTGCCATAGGAAACTGTTTTCATTGCGCCCTATTTAAATTTAGAGAAAATTTATATTGGTTGAAATCGGACTCCGCATCATAAGTTATACATCCTACGTTTAGTGAATACTTCGGATTTATTCGAGAATAAGAAGGGGGTACAAAAAAGGAAAAGTTGTTAAATAGTTTGCAAACACAATATAAATTTTCCTTAATGATGTAGTGGAAATTTGAAATATTCTTGTATTTACCCGTAATAATTATAGACCACAGAAAAAAAGATGCTTATAAATTATAGCCGATAATTATTGTACGCCTGAAATAAATCCACTTTAATAGCATAAAGTGATGAAAGGAATGGAAGTGGATTCTGTCAGACTATAACTATAAAATCGATCGCGTTTACGCATAGTTTTCCGCTACATATACAAATACATCAGATTGTAAAGTCCTTTTGGAGTACAATATATGAAGAAGTCTTCTGTGATATATATGAATGGAACAGAGATATTATACAGTCTGATAACCCATAGAAGCGTGCATAAAATTTTAACAATTTCAAATTCTAAAGCAATTGCGCACAAAGACTAAATTTCAGACAGTCAGAGTATTTCATAGCCACTAAATTGCTTAGTCTTACTGTACGCCTAACAAAATTTAATTGATTGTCTGTTCAAGTCCGACCGTATCTTAACCACATGTTAAAAAGCATCTAGTCTTTTCCGAAATAGTCGAAAATATGCCCTCCTCTCATTCTTTGATCATTGCTGGTTGAGAAATTCTAATTTAGTCTGTTTACAATGGAATCAATATAAAATCATGGATATCAATGCTAATAATTGAAACAACATATATGTGTATTGCTGTAAAGTTCATGAAACCTTGTTTTTGATTATAAAATGTTCCATTAAAGCATCCTCTAGCAATTCAATGGGGAAAATATTCACCTCGAAAGTAAGTCAAACTAAATACAGCTTAGCCAAACGGTATGGGCCCAGGGAAAAAATGAAAGCGAAAACGAAAAAGGAATGGAGACTTTACCTGAATGTAAATACAGAAGGTCAATTTAAGAAAAAATGTGATATGAAAGAATGTGTCGAGCTTTAAGACTTTTAAGAAATGATCTTCTTAGAAAATTGTCATTCCAAGCTCCAAAATATGGCCCATCAAGCAACAAATTCAGGAATATTCAGAGATTTTTCTCGCATGCAGCTTTTTCAGCGCCAAGCGTTCTTAATTAGACATATTTTAGATGAATATCACGTATTGCAAGAGGAACTCTACTACAGAGTATAATTTAAGTACTTTAACCTCGGTTTATCTTAGTCACGGTGTTGGAAAAGAAGAGAGTCTCGTATTCGGGAAGTGAAAAAATCAAATATACGGAAGTAAACTCATTTCATAGTCAAGATTGAAAAGAAATGGCTGATAAGACTAATGTTGAGGTGGAAATATTAAATCCAGGATTTTGAGAGGGAGGATGAGTAAGCAGATTCTGAAGGTATAAGTTCTCAGCTATGTAGAATACATTTACCGCTACGATCATTAGTAATTTTGAAACTAATTTAAGCATGATGCTCATTAAAGCATTTGAAGATGAAGGAAAATTCAAAAAGAAATTTCCCGACACGAAATGAAAAATACAATAATAGACTCTGATGGTGTAAAACGACTAGAAAGAAGAAATTATAACCCACTCTTTTTAGCAAAATTCTGCAGCGCTCTGATTTAGAGGAAATAAACACTGCAATATTAAGTTGAGACTATTAAAGCATGGAGAATTCGTAATTTTCCGACTGGATTTTCCGACTTTATGCTTCCATCAATAGAAGTTTTCTCTCAAGAAGTGATTGCAGAGAGGTAAATGCTACATGAAGGGAACCAATAATCTTACATTATATCTGCTTTAATTCTATTCCGTTATTTTTTGACGAGATAAAATTACAGTATGAAAGCCGCTCCACGCGGAGATATTTTTTCGCAAATGAAAAGAGGTTTTAATTCCATAAATTCTAAAAATATACACAAAGCTGAAACCTCTAAAGCCATAGAATGGCTCAAGGAGTTAGATAGTGGTATTTATATGGATAATTTAGCCTACACAAATACCATAAAATTTGTTTAAAATATAAAAAAGTTGAAGTTGAGTGATACGAAACCAAGAGAGGTAGTTTCCATAGAGATTCAACTGAAAAATACATGCGGCCAGTATAAGGAGATTTTTTGGTTGATTTTGGGTTATCCAAGGCAATAAAATAACCCATATAATTTAACATTCTAAGGGCCTATCTTATTAGCCACTCTTAATTAGTGCAACATCAAAAAAATCTGAATTTTATGGGTGAAGTACGATCTAAAAACGAAATTACGCTACTGCATTAATTTTCACCAGAATATCAATTTTCTAGTTCAACAGGGTAAAATCCACTCCTATAAGGACAGGGAAGAGAATGAATTTCATGGTAAACATAACCAGTTCTACGATCCACCTTTGCCAAAAGTTCATTCAGAAAAGGTCATTAGTTAATCCCACTGCCAATAGTAATGAAGTTTAATGAGACGTGCCATATATATTAAACTAAATACCTTGGGCAAGAACGATAAAAAAAACATGTACCAAGTACTTAATTTGAGTAAAGATTTTAAGGTACAGAACAATGTACATCAACACATGTCGCGTGAAATCTAATGGAATTAGTATCTCGGTGTACAGGACACGAGCCGACAGTAGAAGAAATTTTACTTCATTGAGTATCTATCGTGTACACTGCAGGACTGACTATACGGCTAAGAACCAACCAGATGTTCCACGTCAGGCACGTGCATTGGGGCTCGCGATAGAGTCGCCATTGCAACAGAAGACCAAAGTGTGCAACTAATGCGCTGATATTACTTATGACCTCCGTGCAGGACCGCAAATTAGCACCACCATCCTTAACGCGAGCAATTATTTTTGACCTCGAATGGTATTTATCGAGCTGTTTTTACAGTGCTGCACTGAGATTATCACCGCTTGTGTTATCACATTGAATCAATGCGACATGAAAGTGAATATTTATGAACTTCTTATCAATTCCATGCGCAATAAGGTCAAGTATGTCCTGACATCCTCGGCTCATCCTTAAATCTAACGATATACTCACTGGATCAATTTCACACAGCTTGGGATCCATGATTCGATTCTAAATCTCTTCAGTGAACTTGGGATAAACTTCTTCGTGAAATTCGTACGGTCCGGAATCGATACACGTGGGTTGATGGAATGAAAGTATCGGCGAAAGTCTGGATGTTGTACGATAGAAAACGGTAGACTAGCTCTTGATACAAAAAGAACTAAGTTCATACTCACTTCTTTCGAAATTTCAGAGTTTGGGTTGTACTTTTGTTCGGGTTCGAGAAATGTGTGAACGGTCTTCTGTTTTTTTCGGGTTTGATTGTTCTGTTGGTTTGAGATTCTGAAATGAAATGAATTATTCCTTGTGATGATCATTGAGATAACGACGGAAAGAGTTGGTTGCTGCATTGGGATTGAATGATAAAACAAATTTCCTATCCCTCTGTTCCTTGATTCTGCTGTGCATTTGTCCGGATTGCAATCGATAAAAGCAAACTTTTGATTTTTGATCTGGTCGAAAAAGCCCAGGATAATGATTGATTACCCCTTGACTTGTTTCGTTCCCAAGATGCGTTTGCTTTATCAAGGACTTGTACTTTATCATCCGCCTCGAGTTGCGCCGGATCAATAGGAATCGGTTCCCAACTCATGTTGTCCGCTTAAGGTCGCTACAGGAATATGCTGGTTCTGCTTACGGGTTGTGCTGGGAAGTTGGGCTCGAGCACTTGGGATGTTCTGGTGACCTTCACACGATCATGAACAGCATTACAATGCGTAGTACATTCGTACATGTGTCATAATATTATTGAGGAGTACATTTAGGTGTATATGTTTCTGTGATTTTTCAAATTAGGGCAGGGAATTTAGTTTTGAGCTACTTGATGTACCGCTGTACAAGTACAGAATTACCTCTTAAAATTTACTGTTTTATAAGCAGGTACATGGCCCATGTACTTATTCCTGTACTATGTTCTTGTACTCCCGAAAGAAACGTCTACTGAAACCATGCTATGTACCTCAGGAAATTTTGTATATGCTTTTTTATTGCATTGTATTGGTGAATAGAATATGTTGTTGAATTTTTACACAAACTTGTGGTCAGCTGTAGCCCGGGAAGTGTTATGTTTGAAGGGAAGGAAGCTTGCCTCCGAGAAAATTTCTGGACGAGAAACTTGCCCCGAAACTGTTTTTAAGGGAAAAGGTGTTTGCCCATCTATCGATTTTTTAAGAATAAACCCCGCCAAGATTATTTTCTTTAGATTGACTTTGATAGCGATGGTTTCTGTGCGAAACAACACATATTAACTGGCGTTTCATTCTGTTTGAATGCATGAATAGGAGTTCATTCAAATCCGGCACTGAATCACCCGGATTCTTTACTACCTACACAGACATAGCCAAACTTCCGGCTACCCAAAATCTTTGCGCAATAAACTATACTTTAATGAAGTTGTGATACTACTGCAAGAGCATCGAATACCAATAAAACTCTCTTTCTCAGCTCATCTTATCATACCGTTCCCTGAACTCACTGGAGGCTTGATCGCACGATTGAAATGATAAGGGTGAACATCAGCCTCAGTGGAACTCTTAAGTCGCTCTATTTGGAGCCTGAAAGGGGGAAACTCCGGCTATATTTCCACGTCAGCTTCCTTCGTGAGCCAGCGTCTTAAAATGAAGAATACATGAGGCGTCCATTCGAAATAGTAGACAGCCTGTCACTACCCGCTTCAGTAGACTTTGGATTGAGTTGGGTATACACATTTAAGTGAGACGTTTACTTAGCAAGTGACTGCGAAAGAATAATTTAATTCCTTGGGAAATGGTACGTCTTCGGGTAAGCTCCTGATTGTACATAATTAGTGGGAAGTACGGATCTGCTACTATTAAAGCGAGTCACAATTACGATAGCGCAAATTTAATGGCCCAAAAGTTCGATGTCCCTTACATGTCCTTTACCTCCGACTGGAGCCTTATTAAATACAGGTCAAGTTGAATGACCTTGAAGTAGAATAAAATCAAAGAGGGTCGCATATTGACTAACCTAAATTATCGATAAAATTAAAGGGGTCGAGCCATCCAGGCACTTTGAATTTGGCGTGAGCATTGCGATTTACCCAAATTATAATCAGAAAACTGATTATGTGCGTCGTTAAATACAAACGCACTCCCTAGCTTCACGGGCTTGTGCACAAAACCTTACCATACAGTACCGCGGTGGCCGATTGCGAAACTTATAGAAGATTGAGCAAGTATGATACGTCATTATGACCTGGAATGCTTCACACAAAAAGGAACAGCAACGCACCTCTTTTGCATGCACACCCCAGGCTGGTACCATACCGTAATTATTAAGTAGCAATTTGGTACCAGGGGTCCAGTTTTCGGACTGCATACCGGCGATTATGGTATTACTCGTAGTCCGAGCACGAGCGCTTGTTCGTAATACGAGGAATAAATGCTGCGATTGCAGTCAAGAATAAATGGGAATAAAGTGGCTTGAACTTTAACAATAAAAATGGGACACAAAGGTTTCTGCGAAGCATGCGGGTAAGGATGGACTTGAAAGCACATTCGTAAAAGCATATGCTTGATAGCAATGATGTTCCTTCATCTGTGAAGGTAATTTGTAGGCTTCCGAGGGGCATGAAGGGTGTTTGGATGGTCCGCCTCACTGAAAAATCTGAAAGTGGGCTAGTCGGCCATTGCGTCGCGGTTGATGCGGTGAAGGGGATGCTCATTGATTCCGCGGAGGGCAGGCTGATCAAGTTGATGAAAGGAACCTTACAGCTCTGAAGAGCGGGTGAGGGGCCTGAAGAATTAGTGTTAGAAATGTAGGAGGCCTTGGAGATTCGAAACGTGTAGGAGAGAAAGGATCCAGTAGTAATGGTTGCGAAAGGGAACGTTACTTGTGGATGGCCCCATTCCTGTCTGTTTGTCGCGTTAAATACATTGTTCAATGACTAGGTTGATAGAATCTGAAGAGACAGGGTTTCGAATTGGCACTTGTTACACGGTTTGGTAAGTCCATCAGCAAGATTGTGAATGCTCCGAACAAAGCTGATATCGGAGATGGCGTGATCTTGAAAAGCTTCAAATTCCGCAGCAATATCCAACATGGTACGCTTTGCCGACGTCTGTGAGCCTTTTGAAATAAATTCGAAGGGAAATGGTTTTCGTGCAAAAGCTGAACAGGGGGTTGGCGTGGCAGAATTTCAGAGAGATCCTGGGAGATCGCGATTGCAGCACCGAACATATTCGCGAAGGCGAATATTTCACTTGACATCACGGAAAGAGTATTTTGGCAGCACTTATAGGACTTAAACGCACGAGGGACAGAAATTTAATGCTTTCCGGCCAGAAAAATAATGTAGCCAAGCTGTGTCGATAGACCAGATTGTTAGCAGAGCTGGCGTCCGAAAAACGGAGGAGATGAAGACTGCTCTTACTTACCTTGAAAACTTCAAGCTGACTTGATTATCGATTGCGTATCCAATAGCCTTGTTGAGACGTCGAGTGATAACATGTTTCTTATTATTACAGGAATCTTCGGTGACTTGTACCAGCTGAACTACCTCTAGACAACAGTCTGGGAGGGAGTTAGCAAGCAAAGAAAGCTTCATTCGGGCGGAGCGTAGTTGAGAAAAACTGGCATCGAGGGCCAGGAATTCATGCTCCTGGAGGTAGTGCGCCTAGTTTACAGTGAATGTGCCATCCTAGAGCGATCGAGTTGAAAAACAGTGAACTCCGTGGGAAAGGTGAAATGATAATCCGTTATAAACCGCTGATTCGCTCTATTGACAGCTGATTGGAAGTCTACGTATCTGGCGAGAAGTACGTAATCAGCATGTGCAGCGCTGAGCCCTTTCAGATACACATCCCGGATGACGAAGTACAATACTTGGTGAAGACGGATAGGCTTCACGCCAAGTTCGAGAAGGCGGTGATTGTCTATGGTCGCGTGTCGGAAGTCCCCAGCATTATACAGAAAGTAAAGGGGATTTAAAAGCTTCAAATATTGGTTGGGACGCAACTCGAATTCGGAGGCGAAATTTTTTATGTACATATCTGTCAAGAAGTGTTCAGATATTGGTAGTAAGCATGTAGGGCGCCCGCAGTCCACACTTTGAAGTCGTAGATGCATGCCAGAGCAAGTAGGAGGCGAACGTCTTGGGGATGGAGTGTGGTAGATGTGTGAACCAGGAAGTTTTTCATCCGATCGCAATTGCTTCCTATAAGGTAATGTGCATATAATTGATTTCAACATCCACGTTTGACTTGATGGAAAGAACGAAACGGTCTGGGAGAACGTTTCAATTCAGTAGAATTTATTCGCGTAAGATAAAATTGAATAATCCACGGTCGGGGAAACCTTGAGTTCTACACTATTGGCTTCTTTCACCTGCGGGGAAATGAAACGATCATCTGCAGGATTGAGAACTTCGGTAAGGAAAGTTTCGCATTCAACACGGGCATAAAGTTCGCCAAGAGCCAAACAAAGGTCGCAAATGAAAGAATGGGAGACGTCCTCTGGCGTGAAGTTGGTTTTCATTTTAGGCCAGTCTAAAGAGAATTACCTTGCTGGGAATCATTGAGTCTGATGAATGCGAGCTTCTCCTCAAAATCCACTGAGTCAGCAACATGAGGACCATTCCATTATCCGATGTGATTTTTCACTTGTTTATCACGGCAAACAAAGACCGTATCACCTCTTACACACAGTTGATAGCTTATTGGAAAGAATTTATGCTTCAAAGAATGCCTACTCTGATAGAGGCCATCTTGGAAGACATTTATACTCGGGCGAGCTCGGCAAGCTTGGATCTTTCATGGAGAGTAAAAAGTACAGGATTTCTCTCGGAAATAGGAATCCTGGGATACTCACTAAACAAGAGTATAGGAGAAACAAGACCTATAGCCCTAGCTTGGCGCTTATGGCCTTAACGGCGCATGCGAGAGCGAGAAACCCGTCAACGTGAGGGTGTTAGATTGTACGTTTCCGAAAGGTATTTTGGTGCGGCATGTGGTATCCTTCTTCCAACTACTAAGCTGCTTGATCTTCGATTTCAGTTCCTGAAAATTGAACCTAGAAGGCGGCTGCGATACGAATAAAATTTTCCCGAGCTGCTTACCTTGGTCAGTTAAGATGCGGTTTGGAGGCCTGTGTATATAAGGCTCCAACACTCGGTAAGTGTTTTCTAGACTGTCTCGGTCGACATGTTGGGGAGGAAATGGGTAGCACTAAACAGGATGCCTCCATCGACTATGTTCAGTAAAGGGTCTTGTTCGATGTACATGATATCGACATGTATGCGTTCATTGAACCGGTAGGTTCGGCGCCGATGGTGACCCGAATACTTGTTGGTGATGACCGGGTGCGTTGGCATGGATCACACATCTTGTTGATGTTCTGTAGAGTTTTCAATGTCTCAGGAGTAACTTAATCGGCGTTAGAACGCTTGAGAGGTTCATAGATCTTTTAGTCAGATGGGTGAAAGAAATGCCGGTGTATGCGCTGTAGTTGACTTCTAATAAAATCAATTTTGAAATTTCTCGCCCTTTATGGGGATGAAGATGTTTTGAACGCAACCTGGCAATATTGATGTGCCATTAGTCCACGTATTTGTGGTCGGAGCTAGGCACGTCAACAATAATTCGCTCCACCAGGCGATTACGTAAGGTACACGGGTTGAGCCACTCAGGTTCCATGGTGTCCGTACCTAGTGGCACAGGAACGTCTGTTGGGACAGTGTCGACAGTGACCATGAACGCCTTGATACCTTGGGGTGTGTTAACTGGAGGGAGACACGGCCGAGTGACTGGTAGAAGCGTCAACAAACAGAAGCGGTTTGAGGAGGGCTTGAATGGACTGGGCGGGAGATCGAGGGTAGAGCACATCCAATCAAGGTATTTCTGACCAACGAATAAGATTGGATCACCCATATCACACATAAGACCGTGAATTAGCTCGTTCCTATGTTGACGAAGAGATATCTGGACATGAAGAGAGTCGCGGGCCGCGAAATTTTCATTTTTGGCGGGAAATGCTGGGGTAACGGTATGCCGGTGCAAATGTGACACAGTCACATTTCCGTCGCCTAAACGAAAATCCTTGACATCGTGTCCGATTGGAGCATCAAGCGGATGAAATTCGGTGGGTGTAAATGGACTGTTCTTCTGCTTCATGCCGTCGGGAATGGAGAATTTTCCAGTGAGCGCAGGTTCGGTGGACTCAAGGGGATCTTGTGCATAGTCGTCGGGTTGGTTCAGAAGTGGGAATCGAGCTTCTCAAGGAGGTTGGAGGTATCACTAACCTCTGATTCCTGACAGCCATGGGCGAAGAAGGTGAATCAAGTTCGCTATTGATGAATTAAGTGAGGAATTGATCGTCTTTTCCCAGGTTCGACAGGAGAGCGAACATTCTTAATAACTTGTTGACGAGCGCAGCAATATTCGGGTGCCATGGACGCTTGAATTTGGGACAAAGGCCTGCGGAGCGAGCCTTCTGGAACTCATCACGAGTGTGGGCGGGTGGGCCAAGAGACGACATGGTTCGATTGTAACGGTTGTTGTCACGACGAGGAGGCGGGGTGGCTTCCGGTGTCTGTAGGGTCAATATCGGTGATGTTAGTGCCTAGATTCGAGCTCCCCTTGTCATATGCGTGGCTCTTAAGATTCTGAATGGATTCGTGGATCGACGTCAAAAATCTGTTTATCGTTTAACTATGATTGGTTATACTTTGGATCGGAATACGTGACCATTCCTGGTATTATGCAACAGCCTAGTGGAGATAATCGATCTTTTTCGCATCGGATCTGAGAATATTCGAACACTGTGGAGCGAGAGCATTGATACGGTCCACAAGCTTGATGAGCACAGTGGAGGTATGGGATATATCGTGTTCCAGTGTACTTTGACTTGTATGCGTCAAGCGTCACTGTTGTACGGCGTGACAGCGGCAAGAGCTGAAATGTTTTTGTTGTTTCGGTTTTGCAGTGAGGGAAAGAGAGATTTTCTAAGCTTACAGAGGAAAAGGATCTAAAATAAAATAGTAAGTAGAAAAGGGTGCCATTCATACATACGGTACGTACAGGAGACATCGCTCTCCAGTGAGGCAGGTTCTCAAAAAATCACACCTGGCGACGCAAGTTTAACATACTTAACGATTAGAGGGATACAAACAGGGCTCCATTGTGGACATGCCCAAATATTAGCCACAGAACGGAATCGCGGCCAAGCAAAGGGGAAGTATAAAAAGTGTACCTTTGGATGCCAATTTTTTAGGAAAGTATACAGCACCTTTACGTAAATGGGGTTTCAATATGCCTGTACATAACACGCGCGTGGTGTGCAGAGCCGGAGGGGTATAACAAGACACCATACTGCCACAAATGTAAGAGAAAGTTTACGTCTATCCACTATTTGGAACGCCATCTGCGTACTTTATGCAGCTCATAAAAATGCTGCAAAAAGGAGAACTTTCAATTACATTAGGTCATAAATTCATTTCATTAATGAGTATCTTCAACTAAATTAGAGTCGACCTTGAGTAATCAATTACAACTCCCTTCCCGTGTACCAAAGGAAACAAGAGACAAGCGGCACCCCACATGGCTGCGGAATCGGCCCACGTCTACAAGCTCAAGGCAGATCGCCTAGTGAGAGCTGCGTTTATCCATACCTAGGAGACACCATTTTCCAAACTTGGTTTTCCGCTGGTTTTGAAAATTGGAAAATATTTTTGCAATATTGGAAAATATTTTATTTTTTTCATATCGAATACAGTGATAGTAAATAGTGGAACAATATTTTTCAGAGGGCAACAATTTTCCATTTTTGAACCATCGAAAATAATTTTATCTGTTTTCACTGCCCCACATTTTATACTGTATTACAAGTGAAGCAGTTTGATGTCTGTCAGTTGATTTTTAATTTATCCAGATATAATTACTGGAATTAAGTTACCAGCAAATTATTATTTGGATTAATGCTCACTTGGAGAATTATTCATAATTATTTTTGAGCATAAATTTGGTTTAAAAAATCATCATACTGTTGGAATCATCTTTGTAGCTTTTCTACTCTGATCTGAAGTATAAATAGCCTTAGGATGCCAGAAAAATTTAGAAAGCCTCGGCGCATCAAACTATCCCCGTCGATCAATAAATATTGGGTTCTTTTTATTATTATTCTCAGTCGTATTCAGGTAATTTATTATTCATTTATTTGGAATTATCCATTTTGGATCTACGCATATCATTTATTTTTTGCATCATTCCCCTCGCTTTCAACCCCTTTACTGCGCCTGCAGGTCTACCTCCGTGGTGATTTAGATACATTTTGAAATTGAATTCCCACGATTGTTTTGTACGAAAGCAGCCGCCCTTTACTACCTTAGCCTTCGACACACCTCTTTCTGTTACTGACCGCCAGTGCCTTTTAATTAGTAAATCATCAAAGCTTTTCCATTCGCGAAAGAATTTAGGCGACAATATGGTTCACAATTGCAACAACGATACTAGAGCGTACTCCCAAGTTACGCAGCGACGCACTGCAAGTATCATAGCTTACGCTGTCAGTTTGGCACTATATTCCCTTCATAAATTATAAAGTAAAGATGAGTACATGAAGTAGACACTGACAATAGTCTAAGCTTACAGTTGGTGTCTACTATAGCTGGTTGATTCAAGGAATAAACAGATGAGCTAGCGTAGGTTCAAGTAATTCGGATCAAAAGGTTCCCCATTCCCAACTTTTAATGAAATAGTTTCCAAACTTAATTATAAATCTCTCCATTGGCGGCTGAGAGTCAAACTATGCATTCAAAGGAGATATATAGGGGGAAAATTGGGGTGTTTTAATGATTGAAAAATAGGTTAGCCTATGTTCGTACTGACTACTAGGAGAAAAAAGAAGAAATTGAAAAATCAGCGCACTAAGTAGCCTCTGAAAAGCCCAGTTTTTGTCCAATAATGGATAGCTGTAGCTAAAACAAAGCTCCTTTTTCATTTTTTTACTGCCACCATGCTAGTATCGGAGAAAATCGCATCCATGCGATGGCCTTTCTACTCGCTCGGTTGTCCTTCAGGATTTGCCACCGAGAACTCCTTTCGTGGTGAAACAACGCACACACAATGGGCTCCATCTCCTTCTCTCTCGCTGCAACAGCTTCCTTCGCAACACAAGCAGCTGCAGCGTTCCCCTTTGCAACCTTCCGAGCATCGGTCTCTTCTGCTCCTAGTCGCCTACCCCCTATTCGCGGCTCTCTGCCTCTCACGAGTCTTCAATGCATCTAAAACATCCGCACCAGTCAGAAAACAATCTGTTTTCATATTGGTGGTCCCTGATTCCATGATAAATCCCCAGATTTCAGTAAATTGGGGCTCGACCTATAATCCTTCACCAACCGATGGAAATAGGTGTAGGCATCCTCCTTATCATTATAAACTGATCATTTCGTTATATCAGATACCTTGATTACTTCAAGGACAACAGCCTCATGCACAGAGAACCATATACTACATGCCTTAAACCCTGATAAAATGTTACTATACGTAACAGAAGTTTTATAGACCGTTGTATAGACCGTTGTCAGTATTTCGAAAAGCCTATAAAATTCATGCCGCATTTCGAGATTTGGGAATATATCACTCGCTGGTGAATTTTTCCTCTTCTGCCTGCCTTGAACGGAGTAAAGACTGTGTACTCAGGCAACTGTGTGCTGTGACTAGTGTGAGATGGTAACCTAGCTACAACAAAATTATTTTCCAGCAATAATTTCAAACCAATGTAAATTAAGTGCGCACCGCAGCCGTCAAAGTTAAAATAGGTACTTACTTACGCAATCCTTTCATTTCTTTAATGAAACATTTGGCCCATTCAAATGAAATATCCCCATCCATTCCAGCAGGATCGCGGTATGCAACTTTTGCGTTATTGGGCAAGTAATTCATTGGCGTTTCCACAGTTCCATCACTCCGTTTTATCCATTCAGATTCCCTCCCTTTCAGAATTGCAACTGGGGTCCAGGCTGTGTCATTGGCAGGAAAAAATAGCATGATCGTGACGTGTCCTGTGTTAGAAAGCCATTTCAAATCCACCTAATTCGAGCGGCCACCGAGTTGCGCATTGACCTTCAGCCTAGCCCGAGAAGAGTTACTAGTAGAAAACCCACTCTAATCGATGTTGAAAACTTCCTCTGCAGTAGTAATCTTTTAATCCTTGCACAATTGCTCCAATCGATCAACATTGCGACCCATATTTCTGGGGCACATAGCGCCAGCCCTTAAGTTCTCTAGTGCTGCCCCTCGTTTATTGACAAAGAAGGGTTCCGACGTAAAAATCACGCAATAAACTCGTTTTCTGAGAGTTTTTCTTTCCATGTAGACTTCTCTCGTAGAGGAGGGGGGAGGAGCAAGCAGTATGTTTTCACTAATCCTTTGACGTCTTCTCGTAATAATGGCGTTCCATCCCGAGAAAACTGGAGACAGTTCTTCGCGATAAGCTCTTTCTCCCACACATTCAATGCCGATGCTCGAATAACTACGCGCCTCTCTGAGGTTTGTTGTGATGTTTCAGTGTGGTGAGGTAGACGGCACAGGACTTAGGAGCTTTGCGGATACTGCAATTTCCTTCCTGAATCTTAAGATGGGAGATTTGTGGGAGTTGTACCATACTTAGTGTGAGCATAGAAATGTTTGAGGAAAGTGCTGAGTGCTGGGGGCTATCAGAGAAGCCAAAAAACCACTACTCGGCATGAAAAAAATTAGCAGCTCGTTCCTTGGGGTTTTCATCAGGACGTTGGGATCCAGGGCCCTATCTGACGTCAAGTACCTCAAAAAAAGCCGTTTTCTGAGTCAGATTATGAATTAAAAATATTTATTTATACTTCTCGGCAAATTATTACGATAAATTTTAGGAGCCGATAAATAGCGTACACATTTTCGCGTGAATACAACCGACTACATCTTCCATGCATTAAAATAACCCCGAAATCCCATTAGTGTCTATATTACCGTTGTCCTCATATGGGGACTACTTTTGGCACTTCTTTCTTCAATACGAAACTTTTTTAACTCAGAGAATTTCTTGTCTTTCGCATTATTTCATGAGTTTAGATAGTCGATCAAAAACAAACTTTTCAAGATTGTTGACATCGGTTAAGGCTAGAGCAATTTTACCTCACCAACGTCGGCTCTTCGCAAGAAATTTGTGAAAACGACTTCATTTTGGAAGGGAATATAGTTCGTATTATAGTGAGGAGTCTCAGAAACGAATGCTCATGTACAGTAAGAATTACTGTACTGTAACTTAATATGAAAAAACTTTTCTGCAGTAAAAATTTCGGGCTTCCCAAAACATTTACCTTTTCCAAAATGTAATAGAAACTGCCTTCTTACTGTATGAGGACAAATTGTGCCTCACATGAGGCACTGCTATCACAGATAGACTCTAGGTGTGGAAAAATCACATTTTTAGATCCAAATTATCCAGTGTGATCCGAATTACCCGACCTTACACTGTGTGCTCCATTGGGGAAACAGTTGGCATGATTTAATCATCATCCGAAACTGGATTGCATCCCTCCATGATTAACGCCAGTCGCTTGCAATTGTACGCGTCCAGTTATAACCGTATCCACAGCAGAAAAAAACGACAAAACTAAACTTCCGTTTAATGGGCAGTCAAATAACCACCGTTGAGGTATGATGACGGCAGCCTATGGCCCGAAAAACCTCTTTGGGGAAACAGGCTATAATGACATGAAAACGTTACTGCATTAATATCGGGGGTCCAGAGCAGGAGCCTACTATGTTTCTAGATAAGTACTAACCGGGTCTTCCACGTCGCTACGTGCACGACTGTAGTTGACACGATAACGTTAGCCAGAGACGACCAGATTGTGTAACTAATGCGCCGTTAGATTCTCGTTCTGATGACTCCAACAGATGTATGCAATTTTTTCTGCGATGTCCGGGAGGAAATAGTCTATAAAGCGGATAGTAGCAGGGGAAGGCGAACCCTGGGAATCGAAAGCCAGCGGTTGGAAATCGAAGTTGGGGTTCAACCGTATTTTACTCATTAATTTTTCTTCAGTACTTGTACATGGCCACTAAAATTGACTACCTTTAGAGCGGAGGGAAATATCTGCATGTTGTGTGCTACGACCAATCGCTGAACCTGTCCAAAAGGACATAGCTGAGCTTTTAATAAAGCCAATTGGGAGCCTTTGTGAGTCTGGTACAAAGCGCAAACAAAAAGGGGTCAATTTTTTTCGTCGGAGTGCTTCTGAACCTTCAACCGGCTCAGTACTAGTGGCGCTAGCTGGAAGTCCGAGTTGGAAAAGCGGTGCACTCGATGTGTGTGAAACATTCAGTTAAAGACGGCTAACCGAGAGAGTAGAAGGGTTAGCGCCGTCCCAGTGCAAAAAATACACAAAGGGAAACGAACACAAACTGAAGCGCTCAGCATTACAACGCTGTACACACCACCGCAAAAGATCAGTCACTGATTATTTTAGAACCACACTCCTGGGACTATTTTTCGGAGTTTTGGTCATGCTAAAAATCCATTGCTGCACGTGAAAAGAGCACTTTCCAGCATCCATAACCTTCTCCATCATTCTAATACTCTTGGCTTTTGTCAAGCCATCGGCGATATTATCTGATGGAAGAATGAAGCCCAAATTTTGTACTTCTCCGTTATTATACGCCTTCCGCGTGGCTGTAATGTCGATAATAAACCTGTATTCAGTATTCAAGGACCCTTTAGTTACCGCATGGAATATTCGGAGAGAGTCTGGGAACATATTAAGAGGGTTTTTCTCTTAGAAATGAGATCAATATCCTTTTTCAACATAAGAGCGCGATCAAATGAATCCACGAAAGCATAAACTCTCCACCAAGAACTGACCGGATAACTCTCTTTTCTTTTTTGCTACTGTACTCCAGAATGTAAGCATTATGATGTCTGCCCGTCTGCATGATAATGAAACCAATTTGGCTACTGAGGTCAAAGTTGTTGCCAAAAGAGGAGTCTGCAAAACTTTCGAGATGTTAGGTCTCGATGTCCAAGGGGGTGCATTTAAGCAACTGGTCACGGGTCTTTTGCATGTCTAATCCAAGAGTTAAATTCGGGCGACTCTTTCCTTGTCAAATAGATCTTCCGTGACTTGCGCACATCGGTTTACGGCGAACGCCAAGTCGGGCCTTGTAAGCCCGAACCAAAAAGGAAGCCCGATGAAGGCGAAAATGTCTGTATGAGCAATCTTCTGAGAGTAGCCCAAGGGATTGAATGTATCCAAGTTGACCTAAAGAGAAAGAAGAGTTCCTAGGCTTTTTAGATTGTACCTGTAGTGCAATGGGCACTCACACTGTACCGCATCGGCAGAGCTGATTTTAGTGATCTTTTTTTTGATCTGATTCACTGCTAAACACAAGGAACTGTACTGTACAGTACAGTTAGGGCAATTTTCCTTTCTCACCAACAATTATTTTTGGTACTGAATAACCACCCGATGGGGATTTAAGTGCTGCAATCTGTAACACTCGGCCCCCAAATTGGACCTGATATCTTCGCAGGTGAAAAGCACCTATCGGGCCAAGTGTCGAATATACTTATCTCTAGCTTAGATCTCCCTAACTTGGCTGACCCTAACTCCACTCACCCCGCCGTCGTAGATAACCCTAACCTCGTTAACTAGTATTTATACCTACCTGGCTACTAGGGCCCAGAGTAGACAGCCACCCCGTGTTGGCTCTGAACTTGACTCCCAACTTCCGCCTTTGCAGAAACCTTGCCAATTGCAACTTTGGCATATAGCCACGTTTATCCGCCCGGTCCCCCTTTCTATTACTCCTCTCCATCCAATATTATAATACCCCTTTTGTTGTTTGTTTTGATATTTACTCACGCTTGGCGCCCCGGACTCCGGCGTCTAATACGATTAGGAACTTCAAAGTTGTCGTGGTGACAACATCCTTATCCCAAAGGAGATATTCAGCATAGCTGACCCAATAATACACTTTTTTTGTCCATTATTACACCCCTGGTGTCTACGGTTAATTGGAATTGATCTATACCAAGTTTCCAGCATTCCGCGGACCACGGCCGACCTTACAACGCGGACGACAAGTATACCGTCCAGCCGTCAAAGAAAAACCCCCGCTCTTCCAAACCAATTTCCCCTCGCTGTCGGCGAGGTGTGCTACTGCATCGCAGGGTGCTTAAAGAGAAAGAGATACAGCAAACAACCTGTGGGTCTCGTGTGTGTGTGTTGGTTTCTCTTTGTTGACAGTGTGCCGTTCCTAGACGAGAAGAACTGCCGCACCGCGCATTGCAATAAGTACCAAAGAACCAAAATCTTCGAAAAAAATTCTTTTATCACTGGTGTACAGTCCAAATGTGCAACGTTGCAGAGTACTTAAAATTAAGTTGTAATTGGGTGACTAACTTCGAAAAACATACGTTTGCTTTCGAACCGCTCTCCAATCAGGCTTTTGATCCTTTGCATCTCTTCACTGCTGCGAATAGCCACATAATCTACTTAAAAAGCAGCGAAGCCGTCCAGGTCTTCGTCATTGGTCTTAAAGTAAAAGGAAGGATCTCCAATCAGCAGTTTTATATTCAACTCCTCTATTGCGTGCCTGGGAATTGTTGAGGCCCAGTAGTCGCCGGCATCGGCAACAAAATACAGCGGACGAACGAGTTTGAAGGCGGAAGTCTCGTCAACGCCAAGATTCGCGCGATTCTGGCTTTGGTATGAGGTACACTTCCATGGTCATACTTTCCACACTTGAAGGTATGATTGTTTAATGTCCCGGAGAAGATAGAGAATGTCTTGATCGAAGCAATGGACACGACGAGTCTCGTTCAACTTTGCCTCAAGGTTAAATATGTTGTGTAAGCCGCTTCCTCTCCTTTTCCTTAAAAACCTGAGCCGCATACCTGGCTTTAGCCATGGGATTCGGGGAACAAGCGTTTTTGTAGGCGAGAACTAACTTCCCGCTGATAACGTTAGAATTCTTCGTTAGAGCGGAGTTATCCATTACGACCCACACAACACGCTTTCTGATGCCCGTAACCTCTCATCGTTTGGCCTCTCTCGAACTCTTTGTTGGACCGACGGGGATCCTTTTCATCAGGCAACTCAGTTATATGAACACCTAGTGAGAAGTCAAGCTCACCCTCCAGATCCGTGAGGGGGATGGAGTTGAAGAAGAGATGCTTAGGTACTTTTGCACGACATCCTCATACTCCAGGGAGCTGTAGTATTTATCTTTCCCGTGTCGATTACTGGTGCCATCAATGAGAGGGTCCAAAACCCTTATGGGGCCGAAACTGTCTCGGGATCTCCATGGCGTCATTGTAAGCAGTTGGCGGGAATAGATCAGGTTCATCGACTTCATTGTGCACGGGCGATCTGTTGCAAAGTTTCAATTTGTCAAATGAGGAGTGAATATGCTTCCCACTAATTTCCACACTAACCTGCTTACCGAATATATCGAGTACACGATACGGACCGCGCCATTTTCCAGACCCGCACTTCAGCTTGCTCTCTTGATAGACAAGGACCTCATTAACGATTCCGAGGTCGATGTGTGAACAGAAACCGGACGGCGGTGCGCTACGAAGACCCTTTCTAAGGCAGGACTGAGCCAACGAGGCGGGATGCTTTCTTACGGCGAATGTTAGGCCTTCATGCGTTCGATTTGCGATGCAACTCACATGGGAGTAGAGGGATACGAGGGAAACATCAAAGACCAGGAGTGTGGGAACTGAGGCATTCGGCCGACAGTGTCATTGATTGCTTTCACAGCACAGGATGCTATTGAAAACAATGTCGCCAGGTGGCAGGTATACCTTAAACCGATGTAAAGCAGAGCTGTGTCGCTGGCATGTGTCACAGGTTGCTGTATTCCTTTCCAGGTCTTTGAGCACAGACGGGGATACATTATGTGGGTCAACTCTCTTGAATAATTTACACATGCGCTCTACCTGGGGACTAAAGAAGTGCTTATGCAATCGGCGCATTACAACTTCTGTGAACAACACGTTGTAACTCCAGACAAAGTAAAGGTGTTCTTTCTTCCTTTGTAGCGGTATCCCCCAGCCATCGCTCTTCAAGTATACCTCCCAGTCCCCAGTTTCTATCACCATCACGTACTGGGTCCAAGAAAGAATGGAAAGTTGATCTATACAACCTCAGGTCGTACGGGAAGATACAGATCGTCGACGATTGTATGAAGACGTCAAGAGTTCGAATGCTCAGCTGTTTCTGCATTTAAACCAGAAACCAGATATGAATATGCTTTGCTTTGGCTTGAAAGGTATTCCCTGAGACTTGTAGTACGCTTTTGCCTAGGAAAGACCAATGACCGTTTTTGTCGCGGCTGAATCAACGCATACTCCATGAAATGGCTCACTATCTTCCATCACCAGATCCTCGGACAATACAAACACCTCTTCCTTGTTTTGATCTTCATCCCTATCCTCGCCACATCCGCATGACTCAGAAGAATCTGCTCAAAGATATCAAGGTCAGATGTTGGTTCAGCTTCTTTCACAAGAATTTCGTTACCATGTGATGACTGGTCCAGCTGAGTGACGAGTTCCTATAGGGCGTGGTGAGTGGCAGAGCTTTTGGTGGTATCTTTCTTCGAACAGCACTGGATCTTACGAGAGCTGCACGGGCAACGTTCAAAGGCTTCAGGCAGTCTTCAGCGAGCGATTCGGATCATCAAAACTGAAACAGCCATGGACCGTCAAGGGTTCGAACTTTTTGACTGTGAAGGAGGCTTCATCTGCTTTCCAGGGAAACCCTTGCTGCCTGTCTTTGTGTAGAGACCCGCCCCCGATAAAATACAGAAGCGTCAGATGGGTCCCCGGACAAGGGATAGGGTCCCCGACAAGAAAATGGCTGCCTTGTCGAGGAGGACAGCGATCTTGGCTTCATTGTGGAGCTGTAGCGCAGCCTCGAGCTCACTGTACAACATCTGGAAACTCAGATTCTGAGTCGCAATACGGCTTAGGGGCTCATGAAAATACAGCGTTGCACGGGCGATACGGCCGGCAATGATGTTGCGTAGCCTGTCATGCCGGTGTTTGCGACCGAAACCCGAAGGAAACGGTTATAACAATGTCTCTGTTACACCCCTTTGTAATAGAGACTTGTTCGCTGTGGCTATTCCAGTTCTCTATCACACAGTGGTGTAACAGAGAAACTGTATCGTTTTGAATGATTTTATAAATTCGAGTTTCCTTCAATGTTTTTATTTGGCGTGGAGCCCCACGTCATCGTTTTATTTATGTAGTTATATTCTAGATAATACAATTCTATAGTTACACCTCTACTTTCTAGTAAGTTCTACTGAGCTAGCAAAGTATAAAATTCTCGAGTAGAGTTATCGTACTGTCTATAAAAAGGGGGGCTCATCTCGATTCTTGTAGGAATCCAGGTATACCCACACACAATTTGCACCCAACTTTCTGAAATCCATCACCATCGCCTCTACTGTTCTTTTAGCAGCGCTCCGGCTGCTTCCCTCTCTGTTTCACTGGTAGCATCGCTTCCGCCGGTTCCGCTGCTTTTTCACTTTCGTCTTGCTCTAGTTCCAAGTTTTCTTTACACGTGTATTTTTTGGGTTGTTGAATTCTGGAAAAGTTTTTCTAACAGTGTTACTGTAAGCAATATCATGTACTGTACTTGTGGGCTGGAGTGCCAAGTACAGGAGAGTATCTGTTGGCTTGATTACCAGGTACTCTAAACCCCATTGTTCTACGCAGGTCGCGGTTACTAATTGGAGAACTAGGTAACTCAGACCTTGGGGGTGCAGCCTTGTCTGCGTTCTCTAGGTTATTCTGTTCAGGTAGCGTGCAGTCCTCACGAAGCTAATTGATCCTGTTCAGAATACTTAGACTGAACAGTTAGGCTTAACTGAGTTGCCTTAGTTAAGCCGTACTTCTGACCAAGTCCCCATTTGAGGGTCCCCTCACAGTATTACTATACAATCCTATTGAACTCGTTGGCTGTTTGCTAGGTGCACCGACTGGGTCACGGGTTCAGGTAACGCTTCATAGGGTTGACTTGGACTGAACGTGGACTAAGGGTTACGTGCTAAGAATGGGTATTCTTTGGTTATTCGCTAGCTTAAAGTCGGCTTGGAAGGCTTTCCTATAGGGTAAAGACACCGATCGCGGTCTATATAGTGGACTGGTGGGGATATCCCGAACGGATTGCTGAGTCACACCGGAGTGTAGATGTGATTAAAGCTGCTGGTGAGTCATTCTCTCGCGGATAGGGAGCCAACCCGTCGTCCAGGGACGAATCCCCTGCAGATTTCAACT
This sequence comes from Kappaphycus alvarezii, assembly GCA_002205965.3. Taxonomy (NCBI): domain Eukaryota; phylum Rhodophyta; class Florideophyceae; order Gigartinales; family Solieriaceae; genus Kappaphycus; species Kappaphycus alvarezii. The sequence goes on along the minus strand of NADL03000828.1, from coordinate 369,427 downwards.
TCAAGTGCTTGCATTCAAGTTTAGGTGTTGTTGTAAGGCTTTAAGTGAGAGGTTTGTTGAACATGTCTTTCTTCAAACCAAATAAGCCTGTGTTGTTCGATGGACTTGAGATGCGTTAACTGTTCGGTCATGGTTGCATTCAGTCGAAAAGTACTGAGACTTATTCAGGTGGGCCATGAAGAAGTCATCAGTTCCCAGAATTCTATCTTCTTTGCTTCGACATTCATTACGGAACTGCCGCAAACTGGTGGTATACAGTTGTGTCCGAGAATGTGTTCGCCTACATGGGAAGCTTTCAAACTCCTGGTTGAGGCAGAGTTTGTCCCCCAGGACAGTGTCATTCGAGCTCGCGACAAACTTACCAAGATCCGCCAGAAAACAATTCTGGCAGCGTACCTCTCGGAGTTCAGGAATTTGGTTATCAATATTCCCGGTATCAGTGAGTCGGAAAAATTAGCGCGGTTCTGTGAAGGTCTAAAACCACATTCTGTTGGAGGTTCATAAAGGGAACCCATCCAAGTTTGAAGCTGCGACTACTATTGCTATTAACGTTAATGGAGCATTTTACGGTGCAGGTTTCTTCACTGGCAAAGGTTCATTTCACACCAGTCGAAATGCCTCAGGTCGTATGCCGATGGAGATCGGAAACCTGGAACGTAAAAACGATGGGCAACGTCAGAAAGACTTGATGGAGAACCGATGCTTTACGTGCCATAAGGTGGGATGTAGAATTGAAACACAGAAAAGGAAACGAGAATAAAGGTAACAGGTGGTACTCGCATAGTGGCGAACAATACACAGGCAGGACTCAGTAATGATTTGAATGGCTTTGACTCGGAAAACTAGTTGGTCCACCAGACTTGGTGAACAATCAGGTGAAACCAGTAGTGAGTGTGAACAGATGTCCCAATAAGCAGAGTTTAACTCCTGTGGACATCAACAGAGCCAAATTCTCAGAGGACAGGGAAAAGTCGAGAATATCCGAAGCCGAGTCTAATGAAATCACGTCTAATCATGATGACAGCATCCCCACTGATGGGCCTTACCAGTTGAACTTTGGTAGTACTTGAAGGTAGACTGAATGGAATAGCATTCAAAGTACTAAACGACGATGGATGCAATACAAACGTGGTTTCAGCCGAGTTCCTGAAGCGAAATAGAACTTGTTTGAGATTCGGCGTGAACGAGTCATTGTTTGCCATTCACAGAGGGAGTTACTGAGGAAGTATCTGAGATCATTTCCAACGGAACTATTAAGTTAGGCGAACATACATATACTTCTAGTTGGGCTGTGTCCCAAACCAGGTATGATGTTCTGTTGGGAATGCCGTGGCATGTTGCCCACAATCCACCTGTCGACTATCGGAAACGGATTGTATGGTGAATGATGCTTCCATTCCAGTGATTGATCCGATGAAGAAAACCGTATTGATGTGTCCAATTTGGAGTGAAGAAATTTAGACGAATGCTGAGGCATGGGGGTGACTTCGAAGTATTTCAGTTACTTGAAGTTCACAGTATGAGGAGAGTAACAGATTCAAAGTTCAATGGAAGACTGAGCAGATTACTGGATAATTTTAAAGAGGTCTTTCAAGATGAATTGCCGAAGGGCTTCCTCCGATTCGATCAGTGATCATGAGATCAAAGTGGAGGAAGGAGCAAAGGCACCTCATCGACCTTTATTCCAGTTGTCTCCATCCGAACTTAGGGCAGCAAAGAGTACGTCGAGTCTCTTTTGAGGAAAGGGAAGATCAGGTCCGTAAATCACCATATGGAGCACCACTTTTCTTTGTGAAAGAAAAGGATGGAAACTTAGAGGTGTTGTCGATTATCGCGCTTTGAATCGCATCACCAAAAAAATAATGCTCCACTCCCTCGTTCTGATGAAATGTTCGATCGACTTGGAGATGCGAGATTTTTCTCCAAGCTTGATCTGAAAACGGGATTCCATCAGATAAGGGTGAAACCAGGAATCGAAAAGACTGCGTTCAATACAAAGTATGGTCAATTTGAATATCTTTTATGCAATGGGACTTTGCAACGCTCCTGCTACGTTCCAAACTTTGATGAACCAGATCTTCTAAGATTGCATCGATGCCTTCTTGGTTGTCTATATGGATGATCTTCTTATATTCAGTAAGAAGAGGAAGAACATTACGAACATCTGGAAATTGTATTAAAGAGACTTAAGGATCACAAGCTGTACATCTCTCCGAAAAAATGCTCTTTCTTTCACACTGAGCTGAGTTTTGGGTTTAATAGTCGGGAAGGACGGCATTCGTGTCAATCCTGAGAAGTCGAGTCCTGCAAACTTGGCCGAAACCTGAATCTCTAACGGAGTTGAGAAATTTCTTAGGTCTAATATAGTTTTTCGTAGGTTCATTCCGAATTCTCTACAATTGCTGCACTCTCACAGATCTGAAAAAGAAAGGTCGAGGTATAGGGAAATGGGATCAACAGTGATAAAGCTTTCCAGAAGCTAAACTAAGCGATGTCATTGGCTCCAATCTTAGTCGCTCCTAATTGGAAAAAGCCATGTCATGTAGTATGCTTCACAGCTTGCTGTCGGTGGAACTCTAACACAGTTGGATGAGAATGGAAGGATCATTAATTTCTTTTATTCAAAGAAACTTTCACCGCTGAGTCGGACTACACTGCAAATGACAGAGAGCTTCTGGCTTTGATTAATTTTCTGGGAAGATTCAGGTGCTATCTTGAAGGTTTGAATTTGATATTTTCACAGACAACCAGGTGCTTAAGAGCTTCTTCACAAAACCGAAACTGAGTCGGAAAGAAGCACGTTGGTTGGAAACTCTCGGTGACTTCGGAATCTTTCCATCGCAATGAAGCCTGGAAAATTCACGTCTTGGGAGACAAATTATCTCGAGCCCCCGCACGTGACGAGAGGAGATCGTGACGTCTCAGTGAATGACGTTGAAGTTCCTTACCTTGATGTTGATCAGATCATTCCTCGGTATGATGACGACCAGTTCTTTGGTCCAGTGGTAAAAGCCATGGAAGGAGAGTGGCCAGAGGATATGGTTCAGAAGCAGAAACTTGAAAGAATTCTGCCGATGTTCCGAAAAGATGGTTCGAGGCTGTTTTACAATGGAAAGTTGTGCGTACCAAGAAGGTCAGTTTCGGATATTTTGCAAATTGCTCACGACTCGAAAGTTGGTGGACATTTTAAATTTGCGAAACACTGTCCAGATTAGATAACTTCCATTGGAAACATAAGAGCCGGGATGTTCGAAAGTATTGTGAAGGATGTCTCACGTGTCAGCAGTATAAGGACTCTAATCAAAAAAAGTTGACTGATCCAATGTCACTGGAATTGCCTGACCGCAGATGGGGATCATTAGCTACAGATTTCATTGTGAGGCTACCCTGACGAGGAGCGGTCATGATGCGATCACGACTTGGGTTGATCGACTTACTCGTCGAGTCCATTTTCTTAAATCTAAAACATCAGATACTGCTGAGGACACGGCTCGAGACTTCTTCGCGAACATATTCAAGAACCACGGGTTGCCTGATGATGTGACCTCAGATAGGGACAGCAAGTTCATTTCAAAGTTTTGGAAGACACTGATGAATCTTTGTGGGGTGAAATTAAGAATGTCTACAAGTAGACACCCACAAACAGATGGCGCTTCTGAGATTATGAATAGGATGATCGAGAACTATCTCCGGTTGCTTTTGCTCGTATCATCAGGATGACTGGGATGAACTACTTCCTTCTGCAGAATTTGCATACAACTCGGCTGTGAGCGATGATCTGGGTATGTCACCATTTGAGCTGGACTTGGGATGGACACCTAAATCGCCATTGGACTTCTTGGCTAGCAGCAGCGTACCTCTTCAGAGTGACTTCCGTGCCAAGCTCAAGGTTTCTCTTGAGCGTGCGCAATTTGCCTACAAAGTGGCAAAAGCTCGGCAAGCTGCATATGCTTCAAGGCCATACAAGGTTCCAGATTATAAAGTCGGTTCAAAGCTATAACTCAATCGTTCGTTGTTTACGGATGTTTATTCTAGGTCTCAGGATTCTAAAAGGCTTGATGCGCGCAGATATTGGCCATTTTTTTAAGAAGCTAATTGGTAAGAATTCTGTACGACTTGATCTCGCCGCCCATTTTAAAATCCATCCAGTCATTCATATCATTCACACCACACCACATTGGAGCGGCCCGATGACATTGCTTTACCCATTTCTCCTGCACTTGCACCGCTTGAGCTGCCTAATGGACCAGAATAGGAAATTGAGGCTATCTTGGATCACAAAAAGGTTGGACCCGGCTTCAAGTTCTTGGTTTTGATGCGTGGTGTGCCATGTCATTAGGCGGAGTGGCAACCAACAAAGGATTTTGTTGATTTTAAGGAAGATGGATCTCTTGTAGTAACGGAAGCTTTCCAAAGTATATTCGGAAACATAATATACTCCCGCAGTATCATTGACGAGGACGTCAATAGTCGGGGGGAGGGAATAGTGTAACAATGTCTTTGTTACACCCTATGTAATAGAGACTTGTTCGCTTTGGCTATTCCAGTTCTCTATCACACAGTGGTGTAACAGAGAAACTGTATCGTTTTGAATGATTTTATAAATTCGATTTTCCTTCAATGTTTTTATTTGGCGTGGAGCCCCACGTCATCGTTTTATTTATGTAGTTATATTCTAGATAATACAATTCTATAGTTACACCTCTACTTTCTAGTAAGTTCTACTGAGCTAGCAAAAGTAAAATTCTCGAGTAGAGTTATCGCACCGTCTATAAAAAGGGGGGCTCATCTGGATTCTTGTAGGAATCCAGTACACTTCGCACACCCTTTGCCCCAACTTTCTGAAACCCACTACCATCGTCTTCACTGTTCCTTTAGCAGCGCTCCGGCTGCCTCCCTCTCTGTTTCACAAGTCAACTTCGTGGTCTCCTAGCCTGTCCATGGGTCGTTTGCAATGCTTACAGTTCAGCAGGAGGGAGTCATCGTAGACAGACAGTCCAAGTAGCGGCGTACCATGGTCTTCCAGTGTACTGCCGACACTTCCGTGTCGATGGGATGGGCGAGGAGGAATGCGGCGCCGGGGCCTTTGCGGAATTCAAGGCCGCCTATCCGGTTCCTCACTGCGGCGACGGTGTGATCGTTTGGATTTGGGCAACGATAGGGGGCAGCGAGGGAATCGAACGATAGAACTTGGAACGGGAAAGGCCGGTCGCACTGAGGACCGTCCGAGAAGTTGAGTGTGCGACTTGCAGCTTGCGGTCGAGACCGTGATTCTCGTCTCGGCAGGTGCATTCCACTGTGCCACCTGCTGTGTGTGGCCTTCGTGCGAGTAGCCAACCTGAAGGACGACACCATCGTGACGTCGCAGGCGAATAGGCGAGATTGCAGCAGTAGGGAGTCACCCAGGGGAATTACTAAAATATCCGCGGGGCAGAGGTCCGTCCCCGGCATAAGGAGCGGTGCCTCGAGTTCCCAGTCGCGTCCCGCGGCCCTCATGACTAGCGTGACCAAGGCGTTTCAGACGGAGTTGTGTGCCAGTGGAGACAACCGAAACCTGTGGGGCAGAGGTCTGCTAGGTGGTCGCCATGGGTATCCATGGGCTCATGACAGTGCCGGCAGGACGGGCCGGGGTTGGGGTACACAGGTAGGCCGATGTACCTTTGCAGCATTACAGTTCATTGCCTGTCAGGGACTTGATAGGAAGAGGGATAGGCATCAAAGAAAGCGGTGGCGGGGTTTTGACGGAGGTTCTGGCCACGGATGCGGAGCCTGATGTCCTCGTCGCTGTTAGGATGGGGGAGGGTTGGCCTCCCAGTCCACTTCACGCCACTGGAGATGGGCCCTCGCGTCTTGCTGGAATCTAGTTAGTTTGCTCGTTTGGCTTGGGTGTTTTGGGGCGATTCAGCAAGGCAATGGGGCCTAGGGCTCCCAGGGCGGCGGGATGGGAGTGGCCGGCGATATGGCCATCGAAGGCATGAAGGAGCGGGCGGGCTTTATCGAGGAGAGAACGCCGGTCTCCAAGGCACTCAGACTACAGGAGGTACAAAGTCCGGGAGCGGGAGTATCGGGTGGTGCATTCGCAAGCAGGGGATGAGGGGGCCTACTTCGGAAAAGCCACGTCCACCAAGTCTGATCAAGAGGCAGGCTTGGGTCCAGGCTGGGTGGGAGAGGGGAACTCATAGAACTTATGCTATTGAACTTCTCATAGAACTCCTGTTGCTGAGAGTCAAAAGCGGGCACAGGATCCGACACATGATGGAGTTCCGACAGGCGAACTCGTACAGCAGGAGGCACACGGAAGCATAGCGGCGATGCCTATAGAAGCGAGCCGGCGGTCGCGGATAGGGTGGAGCTTCTCGAGGGTCCGACAGGACGCAATCTCGAGTAGAAGAACTCTTGCGTGTGTTCGCGGGTGCCCATGGATGCACCGAGGAGCTTAAAGCTATGGCGGGGACATTCCTGTAGGCGGGAAGTCTGGGAAAAACTCCTCGCGAGCTGTGAAAGTGTGCGAGACCAATGGATGCGCGTTTGGCGCATGTCTGGGCGAACCTCAATGGAAGAACGGTGTTGCAAGAGTGTAGTGAGGGCTCGGTGGATGCATCCATTGATGTCCGGGTCCTACGCAAGCTGAAACAAAAGGGGCTGGATGGTACGGGAGAACAGGACCATGCTCGCCTTCACCTTGTTTGGTTCCCTACGCGCTTAGAATCCCGGCACGCACACGTGTGGACGAGGAACGGTGGTTGCGGGCGGCCACAGATCATGTTGAAATCGTGCGAGAGTCGGCGTGTGGGCAGGTAAGAGGTTGGGCAGCGACTGCTTGTCGACGCGGTTGAACGTGAGGCAGCGATGACGGTGGCGGCATGGGGAGCGTGGGAGAGGCGATGGTAGAGCTGCGTGTGTCATGCAAAACAGCATCCATCCCGGCCTTTATCCCGATGAAAAGTGTCGGGTGCTGATGGCAGTCTTCAAAACTTACCGTTGGAGGGCAGAGAACCCATTCTTTGGCTCTCGGGAGTTTCGTTGAGGCCCGGAAGGCTTGTGGCGACAATCGCCCGGCGGAATGTCTTCACATACTGCGGCATGGACTGCGTCTGTCAGCTTCTTTTGCGATGGTGGATTTGAGCAACAAATACTAAACGGCAGTGGTCAGATTTGCGGCATATGGGTTCCATAGGTTGAACGCTGCTTTGGCTTCTGGATACGTCGCCAAGTTGACTAGTGCTGACGCGCATCGCTCACATAGCTTGTTTGTCTGGGAGCTATAGGCGAGTAAGGCAGCAGCGGCGATATCCTTGACTGAGGAGAGGCCGATCCCGAGGGTTGGCTCCTTGGCCTCGATAGGCTTGCGGGGCAGTTGTAACTCCTTGAAGACTTCCTTGTCGAGGATGCCTCCTACACCTTCTGATTGCATGTTCCATGAGCTTATCAAAATACCCGGCTCCTTGTTTTGTGCAGGACGACGGGACGACCCTGAGGAGATAGCCTAACTTGCATACGCCAAGCAGTTCTGCGAAGTCTGAAAGGAGGCCTGTGCGTCCTGTAATTCCATAACGGCCTGCATAAACGGCCCCAGAGATTTCACGTGGTTGGTAAAGTATTGCCTCATGAAGTCGTTCGAGCCTAGCGGCGCTTTCAGGACAGCGGTCCATCGCTATACTCCTGTTGGATCTCTGCTGGATACGCGGCTTTGACTGTGGCGCTTGGAGTTGTGGGCCACCATGTCATACACTTGGGCACTTGGGGAGTTCCAGGTACACCAAGGCGTGTTGCCTCAGGGGAAGACAAAGTTGCGATGGCTTTCAAGAGAGCGTCGTGCTTGGCTACTATGTGGCCATCATTGCGATACCACAGCTGAAGGAATATGTCCTGTACCTCCCTGTCGCCCTCGGACAGCGACAGCACGTCTTGTATCTTGAGTTACGGAATGGAGGACTGGATCGAATAAGAGACCGCCGAGTGAATCCCCTTGCTGGGTGCCAATACGCTACGTAGGTATCAAAGCCTGCCCACAAGAACGCTGGATAACTGTTATTGCAGTACATTACCCAGCGCAAGAGCTGTGGAAAGTGGGTTTCAACGGCCTCGAGAAAAGACGGCCGGCTGCAAAGATTGAAGGCATTCTTAGATCTACTAACAATAGGGCAAAGTCTGATGTGTTTCCAAGCGCGTTCACCATCCCACGGACTCTGTGCACAATGGTATCGGCCCCCGCACTAGTGGCAATGCCCACTTGTGTTGGTCGTGTGTAATTCGCCGTCTTTTGAGAAGATTGCGACATTAGGCAGCTGCTCACCAATAGCCGCAGCGTCTCGCCCACAGCGATGGGGAACACACCTCAGGCGCTGGATCGTCCGGGCAAGGCTACGCGCGGTGTTCGTCCGAGTGTTGTAGCTGTGTGCCATGCAATGGAATGTATCGCCTTGGCGCCGTACTTACCGTGCATTTCGGGCACTTGGGAGTACGAGAATCCGAAATGGCCGCTTATCGTTGGAACAAGTGCCTTTGAGCGTATATATCGATTGTGGCAGCTGCAGTACCAGTAACCGAATTGTGCGACGTGCTGCTTAAGTCGACTGCGCTCACGCTTCTTCAGCGTCCCTAGCTTAGACCCAGTGCTGTGTGCGGTGCGAAGGTGGGCCAGGAGCTGGGCGAACGCTCGGATGTTTGGCTTTGCCTGTGGCCAGAGCGGGCAGAACCCTGAGCGAGGTAGCCGCCTTGTCGAGATGGTGCCCGCTATTGGGCGTGTCGAAAGCCATTTCCCGTTGTTCCGCTCTGAGGGCCGTGGCGTAATCAGGTTGTTTGAGGACTCGGGATCAACTGTGCTGTGGACGAACAACTTCTGAGGGATGTAACCCTTTCTTGAGTGGTGCGGAGGCCATAATTTTGGAGAGATTTTGATCTTGACCAACATACTGTACAAAGGGGGGGAACATGGGGTTGGTTTACTGTGGGGGTTCGCAGGGCTGATATCCGATGGAAGTTTCCGGCAAAAAGGAGTTGAAATTACGATGTGTATATTGTCCCTGACATGAATTCACATGTAGCAACAACCGATGCGCACCAATGACACCTAGTTACCCTCTCCTCACCTAGGTCCAACTTCTCCCGGTCCAACTTCTCCCGGTCCAACTCGTCTGAGAGAGCAACCTCGTAGCCGACATCGCCGTCACCAGAGTTGAGATCAGACCAGTCCATCCAGGAAACCGGCACCCACAGGTGTTCGGTTCCGTACGGTCCCTTCAGCTCTAGGCCAGTGGCTACCTCCACGCCGACAGCGACTTCCGAAGAGAGCAGGTTGGGTGACAGTTCCACGCTCGTAATAGTCTCTCACCTTCGCGCCCATAATACGTCTGCCCATAGACGCTTTCGGGGTTTTGAGGTGCAATAGCGGCTTCCATGGAGGAAGAATTTGGCTGCGCGTCACTGATAAGTGACGGGCTTGAGACGTTCGGTAGTCGTGGAATGACTGTCGGCCTGTTCGTTCGGGGGACGGAGGCCGCGAGGTCCGGACCGAGCGTAGGCCATCATAGACGGCAAACAGAAGGTCCCGGAGGGAGCGATTGAGACGGCGGCAGAGGGCCTTGGACGATTTCACATGGGGAAGGAGGTCGGACAGGATCGCTGTCACTACGTGACGAGGCCGAAATCGCGCCAAAGCCCCGTCCGGTGCATGTGGACGAACCGCAGTAGTTCGATCACAAGCTGCCGGACATGAGACGGCAGGTCTGTCAGGTTGGGTTCGGGTTCTTGGATTTCAAGCTGCAGCGCCTGATCCAGCCGAGGGAAAACCAACCTTAGGTAGAAGAACGAGGAGCTAGCCGGTTTGAGGTTTCGGGGTACCAGTGACCAGGCGTCCTGCACCTTTGCGAGGGGTGCACGGTCTTCATCGTAGTCCAGATCTTCGTCCCAATCGTCTATGTGAATGGCGAGATCCTCAAACTCTTCGCCAGAGTCGGATCCCGACTCTTCTCCACAATCACCCATTGTCCTCGATGAATTAAAAGTACCAGAATAGAGGATAAAGTAAAGATGATTACACAGTACTGTACTGCTACAAAGTACAGAGTACTGTACAGTACAGTTTACCGATCAGACTAGGCGCTGGGGATCGGGTCCCGAATGGCGCCATTCTTGAGCCCCAGCATCAAGAGTACAGTGCCAAACCCCGTTTTCATCCATTTGTAATGCCAACCTTGCGAGAGATGATATTTACAGTACGTATTACTCTCATGCTGCAGGGTACTGTAAGGGTTTCAATTTTTAAACACAATCGGCCGCGAAAATGCAAAGCGCCTCAAAATTGTAAAATGCGTAATGCATGTCTAGACTGCAACTTTTGTCTCCCTTTCAACCCTTGAAGACGATTGTTTGCGCATCTTCTTCAAACCCACTTCCTTTTGACCGTTGACACCTCTCCCCTCTGCTCAACTTGTAGCTCTTCCACTCAGACTTTTACCTCCAAACCAGGTCTCAACTGCACCTCAAGCAAAGAATGGAGGACCATCCCCTGCTCGCAAGCCCCGCGATGCACGTATCGTAGAGGCAATCCTCAAATCAATGGGTGTGGACAGCTACGATCCCCGGGTCGTCAATCAGCTCTTGGAACTTCTTTACCGCTACGTTTCCTCCGTTTTACTGGATGCCCGTGAATTTGCGAGCATGCCGAAAAAACCGAGATCGACCTCGACGACGTTCGCCTCGCAATTCGAACCAAATGTTCCTTTTCCTTTACTCAACCCCCCCCGTGACGTGACAATGCGTCTCGCTGCCGAACGCAACTCCATTCCCTTACCCCCCGTGGATCAACGTGCCGGAGTCGCACTTCCATCGCCTGACGATCAACTCACTGCGCAAAACTACCGTGTGATTCTAGATGCCCGCAATGCTGAAAAGAACCCACATCCTGTCCAAAACGCCCGCGACTTGTATCTACCCGGGGCCTAATAACCCCACCACCCCGATATCTGTCAAGACCCCTGATCGATCGCCCTCCTCTGCCAAGCTCTCAGTCGCTCGAAACGGGCAATCACCGGCGCGCATGAGCATTGACAGCCCGGTCAAACCTGCCCCGAAGCGTCAGAACTTCTGCTAGGGAAACAGTCAGGGCCATCCGCTGCATCTCCAGCCAAGCAAAATGTCCAAGGAGGGCTCGACACACCGCTCACTCTTATCGGACGTTCGCCCGCCATGTTACGCTCGCCAGTGGCAAGCCGCTCGCCAGCTGTCCAGCTGTCGCCTGCGGCTAGGCGCATGCGGGAGGGAGTACCTTCCCCAATTGTTGGGCAGTCTCCAGGCGTATTACGCCCCGGCCGGCGTAGGTCGGTCACCCCGCATGGGTGGACAACTGGTCGCAACAGCCAAGAGCCCTTTATCAAAAGGAGGCTCCGCTGCCGTTACAGGCCCTAACCCGTCTGGGCAAACGGACGAGGTGATAATGGTGGATGTGGATCCCCCTCCGCTTGCATCAATTAGGGCTGGGGAGAACGGAACTCAAGACAGTGGAGCCGTCAACGCTTTGGTAACAACTGAAGGGAATTCGAGCAAGTCGGCTGCTCAGCCCTCACAACTCCGCCAAATAGGGGAACGTGCGTCACGACTCTATTCTGGGATTATCGTGATAACGATTGTCGTATTTTAGATTTTTTTCCCAGATGTCGACAGACTGAAGGTGTTCTGACTAATCCCAACCGCAAGGAGAGCAGGGCTAGTCAAGGGATACTGGAAACAAAGTAACAGGGCCTGGCCTAATGTAGTAGGTGTACCACCAGGAGACGAATAAAATGCAGTTACTATGCACAAGTGGAGTTGCGCCGTAGACTATTGGTCTTTCTTTTCCTCTAGAGATCCCTCCGCAGCCGGTGTCACGTCGATAGTCGGGCCTTTTGATCCTGCCTTTGCCGGTTTTCATCGACCGTCTCTTCCTCGGTGTATGCTATCAGCTGGCTGAACTCCTTCCGGACAGTTGCCATTATCATCGCAGTCAGTAAATTGGCGGGGACTAGATATAAGAGGGCAGGCTGCGCAGCCTCGAAAACAGTGAGTGCAATGTAAGTTGCAATGAGCCCCCCACATAAGACAATACAGCGCCGAAGAAGTAGGGCAACCGCGAAGGGATGGGGGCCGCTATGCTAACGTTTCGAAGATCAAATCGCAGCATGAGAGCCACAAAAAGGCCTGGGATCACAATATCACCAAGCCCAAGCATGGAGCAATCCTCCGGCCCGGCGCCAACAAAACGGGGGAAGACAAGCTTAATGGGACCCTCGAATTGCTTGGCGACAGAAACCATGACATTTGACCCGAAAACACTCTTCGAGCCAAACACCCAAAATACATCATAGAAAAACAGGCCGCTCAAAAGGACGGCGGCGACCTGGAAAGAGGGAATTGCAAGAAGATCAATCGCTGAAAGCCCCAGAGCACATGCTAGTATGTTGTTCGGCAACCAGCTCTTCGTTGTGTAGTACCAGTACGCCATTGGGGAAGCGGGGACTAGGCCGATGATGTCCGATCCGGTAAACGAAATGTAGTCCTTATGGCCGAGTTCCCTTCGTCATTGCTGCGGGGAAGCCGGAATCTGAGAGATGAGAGAGCCTAACACCCCGCTCAAGGCTAATCCTCCAAAAGTAACGCCATACAAAGTTAGCAAAAACGACACCCATTCCTTGGGCAAGTACTTGAATGCTAGATACATGCCGAGTAGCGCCCCTGATGCAACCACTGGGAAACGGTAGGCCTGTTCACGCCCTATGACGTCGCGCTCCTCGGCTTCATCCCCATCACTGAGCCGCTTTCTATTGCGCTTCGCCGCGTTCACTGAGGAAATGACGATGATGACAGTGGACAAGCCCATCATCTGCACTGCAATCGGGACCGTCACAACAGTGGGGGCAAGCAGAAGGCTCACCAAAAGAATGTATGAACCTGCAAGTAGTTTCGCGGTCATGGCGGATGGAGAGTTCCTCTTAACGTCTTGCGGAATTATGGTTCAGTTCAGGACAGTCGTGCAGTCACTCGCTGAGGAACAAAAATTGAGCAACTGTACCCCTTCAAAAGCAAAATGAGGTGATCTTTCAAACTTGGAGGGCTTGAGAAGTAATTGAGCCTGGGATGCAATCCGAAGTCTTCTTCTCACAAATATAGCTTCCTCGAAAGAAGTTGAGATACAGCTTCCTTCAAAGTGGAATAGGCCCCTTGGTGTAATCGTAACGCCTTGTAGAATTTTGCACGAGCAAACTTCAGCACGATTCTTGAAGTGTCTTAACGATGCACGAGGTAGTCGGTCTCTTGGACAATGATACCGACGGCGCCGCCTCTACAGTAAAACGCAAAGTGACGGATTTCAATCCGGGCAATCAACTTTGTCTATTCAAGATTTGTGTTCAACTTGTACTGTACAGTACAGTAGTACAGCTCATCCAATGATGTAAAGTATGCTGAGTCACAGACTTGATTGGGCCAAGTGACTGACTTTATAGGGCTTCGGTGCTGTACAATACAGTACAGCAGTTTGCCCTGCTGTACATTTGGCGCACCCGAAAATAATAAATTTGCCAAATTTCAGCCAATGAAAATGTGACTGTTTGGAGCTACTCTGCCAGAATTTACGATTTGGTCGACAATGACGAAATTTTGGGGATGGCAAGTTGTTGTTCTCTCGAGTCCCGCAGAGGGGACTCGAGTCCCGCAGAGGGGACTCGAGTGTCCTTTGTCTACTGTACAGTACAGTACTGCACAGTGCAGCGGTGCTAAAAAGTATAGGAATTTTTCGTATTTAAGGATTGTGGGTGCAATTTTACAGTACTGATGCCATAAAGTTACTCATTCTATTAGTGCTAGTTTTTATTAGGCGCTGGAAGGGGTTCTGGTTTTTTTTGCGCATCTATTTGACAACCTTTTTTATTTATTTACTTATTTTTTTCTTTTCTTTTCTTTTGTCAACCCTCGTTTGTTTCCTACCGCTACCAATTTAACCCGCCAACCCTTCCTTCTGACTCAATCCTTAGCAGCCGTGGTGGTCCCTGCGTCCTCAGTGGCTTCCCAGGACTATGACCACCCCTTCGAGTGCCAGGAAGGTTTAGAGTTTAGCAGTCTCTTAGGGTATTGCTCCCTTGAACTTCGAGCTAAGCACCAAAAGTTCGAAAAGACAAGTGATACCTGCAGTATGGGTACTGCCCTCTTGAAATTTGTTACGCACGCTGTAAGTCCAAGAAAACAAGGGATAATACTGCGTTGAGGACAACAGATAAGAGAATAGAAACGTTGTTTGGGTTGTGGGTGTCAGTGTGGGTGTTGGAGTGTTTGCAGTGTGTTGGTTTGGGGGTTCGGGGATTCGATGTGAGTGTGGGTTCCTTTGGTGTGCTGTTGTTTCCCGGTCGAGGCTTTGACCCCAGTCGGCCAACCTTTATATAGAGATTTGCAAATTTTGAAAACGCACAAATTTGCGCTTAATTTCTAGCAAAATACAAAGAACAGCCCTTAGAATCCTTATTTGCCTGTTTTTGGACGCCAATTACTGTGCAGTTATGCACTGCACAGTACTGTACATGGCTCTCGTATCCAAAATTTGTGGCCATGTACAGTACTGCATATGGCTCTCGGGACCATAACTTGTGGCCATAGGATACCGGCCACCATGAACTACATAAAAAATTCCAATTGTTTTTATAGATTTAGTCAAGTAGTATACTTTGTTACTGTAAAATTAATCCAAAAAAGTATTTTGAAAAACGACTATTCATTCTCAAGTTTTTCAGAAAGAACTGCGATATGAGTGTTAATATGCATAGGTGCAGCTTCTCTTTTAGTGGGAATGAACGCATAAAGCAACGAAAATGGTCTACAGAACAGATCTTTACGACGCTTAAAGGATATAGGACTAATTCAGAACCCAACTACGGCCGTGCAAGCCACTACAAAATGACACGCGGACGTCACTTGACCAGCTTCAAGAAAGGGGCATATTCTGGCTTTCAACCTCGACTGCGTCCCCCACACGGAAAATTGCAAGATTTCTCAACCACTCTCGTCATGTTGTCAGTTCATTCTTAAAGGATCCCAAAGTTATGGAACAAGAAAGAGGACAGGGAGGCCTAAGAAATTAATTGATGCAACCCGTTTCCGTCTCATTCGGGAAGCAGAAAGGGCTTGCAATTGTCTGCCCAGCTCGTTCGATCAACGCAATTAAATGTCAAAGCAGCCCGGGTGCGCCAGATCCTCTGCGAAACACCTCATTTGCACTATAAGAAAATAAGGCTCACTCCGGCGATGAAACAGCATCATATGGTGAAAAGAATGGAATGGAATACGAAGCATGTTACCTGGGAACAGCATAAGTGGGATAAGGTGATCTGATTCGACGAAAAAAGTTCAATATCGACGGATCAGACGGGCTGACCTGTAAATGGCATGATTTGCGTTCTGAATCGCAGTGGTTCCCTAAGCGACACAGCGGTGGTGAAAGTCTCATGATTTGGGCATCATTTTCTGGAGGAAAGAAGAGGGAGATTTCATGTTCAGAGTGAAGCCACAACCAGTGAACGTATAAATGGACTTTAACGGAGTACTTGCTCCCATTTGCGAACGATAACTGTCCTGTGTCTTGGATTTTCACGCGGGATGGAGCATCTTGTCATAGAGCCTTTTCTGTGAGAGAGTGGATGATTAAGCCAGGAATTCGGAAAATTGAGTGACCGGCGTTCTCACCGGATCTTAAACTGATAGAAAATCTATGGGGTATTATTGTGAGGCATGTTCACGTTGGTCAGCGGCAGTTTGAGGACATTGAAAGTCTTAGAAGTGCTTTTATTGAAGCCTGCAATTCTATCAGCTCAGAAATGCTTAAAAAGATGTCGCAATCAATGCAAAAACGTTGCGTTGAAGTTTTAAAGAACAAGGGACGAATGACCAACCATTAAAGATCGAAGGCTAACTGTTTTCTTGTAGTTGGAGTAAATGGGAGTTGAGTAAACCAAAATTCATCTATACCTTTTAACACCCTTAAGACTTAAAATCCAATTTCTTGCGAGCTACTTCTTCATTTCAATAGCAGTCTGCCATGTCGAATTTATCTCATAGAACGTGGTCTAGTACGTGTGCATTTATGGTTCAGGCAGCAATTCTTCCTAACTAGTCTATATAAGTACAAACTTATTATACCTTTTAGCAACAATGTATAACACAGTACTTCTGCAATCGTAGGGAAGTTGATAGTTTACGCTTAAAGAAATTCAGAAATTTAAGATTTCACTATGGTCAATCAAAACCCAAAATTAGCGAAAAAATGTGAACCCAATTTCATGCAGTATAAGAGCATCTCTAACGGTATCAAATCGTACGGTCCAATCCAAAATTTGGACCGTACTTTGATATAGACCATCCCTAATGGCAGGAAAAAAGTTCAATCCATTTTTTGGAATTGAAATGGACACATTCTTTCATAGCGGTAATTTCGGTCCAAATCAGCCTGATTTGGACCATACAATTGCCTATCGAATGCAAGTTCCACTGCAAGATCCGAAGAGTAATCCTGATTCTGAAATTTGCATCTGGATTACAAATTCCCACGAACAATCGAAACAGCATTGGGCGCTTTCACTGAGAAGGGCGCCATTATTGCTACCCCAAATAAACCATGAGCGATTCAGAGAATGACTGACTCAATGGAAGGCTCAGTTCATTCCTTTCTCTGACAAAACTAGAACTACAATCCTAATCCGGTTCCAACACTGCTCACTAACAGATCAAAGTGGGTGCGTGAAAGGGCTAGTCACACGATGATAATCATGGCCTGCAAAGCCTTCGTAGAGGCATCCGGAGATGCAAAACGCAGAAACGGAATAAAGGCAGATCTCTTCGAGTTTCGAGTTGCGAATATCTACGAACAGCTTGATTTATGTACCGAAAAAAGCTCTTGGACAGCATAGCAAAGGAGAGAGTTGCATCTGCGATCTCACAACGCTTTAAAGGCATGAAGAAGGCATGAATTGTGTTCATAGGGCATTATCAGAAGTTGAAGGCAATAAATTTGACGACCGATTTGACACAAAATGAATATATACAAACTGAAACCGCCTACTTTAACTGAAGGCTATACATCGATGATGGAATGCGGACGATATACAGATTTTTTGGTGATGATAATGTGAGTCCTGGCAATCAATTTCTATTGCCCAGCTGTTATATATGACTAAGAGATACCTGATTTTGGCATCTAATGAGTCAAGCAATTGAACAATCGCAATTAAAAAAGAAGAGAGCCTCTCACGTTAAAACGTTACTCCCAAGAAGGAAGAGAGCATTTTGATTTAGCTTGAAAGCAGTGGACCCAGCTCTAGTGGTGCGGTATTGTAAAATATTGTGAAGGGAGAAATAATTTACGATTAAGGCACCCATGTCATCATAAAAGGCTGCGCCCCGAAGGATCTAAAAAGCTATTGAGATGATGCTGGTCAATTTCTCTACAAAAAGAGGTGCGGAGGCTATAGAGGGGCCTCTGAAGCGGATCAAGCATCGCAATGAAATATATATATGAATAGTTTAGCTGTTGAGTAACGTAACTCTAGGTGGTCGCTATTTAAAATGCCTGGGATGGATGCAGATTATATTAAGAAATTTATGGAAGTTGAGCAGCAGTGCGCGCTGAGAGAGATAAATAGAAAAATTAGAAAGCCTTTTCTAAATAATCATAAGGATCTTGGAAGGGGTGGCAAGAAGATGTATTGTGACTCGTTTGAAGGAGTTGACGCTGGTGAAAATTTGACTGGTGATCTTGAGGGGAAAGTGAAACGTTTCTCAGTCATTGAGCTCGTCAGTTAATAAATATCGATCATTTATAATAGTTTATGCTAAATAGAATCAATATGGGCTATCAGTGTGTTCTTAAGGATATCATGGCAAAATTGACTCTGAACATCTCGAGTAGGGTGGTATCTTTGTAGTGCATTTGCTATATATTCTCCTGATTCATTGTAAAGCGTTACTCTTGGAACTTATTGTATAAAAGAATCCGAATCCTCGCCCCAATAATCTCTTAACTTTCCTATTACATTTACGACATATCCATTACGACTGTCTTCCACTGATATATTGTGAAGGATACAGCATGCTTAGAAAACCGCGCACATGTCTTCACTGTATAAAATTCTTGATGGAATACAAAGCAAGTCGAACCTCTTGAACAGAACAGCAAAGAAATATTTCACACTGTTACTTGCGTCCTCTTGTAAACCGACATACTTGTCAGACCTTTTACCACTTGAGGTATTCGCAGGACTCATAAAAAGCTTCCACTATTGATAAATTCTATCAGTTAGTTAGTAGAACCAATTAAATTCTTCTCCCTTCAACTTGTATTGAGCAGTCGCAGGAGGAAACTTGCCCACTATAACGGCTAAAGTGTGGACTGATTTATAGAATATTAAAGTCGTTCATTGACCCTGGGTACCGAAACGATAGGTGGCATATCCATGAATCCAAGTCGCAAATTGCTTCCATTCACTGACTTAGAGCCCTTTCTGTGCCGTTCATGATCACTTAGAGAGCCTTTGGGCATGCATTATAGTCCCGACCCGAACAGTCGAGGCACCAAAGACAGACAAGAAACCCTATCTTTGTAAATGAAGCTTCCACACTTATGATGTAATCGGATGTAGGTGAAAAAAGGTACTTGTCCGCAAACAGAGCACCAAACGCCTTATAGAAAGCCTTACGAGAATCAAGAGTGATAAATTCACTCTAACGCAATTATTCATATAAGGTATCCGCCGGAAATTCGTATGACATATAAAGAAGAGCTGCAAAAACCTTGAGCAACGGAAACGCACCATATTTTCCCCTACGATCTGGTTTTGGACCAGCCTGTAAGACGTTGATTTCAGTAATACCGACCGAAAATACTTTCCGAAACAAAGTTATTATTATCCGGAACCGCCTCTCGAAGTAACTATTCGGATAAACTGGTCCTCGTTCGGTGGAACCTTCATGCCTTGCTTGATCTCCCTTCTAAAAGTAGTCTAGAATTAGCCTTCCAAGCGACTTTGCAAAGTATCTGTATATGTTTGTGTTCTGTTACACTTCACAGGCCTTACAGTTTTACCCGAATTCACTGAATCTACTGTACTGTAGATTTAATCAGCCAACTAAAACTTAAAACCAGGGCTACTTGGCACTTCGATGTCACTACTCTTTTCCTGGCATTTCTGAACACAGCATTTGACCCCATTGGTACACATGGAATAGTTACCGGCGAGTTACAAACTGGGATATTATATCATTGCTTTACCAATCAAAGGTTTCCTTGCAATCTCATGCCACCTGGACCAATGTGCTCCTTACATTTTGTCAGAGTATGTCACTTGTGGCGACTACAATTCTAAAAGCGCTGCTTACGATACCGTCAGGGCTTTTGTACTGGAAAAATTTTAATTCGCTACTATTAGACTACATTTTACTTTAGTATGTATCTATCTTCAGTTCTCTATAAACCCTGGTTCGGAACGGCCCGATTAACCCAGCCAACCTCAACCAAACTTTCAGCTACATTTCTACCTAGATCTGCTCGTGTGCGCCCTACACCGCTCAGCTTGGCTGACTACTTGGCCGTGATCCCCACAACTTCCCTTGCCCTAATACACTCCAGGCAACATCCACCATCTGTATATGTAACCAGATTGCGATTGTGACCTCCGCGTCTTCCTCACAATACCGACTTATTAGAGCATGTTGCTTAGCCATTATGGAATAGTATACCAGTAGGTATGTAGCGAGAGTCAACGGAAAGGGAGAAGAGGCAGTTTGCGTTCGTTTCGGAGCGTCCGGAACGAGCGGATGGGCAGGGGTGATTGTAACCAGAGCTGCAAAGGAGCGGGGTCGGCGACGAAATCCAGCTGTAGTGACGGGGATTGAACGGAGTGAAAGCTCCAGGGTGGCCAAGTGCCTAGGTGGAGGAGGGCGAGGGGCTAGAGCCGTCGAGGAACGGAAGCGAACAGTTGAACGGGCAGAGATGGCTAAAATCAAATGGGAGGGGTTGGAATGTATTCTATCGACTTCGGATAGCTTTCTAACGGTCGGTTTGAGTAATAAGTATATACAGGAATGGGCAAATATCTACACAGATACATTTCAGGCGAAAAAATGGATTGTTCAAATGCGTTTGTTTCATTTACTGCACCAGATGGATTTATTGTACATGTCTTCGGCTCTGCTGAAGGACGTTTCCATGTTTGGACTTTATACGCTTGGTGTAATTTCAAGCAGTTTCTGGCCGCAGTTTTGAGTGCTTATGGTTACTAATTCTGCCTGTATGGAGACTTTGGATATAAGTAACGATGGTTTATGCAATTTAGTTATGAAGGAAGCAGCATACAACAGTCAAAGCGCGTTCAACAAGGGAATGTTGGACCTATGTATAACATTAGTTGGTGTTCGAAGGAATCAAGGCTTAATTTACCACCGTTGATTTCAAGCGCAAGATTAAAGCTAAAAATGTCCATGTGGGATGCTTATACCTTGTAGCAATGCTCTTCTACAATTTAAGATTATATTTGTATCCTCTGCAAACATCAAATTACTTCCAGTGTCGCCCTCCTACAATTGAAAGGAACATTTAGCTTGCAGAGGTGATTTAACAGTAAAGAAAGTCTCAGTTTACTTTTATTTTGCGCAAGGAACCGAGGAGCGAGAGCGAAGTCCGTTTGGCGAAGCCCGCGCGATTTGTGCGGTCAAACAGGCGACGTTTTAGTAGGATAATGCAATTCTGCAGCAATAATTTGGCACGTAAGTCTCGAAAAAGAGATAATTTATAACTTTTTGGAAAAAGTCTCCCTTGAGCTTGAACTTTTTAAGCTCATGTATTTGTGCGCTTCCAGCTCGCTTCCTCGCTGTACTATGACTTTCTCTCATTTGGACACCCAGAAATAAAGGCGCTCTTCCTCAAAAAAGCTTCTTTCTGTCCAAATCGACGCGTAAGGTCCTTATCCTTGAGATGTAGCGCAAAGCGATCCATCCCTCTCACAGCCAAAGCATCCCGAGTCTGCTTACTTGCTTTTTGAGGGCGTTCCGTAGAGGAACCGGCGTTCTTAGTCGTACTGTTCCGAAAATCACTTCTTTAGCATGTTGTAGTCATTCCGTAAGCTTTCTCCCGACCCGCTCCTTTTTTAGCTACAGCTCTTCTGCCTCTTTCTTAACTAATAATTTCTTCATTTAATGGCCTCCTCTTTTTTCTCTCGTGTAGAGCAATAACTCATCCATCTTACCGACTTTTACTCCAACCCCTGCCCTTGATTGATCTCTTCTGTCAGTCCTGCCGAAAGCAGACTGCAATCTTTTGTAATTATCTTGCGCGCATTTTGTAGAGACTGGCTTGATCACTTTAGGATATACGTTAACTCGCTCAGAAACTGCTTTGAAGCACTTCAAAACATTAGTTACGGAGTAATTTGAGCTTCGGCTGCAGTGATATTCCTTACGATGATCAGATCTTCTTCAGTGGTAAAGTGAGAATCGCGCCGGTGTTCTCTCTCCGCTCTCTTACGCGTAGAGGTTCGAGGTTTGCTCCGAGAAAAACGGAAGGGTGCTAGTTATTTCAGCAGCGGCTGCAGGCGGTTCGACAGCGAAAGAAGGTTGGGTGGGGACCGTTTCTATTCTGATTGACTCTGGTGTCGCCTTAGGGAGGGGGTTTGCAGTGAACTGACGGCATGGTTAGTGAGCATGACCGAGTGGGGGTGGGATCTGACTCGGGAGTTAAGCTGGGGCTGAGCTGGTAGTTTGGGGTATGGGCGGGCGAAGTTCCCCCGAAAACTGTTTCAGATGACTCATCACCATGTAGTGCAATTTAAGAATTTTAATCGCGAGATCAATCCAAAATTCTGTAATTAATTACAGTCTGTAACATTGTTATCACAACTTCGTCATATCTAAAACGCAAAAGTGGTGGCGTAATCCCTTTGCAGTACTACGATACTTTAGTCTACCGTAGATAATGCATGTTCACTCTCGATGATTTAGTGTACAGTAGACCCAAATACATTATCCTGATGATTAATGGAAGTGCAACCCGGGGCATTATTTGTCTTTTCGAATTGCACTAATAATTTAAATGTGACACAAACCCTCGGAAGGATAAATAATCCATTCCAACTGTGGTACCCAGACACCTCTGCTGTTTTTTTCAGCTGCTTATGACATTTATTTTATTTGAAAGATGTATCTGCTGCTGCTAAGGTACAATTGATTTCCTGTTGCTGTTATTTTCACTATGCTTCTGGAAAAATTCGTGTTTCATGACCTTTTTCAGCTGCTGCAGCGTATAAAGAAATAAATTAACTAAAATAGGCAATATTGTCCAATAAAGGGCCCGTAGCTATCCAAGTAGCACAAGCCAATCATTTGTCCGAAGCTTTTTGGACATTGGCTTGGTTAGTAAATAAGCCTTTTTGTGGTTTAGAAAAAATATGCTCTAGCTTGATAATGCTATCGCGGATCAGTTCTTTAACCTTATGTACCCTGAGCTCAATCGGCTTATTCTTGAGCGTCACATGATCTGCCAGAGCCATTGGATTGGTCCTTTTACTGTCTGAATTGATGTCAGTTGGGCAAAAGAGGCGAATTTCAGCCCAACTAGCTTGTTGACATATTTCCTAGAATAGTTTCCTTACCCTGGATACTTTTTTCCATAAGCTGCGAGCGCGATATATTAGGATTGTGTAGACGGTTTTTTATGACAGTCTGCCGATTTTATTTCCACTAAAGCTGTGAACAATTAATGGAATGTCATGAAACCAGTAGTAAATAGCCTGGTATTCATACATCCGACCCAGTCAGCATCAACGGAAAAACCGACGGAATCTGCTGTGATATTGTACATGCTACTATAATGGAGTCTCAAGTGGCTAGTCCCGTTTATAAACGAAGGACTCGTTTAAATAGGTTCATGTGACGCTCATTCGGAACGTGGACTTGACGAGCAAATGAAGACACGGGAAATGACAGGTCGAGTCGAATAGAAACGGCTGAGTAGAGAAATCGGCCGACTATGCTTCGATAAGCGTGATGCTTATTCCCATCTGTCGATCCTCCACATTCTGCTGGAAGAAGCAGTTTGACGTCCATCGGAAGTGGAGTCAAGATAGCATTTGATTTGGTCCGTTACATATGCCCGCAGAGGGGCTTTTTCATAGCGCTTTTGGTAGATCCGAGTTCCTAGTGGAACGAGTGATTGTCTATCCAATGAAGGCTTTCAGATTACCAAAGAATTTGATGTCGAACGAGGATGACAACAAATCTGTTATGTTCTTACGTAGGCATGTGATTTCGAAGAAAATGCCATATGGTCGACCAAGACTGCTATTGTTACGTACTTGGAGTTAGTGAGAAGGAAATAAAGTCGGTTGTCGAAGTTGTAAGGCTTCATTCTCCAATTGAAAAGCTATTCGTGTAGAAATCAACAGTGTATTGCCTGCTTGTTTGACGTCGTAGATATATTTTCCAGTTTGTATATGTACCAAAGCCTACCTAGCTGGCGAGAAGATTTTATCGGCTGTTCCATGTATATTGCTGCATCAATTGTTCCATGGAGGTATGCATTGGAAATATAGCCTGCTTACAGGATAAGATTCTTTGATCCAGCTATAGCGAGCAACAGACGTACAATCTCATGAGACGCGACTGGAGCGTAAATTCTTTCCAGGTCGAAGTCCACGTGTGCCCTTTGGCGATCCCCCCTGAGAGTAAATCGTGCCTTTGTAATATACTGCTTCTCTATGGAGTCCATAGGCTTAGTTTTGAAGGTCCATTTAAATGCTAATAGCACTATACTAGGGTTTTGGGGATCTTAAGACCAGTAATTTCTTTTCATAAATGCATATTACTCTCAGTTTATAGCTTCAGACCACTGAGGGATATTAAAAGCTTCCGCGAATTTCAAGTTTTCACACGCTGTCTTTAGAGTTTCCTTTCCGTCAGGGTACGCTATCTTTGGAGTCTGTTGATGCTCGAAGGTTATACATTAGATTATATTTACCAGTTTAAAATCCATATAGTCTCCGTTGGAGACCCTAATCTCATGCTTTCGTGCAATACCATCAAGTAAGGAAGAATGTCTTGCGAGCTTTTTGTTCCGTATTGTGGTGAAGTTGGCCCTCCTTATGAACTTGACAGACTCGGATTCTGGAGTGTATAATCTAATCAGCATCGTATTTGATTCAATTCCGCTAAAATGTCCTGGTTCGGAGTGTTGTTTCAGCTGTTTTGCTTGTTACGCTTGAGACGGTAAATGAAAGCGAACCCTAGTTGACTGAAAATAAGCAGTGATTTAAATTCTATCTCTATACTAGGATCCCAAAGATGGATCGGAATATAGCCGTTGACGCTAGAAGAAATGGGCCTATTACGTAGCCAGTTTGCATGCTTTAAAGCCCATTCCCATAGGTTATGTGGGAGATCAATGTCGTATAGTAAAACTCTAGCCCTTCCCCAATGCTCTTAGGCGAGACGTTCAGCAGTGTAATTGCTCTTAGGTGATCGTGGAGGAAATGGGCTGACTTCAATTACTGAAGAACTGAGGAGATTCATCATCACCATTTTTCTCATCTGTTCACCCGCTCGGACTAAGCGAATTCTCCGCAATTTGTAGTTTGAGGTCACAAAGTGAGTTTCGGCCCTACATCTGTAATTAGGAATTATTGAAAGGAGCTCAGATCTTCATTTGATCATTTCGACATCTTATTTTGTCGTGTGCGGCTGAAGAAAGTGAACGGAGTACTCATTATCTCTGAGGAAGCTAGTGAATGGACCAGATAAATCCATGTAGACCTGGCTAAGTGGATTCAATGTCCTCCTTGTCGCTGGTTTGATGGAGACTTTTCCAGCTTTTATGGTCAGATATGGAACATATTCGATGTTGCAGAGTTGCAAACGAACAAAGGAAAGTACATCAGAGAGCTGATGAGAGAGCTGCATATAGCGATATAGCCTTCAAGGAGCGTTATGAGGGTTGTTTGGGTTTATCCTGCTAGCGAATTCCGCTTCAAAAACATTCACGACGCTCTGGAAATAGGCTTTGGTGATCGTGGAGACCATTTAGAGAGCTGGAAAGGAAAGATGAAGATAATTTTTGAGTTTTGGAGTCTTCTCTCGATACGAAAATTCCCCGTTATATGTTGCCAGTTCTCCGCAGAAGCTGATAAATTGAAATTTGTGCTAGTCTCTTATCTCTTCGAATATCCTCATGTCTAACCTATTAGAGGTGTATTGGATATCTTATTAGTTAGAGGCCGTATAGATACGAATAAGCTCCTTCCAAAGGTCCAAGGCAAATTTCAAGTCTTCTTCAAAGATTATTTTTACCTGGACCATGGCATATGCACCTAGGCTTAGGTTGATGACAATTTTTTGCTTTGGCGGAGCGTTTTGATCATTCTCTTCTCGCTTTTGCGGAGTTCGTCCGTTTCTGGTTCCTCGAGCATTTTGGTCATCGATTTATCATGTTTTCTCAAGATTTTTCTGCTCAGTCTCGCCCACATGATGCAATCAGAGGGTTTCCCGAGAGGTTCAATGAGGAAGGGGCCTGAGGTGTCTCTGGAGAGATCAAATCTGATGCAACTGTCGTTTTAACCGCCGTTGAGCAGGACTTAGGCTAGGCTTGTAGGCTTACGACAGTGATGATAAGCTTTAGCTTTCTGAGATGGCTTGTTACTAGTATTCTATAAAATTTCTTGTGTTTCTCTTTTTTGTGGTTTTCTTTTGCTCTCTTTCTTTCTTTCTTACTATTTCATTTTCTTTTATATTCCTTTTCCACAAAAAGGCGTTCCACTTTATTCTTCAGATTCCTTTTTTTTCTTTTGTTTCTTTTTGCTTGATTTATTTTCTATCTACGGGGTGTAAGAAACCTGACCGACGGCTAGACTCTCCGCATTAGTCGCGTTTTCTTGAGATGACTAACTATTCCCTGCACGAACTGATGTGTAGCGCAGCGCAAAAACACTAACGTGAATGATCGCTTAGAGTACGGAATCTTGGGCTCTAGTTACATGATACAGGTGTGATGCGAATTGCAGCTACTACAATCCACCTCCACAGAAAGAAGAGGCAGATTAGAACGAATTATAGGAGAACTTCCTCCCAAAAATTACTATGTAAGAGATTTTTCCTCTTTTAATATCGGTTTGACCTCTAATGAGAAGTTTCTTAGTGCTTTTTAGCTTTCATTCCGTACAAAAACGTGTCAAATCACTCGTTATCCTTCCATAAGATCTAAGGATTGGCACTTTAACCCGCCAAGCAAGCCCAAACAGGTGGACAGCACGTTAACGATGTCAAATTACTCCAAGTTACCCCCGTTGCTTAGGATCGTTTAATGTACGGTAGTCGTTTATTTATAATCCGTCTACTTTCGTTCCGCAATCCTGCCTTCGGACGCTCCGTTTCAATCGAGTGGTCTAAAACACAAACTCAAGATTCTGTCCATGTATTTTATTTTAACCAGGTACGTTGGTCTACTTTAAAGTCGTAACGGACGGGGGAAGTTTGAAGTCCAAAAGAATCTTATTCAGAGCCTGTCAACTGTACTCTAAAGTCCAAGGACTGTTTTCTAGAGTCTGTCGAATAGAAAATAAATGTAGTCCATTTGTGTGGTGAGGATAGTGAGAGGTTGGGGAAGATTGTGGTGGTAATTGGAGAATGTGAGCGAAGGCTGACTCAGTGCGATGCTACCATGTAGGAATTTTCGAGGATGGAAAGTTGTTGTTCTCTCGAGTCCCGCAGAGGTGAGTCGAGTGTCCTTTATATAATGCAGTAGTCTTGGGGAACTTTACTAGGAGAATATAGTCTACCGGAGAAAAATGCAGGTTGATTCTACTGTAGATGGTCTAGTGTAGACCCAAATACAGTATCCTGATGATTAAATTTAGCCTACGATTATAATGTAACCCTGGACATTATTTGTACTTTCAAATTATATTGTAATAATTTCAATATGACAGACAATTCAGGGATCGATTCAATTCGTCAAGATTAATGTCATTATCTGTAGGTGACTTGTCAATTGGCAGGCAGTTAATAGGGCCTTGTGATATCAGATGCGGAGTACAAGGCGATACAAGTGACAAATCTCAGGGATGCCGCAAGAAGACGGCGGCGCCATGGTGGTAAAGCTGTACCAGTTGTACAGTATGGCGCAGAAGCGTGCGGAGGGTATTCAGAAATTTGCTACGAATGAGGGCGGCGGGTGAAAAACCTGTTGCGCCTGAATATGTGGGAGACTGAAGAAAAAAAAGGTAACAAAGTCGTGAAGCTCCTGTTGAGAAGAAGAAACGCGACGGGAAGCAGCGAGGGAAGCGAGCGGCGGGAAGAAGAAACTCTGCTCATCGTCAACCAAGGCGCCATAAATATAAATCCCGACTGTAGCCACCCAGAACCATGGGGGTTGTTTTGGAGTGTTGTGGAGGTCTCCAGCGCGCATTACAGTAAGGAAAATTTAGCATGGCAAATTTACTTTGGATTTGATTTTGGCATGCTGTGCTGGCTGCACTGGCACTGGGATGCAAGTTTTCTTTTCGATTAATTTTAGATATGTTATTTGCATTGCTCTGTAGCGGTGCAGAACCGTCAAAGGTACTGCGCACCTTCTAAAAATTTCAGCAGTTGGAAACTGTATATATGGAGGGGTACAAGTGAAATTCTAGGGGCACTTGGGAAGAAAGGATGATTCGTCGATCAATTTCAACGTTCTGAGTCTATCTCACCTGTCTTCCTTTGCCCCAACTACTCTACCGTTTCACTGGTGGAATCGATTAGTTGGCCAAAGGAAGTTAATTGGTACTAGGACTGTGAGCTGGAGGGCAAGTCGTTGGTAAGCATCACCTGTGGCTGGAGTACCAAGTGTATGCAAATAGTCTAGTTCTCCATGTAGAACTAGATAGGCGAGTAGGTATCTTCAATATCTTTACCTACTCTGATTGTGTTTGTTCAGCACCGAGTCGCCTACGTATCCTCAAATAATTCTCTAGAATACTGGCTGTTAGCTAGTTCGACCGACTAGGACAAGGGCTCGAGTAAAGCGTTTTAGTTTTGATCAAATAGGAGCTCCAGAGCCAGGTAGTTCGGAATAACTTTGTTTTTGTAATTGAGAAGTGCCCTATGGTCAGCTTGAGATATTTTCCTATAAGTTAAGGACACCGTAAGGTATTTGCCAAAAGACTGGTGGAGATATCCCGAATAGATATGAATTGCCGTAACTCTCGATTGTGGCTTACAAAGAGTTAGTTTATCACTCTCTAAAGTAAAGAGGAACCTTCGTCGTGTGACGGCTCCCTACAAGTATCGAGTGGATTTTAAGATAAGAGAGAAGTTTTAAAGCGAAGAAGGAAGAATTGGTTTGAATGTCGTTTTTAAAGCCAAACAAGCCAGAGCAATTCAAGGAAACTCTGGATATATTCACTGAAGAAACTTGGTTTTATCAGCTTGAGCAATATCTTACGCTTGTTCAGGCGCAAAATACAGACCTAACACTGAACGACGGAGCAAAAGTTATGTATGCTACATACTTTATGATGATACAGCTTCAAGTTGGTGGTTCATGAAAGCTGCTCCTAATACAGTTCCGGATTCTTTCCAAGAATTCAAGAATCTGGTAAATGCAGAGTTTATTCCCGCCGACAGTGTTCGAGGTGCAAGAGAAAAGCTAAGTAATTTGAATCAGACGTGTTCTGTTGCAGCTTATCTTTCAGAGTTTATAAATATGGCTCTGAGAATTCCTGGAATCTCAATGGATGAAATGCTCGATAAGTTTGTCCATGAACTTAAGCCGCAGGTTAGGCTAGAGGTCCTCATGAATATTTCTCCGAACGTGGATGAAGCTGCCCGAGTCGCTCTGAATGTTTACAGCGCTTTACGTGGATCTGGTATGTTCTCTAGGTTTGGTGAACAGTCAAGTTACATTCCGAGCCATAATACTGTGCAGATGGAGATAGGTGACGTAAAGAAGGGGTAAAACAGTGGTCAAAGTCGAAACAGAAATCGTCGATTTGATCCAGAGAAAGAAAGGTTGTAAAAAGATAACCGCTGCTTTATATGTCATAAGTAGGCTATTGACCATGGAAGCATGGTGATCGTAAGAATAAGATTGCATCAAACAATGCTAAAGTTGTTTACAGTGACTCGGAAATATAAGAGGTCCGCCGCAAAGAAAGGCGGCTCCGGTTGGAAGAATTATGAGTGACTTTAAAAGTATTTTTGGAGGGATTAGGCAATTAAGAAAAATTATACAGAGTCCAGTGCTAAAAGAGAAAATGTACAGTGCAATGGAAATAGCTCTGAAGTTGAGAAAAGTCAAAGATATCATGAAATGAGGCTCTCGGGACGAGTTTGGAGTCCAGAAATATAGTTAAATGCAATTAAGACAACATCCTGGTTAATGCGGAGGAAAGCAAAGTAGAAGAGTTGATCGTGCTTGATGGGACACTGAATGATGTCAAATTTTCTATTATCAAAGATGACGTATGTGATACTAACGTGGTATCTAGGGACTTCGCAGCTCGAAACAAGGAAAGGTTTCGATTTAAGAAAGTAAATTTCACTGTCAATAGTTAGAGCAAAACTTCTAAGGAAAAGCGTCACAAGTTATCCTGGAAGCAACATTGAAGATTGGTTTCAGTCTTTATACGTCCAATTGGGTCGTTGCAGATTGTGTATATGATGTGCTGCTTGGAATAACATGGAATGTTGCTAACAATCCAACTATAGACTATTAACAAGGCGTTGTGAAGTTTGACGATGATAAAACTCCTTTGACTGACGAGAGTTCGAAGGAAGTGAAAGTAACAAGCATAGGCGTTAAGAAACTCCGGAACATGATTAGGAAAAGAAATCATGGGAGAGATTTCAATGTTTTCCGGCTCGTCGGTATGAATGAGTTGAAGTTTCCAAAGCCCTATGCAATCAGGGGTCAAAGGAATGTGAAATGGGAAAGGATGCTGTCTCGATTTAAGGATGCCTTCAGAGGGGAGCTCCCTGCTGTACTACCGCCAAAGAGAAGTATGGATCATGAGATTGAGTTTGAGAGAGATTCAAAGACAACTCATCGTCCGTTGTTTCAGTTATCCCCAGCGGAGTTAAAAGCTACAAAGGAATATGTGGAAGATCTGCTGAAAAAGAAGAAGATTCGGCCAAGCAAGCCACTGTATGGATCACCGTTATTCTTCATCCAAGAGAAAGACAAACTGAGAGGATTGGTTGATTATAGAGTGCTTAATCGAATCACGAAAAAGAACAATGCAAATTTTCCTAGAATATATGATATGTTTGATAGGCTCGGTGATGCGAGAGTCTTTTCAAAGAATAATTTGAAAACAAGTTTCCGTCAGGTACGTTTGAAGCTTGAAAATATTGAAAGACTGCGTTTAGTACGAAGTACGGACAGTTTTAGTATCTTGTAATGACGATGTGTTTATGCAATGCTCCTGCTGCATTTCAGTAGCTAAAGAACTGTATCTTATAGGACTGCATTGAAGTCTTCATGGTCATTTATATTTATGACATTTTGATATTTAGCAAGGATGAAGAAAAGTAATCTAAAGCATCTAGAAATTATGCTAGGTCGCTTGCAAGAACTTTAACTCTATATTTACCCAATGAAACGTTATTTTCTAAAACAGATACTGATTTCTTGGGCTTCGTTGATGGAGAGGATGGTCTCCGTGTTAATCCAGAAAAAGTTAAAGTTTTGGAGACATGGTCAAAGCCTAAAACAGTTATTAATATAAGAAATTTTATTGATTTACTTCAATTCTTCCACAGGTTTTTCCTAAATTTTCAGAAAGTGCAGCTCCGTTGACGAACTTGACGAAGAAATATATTGGTGTTGGCAAATGAAATTACAAGTGTGACATTGCATTCCAAAAGTTGAAAGATGCCATCAATCAAGCCGCTATTTTTGTTGCTCCAGATTGGAAGAAGAGTTTCAGAGGTCATATTGATGCCTCCAAATTTACAGTTGAAGGAAATTTAACGCACTTTAACTCAACTGTATGAGAATGGAAAGGATCTTGTAATTGCTTCCATTCTAAAAAGTTGTCTCCAAATGTGAGAGATTATTCCGCAAATGATAGAGAGCTTCTTGGATTGATAAATTTTCCTCAGAGTTTCAGGTGTTGTTTAGAAGGTTCCTTATTTGGGATTATAACTGGTAATCAGGTTCTCAAGCATCTGTTCACTAAGCCTAAGTTGAGTCGAAAAGTGGCAAGGTACATAGAAATACTGGGTAAGTTTGGAATACTTCTAATTAATGTGAAGCAAGGAAAGATTCATGTACTTGATAATGCTTTGTGGAGAGCTCCTCATGTGATAAGCTCTAAGGATATGGATCAAACTTTAGTTAACGATGTGTAAGTTTTATCTATTGATCTTGATGAAATCCTTAGTAGTTATGATTATGATCAGTTCTTTGGACCTATTGATAGAGCCCCATATGAAAGTTGGTCTTCAGAGGAAACTAAGAAATTGCAGCTTGAAAAGATTATTTCTATTTTTAGGAAGGAAGTAAAAAGGCTAATGCATGGTAAGAAACTGTGTGCACAAAGAAAAAGTGTTCCATATATACTGCAGTTAGCTCATGATTTGAAGATAAGTGGAAATTTCGTTTTTGCAAAGACTTTATAGAAGCTTGCAACCTATCATTGGAGACGCAAGACCCATGATGTTCGAAATTATCTTCAAGGATGCCTCCGACGTCAACAAGCAAAAGATTCGAATCAAAAGAAGATGGAAGCTCAAACGTCTTTAGTGATGCCTGAGAAAAGATGGGTATCTCTAGCTATTGACTTTATTGTACACTTTCCAAGGACTGAGAATGGAAAAGATGCAATTACGACTCTGGTTGATCGTCTTACGAGAGTAGTTCATTTCATTTCATGTAATTTGAATGACAGAGCAGTTGATGTGGCTAATTTTTTCTTCAGCAATATTTCAGACTTCATGGATTACCAGACAGCATTTTTCCGATCGAGATCCTAAATTTACTTCAAAAATTTAGGAAAATGTTATGAAGCTATGCGGAGTGCAGTTGAAGATGCCCACCAGTAGTCATCCACAGACAGATGGTTCGTCTGAGATTATGAATCTCATGGTGGTGAGCTATCTGCGATGTTATTGCTCATACCATCAGAATCATTGGGAGGAATTTTTGCCTGCTGCCGAGTTTGCGTACAACTCTTCTGTGACTGAAGACTTACGAATGTCACCGTTCGAAATTGACTTCGGATACGATCCAAAGAGACCTCTCGGTATGATTTCAGGTTCAAAGATACCGTTGAGAGTGTTGAGGACTTTAATACAAGACTGATAATTTTTTAAAAGATTCTAAGTTCTTATACAAAGTGTCTAAAGCGAGACAGAGTGCGATCTCCTCCCAATGATATCAGGCCCCTGATTTTCAGGTTGGATCAAGATTATGTTTGAATAAGACTTTGTTTAAGAACTTTTACTCAAGGTCTCAAGAAACGCAGAAGCGTACCGCTAGAAGATATGGACCGTTTGTTGTTAAGGATTTAATCGGAAAATGCTTTAAAGTTAGATCTACGAAGTCATCTTAAGATCCATCCTGTTTTCCATGTGATCAGTAGAACTCAATATAAGGAACAGTCTGCCGATATAGCTCTGCTTATACCTCAAAATCGCGATCCTGTGACGATGCTCTAAGGTGAGGAAAGATTGGTTGCAAATATGTTGAAACATCGAAAGCGTGGAAGAGGATACCAATTCCTCACGTTAATGAATGGGTCGCCTACTAATGATGTTTAGTGGCAACCCAAAAAGACTTCGCGGTTCGTGATGGTCCTTCAACAGAAGTATGGAACAAGTACATTCTTGACAATGGAATAATTCCTGATTATCATTGACAAGGACGTCAATTCTGGATTGTTACTTCATTGCCACCTCGTTGGAGGTGGGAATGAAGTAACAATCCAGAACCCTAGGAGTTGTTATGGAGTGTTATGGAGGTCCCTAGTGCGCATGAAAGTAAGGAAAATTTAGCGTGGCAAATTTATTTTGGATTTTATTTTGGCATACTGTGCTGGCTGTACTGGCACTGGGATGCAAGTTTCATTTTCGATTCTGTTTAGATAGATTCTTTGCATTGTTCTGTAGCGGTGCAGAACCATCAAAGGTACTGCGCACCTTCTAAAAATTTCGGCAGTTGGAAACTGTATATATGAAGGGGTACAAGTGAAATTTTAGGGGCACTTAGGAAGACAGGATGATTCATCGATCAAAATCAACGTTCTGAGTTTATTTCACCTGTCTTCCTTTGCCTCGTCTACTCTACCGTTTCACCGACATGGGAGCGGGAATATCTTTTTGGCCGCAGCAAGTGGCTTAATGACGATATTTCTCACGCTCGTCGAGTGTCACTGAAGCGTCTGCGGCAACAGTAACGTCGATGGTTATAATATTACTGTAACGTACGTAGGCAGCGGGAATGTTAATGTCCATTCGTAACGTGCGGGACTCTGAATGCCTAGACAGATTTTGAACATAGTAGAGGGGCGGATGTTTGACGAGGGCGTCGACCTCAATTTCATTACAGAAGCGGGCGGGAACGTTGCGGAGGATGTAATGTCGGCAAGCCATTCCGTCTTATTATTTGTTGCAAGTCAAAGGGTATTGGCCGCTTGGATCTAAGACGGTTGCGACGTCGGCCGAATCCCTGGAGCAGACGTTACGGCGAGTAGATGCAAGGATTAGCACGATTTCGGGATGGAAAGCGACTTTCCAGGTAGAGGAGGACATGTACGTATCGCGGTGGGGCTGAGAAAGTGAAGGGAAAACGGAGGAGGAGGAAGATGGGCGCTCGGATAGGAGCGGTGCTCGGCTGTGTGCTGCTGCTGACAAGAAAAGCCTGTCAGACTTCGATATCATGATTTTAGTTGTGATCGAGGACTAGAGCATTTCACCGGGGACCAGCGATGAATAACGCTCCAAAAGGTGCCGAGGCTGTAAGCGACTAGGACAGCTGTGGGTGTCGGAAGGATAAAGGGGGAAAATCATTATGGCGGTATCAAACGAACTCAGAGGCGCCGGGGTGTAGGATAGAAACTAATCAGAAAGACGTAGGAAGAGGACCTGACGGACTTGCATGCCGTGCAAGAAAAAGGTATAACGGGAAACGAAATAGTGAAACTCTTGACTGGAAGGGCAATCACGGCGCCTACTAATGTGGGTGGAAAGGCGGCGGAATAACTGTACGCCTCCGGGCCCAAGGGCACCGTAGATGTCGATGACGATTGGAATAAGCATGATATAGGAGGAACGCCAAACGTCCCCGTAGTGTGAATGCCGGGACCGTTCGGCGAGGGTTGCTGCGGTGGCTCCTC
Source organism: Kappaphycus alvarezii (assembly GCA_002205965.3). Classification (NCBI taxonomy): domain Eukaryota; phylum Rhodophyta; class Florideophyceae; order Gigartinales; family Solieriaceae; genus Kappaphycus; species Kappaphycus alvarezii. Next base: position 335,057 of record NADL03000828.1, on the reverse strand, counting down.
ACAGGATGCCCCGTTGAGCTCGGAACTAGACGAGGAGATGGGCGACAGTAACATCAAAGGCTGGATCAGGTTAATCGAGGCCGTAAGCCCCTGGAATGTAAACATCAAAAAAAGCGCCGAAGGCGAAGAAGAAGAGGTGGAGCTAGATGGAAGGGGGTTTCCGAGTAGAGCGGTAATGACAACATCCTTGCAAAAGCGGTGCAGAGTATTGCGGAGGATATTTTGACGGTGGGTCTGACAGTCTTCGTACTTGCAAGTAAAAGCGTGCTTACCATCGAGATCGAGAAGCGGGGCCACCACATTAAAGCGCCTTGAGTAGACGGGACAGCGTTTGTTGACAGAAAAGAGAGGAATGCAGAGATATAGAGATACAGTAACAACCCATGATTGTATGGAGAGGTATGTGCCACGGTGGGGGTGAAGGAGAGTGAAAAAACAGAGAAAGAAAAGAGTTCGCATGACGAAAGAAAGCGGGCCCTTTTGGCGGCAGATTAACATTAGAAAAGGCGTTCAAACTTCGAAGAATGCAGTTAAGAAGTGATCATGGATTGGAGGCGTTCACCAAGGACCGGAACAGTGCAGCGTTCAAAAAGAGCAGTGCCGTTCAGGGCAGGGAAACGTCATGGATAGCATGTTTTGAGCGGAGAAATAGCCAACTTAGGGCACTTATTGGACGTTCATATCGGAGAAAAACGGGAGGAGAGCAAAAAAGAGGCGAAAAGGATCAATCAAAGAGGCAGTGTAGGCAGCTTCTGCGATATAAGTAGAAAAAGTAAACCAAGACTGCCCTTGAAAATCGACAGAGAAGCCTGGTCCCAAGGCTGTTCCGAGCAAGGGCCGTGAATCTTCGTAAACAATTCCTGCTGCTTCGTGTCGAAGCTGAAGGCTAAAGCCGTAGATTTTGATAGGATTCAATCGTTTGAAGAAGGGATACTCAGAAACAATTACCCCAAGAAGGAGTTGTTGTAAGCGACAAAAGTGCTACCGTAGTACAGTTGAACGAGTACAGTTGAACGAATGAAAAAGAGTGGATAAGGAAGACAGTTGCGATGGATTCAAACAGGTATGGAAGGGCAGGGTCTAACACTGATGCTCTTTCACCAGTGTATGAAAAACGTCTCTTGAGTCTGAAGTTGACTCTGAACTTCCTACTACTTGGGACTTGATTTGAAGTTTTCAGCCAACTTGCTTTCTGCCTCCAATAGGAAGCAGTAAACTCAGATTATATAGACACTTGGCTACCCCAAAGTCCGGGAAACAAACTACAAAAGATACTCGGATTTGCATAATAACACTTTTGTGTGGATGATGTACTCTAAACAAAAAAAAAATCTATCTGGTCCTCTCACTTACCATCCTCTAGATCAGAACGAACAACTCCTCCAAAGTATCCATGCTACCCAAGCAGCCCAAACAAATATCCTAAATCGACTCATACTTCTCTATTTCTTCCTGGTAGATATCTAAACCAATATAGATGCCCCCTTCCGGTTCCAGCGTCGGACCTTTTGGTCCATACAGTACAACCTCCACCCCACCATTCTAACGCTTTCCATGTTTCCCTCCCCCTCATACTCCTCGTCCTCCTCTTCATCCTCCTCTTCCTCTACCTCCGCTACCTCTTCAGCATCCTCGAAGCACTGGCAGCGAGCCCACTCCCGAACGCGTTCCACGTACATTCTTCTACAGTAATCACCATAATAGGTTGGTCTATTGGCCATCGGAGCCAGCCCGTTTAGGGGGCGCCGGCCTCAGGATGACTTGGAGATAGTGAGGGAGGGACGGATGTTGGTCATGTTAAGGGCAAAAAAGGGGTGAGCCGTTGGGGTAGTTGATGGCGGGGGGCTGCCTCAACGCTGTTGATTTCGATATTTAAATAGGCCAACGTTTTCGATAAGCTTCACGCCTTGGGCGAAATAAAAAATGTGAGGCAGTGCCACGGATTTGAATTTCCATGCAATCAGGACAATAACTAAAGATCTGCTTGATACCATATCGGGACTGAATTTGGAGGACGAAACGGATCACGACTCGAAAAATTTTTTTTGGAAAAGGAGTACCAAAATCTTCAGAGATAAAATAGAAATGGAGTTGCAGAATGAATTTGGATTCATAGGAAAAAATTTCGTTTCATGATTTAGGAAAAAAAGTTCGTTTCATGGTTTTGTTTGTAAAAGAAAATTGATGGAAAGGGTTTTGTTTGAAAATTCACAGAAAAAGAGAAGACGGAAGTTTGTGGAGAGGACAGCTCTCCTCCAGAAAGGACCGTTTTTGCAACAACACGCCCTCCCACTCAAGACCATCTTCCCGATCGTCTTCATTGCTCCTGGTTTTCTTCCGGTATTTCTTTCTATTCATTAAAGAGACTATATGGTTGCCTAAAAGGATATGGAAGTAACGATTTCCGATATGGTGGGAGAGTATGTACAGTGCGATGAACCGGCTCCGATCCTCGGTCAAGAGTTTCATAGATCCTGCATATGGTTTCATAGTGCTCTCTAATGAGCCCCCTTAGTTCACTTCTCGAAACCTTCCAAATGTGAAGTAGTAGATGTAGTATGCGAACTTTTTGACCACAGGTGCAGATATGGGTATCTGAAGAAGAAAAAATCACACCATAAGAATCAGGTCTTCACGGGTAAGGTGCACCCCGTGAATTCTTTGGAAGCACATGCAAATACTAATCGCAAAATATGAAATTACCTCGGCTTCTCGAGTGTCCTCCGATATTTCGCGACCCCAAAGTCTAATTGGTAACTGTACAATAATCAAGGAGACATAGTTTCCCCATGTGGGACTAGGTACTGTTAGAGGTGATCTTTTGGTGATCTTTGTCGTTGCTCTCGACACCTTGCCCTCTTTGACGATTCGCCTCGATCACTGGATGGTCCTGCTGATATCATCATGAAGGTCTAGGGAGAATCTTGGTCTTCAGCTGAGCTCCCGTTCCTTAGCAGAGAAACGTAAGCTTCCGATAGAGGATATGGGGCCAATCGATAGTTCATATACGCGGGTAAGCTGTAACCTTCCAGTTGCACATCTCGCTTTTTCTTAAGAAATATGAAAATTGGGCGCATAAAGTTCAGATAGGTTTGCGATATGTCTCTGGTAGCCACTTTCCAATACCTTCCTATATAGTTATGATATATCAACCTCATAAACTCTAGACTTGCTTCCATAAACTATCATTTTGGAACGAAAATAGGAATCTTATCAATAGTTGGAATTTTTCTTCAGGTAGCAATGGGCCGTTCCATGTACGAAAACATGTGCATTTAATAATGTAGATATTTATATTTACGTGGAGCTCGCAATAGTCTCACGTAATCGAGATGATACACTCCGAGGCTGTTTTTACTCCAATAGGAATAATTCTACAGTTACAGATGAAAATTCTTCGTGGTTGCACAAAGTTATGGTATGAAAACAAAATGTTAAGGCCTTTGGTGGTAGGAGACGAGGCGATGTGCATGTATGAACCCCTTGATCTCTTCCCTGAACTTGAATAGAGCTTGTAGTGTGAGTGTCTTTCCTCCATGACGATGCAAGGATTCGAGTACTTTTTTTGGAATGCCGTCCACTTCACAGCCTGATGAATGGCTTTTTAATGTGAAAATGACTCTAGAGCCTACTGAAAAATTGGGTGTTAGAGGCTCTCCATCCTTAGTTCCTGCCTGTGCTAGCGCGTGGTGTGATTTCCAGCCTTCTGTGGCCAGTAGTTCGACTTTTCATCGATATTATTTGTTTCTATGTCTCTGTTAGAATTCTCGAAGCACTTATGTACATTAAATCAAAAAGTGAGGTTCCAATTCTTCCTCTCCATCGGCGATAAATGTATGCACTTTTGGTAAAGCATCTTCCTACTGGATTTCATTCTCCGACATATTTTTCGATATTGATCGTTTGATGGTTCCTATCATCCCTTACGCTTTCCCGTTCGACATAGAAACATAAGAGAGAACTGTCTTCAACTGAATCCCATTATCTTCCAGAAAGCCAAACAGTAACCTTTCAGTGAATAAAAGGGCGATATCAGAGATACTCCTTTTCGGAAGACCAAACGGTTCAATTATTCCTTTTTCAATAAATCTCAGGACCACCTCAGCATTGGCCTTCTCAGTTGCAAATGCTATTGCTATCCAATAAGATTTTCCACCGCTATAAGTAGATGTTTTGTTTTCGGGAAGAGATTTTCTTAAATGGGCCGGCAAAGTCGATTGAGAAGGTTTCAAAAAGACCGAAAACTGAAAAGCTTATATCTGTCCTATACTTTCGGATCAGAGTGCATTTTGGCGTTATTTGCAGCTTTTACCAAAATTTTAGACTTATTTATGTATATAGAGCCATCAAAACCTTTTTTTTAATGAGTTGCTTCATTTTTTGGGGATACCCATGCCCTTACCTATCATGAAAAGTCCTCAGGATGTTCATTTTCTTTCAAAGGGGCTACTAGTCGAGAACCGGCTTTAAAATGTCGGGAGGGTTTCTCTTCCCACATTTTAAAAAAGCGTTTTGATTCCTGCACACCGAAATTTTGTGGTCAAGATCAATTATTGTCATTTCCATCCCATCAAAGAATTTCATTTGTCCCTGCAGATTAGTTTCGCACTAGTTACCGTTTGGCACTTGCACCTCGGCAACCCCGCAGATGTCCTCGGGAGCTTTTTAACTTGGATTCATTGGGTCTCTATAACAGGATAGGTAATAAGGAGGTTTATTATTGCGTCCGGGCCTATACACAATTTCAAACCGATACTTTGCAAAAATGTCGAGCCATCGAGCAATGCGGTGAGGCACATCTTTCTTTTGAAATGCCTTCTTAGGTGCCTGGTGATCAGTTATCAAAACGAGTTTTTAGAGCGATAAAAGGTAGACGCGAAACATTTTCAACGAGAAAACGAAAGGTAGTGCTTCTTTCTCTGAGAATGAGTATATCTTTTCTGCATCCTTCATAGTACGACTTGCGAGTTGAACAGGGTTTAGTCTTCAGTTTTCATCGTTTCCCGACAAAACGGCACCCAGAGACCGTTCTGAGGCATCTGCTTTTACAATATGTAGTCTCTTGAGATCTGGATAAATTAGTACTGGAAGAACGAATATCTTATCTTTAAGCTCCTCAAATGCATTCTGCATTTCCTTGCTCCAGAAAAACTTTCCGTTCTTCGTAGCACAGTATCTTCCCTGGTTTTGTTCTTTGCTCTCAATATCTGCTTCACTTGACTTTCTCCAACCATCATCCCGCTACTTTCGGCGCCCGCGCTGCTATGGGCGCGGGCTCCGGACGCCGGACGCTCGTTCCTTCGTGCATCTTACAGACGGCTCTTCGTTTACTGGTCTTCCCTGCAATGCCGTTGGTCATGTCCTTTTTAAGTGGATTGTCTTCCCGCTCCCCAGCGCACGTGGGTCCTCGAACTGGAAATGGCGTGTAAAGAGGACTCTCTACCTGAATCAAGTTCTGCAACGCTCAGCGTACCCTGCTGCACTTAGTCCAGCTGTTCTTTTGGACAGATGTGGAGGTTTGGACGCACAAGAGGTAACCGATGGTTGGACTGATGGTTGAAGCTTCTGATGAACAGACCGGAGCTTCGGACCATGGTTTATATAGAAAAATTACTCAACACCAGCAGAGATATACTGTAAGCAAATAGTACTGAATTCAGAGGTATTCTAGAAGAAGAGACCCCAGAGGTACCAAACTACAGATTGTGAAGGCTTATGTAGCAACCATCAGTGTAACCGACAGCAATAAACATCAGGGCAAAGTCCCATTCGTCCAATTGGCAAGGAGGCATAAAGCGGTTGCTGATTTGTGAGTCCGATATGTTTCGATAACAACGCGAGATAACCACGATGGCTCCATGTCATTGGCTTGGTACAAAGAGGTATGATCTTATGTTTTACACTAGTGCGTCGGTACAGTGCACAGGTTGCACTGATGTCATCTTACAGTGCAAATCCTTGATACAGGTTACTGGAGGATACTGCCAGGGTATTTGGTGATTAATGGGCATAATCGCAACATTACTCCCCCTACGAAGAAGAATTGACCCGATTCTTGTACATGTATAGCAGAATTTGACAATTTTTCAGTTCATTTTCCGATAGCCATGAGTTTCGTGATCTGCGTATCCATTCCATTTAATGAAATATTTTCTTTTTCCGTGTTGTTTCTTGTGACTCATAATTGATTCTACTTCGAATCCTTTATTTACATCTTAAACTTAGATAGGTGGTGAAGCCGTAATTTGGCGATAGAATTCATCTTCCAAGTACGGCTTAAGGAGACTAGCATGGAAAGCATTGTGAATTTCCCTGTCGATCATTGGTTGGGAAAGATTTAAACGGCACGTAGCTCCGTTTGTATCCTCAGATATTTGAAATGGACCACAAACCTTTGGGTTTAGTTTTCGAGATCCAGCAACATCTTCTAGAGTTAGGTTTTTGTGGACAACCATACTTTATCACCAACTTTATAAGTAGAAGGTTTTCTATTTCTGTTAACATACGACGCCGTTGATTCATTCGATTTCTTGATTTGTTCTTGGGTTTTTGAAGTAATTCTTGCATATTCGTGAGGAACTGAGTTGTAGCAGGGTTTTCTGCTGATAGTACGTCCAAAGGGACAGTTCTAGGGTGAATTCCATAATTGAGGTAAAAGGGAGAGAATGCTGTAGTTGCATTAATAGAAGAATTGTAAGCAACTTCGAAGTCTACCAAATATTTGTCCCATCTGACTTGTCGAAGCAAACAAAATCGAATCATTCCTTCGATCTTTCTGTTCATTATGACGGATTGGCCATCCGTCTGTGGGTGAACGCTGAAAGAGGATATTTTGGTACCTAAAGATTGAACAGACTCTTCCAAAACTTGCTCGTAAAAATAGAATCCTATCACAAATGATTTTCGTCGGAATTCCGTGATTTCTGTAGATGTGATCCTTGAACAGCATGGTTGAAGGTGCATCTATTTTGCTTGGTTGGGATAATTCTGATCATCTTTGACAGCCTTCACGACTGTTAAGATGCCACTGTTCCTCTTTTTTGACTTTGGAAGTGTAATAAATCCTTCGTTATGTGCGTCCATTTGGTTTAGTTGGTCAAGAGGTTGTAGAAGACCTGCGGGTTTCTGATTAGATAGTTTGTCCTTTGGTAGTGACAAAAAGAACATACCGAAGTACATCAGGGCGTAGGTTTTTCAAGTAAAACTTCGGTGATATTCTATTGATTGTTTTGGATATTCCTAAGTGTCTAGTATTTGGAGTCGAATGGTAGTCATGCAACAACTTGACTTTAAACGTTCCTTCTGGTATGCAAAATTTTCCGTGCCTTAGCAAAAGCGATTCCTTTTTTTCGAAAGGTGCTTTCGGATCCTTGTATTGGTCTTTGAAGCTTTCATCTATGTGGTAGTCTTTCACAAGCTCTTCGAGATCGGATGATTCAAAAATCCGAACAGAAATATTGTTTGATTCCGAAGATGTCTTCATTATTACTTCTTGAATTAGCTCTTTGTTTCGATGGTGGGGTGAGGTGCATTCTGGGGTTGTCTTGAGGGAATCGGCGACTATATTTGATTTCCAGGAGATTGGTATAATCTTGAAATCAAAGTCAACTAATCTTTCCAACCATCTAACCTATCTCTGTTACAGATTGTCTTGTGTGTCGAGGTATCTCAAAGGGTAGTGGTCAGAATTAACAGAGAAAAAGTTCCATAAAAGTATGCTCTCCAACTTTAGGCAGTCGACAATGGCTAATAGCTCTCTTTTGTGGGCTGCATATTTCTGTTCGGCATCATTTAAAGTTCTGGATGCGAAAGCGACTGGTCTTTTGTCCTTCGCGGTTCCTTGTTCCAATATAGCACCAATTGTGTATTGGAAAGCATTTGTCGTAGCATATATCGGTAGGCTTGAATCGAAATTTCGAAGGAATGGAGCGTTGCACAATATTTTCTTCAGGGTTTGAAATGATTTTTCTTGAGTTTCTGTCCAATTGAAACAAACGTTCTTTTGCAACTCGTTAAGTGGTTTCGAAATTAAGGAACAACCCTTAATGAAACGTCTATAATAGTTTACAAACCCTAAGAATGACTGAAGATGTTGTTCGTTCCGAGGCGTCGGCCATTCCATAACCGCTTATATCTTGTTTGGATATTCAGAAATGTCTTCCTGGCATATGATGTGCCAAAGATACTTTACTTTTTTAACACGAAAGACACACTTTGACAATTTCGCGAATGAATTTTCCCTTCTAAAGATCTCTAATACTTCAGCGATTTGTTTCAAATATTCTTTCCATGTTCTACTAAATAAAGAATGTAATCCAGATATACGATAACATAAACGTCAAGTACATCTTTAAAAATGTCGTTCATAAGACCCATGAAAGTCGCTGGGGCATTTGTCAATCCAAATGGAGATACCAGAAATTCGGAACGTCCATATCGAGTTCTTAATGACGTGAGGATTATTGAAGATTCATCCAAACTGATCTGATGATAACCTGAAAGCAGGTTTATTTTAGAGAAGTACTTTTATCCTTTGATCTGATCAAAGATATCGTCTATTCGCGGCAGTGGATAACTGCTCTTTACAGTAAGCCGAATGAGTGCTATGTAATCCACGCACATCTGCAATGAGCTGTCCTTCTTCGTCACGAAGAGACTTGGGGCTCCCCACGGGCTCTTGCTTGGTCTAATGAAATCAATCTCCAGAAGCTCATCTAGCTGCTTGCGAAGCTCCCCATTTCTTTTTCCGAAAGACGCTGGAACTATTTTTCTGGGGTTTTGCTTCTTTTCTAATTCAATCTTGAAATCATACTTTCGCTTTGGGGGAGGCCTTTTTGAAGTTTGTTTGGGAATGAATCCTCATACTTGGTAAGTATGTCTTGAATCTCTCCAGAATAGGTTTCCTTAGAACATTATTTTGAACTGAGGGGTCTCACAAGTACTGAATTTGCGTAGACGAAAGAATTTAATAGCCTTTCATGGGCAGAGATAACGTAATTTTCATCCTTGTAGTTGAATGAAACTTGATTTTCGGCGGTGTCGATAATCGCTGTATGGGATCCACACTATTCTTTCCAAGAATTACATCATACCTCTTCAGGGGGCTTTTACCGAAGTACAGTGGTTCAGTGTATTTCTTTATCTTGATGATAGCAGGACGTGTTGTTTCCATTAATTTTTGATAAACTCCATTCGGTATTTCGGAAAGTTCTTCTGATTTCTCGATTTTAATCTTATGGTGATCTCAAAATGATTTGCTGAGGAAATTAAACTCACCGCCGGAGTCGATGAGAATTTTAGCTGCTCCGTTGGAAATGACTCCTTTAACAATAAGAAGTCCGCGGTGGTGGCGTTGGAAGGTTGGGGTCGGTGTGGAACTAACTAGTTATTTGGATCTTAACTGTTGAAAGAATGAGATTTATTTGATCTACAACTGAATGAGGACCGTCAATCAGTTCTTCCGGGCTTTTGGACAGTTCTTTGCTATTTGTGTTTTCTGTCTGTATCTTAGGCATAGTCCTTCACGCATGCATCTGTCGCGCTCAACCTTATCAAGCTTCTGTAGATTCACATTTAGTATTTCTCAGGGGTTATGAACGCCTTTACGCCGCTTCCATTTTTTCTTTATCTCCCATAAGATCGGTAAGCTTGGTGTATTCTTTCGTGCATAAGGTTTTCCAAATGTATGGTTTCAGACTGCGTGAATATCGATCTATTTGATCTTTCACTCCAATGTCTGGGATGTCCAATAAGATTTTATTAAAATCATCATTAAATGTCGGAACGTCCTTGACTTGTTTCCAGCGAGCAAGTTTGTCTCGGGCGATTTTTTCTTTGTTTATCGTCAAAAAGATTGAGGAGAAGAGCCTGCAATTCTTTCTATGTTTGAATTTCCTTCCCCTCCGCACTTTTCGAATAGAACATCCTCCATTCATGAGCATTTCCGAGAGATAGCTCAGAGGAATGGTCATGGTAGCTTGCCCATCTGCTTCACCGAGGTAATTCTCCATCTGCACGCACCAGCTTCCGACGGACCCTTTCCCACCGAAAGATCCCAGTTTATTCTTCTTAGGAGAGTCCTTGTTTTCATTTTGACTACTAGAGGTACCAGTATTGATCCTGACGAGAGATAGTTCATTCTCGAGGGCCCTTAACTTCTGAGCAGCATTATTGAGCCGATTCTGCTGCGCGGAGATCTGATTATAGGCCTCTGTCAGCTCACGCTGAAGTTCGCTTACAGCTTGAGCGAGAGCCTCTACTGTAATTCCAGGAGTTTCCATTGTCTTTTCCCATTTGTTGATAGAGTCACACGTTTGAAGAAGAAGTTTAATGCGTTCAGTATCTACTGTGGACTACGCACGTCCTAACTATTAGGTTAAGATCTAACCGGATGTATTTCGTCGTCCGTGCGCATCTTGCTCGCGACAGGATAGCTTTAGCGATGGAGGACCACAGGGTGCAACTCAGTCGCTGGTAGATACGGCGGCGGACAATGCCAACTGTCGAGTGACACTTGGACGCGATCCGCGGAACTAACTACTCGATAAATACAATAGTTCCAGGGGAAGGGGCACCTAGGGAATCAAACGCCAGAGGTCGAAACGTGAAGTTCGGCGTGTAAGGCGCAGAAGATGGGCCAGTCGATGGAGCGGGGAGTCGTCGGGCGATGTTGCGTTCCAGGTTTGTAACCTTGTCGCGGGCCGCTAGTTCAGCATCGCCTCCGGCAACCTGGGTCGCCTTGTTGCCAACTGCGGCCTTGAACGGTGAAACGACGGTGATGTCACAGGCAATGGGGCGCAACGTTGTGCCTTCCGGGGTTGGTGGTGGTTGCACAAGGATATCGGCGAGGCGGAGCTCAGTGCCCGGGACGAGGAACGGAACCTCTCGCCGAGTATCCAGACCCTCGGTGCGGGTAACGTGCGTCGCAATCGCATTACATAGCGCGTTGTGGCGGTGATGACGGCCGAAACCAGGGCAGCAGAGGTCGGTGGCGTGATCCCCGAGGGTGTCCAAGGGGTAGTCACAGTGGTGGTGGCAGTTGAGGGCCATGGAGTCATCATACACTGGCAGTCCGAGGTGACGGCGGAGCATGGTCCGCCAGTGTGTAGTGTGGACCTTCGTAGCTGCCGTGAAATGAGCGAAGAGAAACGCCGCAGCGGGGCTGCGGCGGAACGCTAGGCCACGGATGCGATGTCGAATGTCGGCGTCGCTATGGGCGGTCGGGTTTGGGGCATTCTCTCAGGAGTCGTCGTGCTAATGTACTCTTGCCCGCGCCTCTTGCTGCACCCTTTTGAAAAGGGTTAGTGTGTTGGTGGGTGAAGCAGCTAGAGTTGGAGGGTCAAGGGTGGAAAGGTCGACTATTCCGGGGATGGAGATGGCGAAACGGCGGAGAGAAGGCCCAGCCTGACGGAGGAGGAAGGACCGGTCGCCGCGGTAGCGGCCAGAAGCTAGTGCACAAGCACGCGGCATGGCGTATGCGGAAGTTCGCTGCCGTGCGGGCGCAGCATCAATGATGCTGGCGGCGGCAGCGCCGTGGAGGCACGAGGCGATGCTTTCGAAGCCCTGGCCTCCGAGGTGCATGGGGAGGCACACTTGGTCCCAGGCTCGGTCCGTGAGAGCTATGCCGTGTAACTTTTCATATGATGACCGTTGTAGATCATCAAATTCCTCTGCGGCGGACTCTGCTAAGCGCGGATCTGAGAGCTTGAATGCATGCCATAGGAGGCATGCAGAGGCACAGATCCGGTGCATGTGGAACCGGGGGCGGGCGCCGCGAACCATTTGGGTTGGTTTTTTTCTCTTTAAATTAAAATTTTCCAATTTTCTCAGCAAGAATCGGTCTACATTGTGGCCAAGTTGGTAAGATGAGCAAAAATCCAATTAGAGTTCTCGAGTTCGAATCCCAGTCGATAACCTGGGATAGTTGTTTTTTCTGACGTAGGGGTTTAACGTCAGTCACGTCGGGTGTGCTTTAGTAGCCCTGCTTCCGATGCTTTACCAAACGGTTTTTTTCCTATCTAGAACCTAGCAGCGATACGGACTTTCAAGTCCTACTGCAAGGAACTGGGGATAGCGAGTTAGTAAGGTAGCCACAGCGGGAGGGTGAACACAACACAAACAGAGTCGGTTGAGAAAGCAACTTTTGGGTTTTCTTCCTGTTCGACAAGGGTATATTTATTCAAATACAGGCTACTCAGATTTACGAGCAGTCTCGCGGTGACGACGGCCAAGACGGTGGCGCTCAATGTCTGTCTTTCTCGGAACTCTATCTTGCAATTATTGCAGGTGTGCCTTGTCTTGCCAGCGCGGTGCTGATGCTTGCGGGAACGAATATGCTTGAAGTACTGCGCACGGCCTGTGCAGGTGACTTCACAGTGACAGCAGTGGAAGGGAGACGACCGAGTGCTCTTGGTCATTCGAGGCCTCCTGACAAGCTTCCGGATACGGTGTTTGGCTGTCCTTTGGATAATAATAGAGGCGGCTCAGGAAAGCAGGTAGGCACTTCTTGGAAATCGTAGGCCTAGTTGTCGGTTTGGCCTTCCTTGACTTGACGGGCCTTGAGCGGGGGATCTCGGGAAGCGCTGGTATCTGTGGAAGAACCGACAGAAGTGCGAAAGCAGGAGGCTGCGGGGTTTTCAGTTCCTTGATTTCAATCCTCGTCGGTATCCTTGGTCCTTGACCGTAGCAGAACTTACTTACTTCTCGATAGTTTTCCTCGAAAAAGCCGTGTAAGTCCTTCTCGGTGTAATCTTCAGGCGACTAGGGGCGGTCCCTGAAAGTCTTGTTTTTTCGGCACTGGCGGTTATCCGGAAGGATCAGAGTAAAAAACCAACTGTCAGTCTCCGCTTGCAATCGGGCAGAAAGGCAAATCTAATAGAGATTTTAGCTTACTGTCGTATTGGAAGAACTCGCAGTACTACCAAAATTTTGGTAGTAATACCAGATGTGGGGGTTTGGGCGCACAAGAGGTAACCGATGGTTGAACTGATGGTTGAAGCTTCTGATGAACAGACCCGAGCCTCGGACCATGGTTTATATAGAAAAATTACTCAACACCAGCAGAGATATATTGTAAGCAAATAGTACTGAATTCAGAGTTATTCTAGAAGAAGCGACCCAGAGGTACCATACTACAAGGTTCTGAAGGCTTATGTAGCAACCATCAGTGTAACCGACAGCAATAAACATCATTGGAAAGTCCCATTCGTCCAATTGGCAAGGAGGCATAAAGCGGTTGCTGATTAGGAGTCCAATATGTTTCGATAACAACGCGAGATAACCACGATGGCTCCATGTCATTGGCTTGTACAAAGAGGTATGATCTTATATTTTACACTAGTGCGTCGGTACAGTGCACAAGTTGCACTGATGTCATCTTACAGTGCAAAATCCTTGATACAGGTTACTGGAGGGATAGCCAGGGTATTTTGGTGATTCATGGGCATAATCGCAACATACAGCACACGAGGGGTCCTGGGTCCCATGGTTCTGCTGGTTGTGTCCGACGCCGCAAACCGGGAACACATGTCGACGTCGTCGCCGCTCTCTGCAAGCATCGCGCTTACACAGGGCGTTTTTCAAGCTACCACCGCTTTGGCCCGCAGGTGTGTCGGTGGTGGAATTTTGAGGACAAATTAGGTACCAAGGAATATGCTCAAGTGAGGGGCGTCCACAAGGTACGAAGTTGCAATTAAGCACTAAGGTAAGGCCGACTTGGGTGTACTGGCTGCTGATCAGCAGGTCGGTACGTGTCAAGAGGCGGAAGTTGAAGGTTGAGGGCCTGTGGATGAGATTGATGGCTGAACGGGTTGGTAGTATTTGAAAGCAGGGATTGACTGTAGTAAAGTGTATAACAACGTAGAAAGGGGGTATTTTTGCCTTATCAAATAAATGAATTTGAGTTCCGGAGCATGTTAGTCATGTAGTTGTGCGCCTGCAACTTATGATAGGGAGAGTTACTTTACGTACATATAGGGTTAGGAATAGGTACGGCGCAACTTGTCGCACGGCACAGAACAGTGCAATTTATTTTGCAAATATACTGCACTCTGTCGTGCATGTACAAATAAGAAAGGGAGAGAGAGTCTCCGCTTGGACCCTGGACAGGAAAATAAAGAGACCGTTATAAGCGTTTCAATTGTTATTATTATTAATATTCAATTAGCTGTAGAATGATTTGTTCTATTTATCGCTCTTGAACCAATGTGTGAAAGAAGAAGACTTCCAGGATTTCAATGATTGAGAAATTGGTTTGCTTGTATATAGTTAAGGAACTCATACAGTAGTGGAATACGTTGGGAGGGCTCTCCGCATAGATGCTACAGTATTTTATCTCAATGTCTACTTGAGGCTACTGCAAATATTTCTATCAGTAAGCAGTAAATATATTTCTCTATCTATCCGCTATGTAAGATTTCTCATATGAGGCACACTTTTCCTTCTATGAAGGGAGATCTTTTTTTCTTACATATATTTACAGTGAGAATATGGGCTGTTTTAATGTTTGGAAGATATGGTCTGGTTTGGCCCGGGATATTCTAAAGGGTGCTCAGTGGTGCCTCTTAAATTTCCCTAGAAATAAGGTTCAAGTCCTCCCAGCAGACAAGCTGCGTCGGAATTTACGGCCGTATTTACATTAATTGAATCGATGTAATTTTCCTTTCTCCCGAAACTATCTACTAAAAAAAGTTACTATAGAATTACAACAAGAAGTTTCTGAATAGCTTTAAACTCTACATAACTTTGGCTAAAGCATTTACCCCAGGTATTAGGATAAAATTTGGCAATCTGGTCTATAATCGGGGTTTAGCAAGTGGTAAAAAGTGGGGCGTACTCGGACAAGGATTCAACTTATCGAAAAGAGTGCATCGAATCGGCCTCACTATTGTTTTAAAAAGTTAGCAGAGAGAGAGGAATAGATTACTCGGAAGGGGCCAGGGCAAGGGATTAAGGAGACACGACATGGGACGTGCGCAGTAGGGCCGGGCGAAACCGAGGTTATAGTGAGATGTTGGAGAGATTCATCAGGATAAATCGTACCACAGCGACGAGCAAGGTGGGAGGGTGGTAAAGCGAGCAGTTCTTGGGCAGATTTCCCGACGGCATCATATGCGTAGAGACCGAAAGAGTATTAGATTAGCAAAAAGTAGAAGAAAAGAATTTCGCCACTTACAAAGCTAAACCTAAACCTTTTCCTCAAAATTAAATTTATCCTCACATGAGGACAATGGTCCGATAGAAACTGGTGCGCTTTTTTTCTTTGTAGGGCACACGCCTGTAAAAGGGTTTTCCGTTAACAATAATTATTCTTAAAGAAGTTTAAATGCTGTTTTGTTAACATGTCTTAGCCGCATAGCTTTTGAAATGTGCAATTCAAGCAGCCATCGAAGCAATGTTTTTACATTTCAATAATAATTTCATCATAAGTAACTGATTTTGCTTTTCGAGTGCGGTTGTATATAC
This sequence comes from Kappaphycus alvarezii, assembly GCA_002205965.3. Taxonomy (NCBI): domain Eukaryota; phylum Rhodophyta; class Florideophyceae; order Gigartinales; family Solieriaceae; genus Kappaphycus; species Kappaphycus alvarezii. The sequence goes on along the minus strand of NADL03000828.1, from coordinate 319,595 downwards.
AACCTTATTGTCTTGATAAAAAGGCCGTTTTACAAAACTGCGTAGAAGTTTAAGGCGGTTTGGAACGGATTGGAAAAGATGCCAGGGTGCTGCAGGGCAAGAGCAGCCAACTGACTGGAGTTTCGATAATTCGTCTAACAGACGGTTCGACTCACGGAACTGTAGTCGGCAGATCCGAGCTTTTTTCACCCAAGGCGCGCTGCTGTGGACGTAATGCTCGATGTAACATGTTTGCTAGAAGGTTTTCAGCCGAATTTTTAGGGTCAGGCTCTGGTACGCCAATTTTGGTTGAAAATCGCCACTGCCGCTAAAATTAATAAAGCACCAAAGCATTTTCCCGCCTTTTAGGGAAAGTTACGATATATTACTGGTCAACCTCTTGGATATTCTGGGCAAAACACTCCCAAACATATGGTTTCTTCCAAAAATTAGAGCGTCCTTCATCCTCCCGTCCGACTAGTCGGTGATTGGTAGTACGGCTGGGGCTTTGTTCTTGTTTCTCGAAATATCCCGATATTTGCTATGGTCCAAGACAGGGATACTGGTAAGTTTAAATTGTTTGCAGAAGGGATATGCAGAACCAATTACCCCAAGAAGGAGGTGTTGCAAGCTATGATAGTTCTACCGTGGTATGTTTGATCGAACAAAAAGGGGTCCGTAAAGACAACAGCTGAGAGAGCTACAAGCGAGTATAGAAGAGGCATGGTCTACCACTGATGCTCTGTGACCAGCGTAGGAAAGTTGTTTCTTGGGTCTTAAGTTGACTATCAAGTTCCTACTACTTGAGATTTGGCTTAAAGTTATCTGCCAACTTGCTTGAACTGTCCAACAGAAAGCAGTTTATCAGCTTATAAAGAAATTTAGTTACTCTAGAGTCCGAAAAAAACTACAAAAGATATCAGGCAGTAAATAAAGACACTATGTGTGGATGATATACTCTTGACAAAGATACCTTATAAACAAACAATCTATCTGGTCCTCTTATTTCCCATTCTCTATTTCAGACCAGAGAAACTCCTTCAAAATATCCACGCTGCCCAACCAGTCCCCACAAATATCTGCGAACGGCTCATAACTCTCTATTTCCTCCTGGGAGATATATAACCCACTAAAGATGCCGCCATCCGGCTCCATCGTCGGAACCACATGGTCCATACTTTCCAGCCCCCGTCCCACCAATCCGATAATTTACATGTCCCTTCCCCTCATCCTTGTCACCCTCCTCATTATCCCATCTTCATCCTCCTCTTCGTCCTCATTCTCGTAAACCAACTCCGGGCTGCCCACTCCTCAAAAAACTGCCCAGCTCCCTCCTCTACCTCCCTCTCCTGCCCCTTATCTATCTCCTTTGTCTCATTCTCGATGACCAGGAGATAAAAAACTCGATCAACTTCTTCTTCGTTTGCCCACGGAGATACTCATCGCCATCATTAAAGCTGAAAGGTGGTAGGGGAATGGCGTTTAGGTGGCGGGGTGACAATTTCTGGAAATGACTCTGAAGGAGCACAAGTTGTGCATTTCGGTGGATTTTAGGGAGTGGCAGGCAATTGAGGATGATTCAAAGGGAATGGGGAGAGGAGTAGTGGGAAGAATAATTTGGGAGGTTTGAAATTTGAAAGAAAGGGGTTTAAATATGATCCTGGGGTGAATCATACAGATTTGAAATAGGAAAATCTAAAAGGGAATTTGCAGTTGTGCAAGTGTTTCCTTCTTCTCATAAAAGAATTTGGAGAAGTAATTACGCGAAAAAGGAAAAAGAAATTGATGCAAGATCGATTTAGAGGGACAAATAAAGTATAGAAATAATTAGATAAAATGGTAGTAAATTTGGAGAGACCCTCAGAAAGGATGAGCAAGGATTTTGGAAGGAGAGATGTTCTCCCCGGGAAGGTGCTAAGAGTGAGGTGGGCGAGGAAGGACCAGAAATACAACCAATTGTGGACAATGGGAGTACTTCACTAAATGAGGAGGTGCTACAGTAAATAAAAGTCGGTCTGTGAAGACGGCGAAAAAAATCCGTTCCGATTAGCGCACGCCCAACAGATACTGTTATCGTTACTGAATCTTCCAATGAGCAGGGTCATCATACTCAACGGTTGAGTAGTACTGTATGCGATGACGGCGAAAGCACCGATTGAGTGCCCTTAAGTAGAAATGCAGGAGAGCGATAGCCAGAACCCCCCTTTTGCTGTTACGACGGTACCCGCCAATTAAGCGCGACAGGGTACTGTGAGCTTTGCCGAGGGTGCCCGAGTAAAACGGTCATCCATACTGGCCTATCCTGTTTTGGAGCGAGGTCGCTACGAGTGAGGCATAAAAATACACCCGAAATGGCATTTCCGAACGCCGACAAAACAATAGCTTTGGTGAAAAGACGAGCTTGGACTTGGAACCTCGGGGATAGATTAAGTAAATCTTCCAAGAGTAAACCACCCAAACCTTCACCCTTGAATAGAGTGGATGCGAGCGTAACAAAGGGAAGAGTGGAAGGATATAGTCGAAAAAGTCACATATAGAAAGCATCCTCGGTGGCCTAAAGAAAAACACTATTGGCTCATCACTTCCAGTGAGATAGAAATTAAGAATCGGCAACAAGTCACTTTTCACGCTTGGAACGAAAATGATTTTCACAATTTCAGCGATTTTTGGTACGAAAAAAGTTTTGCGTACCAAACATCGCAGACTGGAAGAAACCCGTTTGATTCTGTCGTAGAAATTCAGGAATTACTGTCAGCTCAATGACATCACAGAGGAGAATCAAAGGCAAGAGCAAAAACCTAGGCTGCCATATTCTGAACTTTTATCTGGGTTTTTTGGTGGAACTGTTTGGCTCTGATATAAAGGACTAAGATATTTAGGAAGTAATCTAGATATTTATCCCGATAGTATCTGCTGTTAGTCTTTCTCGTTCACACGATTCTGTTTGATTCATTTATGGTCCTTGGTATGTTTTTTTGACGCTTAAGAGTTAGCCAAAAAGTCTATACAAGCTATGTACACTGGTTCCATTTGTAGAGGTCAAGCAGGTTGGCAGAAAAATTCAAGCCAAGTCCCTAGTAATAGGAAGTTGAGAGTCAAACTTCAGACTCAAGAAATGTTTTTCCCACGCTGGTCACAGAGCATCAGTGATAGACCCTGCCGCTTCCATACTTGATAATATCCCTCTCAACTGTCTTCCTTATCCACTCCGTTTTGTTCGTTCAACTATACCACGGGACACTTTTGTCGCTTGCAACACATCCTTCTTAGAGTAGTTGGTTCTGAATATCTTTTCACCCGACGATTTACACCCGATCATCCCTCATCGACACGTTCCCTCTCCTCTCTATCCTTCTTCGCGCTTCCACCGATCCTCACTTGACGAAATCCCTTGCTCAGCTACAACCCTTTTATACTCTCCGCATCCCTACCTTTCTCCTCGTTGAGCAGTACTACTCTCTTCGAACGGTGCAGTTCTCCTGTTCCTGGCGAAAAAATCGAGTCCAGCATCACCTCCAAACTCCATTATGCTAAGCAAGAACGTTTATTTCTTTCGTCTAGCCCTGCTGACCGTGCCCGCCTGCTCTTTCTGGGTACAAATCTTCTTCATCTGCGTCTCTTTGCCCCGTTTGTGCCCGGCCTTCCTCGGATGTTGCCCCTCTTCTGGACTCTCTCGACAAACACGCTCTGACCGTAATTATACCGATGAAAAAATGCACCGGAAAAATGTACTCCGGGATGCCATCCACCGGTACTGCAAGGAATTGGGCATCTTTGCACTCGTCGAACATACTTTCCCCTTGGGGATCCAAACTCGTCTCCGTTTCTACGCATGTACCTCCACATTCCGGGTGCCTATTGGCTCGACTGTCGTGATATCGCCCTGGATGTCATTGTGGCCCATCCTCACTCCGTTGCTTGCATCTTCTATAGCTCAACTTCCGCCGACGCCGCTGTAAATCTTGCTGAGAAAGTGAAGTTCAGACATTGCTGTCCGCACTGCAACGCTCACTACATTTTCTCCTTTCGGTAGTGTGTTGACTCCTATGGAGCTTTTCAGGTCAGCAAAACATAAATATTACACCTTCTCACATCTTTCGCTTCAAGCCGCCGGAATTTTGCGCCAGCCGTGGAGCTTCAATAGTTAGCTACCTGCGTTTCGTTTTGCCTTCATGGGTTGTAATAGGGATAAATAGTCGGAAGAAGAGATACTCAAAACCAACTATCCAAGAAGGAGTATTGCAAGCGACAAATGTGCTACCTTGATATAGTTGAAGGAACAAAAGTAGCAGACAAGGAAGACAGTTGAGAGGGCTACAAGCAAGTATGGAAGGGGCAGGGTCTACCACTGATTCTCTGTAACCAGCGTAGGAAAACGTTTCTTGGATCTGAAATTGACTCTCAACTTTCTACTACACTGGACTTGACTTCAAGTTGTCTGACAATTTGCTTGCTCCCTCCATGAAGAAGAAATATACTCAGCCTATATAGATTTTTGGCCGCCCCTAAAGTTCGAGCAAAACTACAGAAGATACCAAGAAATACGTAAAAACACTTTGTGTGGATGATATACTCTAAACAGAAGATGCTTAAGAAAACGATCGATCGATCTGGTCCCTTTATTTCCCATTGTCTTCATTAGACCCAAACAACTCCTCCACTATATCCATGCTGCCCAACCTGTCCCCACAAATATATGCGACCGGCTCATAACTCTCTATTTCCTCCTGGGAGAAATATGAACTACTAAAGGTACCTCCATCCGGTTCCAGCGTCGGGACCACTTGTTCCATCCTTTACAGCCCCGGCCCCACCATTCCGACAATTTCCATGTCCCCCTCCCCCTCATCCTCCTCGCCCTCCTCGACATACTCCTCGTCATCCCCCTCATCATCCCCCTCGTCCTCCTCTTCATCATCCTCCTCGTCCTCCTCTGCGTCAACCTCGTAAGCTAATTCCGGGGCTGCCCACTCCTCGAAGGTCTCCCCAGCTCCCTCCTCGACTTCCAACTCCTGCCACTCAGCTACCTCCTCAGACTCATCCTCAACGAACAAGTGACTCACGAATTCGGTCACTTTTTGGTTTGTCGGCGTAGGTAGTCATCACGGTCAGTAGGCCCGAAAGGGAGTAGGGGAATAGAGTCTAGGGGACGGATGGCGATTTTTGGAAATGACTTTGGAGGGGCATAAGTTGTCCATTTTGGTGGGATTTGGGAGCGGTAGGCAATTGAGGGTGTTTTCAATGGGTAGGGGAGGAAGGGGTGGGTAAAATTATCAGAGACGTTTGAAACTTGGAATAAAGGAGTTTAAATAGGCTCTCGAGGGTGCATTCTACAGATTTTGAACAGATATAATAAATCAACAAGGGAACTTGTAGTAGTGCATTTGCGCCCTTTTTCTCAAAAAATGATTTTGGAGGAGGGAGTAAGCGAAAAGGGAAAAAGAACCTGATTAGAGATCTACGTAGAGAGGTAGACACACTATAAAAATATCTCGACAAAATTGAAATGAATTTGGAGAGGACCGCGATAATGATAAGCAAGGGACAGGGAGGACGAGGAAGAACCGGAACTATAAGCAATTTTGGACAAGGGGAGGTAGTACAGTAAATTAAAAGTCAGTAAATGACGGCGACAAAAAATCCGTTCCGATCTGTACGCGCCTAACAGGATGCAGGCCCGCTAGTTTAATCTCCTCGGCGTGCCTGAGTAGTTATTATTGGTCTTGACCCTGACACTTGCTTAGAGGGCTTTCGATTCTTGAAAAATATTACCGCACACAATAATTGGCAAAGTCATGGACATGAACATGTCTTAGCAACAATCAAATTACCTACCGGCCACCGCAACTCATTGAACCTCCTTCCGCCTTCCAAAGGTCCCAGCTCCAATGCTTTGGAAAAATCGTCATCAAAATCATCACCACCCATAGAATTAATCGTCGGGAGAAGAGATACTCAGAACCAACTACCCCAAGAAGGAGGTGTTGCGAACGACAAAAGTGCTACCATGATATAGTTGAACGAACAAAAAAAGAATGTATATAGAAGAGAGTTGAGAGGGCTACAAGCAAGTATGGAAGTAGTAGGTTGTACTACTGATGCTCTGCGACCAGTGTAGGAAAAGCGTTTCTTGGGTCTGGAGCTGATTCTCAACTTCCTACTACTTGGAACTTGACTTGAAGTTGTCTGCCAACTTGCTTTATGCTTTGTGTGTGACTTAATTAGTTGGGTGCCCGCTCGGGTATGCTGGATCTCAAGCACTCCTACCATTCGTGCAAACAGCCCTTGATAAAGAATTTACACCCCTCACAATTTGCAGCACCCATCCAGTACCTATGTGCCATATCGGAACCGCCACAGTACGGTGCAAAGCATCCCTCTAAAAATTATTGAAAATACAATTAATAGTACAGTGACAGCGCAGCCATTTCAGCATGCCAGCCCAGCCAGACCAGCATGCCAGCCAGCCAGATCAGCATGCCAGCCCAGCCAGACCAGCATGCCAGCCCAGCCAGATCAGCATGCCAGCCCAGCCAGCTCAGTATGCCAAATAATATCTAGAATTTTCATTATATCACGCCCCGTCGGTCAAGACGAACGTCCTGATACTTCATTACTCTTATTCTGTATCTATTAATGTGCTTTTCCTTATTGCTATCACATAAGTCCTTTCAAACAAATAGGTATGCAGTTGATTACCTATGAAATATTCCAAAAAATAGGTGCGCTTTTGATGGTTCCAACCATCCTTTCCGCTATCCTGTTTGACATAAGAGCGTAATCGAGAACTGTTTTCAACTGATTCACTTTCTCTTCCAAAAAAAGCAGTAATGTTGCAGTAAAAAAAGGGCGTTATCCGAAATGATCCTTTTTGGTAGACCAAACGGTTCAATTATTCTTTTTCGATGAATCTCAGGACCACCCCAGCATTGGCCTCCTTAACCGCAACTGCTATTGGCCATCCAGTAACATGCTCCACCTCTATAAGGAGGTAGTTGTTTCCGGAAGTGGTTTCCTTGAATGGGCCGGCGAAGTCCATTGAGAAGGTTTCAAAAATACCGGAAACTGTAAAGCTGAGAGTTGTCTTATACTTTCGCATCGGAGTGAATTTTTGACACTTTTCGCAGCTGTTTACGAAACTGTAGACGCCCTTATGGATACTGGGCCAATAAAAGCTCTCCGTAATAAATTTCTTTTATTTCGATATCCCAATGCCCAAAATCACCATGAAAGTCCTCAAGATCTTTATTTTTTCTCTCAAAGGGACCACTATACGAGGACCGGCTTTAGTGTGTCGAAAGAGTCTCACATTCGACAATTAAAAGCTTTTTGCTTCCTGCGTACCCAATTTATATGTTCAAGATCAATCTTTCTCATTTGAAGTCCATCAAGGAATTTAATTCGTCCGTGAAGATTAGTTTCGTAGTCTTTATTGTTCGGTACTTGCACATTGGCAACTCCGACGATGTCCTTGGAAGCCTTTTCACTTGGACTCATTGGATCCCTCAAGCGGATAGGAATCGGCAGGCTGATTATTGCGTCCGGCCTATACACAATTTCAAACCGATATTCTGCGAAAATGTCGAGCCATCGGCCAAGCGGTGATGTACATCTTTCTTTTGGAATGCTGTCTTAAGTGCCTGGTGATCAGTTATCAAGACAAATTTCTCGAGTGATAAAAGGTACACGCGAAACTTTTTCAGTGCGAAGCAACAGCTAGCGCTTCTTTCTCGCAGACTGAGTATCTCTTTTCCGCATCATTCAGAGTGCGACTTGCGAATTGAACAGGGTGTTCTTCCGTTTTCATTTTTGGGACAAAACGGCACCCAAAGACCGTTCTGAGGCATCTGTCTCCACAACAAATGGTCTCTTGAAATCTGGTACATGAACATGGGGGGACACATAGCTTATCTTTAAGCTCCTCAAATGCAGTTTCATTTCCTTGTTCCAGTAAAATTTTCCGTTCTTCGTAGTGCTGGCATGTAACGGTGCTGCAGTCTTGGCGAAATCTTTGATAAATCTTCTGTAATATGAGGCCAGTCCTAAGAAGCTTCGAACCTCCGTTTTGAAGCGGGCCTTGGTGCCAACTTGATTTTTTTCGTTTTCTCTGGATCCACTTTAATTCCCTCTTGATCGACGATATGACCGAGTAATTGGATGAAGTTTTCGCAAAGAAGCATTTGCGCAACTTAATTTTCAGGCTGTATGCATATATCCTCTCCACACTGTCTTGACATGCGCGATATGTGCTGATCCAAGTTTTTGAGAATATACCACATCATCGATAAACTCTTGCAAATGGAAGTCCTTTCAAAACCTCGTTCATCATTCTTTGGAATGTAGCTGGTGCATTCATGAGACCAAAAGGCATCACTTCGAACCTGAATGTACCGGCTTTGCTGGTAAAAGTTGTTTTTTCCTTGCATTTTTTCAAATAATCTGCCAATAGCCAGTGTAAAGGTCAATTGATGTGAAGTGCCTCCCGTCCTTCTATTCCCGAGGATCTCCTCCATGTTTGGAATCTAAAATCGATCAGGTTCCAATCTTTGGTTCAACTATAGGTATCTGACGCTAAAGCGAAGCTTTACATCCTTTTTTGGTGCTACCAGAACAGTAAATGACCATGGGGATGAAAGTAGCCGAAAAATATCATTTTCAAGCAAACTTTTAACAATTTATGAGATAAATTGGTCATTTTCGTCGGTTGACCTCTAGGCCTGATTGTAAGTTATTCGAGTGTCGGTAAGTTGAAATAAGTGAGTGACTGGTACACCTTCTTGTCTTAGATCTGAAACGCTCTGTGCAATTACTTCGGAAGATGTTAATATGTCGGATATTTTCTTTGATACTGGAGCGGGAAGGGTCTGCACTTTTTTTGAAATTCTGTGATCTTGCGCTCTTCTTCTTCTTAATTTTCGCCCTCTCTATTTTGAAAAGCCTCTTCCGGCGTGCCCATATCTTCAGATATGGAATTCGACATATTCTTATTTTCTTTGCAAAGTTAATCTTCTTTCATCCTCTGAATACCGTCTTTTGATTCGATATTATCGCAAAAGGAAACACACTTTAGGCTCAAATTAAACGCAGAATTCCAGTCTTTATCTGTTCCAAATCCAGAATCATATTAATCCCACGCCATGTTCAATGTTCCTCGAGCGTATCCCTTTCCACATCCGAAAATGTTAGTTGGTTGGGAATCTTCGCTGTAATATGTAGAAGTGAAAGATTCATTTCGCTTTTCTCTTAAATCTTCCCTATGTGTGCTTTTGTCGAATTCCAGGGTCATCTTCACGGTTCTGCCGTCAATATGAACTAAAACGCTGTGGTTGCCCATGCAATGCATGTCCCCAGCCTTTCCATGGGTAGAGCAACCAGTGTTTGCATCGAAAGGGAGATTAGACATGATAGGAAGTTCTACATCAACTTTATAGTCCCTAATGATTACGGAAACTATGTCAAAAGTGACCATGCATTTTGATACGGTTCCTTCCGCAACAGTTTTTCTTCGCGCAGGTGGAATGAATTCGATACCTAGATCTGTCACGATACTTTCTGAAATGAGATTTGGAACGGCACCCGAATCGAAAAGAGCTTGGATTTTTTATTCCCAATACTTTGTCGGGTACCAGCTAAAGAAGTATGAGTGCTGTCAAGGCCGATTGAAGAAAAAATCTCTTACCCTCAGCGGACATATTAGACATTACGAGTTTTTTGAGTTTTTTTCTCGCACCCTCTGCGTCTTCCCTCAAAATTTGACCATACTTTATTCCATTTGGGTTCTATCAAGCTCAGATTCCAAATTATACTTCTTCACATACTCTAGTACGTCCTTCAGGATATTCTTGAATTTATTATACTTTTCCATTTTCTTGGCCGGAATGATTTCCACTCCTGGAAGAACTTGATCAGACCGCTTCGCCGAGGATGTGCAGGTTCTGGGATATGTGCAAGCATTCCATAATCTAGCCTAGGTCCTTCCGATAAAATGTTCCCCTCTCCATCCATTTTTGTCACATTAACTTGAATGATTTCATCGGCGATGGATACGTTACTGGCATCGGTGGTCGTCCTTATATCCTTACTGTTTTGTAAGCGTTTAATCCCTGGTCCTGATTCGCCTCTCGGTTCTGATAAATTGCTCTTCTGTTGTCTTTAGATCGGCAGTTACTTTCATGGTGCCCATATCGACCACACTTCCCACAAAAATTGTTTCTATGTAGATTATCCGGATAGCTGTTTGCAAATTGTCCAGGCTCATGGCAGCAGGAGCAGACTTCTGCGTCCTTCAGGGCCCTAGACTGGTTCTTTTTGATGGTAAGAGTAAGGCCCTCTAGCTGCGAGGATATCATGTCAAGTCGATTATCGAGTCGGGTTTTCCAGCCGTTTTTCCAAGTTTTTGACATCGCTCCGGGCAGTTTCAAATGCCACTGCACTAGTAGCTAGCCTTTGATAGTTGATTTCAGGATGTATGATATACATTGATGTACGGTCTCCCCTTGGCACCTCACTAAGCGACTTAAATGTCTCCGCGTTTTTGACGAGTTCTACTATGGTTCCCTTCATGTCGCTAAAAATGTGATGGACTTGATGAGGAGGAAATCCGAGAGCGCTTATCCCCCATCGCCGCCTTACGCAGCATTATGTACTTGGCTTAGGCGTTGAAACCAACCTTTTATAGAGATCTTAAAAGTATACCTATGTGCTTAAAAAATCGTCAAAGTTGAGTCGAAACTCTATGGCGGTATGGATCATATCATTTAGTTCTTCCTCCTTAGCATATTATTCACAAGCCACTCACATACTTCACCTAAGTAACTCCCATTTCCAATAAGAGACCACTTGTCGATGAACTTAGCTTTATATTTATGCTTTGCGTCTCTATAAATATATGCGAAGATACTTGTGGAGTTCTCTTCATCACTCTTCTTACGCATCAAAACAATAATATATGTATAAAGGAACTCCTCAACATCTTTACTCCTGCGAATGTTATATGAGCATCGCTGAGATCCATGTTTACTGAAAATAAATCACTTAATTGTTCCTTAATACTTCACAACTCGAATATCTCGAGCGCAACTCCCTCCAAAAGAGTACCAAATGATAGAAGGATAAATATTCGGGAGAAAAGTTTTTCAGAACCAAATACCTCATGAAGGAGGAATTTAAGGCTATAAAAGTGCTACCGTGGTATAGTTGAGCGAACAGAAAGAGATGAGTTACGAAATCATTTTAGAGGGCTACAAGCGAATATAGAAGAGGCAGGGTGTACCACTGATGCTCTGTGACCAGCGTAAGAAAAATAGTTCTTGGGTATGTATTTGACTCCCAACTTCCTAACACATTGGGTCTTGACTTTAATTTTTCTTCGAACTTACATTCTGTCTCATGGAGTAAGCAATTTTCCCTACTCATTTAGACTTTTTTCCCAAACTAAAATCTCGACAAAACTACTAGAGGCACCAGAAAAAATTGGAAAAGATTTCGTGTGGACTCAAAGAATATGGTAAGAGATGCTTGAAAGAAAAATGTGTGACTGTACTCCTCAAAATCTTCATCTTCGAGATCATAACCTGGCAATTCCCTTAACAAGTCATAAATTACCATGTACTCCCCACATATACCTGTGGAAGGCCCATAATTGTATGTCCCTTCGTGCAAAAAATAAAGCAGACATGAGTCTCCCCCAATCAGTTCTATGGGCGGGACCACCTGTTCCAACCAGTTCATTTCTTCCCATCCCATATTAAACCGTTAAGGACCCCCATCTTCATCTGCGGACTCCTCAGCTTCCTCTTCTTCCTCCCCGACCACCTCCTATTCTTCCTTTCCTCCTTAATCTTCCTAGGGCTCCCCTTGTTCTATTCCGTGGACTTGCTCGGGGGCCACCCACTCCTCGAAGCACTCCCCTTCCTCATTTTTCTCCTCCCTAGAGTCCGTTCTACCGATTCCTGTGCCTCGATCTCCACCAGGTGCCGGGCAACGAGCTCCATCTAACGTTTCCTGGTTTGGCGCCAAACGTAATCCTCGACTTTAGTTGGGCCACAAGGAAATAAAGAGAGACGGCGATGAGGCGAGGGAGACGGGTTGGTGTAGTGGGTAGAGAAGGAGGAAGTCGCTTCATGATGGCTGTCAACGGAGGGGTGAATTGTCATTCGTTGTTCTACGGACGGAAAAAATTGAAGCGGCTCCCGGCTTGTTTAAATTGCGTCAAACGGTTCAGATTCACAGGCTCGCCGAACCAAAAAAGTAGGAGAAAAAATGGTCTTGTAGTGGGACCTATTAAAAATCACCTTAAAGGGGGTGATTTACAACGAAAAAATTTGTAAAAATATTGGTTAAGGAAAACATAAATTTTAGGGGCGAAGAACATCAAATAAACGGAGAAGAATAAAAAAATTACTATCAAAGGGGGTGGTAATCGCTCATAAAAGTGTGAGCGAGAAAAAGGAAATATTACAAAGAAATGTAAAATTCGTGACGCAAAAGGAAAAGAAAGTAAAGGTATGAAACAGATAGGGAGGCAGACGGGGCGCTGCTAAGGGAAAAATAGAGACGATAGTATTAGGTCTCATAAAGTTGGAAGCAAAAGGTCAATGGAGTATACCTGTATTCCCACAAGAATCCATATGAGCCCTCATTGTATGGACAGTACTTTAGCTTTACTCTAGAAATTAAATGCTTTGTTAGCGCAGTAGAACTTTCTAGAATGTAGAGATATAACTTTAGAATTGAACCATCTATAATTTAACCAAGTAAATGTTTTTATTTGACATGGTGCTCCTAATCAAATAAAAATATTGAAGAAAAAACAAAATTCTAAATTCATTCAGGACGATGCAGTATCTTTGTCACACGAATGTGTAATAAAGAACTGAAATAACAAAAGCGAACAAGTCTCTCTTACACAGCGGTGTCAGAGAGACATTATTGTACTGCACAACAGATACAGCTCACAGACCTCGAGATGATTTGCAGGAGATTGAATACGAGAACTATTTTCATAGCTATGCGATTTACGGTGGTTTGTTGTCGATCTATCGAGGATTGGATGCTTAGAGGTACGTTTTCTCTCATCCCTCCATCACAGACAAACGCAGTCCTTTATATCACGTGTAGCTGAGTATTGGTGTGGTATCGATCTGCAATACGGCCGTTGTTTACCCAGGTTTGAGTAGCGCAGATCTGGAGCGGTGAAGTCGATACAAAAGGGCTACAACCCGGACTTCTGATGCCTAACAGTAGTGAAGCGCCCGTTGTGGACAACGTGGCGTCGATACGGATAGGCTCCAGCTCGGACGACGTGGCACCAGCCCAGACAGGTTCCAGCCCGGACTGCGGTGCACTATCTTCAAATGTTTTTACCTAGTTCCTGTATCAGACTAGGCTAACTCCCCGATGGCGATGTTTGAATACCTTTCGAGGGAATGCGGTCAAATTAATTCCGTAGTTCTGTAAAGACAGCGTCCCCTTGATTAGCAAGGCCAAAAGGAAAGTACAAAGAGCGGGAAGACCTGGTCAACCATATCCACATAGTGCTTTTACTTTTACTCCCTCCTCCTACCTCTCCCAGTACCTATCCTATCCATTTAACCATTTTCCTTTGTCCCAGCAGTGATTCAGCGCAGTTACGAAAGGGTAGGAGCACAAGAAAAAGGAATGAGGAGAGAAACGTGAAAGGGAGTGACTTTCGGCTCGTAATGATAGTACCTGCAGTTTCTCGCTTAACAGACTCCATAAAAACTATTCGATATAAACTGTTTCCGGAACTAATAATTATTTACCCAGTTGTTAACAGCATGAAGTCCACTTTCATGAGGGGTTTTGATGCAAAGGCACGCTGCTGCTGCTGCGTGCCTTTGCACATGTCCAATGCGGCCTGCTTGATGGCTGGCCTGAAGGTAGCATTTTAGGGAGCGTCGTTCCTTCCCCATTACTGTGTCGGTATACCCTTTTTCAGTCGATTGTGGTCGTCTGGAAAACCATGGGATAGATCGGATATATCTTCCAAGAATAAAACATTTACACCTTCCCCTTTCATGAGGACTCGTTTCAGATCCTCCGTTCGACCCCAGCCAGTTGCCGACAAAGGTTACTTCAAATACTTTCGCCTAAGCCACTAAGTTCGACCGTTAATCTTGATTCAACCCAAATTTCATGTCATCTTTCTAGCCATATGCATTTAACGAGTGAGACTCACCTTATTCTTGTCGCCGACGACGTCCTTCTCTACTGTTCCTCCCTTCCTCTCCTGCAACGCCTCTTACATAGGTGCCAAACCTGGGCCTCTTCTGGCAACATGCTATGGCCACGACAGAATTGTTCCTTCCACCCCTGTGCCACCTGCGCCCAACCGAAATCTGCACGCTCGCTGGTCAGCCTCTCCCCGTGCCGCAATCAGTGGTCTACCTTGGTATCACACTGACCCCAGTTGGAATCGAGGCAGGCGATACCATTCGCGATGCGACAGCAGCCGTCACGGCCCCGACCTACCCCTTCCGCTCTGCTGCGCTCTCCTCTGATTCCCGCCCTGCCCACGCCAACTACGTCCTACAAACATTCGTTCCGAGCAGATACTTATATGCTACTTTCCTATTGCGTGGTACAATGGCTTTCTCAATTGCTGATGAAAATGCACAATCACGGCTGTTTGCCTCAATCCTCCAAACACGAGGCAACATATACAAAAAAAATCTTGCCCGCTCCGGTGTTTGTACCAAATTCTAGATCTCCCAACAATACTGCTCTGCCACGCCCATCGCTTCACCACCAAACTCCGCCAGCTGAGCACTTCTCCTCACAGCCCCGTCGCCACCTAACCGTTCGCTCCCTCCAGCACCTCTCCAGCTTGGGGGCTTGTGCCATTGTCCACCGTGCCATGAACATCCGGCTCGACAGGACCACCTGGCCGACATACTTGCGTCAATCCTGGAGCCCCCTCCTTCCTCCCTCCCACACCAGCCTACTTCCCGCCATCCGCCGCCCGTATCTACCATCGGCGGCATTCCCACCTTAACCTCTCATTTGCTTTATGGCCACCGTAGAAGACTCCTTCTTGGCTGGTTCCTACACTGGTTGCCGTTCTACCACCGTCGCTCCAACACCTCACGAGTAGACCCCCATCACCGACGCAACGCTCTCCCGTCGACAACTCCAAACGCTTTACCCGTCCTCACTCCCTTCGTTACATATTAGCAACTTAGTCGCTTAGCCCTTTCGGGCATCCCCAATGCTATGGCCCACGTCGGCCCCTTTTTGGAAGTCCCTTCTTCAGTAAACGTTCAACTCACCATGAGAGGGCATCCGCAGCTTAAAGCTGTTGTGGGCCCCATTTGCTAGGTGCAGAGTACAGTAGATGGTACACATAACTAACGAATCATGATACCAGAGGAAAGGGAGAACAGGCTCGATACGCGTAGGCGATTCTTTATTTTCTTGGAAAACAGAAAATAAGACTGAGAGGCTATTTTTCAGAACATGAAATGGCATATGATGTCCGCGATAAAGACACTTAAGACAGACAACCTTCTGGCGTGAACGTTTGAAGTCACGAACGCACATTGATGCACAATCTTCCATCTGGAATTAACGATCGAACTTGACTCGGGACATGGGCATCACACCGTCGTTGTAAACTACAGCATCTGTCTAATTCTCAGAATGCCGAGTCGTAGCGCTTACCCAACGCGATAACCCGCAATAATCGTGTGGGCGAACGACAACCCCATGGTCCATTGCACAAAAACAACGTTAGAGGCAATTCTAACAAATCCAACGGGAAAGCGACAACAAACGGGTTCGAAGACCTGAAGACACAGGAAGTCTTTGGGAGGGTCAGGTTTCCGGATAACTATAGGGACGCACCTGGGCCCCGTTGGGCCCTCTTCGCAACGCGTCCCGCTTTTGCATGGAAGTGCTGGACACGAAATTTGGGGCGGTGGTAATGAAATAGGAATACAACGACTCCCTGTCCCAATCTCAATGCATCTTTGATTTGCCGGGCAGCGGCGGGGGGTGCAGTCCAGATGGAGGCCGACCGAGGCAGCACTTTCAAACTTGAAAGTGAGAATGGAAGCGAAGAGCACGGTGAAGGAAAGGCAATACATTGTGGCGAAAATATCGTGGTGATCTGGGACGAAAAATTTGGGTTGGGTCTTGGCAGAGAGGGATATAAATAAGTATGGTAGGAATGAAGACAGTTTACGTTAATCCTTGCAGTAGAAGGTAAACCTATCACGCACACTGGCTTTTCATTTGGAGGGTTTTTTACTTCCCTTTACCGTGGGAATTTGGGATGGCTCACCATGATTGGAAAATTGGTTCGAGTCCCATTACCTCCAGAAACATGAGTAAGCGATATTATTACCGTCCAAACAAAAGCGGAAAAAAGGGAGGTGTCTTTATTGAGATGTATAGATTGGCTGGAATCCATTTGGAGTTGCAAATCTGAATGTCAAATTAAATACATGTACCGATGGTCGAAGCAATGTACAAATAGGAAAGACGTTGGCACTGAAGTTCATGCACCCTATTACCCATATTTCACCCTATGTTCCACTCGCAGTAAACTAACCTATTCTCTTGCGATTGCTTTAGCAGGAAAATTAAGTATACCAGCCCATTCAAGTAAACCCAATTTAACCCATTCTCTTACCAACCCATTCAAGTTAAAACACCATTCAACCAATTTTCTTACCAAGAAAACCAAGTATACCAACCCTTTCAAGTAAACCCATTTAAGTAAACCCCGTTTAACCCAAACGTTCCTGTTATCAGGAAATTTAAGTAAACACATCACATTAACGACCCAAACGTTCCCCCCTTACATCCCCTGGCCTTCGATGTTTATGGCCAGATTAACATAACCTGCCTTCAACTCCTCCAAGACATCGCAACTTGTTTCGCCGCTAGACGAGGAAAGGCCGCATTCACGGAGTTTTGTTCACTTCGCA
This sequence comes from Kappaphycus alvarezii, assembly GCA_002205965.3. Classification (NCBI taxonomy): domain Eukaryota; phylum Rhodophyta; class Florideophyceae; order Gigartinales; family Solieriaceae; genus Kappaphycus; species Kappaphycus alvarezii. The sequence continues at coordinate 302,664 of NADL03000828.1, read as the reverse complement.
TCACGTTGTCTGCCTTCGTGCAACGCTACACTGCCGTTATGATCAACCAGCATCAATTCAGCGCTATTGAGCCCCACTAGGTCCAGCTGGGACCGCTCGGTCCCTTCCTTATGCAACTGAATAAAAGGTCACCTTTTCCCCCTTTAGGCCTTTTCTACACCGGATTTTACCCAATTGCAGAAATGGACACGGTGATGTGCCAAACTGTCCTGTGGACATTTTCTGCATTCGCTGTGGACAATATCCTGTCTTCCTTTTGGTGTAGAAATCCCTTGGGACATGCCATAGAAAGGGCTTGCCGCCAAATGGCAACCAAACCCAAACACCTCACAAACACTAGACGGTGCCGCCATTTCCGGCTCCAAGGAATGTTTATCACGTGAATAGATACTTATTCCCCTACATAGCTTCTATCGACACCGCTTCAACAACGAAAAACTCCGCAATCCAGAACCAAACAATCATGGCGGAAGAACTCACACAACGCGATGCTGTTGATAGCTCTAGGATTACTGGAAGTCCTCCCAGAGCACATACGCACTACAATTCCGCATCAGAAGTTCTTGTTTCCCCAACCGAAATCAACGACGAGGCCGCCTGCATCGTCCAAGACATTTGTTCGGATCCAGTAACAAAGACGCCTAAAGACACTGCACATTACGACAATGATACTGTCAACATTCTGTTTGACATGATGGCAAAAGCTGGGTACGGTGACCGGAAGAAGCAGAAAAAGTCCTTAAAGGACGTCTTTGCTGAGGCTACCATGTTAGCTGAAGCGGAGCACGGAATAAACCGGTCTGCCAAGGCATGGCAGAAGAAGTTCACAAGAATCAAACAGGAGTACACCGCTTTTGTCGCCAAGCTCTCCGAGTCAGGACGGGACGCGGACGATGATGGTCTTTTCAACACTCCTGAGTTTTTCGAAAGGATGCACGAATTAGAAAAAGCGCACGACCCTCCCGTGCTGAGGACGCTAGCCTCATCAGTGACGCTCCGCTCTCCAGTTCCCGGAAGCGTGTTAAACTCAGTCATACGGCTCTGATAGAATCCTTTATTCAATCTCAGGACGAACGTCATTCCCAGCTTATTAGCGAGATTCAGAAGGGAAACGTCGAGAAGGCCAAATTGCGCAATGTGCTGGAACGTCTGGTCGATAAGCTTTAGACAGTATTCTCGTTCTCTGATAACTTGTTGATGACGTAATAAAGTAGGGCATCCCTTTGACGCTTACCTGCGTTACTCTCTGTAGAAATAATTTCATCGTCAACTTCTTCATCTTGAGGTAGGAATGAGTCTTCAAAATCCCCTTCATCGATCCCCATGTTGTGTATAATCATACAAGCCAGGCAAAACCTTGAAATGTCGTCCTCATGGTGAAGGCGTATTCCTTCTTTAAGGGCGTGGAACCTATTCTTCAACATTCCGAATGCGCACTCGATTGGTTTCCTCGTCTGACTGGCAATAGAGTCCCACGTTTTCAGTATAGGATTAACTCCCTGTTCCCTTTGTGAGGATGTCTTCATCATGTTCTGGTCGAGGGAAAAGGCACAATCCCCAATCAAGATGGCCTTACACCAACTTCAGAAATTGTCAAACTTGGTATTGCATTTCCAAGCCACACACCTTTGTCTATGTTCGGTTTCAATGACGAGCGGGAAAATATTGTGGAGTCACCGAGAACGCCCGGTCGAGCGATGTCTGCGTAAATAAACTTCCGTTTAGAGGTAGCTACTGCAAAGATGACCACACTTGGATACCCCTTGTAATATCTGTACTCATAGTACTGCTCGTTTGAGAACGAAAGCCACTTTACATGCGTCCCATCTATCGCTCCGACGCAGTACGGCAAGCCTCGGATTCCCTCTAAACCACGCATGACATTCGCTACATCTTCTTCGCTAGTCGGGAACTGTGGTTCATGACTAAATATCACAAATACCAACGTAAGCCTCCCGCACAGCAGTGCATACTGAGCTGGCACCAATGCCAAGCTGGCAGGCTGTCTTTTCACAAGTCGCCCCCCCTTGCGTACATGAGAAAAGCAGCAGTTCTCAGCTCTGAGCTTAACGGTTGTCTGTAGTTCGTCGGTGCTCGCTCCAAATAGGGACGAAGGGCGTTGCATAGTTGCATAAACATGGTGTGAGAAACACGGAATATGCTGCGCCAGGATGACGAATCACGGAAATTAGGGGACAGCCCATAGCTCGTGAGCCACGATTTCAAGTTTCTTTCACGGCTCCAAGCGCGACCAGGAGTTCCGCTGCGCCCTCGGACTTCAGCAGAATTGGAACGGCTGCATGGGATTTTGTGCGGCAATTGCAGCCATTGTGGTTCATCTTCGTCGGCAATTAATGTAACTATGGCTGCAATGACAGTCGCGAGCTTGCTTCGCAACGATGAACAATGATCTCCCATTCCCGCTAAAAAGTGGGTTTGGCCCTGTCCTTTCCTTGGGGTCGCCTTCTTTGCGACCCCAACTTCTTGGGAACAAAGTGACTTTGTCGAAAGCGGGCGTACTTTCCCAAAAAATAGGGAATTCCCAATATAGTGGGTTTTTTGGACAAATTTTGTTTTGTCAAGTCCCTGTGTAGAAAGGTCCTTACATTGACAGCTATTATTTGTATTTTAGACCCTGTCATATATGGAAATTTTTGGGTTATTTTAATGCATGGAGAATGTGGTCGGTTATATCCACGCAGCCAATGCGCTATGCGGGATAAGTCGTTACTTATGGGTAACACTACATGATGTTCCTTTCAGAGCCGCCTCATTGCCAGAGATAATGTATTTTGAATGTAATTTCACATCTTGTAACCTTTGCACCATTCGCAGTAAACCAAGCCATTTACGCAAAGTAGACCTCGTCTTCGTAATCTTCAGCTTATCCCCTCCTACTTTATCATTGATCCTTGTGATATAATGAAAATTCTAGGTATTATCTCGCATGCTGAGTTGGCTGCGCTGGCATGCTGAGATGGCTGCGCTGTCACTGTACTTTTAATTGTATTTTCAATTATTTTTAGAGGGATGCTTTGAACCGTACTGTGGCGGTGCCGACATGGCACATAGGTACTGTATGGTTGCTACAAATTGTGAGGGGTGAAAAATCTTTATAAGGGTCTGTTTGCACGAAATGGTAGGAGTGCTTGTGAGCCAGCATAACCGAGCGGGGTACCCAACTAATTAAGTCACACACAAAGCATAAAGCAAGTTGGCAGACAACTTCAAGTCAAGTTCCAAGTAGTAGAAAGTTGAGAATCAACTCCAGACCCAAGAAACGCTTTTCCTACACTGGTCGCAGAGCATCAGTAGTACACCCTGCTCCTTCCATACTTGCTTGTAGCCCTCTCAACTCTCTTCTATATACATTCCTTTTGTTCGTTCAACTATACCATGGTAGCACTTTTGTCGCTCGCAACAGCTCCTTCTTGGGGTAGTTGGTTCTGAGTATCTCTTCTCCCGACGATTTACCCCTATCAGCTTGACAGTGAAACACCACGTTTACATTAATTCTATGGGTGGTGATGATTTTGATGACGATTTTTCCAAAGCATGGGAGCTGGGACCTTTGGAAGGCGGAAGGAGGTTCAATGAGTTGCGGTGGCCGGTAGGTAATTTGATTGTTGCTAAGGCATGTTCATGTCCATGACTTTGCCAATTATTGTGTGCGGTAATATTTTTCAAGAAATGAAAGCCCTTAAAGCAATTGTCAGGGGCAAGACCAATAATAACTACTCAGGCACGCGGAGGAGATTAACCTAGCAGGCCTGCATCCTGTTAGGCGCGTGCAGATCGGAACGGATTTTTTTGTCGCCGTCATCTACTGACTTTTAAGTTACTGTACTACCTCCCCTTGTCCAAAATTGCTTATAGTTCCGGTTCTTCCTCGTCCTCCCTGTCCCTTGCTTATCCTTATCGCGATCCTCTCCAAATTCATTTCAATTTTGTCGAGATATTTTTATAGTGTGTCTACCTCTCTACGTAGATCCCTAATCAGGTTCTTTTTCCCTTTTCGCTTACTCCCTCCTCCAAAATCATTTTTTGAGAAAAAGGGCGCAAATGCACTACTACAAGTTCCCTTGTTGATTTATTATATCTGTTCAAAATCTGTAGAATGCACCCTCGAGAGCCTATTTAAACTCCTTTATTCCAAGTTTCAAACGTCTCTGATAATTGTACTCACCACCTTCCTCCCCCTACCCATTGAAAACACCCTCAATTGCCTACCGCTCCCCAAATCCCACCAAAATGGACAACTTATGCCCCTCCAAAGTCATTTCCAAAAATCGCCATCCCCGTCCCTAGACTCTATTCCCCTACTCCCTTTCGGGCCTACTGACCGTGATGACTACCTACGCCGACAAACCAAAAAAGTGACCGAATTCGTGAGTCACTTGTTCGTTGAGGATGAGTCTGAGGAGGTAGCTGAGTGGCAGGAGTTGGAAGTCGAGGAGGGAGCTGGGGAGACCTTCGAGGAGTGGGCAGCCCCGGAATTAGCTTACGAGGTTGACGCAGAGGAGGACGAGGAGGATGATGAAGAGGAGGACGAGGGGGATGAATGAGGGGGATGACGAGGAGGATGTCGAGGAGGGCGAGGAGGATGAGGGGGAGGGGGACATGGAAATTGTCGGAATGGTGGGGCCGGGGCTGTAAAGGATGGAACAAGTGGTCCCGACGCTGGAACCGGATGGAGGTACCTTTAGTAGTTCATATTTCTCCCAGGAGGAAATAGAGAGTTATGAGCCGGTCGCATATATTTGTGGGGACAGGTTGGGCAGCATGGATATATTGGAGGAGTTTCTCAGGTCTGAAATAGAGAATGGGAAATAAGAGTACCAGATAGATTGTTCATTTATAAGGTATCTTTTGTCTAGAGTATATCATCCGCACAAAGTGTCTTTATTTACTGCCTGGTGTCTTCTGTAGTTTTCGTTCGGACTCTAGGGTAATTAAAATTCTTTATAAGCTGATCAAAAGGCTTTCTCTTGGCCAGTTCAAGCAAGTTAGCAGATAACTTTAAGCCAAATCCCAAGTAGTAGGAACTTGATAGTCAACTTAAGACCCAAAAACCAACTTTCCTACGCTGGTCACAGAGCATCAGTGGTATACCATGCCTCTTCTATACTCGCTTGTAGCTCTCTCAGCTGTTGTCTTTACGGACCCCTTTTTGTTCGATCAAACATACCACGGTAGAACTATCATAGCTTGCAACACCTCCTTCTTGGGGTAATTGGTTCTGCATATCCCTTCTGCAAACAATTTAAACTTACCAGTATCCCTGTCTTGGACCATAGCAAATATCGGGATATTTCGAGAAACAAGAACAAAGCCCCAGCCGTACTACCAATCACCGACTAGTCGGACGGGGGGATGTAGGACGCTTTAATTTTTGGAAGAAACCGTATGTTTGGGAGGGTTTTGCCCAGAATATCCAAGAGGTTGACCAGTACTATATCGTAATTTTCCCTAAAAGGCGGGGAAAATGCTTTGGTGCTTTATTAATCTTAGCGAAAGTGGCGGTTTTCAACCGAAATGGGCTTACCAGCCTGACCCTAGAAAGTCGGCTGAAAACCTTCTAACAAACATGTTACATCGAGCATTACGTCCACAGCAGCGCGCTTGGGTGAAAAAAGCTCGGATCTGCCGACTGCAGTTCCGTGAGTCGAACCAACCGTTAGACGAACTTATCGAAACTCCAGTCAGTTGGCTGCTCTTGCCCTGCAGCACCCTGGCATCTTTTTCCAATCCGTTCCAAACCGCCTTAAACTTCTACGCAGTTTTGTAAAACGGCCTTTTTATCAAGACAATAAGGTTGTATATACAACCGCACTCGAAAAGCAAAAATCAGTTACTTATGATGAAATTATTATTGAAATGTAAAAACATTGCTTCGATGGCTGCTTGAATTGCACATTTCAAAGCTATGCGGCTAAGACATGTTAACAAAACAGCATTTAAAACTTCTTTAAGAATAATTATTGTTAACGGAAAACCCCTTTTACAGGCGTGTGCCCTACAAAGAAAAAACAGCGCACCAGTTTTATCGGACCATTGTCCTCATGTGAGGATAAATTTAATTTTGAGGAAAAGGTTTAGGTTTAGCTTTGTAAGTGGCGAAATTTTTTCTTCTACTTTTTGCTAATCTAATACTCTTTCGGTCTCTACGCATATGAGCCGTCGGGAATCTGCCCAAGAACTGCTCGCTTTCCACCCTCCCACCTCGCTCGTCGCTGTGGTACGATTTATCCTGATGAATCTCTCCAACTCCACTATAACCTCGGTTCTCACCCTACTGCGCACGTCCCATGTCGCGTCTCCTTAATCCCTTGCCCTGGCCCCTTCCGAGTACTATTCCTCTCTTCTGCTAACTTTTTAAAACAATAGTGAGGCCGATTCATGCACTCTTTTCGATAAGTTGAATCCTTTCTGAGTACGCCCCACTTTTTACCACTCGCTAAACCGATTATAGACCAGATTGCCAAATTTTATCCTAATACCTGGGGTATGCTTTAGCCAAAGTTATGTAGAGTTTAAAGCTATCAGAAACTTTTGTTGTAATTCTAGTAACTTTTTTAGTAGATAGTTTCGGGAGAAAGGAAAATTACATCGATTCAATTAATGTAAATGCGGCCGTAATTCCGACGCAGTTTGTCTGCTGGGCGGACTTGAACCTTATTTCTAGGGAAATTTAAGAGGCACCACTGAGCACCGTTAGAATATCCCGGCCAATACCGACCATATTTCAAACATTAAACAGCCCCATATTCCCCTGTAAATATATGGAAGAAAAAAGATCTCTCTTCATAGAAGGAAAAGTGTGCCTTATATGAGAAATCTTACATAGCGGATAGATAGAGAAAGATATTTACTCCTTACTGAGAGAAATACTTTGCAGTAGCCTCAAGTATACATTGAGATAAAATACTGTAGCATCTATGCGGGAGCCCTCAACGTATTCCACTACTGTATGAGTTCCTTAACTATATACAAGCAAAACAATTTCTCAATCATTGAAATCTGGAAGTCTTCTCTTTCACACATTGGTTCAAGAGCGATAAATAGAACAAATCATTCTACAGCTAATTGAATATTAATAATAATAACAATTGAAACGCTTATAACGGTCTCTTTATTTTCCTGTCCAGGGTCCAAGCGGAGACTCTCTCTCCCTTTCTTATTTGTACATGCACGACAGAGTGCAGTATATTTGCAAATAAATTGCACTGTTCTTGCCGTGCGACAGTTGCGCCGTACCTATTCCCTAACCCTATATGTCGTAAAGTAAACTCCCCCTGTCATAAGTTGCAGGCGCACAACTACATGACTAACATGCTCCGGAACTCAAAATAATTTATTTGATAAGGCAAAAATACCCCCTTCTTCGCTGTTATACACCTAACTTCCGTCAACCTCTGCTTTCAAATACTACCAACCCGTTCAGCCATTCAATCCCAACCACAGGCCCTCAACCTTCCACTTTCGCCTCTTGAGACGTTTCGACTTGCTGATCAGCAGCCAATAAACCCAGGTCGGCCTTACCTTTGTGTTTATTGCAACCTCGTACCTTTTCGACGCCCCTCTCTTGAGCATATTCCTCGGTACCCAATTTGTCCTCAAATCCTTCTCATCTTCCTTGGCATTTTTTCCCCCTTATCTTCCTGCTCAACTTCAATTCGCTTCTTGCCTTCCATCTCGACCAAATAAGATCCGTATGCGCGAAACAAAGGGCTAGTTTAAGAACTGGGGGAAGGGATTGGCGAACGGCCATCGCAACGAAAGGGCTCGAGTTATTCGGCCTGGTAATTGCGAATAGGCTCGTCCAGAAGCATGGAGACTACGACGCTACCGCGAAATCGAGAAAGATATCTAACGTAACCAACTCCTTCTGAAGTATGCCGTACACCTCCTATCGTTTCCGTCTTGAACTTACGACCACGGATATACTTATTCATCCTTTTCGGCTCGAGCGGTTTAAAACGCTGCGTCGCCATCAACAGTAACTTCCCTTCGGCTAATCGACCTGGCCGAGGAATATTCATGGGTGATCTCCGCCGACGCCTTGATTAAATGTGTAGATTTCAACTCTGAATTCCGCATCGCCTGCGAGTTTAGGTGCGTCACACTCCCTCAAATTCAATCAATTTGTTCTGTTCCAGGCTATTTCCATGTCTCCATTGAACTTCGCATCCTTAATCTCAATTATTTCCGGATCAGGAAGAGTGAGGGCCCTGTATGAATCCCCTTTGGAGTAACCCACCAAAACAACCCACTTTGTTCTACTTTAAAATTTTCGATCCCGTTTCTCTTTAGTTTTGCAAACATACGTGTTGAATTTAAACTTTCGAAAAAGTCTTAACCCGTTTTGTGCTGATGTATTACCTCAAAAGGCGTGTTATTGATTTGGCAACTTCGCGTCACCAAAGGATTTCGGATAAAGCTTGCAGTACTGACGGCTTCTGTCCGTAACTTTTCGTTCAATTAAGTCAAAAAGAATAACTTTGATCTCTCTATATCCAAAGTGTACGCTTTAGTCGCTATGCCTGTCCATTTGACTCCAGATAATATGCCGTTGTGAACTCATGTACGATTCCTCTTTGTTTCAACCAATTCTAGGACGAATGTTTTACATATTCTCACCATTCATCGGACCTCACTGACTTCACAGTTTTTCGGTATGTACATGCTAATGTCTTTACACCACGAACAAATTATCTAATTCCTTAATCATCTCAATCTTAGCCCCCTCTGCTTCACTCTTCCTGCTTAAGAAAAGAACCATCTAGTAACCACTGTATTCGTCCAACAACATGACGAGTAGTTTTGGTTTGCCGAGAGATTAGTGTTTCATGGGTTCAACAAAATCTGTGTAAACGATCTCTGTTGTATTTCACTTGACAGGCCTTACAGCTTTACACGAATGCACTGCATCTACTGTACTGTACCGTAGATTCAAACCAATGGTAACCTTACAACTAGAGCTATTAGGCTCTTTGCTGTCATTACACTTTCCTTGCAGTTCTGAACACTGAGTATTACCCCATTGGTACACTTGGAATAGTTACGGGCGAGTTACTCACTGAGATATTACATCATTGCTTTACTAGTCAAAATTTGCCTTGCTATCCCATGCAACCTGGAACAATGTACTTATTACATCTTGTCAGGGTATGTCACTCGTGCCGACTACAATTCTGAAAGAGCTACTTACGACACCTTTAGGGCTGTTTTACGGGAAACCTTTGAAATCGATACTGCAAGACTGCATTTTCCTTTAGTCTGTAGCTATCATTAGTTCTATATATACCCCAGTTTTGAGCGACTGGCTTAACCCAGCCAACCTCAACCAAAGTTTCAATCACAGTTCTACTCAGATCTGCTCGTGTGCGTTTAGCAATCCATACTCTCAGCTGACCTCTTAACAACTTCGTCCTTTTTTTGGACCTTCGAGGTGCTCGTGTCGACTCACCAAATTTGCGTAGCTCACAAAATGACACTTCTTTCTCAATATCTTTCCTTTTTATGCAAGTCACATGAGGTGTGGTAGGGAGGAAGATTTTTCTGCTGCAACGAACTAGTCGCTGATACCATTCCGCTTTCCTTTTAGCGCTGTACATATTTGCTTCGCAATTGCACACGCCAACCATTGACTCATAAATTTCATCCCTTGTCTCTATGCAAGTCATTTTAACCTCATCAGTTTGCTTATGGATAATTTTTAGGACGCTATCACTCAATTGGTTCTCTCTTCATCGATTACAATCTTGTAATTTCCTTTCTTGCTTGGAAAAAAGAGGCTATACTGTACATCAATTAGGCCATATAGACTATATTTTGTAACTCAATCTTCTTTGCCATCCCCTGCACCAGAGCTGTGATCGTTACCATGCCTTATCAAACAGAATTTCAAGCTTGTATTTCCCATTTCTGACGAAACCTCTCCCTTCTCTGAATGAAAAAAAATTCTCAGTGCTGTTTGACACATGACTCTTGCACCCAGATTCTAATATCAGATTTTCCAACTTCTTGTCTTTCTGGTTATCACACAAAAATTCAGGTAATGCTAGCATCGCTATTCTCTTGTCTTCATTGCGCTTCTTATTTCAGCAGTTTCCAGAAATGTGTCCCGGGTTTCCCCATATGAATCAGCTTTTTTTCTCATGCATAGTTTCTCTCTTACGCTTACTTTTATGCCACCAGTTGTTTGATAGGTGTCCCAGCTTACCACACGTGTAGCAATTTCTTCTTTGATCACCATTACGCATCAAAATTGACTTCTCTACGGTCTCCTCTGACTCCTTCAAACGTGTTTCTCTAACAATCAGCTTGGAAACCGCTTCATGTTACGTAACAACACTGCTCATAATTGCTTCGACTGTGACATCAACTTCTTTTGACAAGCCTCTTAGTAGTTCTCGCTTTCTCTCTATCTCGGTGATAAGATGCCCTCGCTTTTCAGTTCATTAACCAACTCTAATATCTTGTTAGAGAAATCAAAATTTTTTTCGCTGTTTTCAAGTTGGCAATTCGGAAACTTTGATAGCTTCACAGCTATTGAAGCATCGTTAACAGCCTGAAAATTTGTTATGAATACCTTCCAGACGTTTGCCGGGATCCTTTCTCTTCTCCCCGTGGCATTGAAAGTCGGACCGATTGACATCAATAAGTACACCAGCGTCCTATGTTTGTTGCGCATTTATGTCTCTGCATTAACAACGTCATCAGTTCCATTCTATACCTGTTATCCATGAGTCCTTAGGGCTTTGAACATGTCAAATTGTGTCATCTGTACATATTTCACAATCCTTTGCCCCTAAGCACCACCTTCATGTCGTTGGAACACAAAAAGTAATTATCTGCACCTCGCAGTTCCATCCCAAACCCTCTCAACTCCATTTCGTCCATCTTGAAGCTAGGTGTAGTCAGCAAGGCAAGATAAAGCGTTAGTTTCAGCAAAGTTGTCGCATGAGAGATGTACTATATGGCTAATGGAGTGTTTAGTAGTTTTTGTCTGGGCCTATAACCCCTTATAAGTCTTTTTTTCAATTTTTTACTTTTTGGTATCTGTGTTTGGTCAAGCGCTATATTATATACCACTTTATGGCAGAGTTTAGTACGCGTACCGAGAGGCGAGATGTACGTCAAAGCTAGACCATGTTTGCCTAGAGTAAAGTACAGTCTAGCGAAAAATGCACAAAATATTCAATTATTCAACCGCCACAAAGTTCAACTTCATATACATGGTGCACTGTCAATCAGTGCAGACGTTTGGACAAATTTTAGGTCGCAACATATACTTGCTTCACATGGTTGATAGACAATACCCCTTGTATACGGACTTGTAGCCTCTCAGTCCCCATCCTTTTTTCGTCTCTTCTCGTCCCACAGCCATACTTCGGTAGCACTCTTGTCACTTGAAACGAATTCATCTTGAAATAACTGGTTCTGAGAATATTATGATGGAGAATTACCTCCAACAATAACATCACGGCCAGAGGGACCGCGACATCTTTGTCGCATTGGAGGTTTGGGCGATGAGTAATGCGGCTTTAGGACTGTAGTGGAAGGGAAGGGCACGGATCTGGTATCTTTTTTCTTCTGCACTGGGTGTATTAAGGCTCAATAGGCTGCTCACAAGTCGTCTTGCAAGAATTTCTTGGCTCAAGCTTCCTGCCGCACCCCATTTAGTTTTTTTGATGATTTCTGTAATTCATTAATCATAGGTCCCTTAAGTGTAAAATTGCTGACGGACGAATTAGCTAGATATACAAACGGGGCAAGCAGCGGCAACCCTTGATCTCCAAGGCGGAGGGGGAGATACACTTGTTCTCATGCATCATCCGGGGGGGCGACCTTGTGGAGAGACAGGTATGCTCAGCGCTGGAGGGAATCGAATTCGTCCGCAGCCTTGGCGGAGTATGCGAATCCTTCAGCTTCAACACATGATTGACTCTCCACTCGGAAGCATAAAGAGGGGTGCAAATGAAAAATGAGCCCTAAGATTCCGGAGGTACTCTAGAATGTGCAGTATGCGGCGACCTTCGGCAGTTTTCCCAATAGAATGTCTTCTGTGGGCAATGCGTTGCCTATTGCGGTACTCAGGAGATCAAAGCCATCAAAAAAGACTCCAAGAGCGGTAATTACACCGGGAAGGGCGCGCATTTCGTGATCGCAGTGTGTAGCAAATAAATCAGCACCTTCGTCCTATTGAGTGAAAGTGCAAACGACAGGCTGCAGAATTGAGCAGACGCAGGACTTGTTCAAGACTATTCCGCGTCCCCATGATGTTACGATCATGAGCATAATATTTTTGAGAAGTATGCTCTACTCGGCTGTCAACTGTCGTAGAAACTGCTGGATTATTAGTAAGAAGAGCAGAATTCTCGACGGGTCGCCTTGCCATGCCCTCAGAACTAAAATTGATAAAATTTCCTGCATTAATATCGAAATTTCAGTGCTGGAACCGACTATCTAGCTATTTCAGTGTTAACCTATCGGGCATTAAATTGCAGTGAGGAATGGTTTTGGCGTTCTAATCTAGGAAGATATGTAAGATTTAAATTGGAACGTCTAGTTTAAAGGAGTGTTATAGGGTAGATTACTTCATCTTGGGACACTTCTACGGTCTTATCTAAGCTTATTTTACAGGAAATAGTTTCTGTGTTACCTACTGTAGTTCTAAACCCTTTCGTCGGGTTCATGCTGTGGACTCCATATAAACTATTTGATGTGACTTTTTTCCGTATCTGATGATGATTTACCCAGTTGTTAACAACACTAAGATTTCTTTCATGAGAAACTCGTCCAGGTCTTTCATTCTACCCTCGTCAATTGCCATCAAAGTTTATATTCGAAAAAGGATTTTCGCGTAGCCATAAAGTTCGACTACTTTTCTTGAGGGGCGTATGGAAAGGCAGCACAGGCGCTCGGCTCTTTGGGCATCTTACCAACCACCCCAAGGTCTTACATGGGCTCCTAGTGAAGCACCCGCAACAAGAAACCTACAAAGAGGAAGCGCACCAGAACCTACTAGACAATGTCCTGCTTTTCTGCGACTTCGTGAAGAAGGAGGTTCTCGACGCTGTTCTTATGTTTAAACCAGGTTCCTCTGCGGGGTTTTCTGGTCTCACCGCACCGCTGTACTTCAACGGCTCCGACGGGTATATCCAGTCCTTTTCTTCATCCGAACTTTCGGCATCCACCTCATCCACCTCATTGCCTCCTCCGCCTCCTCCAAGAAATTATCACGACCACACTCCCGAAACACGTTCCCGGTCCATACGGCGGTAGTAGTCGTCGAAATCCGTCGGTCCATGCTGACCCATAGCCAGACTGTCGATGTAGCTTGGCCCCTTGGTGTGACTTTGGATAGAAGAGCGGGAGAAGAGGTTGGCCGTTTTGGAGAGACGTCAACTGGCTGATGGTTAGCCCTTTTTCTAGCCCGCAAAAGACGTTGGGACGGCCTTTGGCTGTTTTAAATAGCGCCAGCAGTCATATATCTCCAGGCCCAATGAATAATAAAATATGCGAAAAATGATTTTTCAATTGAGCATTCGACGACTTACGCCAGGCAAATTTCTTAGAAAGGGCGTGGTATCTCATGCCACGTAGGTCACCTGGAAAATTTGTCCGAAAATCACACTCGAAATAAATCTTGTTTCTCGTAGAAATTAAGCTGGATACTACGGGCATTTCGTACCTACTTGAGCCCAAACTGGTGCTCTTAGATTACAGTATGCGGCAAAAATACTGATCCTAGCATACTTAACGCGCTGCACAGCCCTTACACACATCCTTTTCCGAAGTTAGCAGCCTACCTGGTGTGCCATACGTCACTCACCTTTTTAGTTCTATTTTATGATACTTCAGGAGTACGATCTTCTAATAAACCTGTCACGCTGTCCACCAATCAGCATAAGACGATCACTACAAATCCTTCCTTGCTATCTGTGTCGCCGCCCGCTGGCCTTCCGTTGCTGTATCCGCTGTGCCGACTAAAATGCCGTCCTCCAGAGCTTCTCACAGATCTCGTCGTCATCCCCGGCAACTTCTGCTTCTGCATATAATACTCCGAGCACTGGCTTGATTGGAGCGCCAAGCACCGCAAACGAATCGAGTAACGACTCATTTTGCTAGATTTGTACCGTGGATAAGGTTTTTCAGGGGAGATTGAAGGTGATTTTCAGCAATGGGCGAGTGGCGGCTAAGAAGTTGAAGCGCTTTAACTACGCACCTTATGAAACAAAATTACTAAAGTGTGTTCGAGTATTGTACGTACATAAGGCGGAGTACTGTTCAAAGATGAACGTATTCAAGAAGGTGTAGGAAACATTTCTTATTGAGGTTTCGGGTATCACGTTTAATCACCAAGCGAGACTGAGAAAGAAATCCCTCTGCGACCAGTTCAATCATCTTGCTGACCTTCGTCGCAAGCAGTTGAGGTCAACTTGGCCACGTCGGGTATATCGGAGCCACTGACAGAGAAGGATCTCTTGCTGAATGAAATGATCCTCGAGATTGATGTTCACAAGGAGCTGTTACGCAAAGAGAAAGAGGAGCAGAAAAAAGGCGGACAAGTTTTGGTGCAGGCCAGGGAGACTATTAGAATGGAGGCAGCGACACGTAAGGGAGTTAAACCGAGCGATGAGTGCAAGGATAAAGAGCTAATCACCCGCAGAAGAGAGAAATAATTCCGGCGACATAGATGGCGTTGAACGACACGGTGATGGAATCTGTCAAGCGCGAAAGGAGATAGGTGAGAAAATTTTCGAGATTGCAAAAAGAGCAATTCTCATTTGAGAGGGAGAGGGCGTGAACATTGAAGAGCCACCACAGAAAAGCAGGAAGCTGTGCTAAGTAGATCGAGCCTAGAAATGGAGCGCAAGAAAAGAGAGAAGGGAGGAGAGAAAAGGAAAACGTTACTAAAACTCATAGACAAAATGCTAGATATATTTAGTAGTAAACGGTAACGCCCCCATTCGTACCCTGTACTTGCCAATGTAGAACTAATGGATGATTCGGAATTTAATATTTCAACAAAAAGTGCTCTTTTTCTCTCAGATAGCTAAAACACGCACTTACTCGCTTTCTAGATACCCCTTAGCAAGGGTGCTTGGCATTCGAAGTACGCTGAGTTTTGACCTCCCTTGTACAAACAGGTCCAAAAATTCATCAAGATGGCGGATGATTTTTAAATTAATGCTGCAGGAGCCTGTCTCACCTTTAAGCAACGTGCAAAGTCGTTTTTCCCCACAATTGTTTCAAGTCCTTGTAAATCCACTCCAAACTAACCCTGAGAGCATTCATCTGTGTGTTATATATATTTTTTGTTCTGCAGTTGCTCTGACCCTATTAAATGGGCGTTGAATTTTATGCCTTAACAAATACGCGGAATCACCGAATATATAAAACTGGCGCCCATTTATCAATTAAATCTCGATGAGTGCTTCCTCCAGACCGCTTGCACTCAGTCATGTAAGATCGTGGCGCCGCCCTTCTTCCGGCTTATACAAACGAAATATCATTCCATCTAGCGTCGACACCGTTTGTAAAATGAGGCAGTTTATTATCTTTTGCCCTGAGTACCAGCTTTTATCAACCTTCCATACCCGCTGGGGTGGTTGATTCTAATTTTCGAACAATCGATAAATCTAATAAGACTATGCAGTGTTTACCCTTTGTTTATCATCAAAGAAGCGAAGATTTTCGCCCGCCGTCTCATGAGCTGTAGTCTAAATTCAAGGAAGTTCTGCGTGCTATTGACGAATTTCTCAACTGTCTCCCATAAAACTTCGCTTATCTTAGATTCATGCATCCCTAATACTTCTTCCATATCCGCTAAACGAATTAGATATGCCAAAAGTCTCAGTATTAGGTAGCAAGCAGATACTTGGTCCAAAAATACCTGCTACACTTCGTACCTGCTCGTGGCAATCGCACCGGTTCGGAGAGTTGTCGGATGTCCGCTCTGCGAAAGCGGATCTTGCTCTATCATTTTCTATCAGAGAATGCGTTGAGATTAAAAAACTTTTTGTAAGATTCGGTTGGACCTGGCCGATAGCACAGTTATTTCTGTCTGATACGTACGCATACCATTGCTTCATGCAGAGCAGTTCCAGCTCCTAAGATGTGTCTGAGACGAGAGCAACTCGGGTTATCCTTATCAATGCGTCACGGTCATTGATACGCTTTCCGATTTCCTATTGCTTCTGTCGCATGCCAGAACTTAATGAGAGATGCAGGATTGTGTCAATTGGGAGTTTGTGGGATGGTACGATCCCACAACCCCATATGGAATATGGGGACTCAGCCGGCATCCTAATACTGTAGAGAGCTAGTACTCCAGATCTCACATACGTATTTTGTGTGGGGTAGCCTCGCATCTCAATGTGCGATCAGATTTTTGGTAGAATGGTTTTATCAAAACATCCAAACAAATTTCCTCTGACGTAAGCCCTCTATTTCCAGTAACAGCTTTCATATAATCGCGTTTTTTCGTTAATATCATTTGTAAAAAGAATCTCAAGAGTAGTTGAATATATTTAGATTCCTATACTGCAAAATACCCACAAAATATCTTAAACAATTTTCTGGGGAGGAATGGAGTGAGTTGATAATTGCTTCAAAGAAAAGGAAAGGAGGAAAGAAGAAGAAATTTTGGATTTTTTTAGTTTTGTTCTTGTGGATTTTTTTAAATTAGGATTTTTACCACGTAGGCGAGAACTGAATGAATAGAAATGCCTAAAATATATTTCTTACAAAAAAGGCAGATGCCTTGTTTTTCTTGTATAACAGTTACCATCGTGAATCACCTCGCTCCCTCCAATAGGAGATTGAAATTATTCAACCTGATGTCCTCTCTATATGCAGCTCGAAATTCAAATCAAAGAATATATCAATCTTTTATCACGACATCCACCAGAGGTAGACTCGTGCCTTTACCAATCTCAACTATTGGAAGGTGGAACCCAGATGCATGTGCGGTGCTAAATAACATGATAAGTAACGAAGAAGTACGGAAAGGTTCGGAGGGTTTTCATGAAAACGCACGCTGCACCAACCGTGATGTGTAATGCGGACTCCTTGATGGCTGGCCTCAAGTTAGACTTCTAGGGATCGTATTTCGTTCCCCATTATTGTGTCTGCATAAATTTTTGAGCTGCTTGTATTTTTCTGGAAAACCACGGTATAGATCGGATATATCTTTCAAGAGTATAACACCTAAATCTTCCCCTTAGAAGTCGGCAAGGCCCATGCAGCTCTTGCCCCTTGGATAGCTGGCGCTTTCCTAACCTCTTTTGCCAATAAATACATGATACGCAGGCCAATAGAGGTAACAGAAAAGCTGCGACGATTGACTGGTATCTGCCTTTTGAAACGAGCCTCTACGGGAGCAGCAAAATATCTACAAACGCTGCATGTTGGCGTTGCTAACCGATCCGGCAACAGATACTGTGGTCCATGTAGTCCTAAGGGCCGTACAAAAGTTCAGTAACAGCTCCAAATACGCATAGCCGACTGTTGGCATCAAAAATACATTCAATTTTGGAGAGTCGGGCATCTTTTCTAGCAGCAGTCAATGACTAGTTCCTCGATCTGTTCCGTGGGTTACGTATTGCGACACACATAGGCTCGTTTTTGTGTTTTAGCCTTCATATCATCCGTAGCGTGGAAAAAAATCACAGGAAAGGGACAACATTAGCGGACTCCTTTAAGATCCTGGGCTGCACCCTCATATGTGTGCGCGAATCGGAACAAATTTTTTTCGGCGTCATATGCCGACTTTTATATACTGTAGCATCTCCTCTTGTCCAAAAAAGGTTGCAGTTCTGGTCCTTCATCGCCGTCCCTCACTCCGAGTAACTTCCCGGGCAAATATCTCTCCTTCGTTACCTTGCTTATCCTTTCCGCGACCCTCTCCAAATTCATTTCCATTTATAAAGATATTTTGATGCTGTATTTAACCCTCTAAGTCGATCCCGAATCAAGTTCTTTTTCCCTTTTAGCTTACCTCCTTCTCCAAATTCATTTTTTGAGAAAAGGGACGCAAATGCACTACTATGAATTCCCTTGAATATTTATTTTACTTATTCCAAATCTATGGAATGAGCCCTCTGGAGCCTGTCCAAACCCTTTTATTCCAAGGTTCAAACATACCCGATCATTCTACTCACTACCCCTCTCCCCTTACCCATCCGAGACAACCTCGATTGCTTGGCATTCCCTAAAATCCGCCAAAATGAAAAACCCATGCCCTTTCAGAGTCATTTCCAAAAATCGCCACCCGCGTCCCCTAAACCCCAGTTTTCTACTCCCTTTCAGCCCTACTGACTGGGATAAGTATCTCCGCCGGCAAAATAAGAAGAAGTTGATTGAGCTCGTTCTTCTCTTGTTTATTGAGGATGAGGCGGAAAAGGTAGGTTAGAGGCAGGAAGGAGAGGTCTAGGAGGAGGTTGGGGATACATTTGAGGAGTGGGCAGCCCCTTTAATTGGTCAAGAGAATGAGGGTGAAGAGGAAGATATAGAGGAGGAACAGGATAATGAGGAAAGAGAGACATATAAATTGTTAGAGTGGTGGGGCTGGGCAGTACAGTATGGATCAGGTCGTTCCGACGCTGGAACCGGATTGGGCATCTTAAGTGAGTTAGATATCTCCCAGGAAGACATTTTATGCCATTCTCAGACATTTTAGGTACTGCTTGGATAGCATGGATATTTTGGAGGATTTGTTTCTGTCTGATCTAGGGGATGGGAAATGAGGGGACGAGGTCGATTGTTTGTTTCTTGAGTATCTTTTTGTTAGATAATTTCATCCATATAAAGTGTTTTATGCATTTCCTGGTTTCGTTTGTAGTTTTACTCGGACTTTAGGGGTAACCAGAACTCCATATAATCTGAGTAAACTGCTTCCTCTTGAGGAGGTCAAGCAAGTTGGCAGACAGCTTCAAGCAAAGCCCAAAGTAGTTAAGAAAGTTGAGAATCAACTTCGGACCCAAGGAACGTTTTTCTAACGCTAGTAGAAGCATAGGCGGTACAACATGCCCATTTTATACTCGCTTGTATCGTTTTCAACTGTCGTCCTAACATACCTCTTAACGTTCGCTCATACATACCACAGCAGCCACAGCAGCACTTTCGTCGCTTGCAACACCTCCTTCTTGGGGTAGTTAGTTCTGAGTATCTCTTCTGCCGACAATTTACCCCTATCATTTCACTACACGTGACCAATGTTGACCATCCAGCTAGTTTTTTAACTTGATAGTCTGTCAGCGAGTGTACACTCCAGAACGATCATGAGTAAAGTATCTTAATACATTGCAAGGTTGTACCAATGTCACGGAATCACTCAGGGAACTGTTGACTTCATTTTTCATGGAGTAAAATCACCCCAAATCCCCCTCTTTTTCTTGATTCAACCCATGTTTCATGTCATCTTTCTGGTTATATGCATTAAACGAGTGAGACTCATCATGAGAGTACATCCGCAGCTTATAGCTGTTGTAGCCTCCACATGCTAGGTGCAAAGTACAACAGCTGTTAGTAGTTGTTAGACCTAGCCCACGAATTATGATATCAGAGGAAAAGGAGGACAGGCTCGATACGCAGAGGCAATTCTTTATTTTCTTGGATAACAGAAATAAGACTGAGAGGCTCTTTTGCAGAACAAGCAATAGTATGATGTCCGCAATAAACACACTTATGACAGACAACCTTCTGGCGTGCACTTTTGAAGACATCATGAAACCACATTGATGTGCAATCTTCACTCTGGAATCCGAGATCAAACTTGACTCGGGACAGGGGCATCAAAACGTTGTTCTAAACTATTGCATCCATCTAATTCTCAGAACGCCGAATCGTAGCGCCTCCACCGCAATCCCCGGGAACGACGATCCCATGGCGGAGTGCACACATACAACCGTTAGAGGCAGTCCCAACCAATCCACTTGGAAAGCGACAGCAAACGGGGCGGAAGACTTGTAGACACTGGAAGTCTTTAGGAGGGTAAATTTTCCGGATACCTGTAGGGACGCACTTGGACCCCGTTGGGCTCTCTTCGCACCGCGTCCCGCTTCTGCATAGAATTTCCGGACACGAAATTTGGCGCACGGTAATGAAATAGGAATGCAACGAGTCTCTGTCCCAATTTCAATGCATCTTTGACCGGCTGAGCAGGCGGCGGAGGGCGCAGCCGGCAAGGAGGCCGACCGGGGAAGCACTTGCAGAGTTGAAAGTGAGGAGGGAAGCGAGGAGCACGGTGAAAGAAAGGGAATACATTATGGCGAATATGTCGTTGTGGTCTGAACCGAAATCCTTGGGTTAGGCCTTGACAGAGGGGACTATAAGTACGACAGGAATGAAGAAAGTTTATGTTAACCCTTTCACTGGAAGGTAAACCTATCACGCACGCGGGCTTTTCATTTTGAGGGTCTTTTAGTTATCTTTACTATAGGAATCTGGGATGGCTAACAATGGTGGAAGATTGGTTCGAGTTCCATTATCGTCCAAACAAAAGACGTTGGCATTGCAGTTTATGCACCCTACCAGACATATTTCACCCTATGTTCCACTCGCAGTAAGCTAACAAACGTCCCCTCTACATTGACAACCATTATTTGTATTTTAGACCCTGCCACATAGTTTGAATATAATTCCATGACTCGTAACCTTTTCACCATTCGCAGTAAACCAAGTCATTTACGCAAAGTAGGCCTCGTCTCCGTAGTCTTCAGCTTATCCCCAACTACTGTATCATTAATCCTTGACAAAAAAAAAAGCATTTACTTCAATTCTGTGGGTGGCGATGATGTTGATGACCATTTGGCCGGAGAAGGGGAGCTGGGGCCTTTGGAAGACGGAAGGAGTTTTAGTGAGCTGCGGTGGCAGGTAGGTAAGTTGATGGTTGCTAAGGCATGTTCATGTCCACGACTTCGCCTAAAATTCAAGCATCTGTGGTGGTGGTAAATCCGTATGGGTTGTACAATGTTGCCCAGAAGCGTGCAGAGGGTATTTCATAAATTAACTACGGGTGCGGGCGGCGGGTGGAAACCTGTCGCGCCTGCATTACTTGGAGACTAAACGCAAAACGGTTAACGAAGTCGCGGAGCTCCTGTTGAGGGGAGGAACAGCGACGGAAAGCAGCCGAAGGAAGCAAGGCGGCGGAAAAAACCCTTGCCGTCGTCGCCCAAGGCAAGCATCTTGCGTACACAGACGAATTTCATTAAAAGATGGATAATTTTTACTCATCAGTCATTTCGAGTGTGCACTGCCTGACCCTACTACGATTAAGATCTAATTGGATTATCCACGTCGGTCACGTGCAAAGGAGAGATTGAGGTGTTTAATGATTGAAAAATAGGTTAGTTCATTACACCCAGTGGAGCGCGTGGATGATGGCCATCGCTGCCGACGAACGTATGATTCAGCTTCAGCGTTGATATATGCGTGAGCGGAAGATTGTAGGAGAGACGTGAAATTTCCCGCAGCTCAGCCGATAATACTGCACGTTCAAGGACACGGATGGTATCAGAGCATGCAGCTCCTAGGGAGTAAAGACCCTTCTACTGTACCTTCACAATAAAAACCAATTAACTCCATATATAAACTCCAAAAATATAACTTCAATGTATATTGGAGGGTATATTCCAACAAAAAAAACACCCAAACCTTTCCACCCCATCAACCCCCATTGAAGCGAAGCAAATGAAACCAGAAACCTGCCTTTGATTCTCCCCTGCGATGTCATTGAGCTGACAGTAATTCATGAATGTCTACAACGAATTCAAGCGGTTTTCCTCCCAGTTCGCGATGTTTGGTACGCAAAACGCTTTTCGTATCAAACGTTTTTCGTACGTCTGCTTGATGGCTGGCCTGAAGGTAGCATTTTAGGGAGCGTAGTTCCTTCCCCATTACGGTGTCGGTATACCCTTTTTGAGTCGATTGTGGTTGTCTGGAAAACCATGGATAGATCGGATATACCTTCCAAGAGTAAAACACCCAAACGTTCCCCTTTTTCGTACCAAACGAAAAACGTTTTGCGCACCAAACATCCGCTGAACTTGCAGAAAAAATTTTCGGTTTCCAGCGTGGAAAGGGGGGGGGGATTGGGTTGGTTTACTGTGAGTAATGGAAAGGTTGGGAGTCCTCTGTACTTGTAATGAAACTATTGGCAGGACCTATATTGCAAGTGCTTGAGCGTGTGTACCAACTAGAAAGTAGCGTGGAAAGTCACTTGTTGCCGATTCCTAACTTCCGTCTAACTTGTATGGCCCCCCATACCGGTCTGAAGGCATCGACTTGCGCCCCTGGCCTTCGATGTTTATGGCCAGATTGACATCACCGGCCTTTATCTCCTCCAAGACATCGCAACTTGTTTCGCCGCTAGACGAGGCAAGGCCGCATTCACGGAGTTTTTGAGCACTTCGCACCACGTCGTCTGCCTTTGTGCAACGCTACACTGCCGTTATGATCAACCAGTGCCAATTCAGCGTTGTTGAGCCCCACTAGGTCCAGCTGGGGCCGCTCGGTCCCCTCATTATGCATTTGAATAAAAGGTCACCTTTTCCCCGTCTAAGTTGAAATGATGAGCCAGTAGAGGATGCTTTCTATATGTGACATTGTCGACTACATCCTTCCACCCTTCGGTTGACTACACTCAGCATCCACTTCATTCAAGGTGCAGATGCCGAGGTTTCAGATCCAAGCTCGTCTTTGCACCAAAGCTTGGTTTTGTTGACTTTCGCAAATGGCAGTTCGGTGGATTGTTGTAACTTATGGCATCAGTAAAATCCCATGGCCCGATCTTACCTCAAAACAAGCCGCATTAGCACCTTGCGGGGCAGCCGAATCGGCCTACGCAGACAAGGTTGAAGACCTTCGACGCTCAGTGAGAGCTTCGTTTAACCTGACCCCAGACGCTATTTTTCCAAACCTCGGTTTTCACTTTGTCCCGCTTGCTTTCGACTCTTTAGCCGCGCCTTGTAAGTCAACCTCTGGGGTGATTGAGACCCATGCGAAATTTGATATCGCGACGACTGTTCTGTACACCAGCGGCGGCCCTTGACCACCTGCGGCAACGAATCTCGTCGACCATATGGTCTACCTTTGCAACATCGATCCTAGCGCGTACTCCCAAGCTGGGCAGCGACGAACTTCAACTATCTTAGCTTACACTGTCAGCTAGGCTTGTACGCCTCTTATAATACATGAAGTAAAGATGATTATATTATATCAGTAAACGGGTGTCCGCTGCAGGATCCGACTATATTTTATATGTTATCCCTCGCTCCCAGCGCACCTAGATTCAAACCAGGAAAGGCCAGTATGGAAGGCAGTTTTACTCGCAACGCTCTGTAGAGGTCATCGTTCCCTGTCACACTTAATCAGTGGTACCATTGTAACAGCAAGGGAGGGATTCTGCCCGTCGCTCTCCTGCAGGTCCTACTCAAAGGTCGCTCATTCGGCGTTTCGCCGTCATCGCGTTTCAGCAGCCCAGCACATCCACTGGCAGTCTTTCATGCCATCATTACGTCGCTTGTCGAGATTCTTTTGCTAAAAATTTCCCCTATATCGTTGTAGGGGGAAGTTTTGGGTGAGTTCAATGTTGGAAGATAGATTCGTTGGTAGCTATAGTAATCAGTTGAGTGATTGCTGAGTTGAGTGTGATGGCCCTGCTCACTGCAAAGCTTCAGCAACAATATTAGTATCCCTGCATTGGACCGCAGCAAATATGATGTTATCTCGAGACACGAGAACAGAACCCCAGCCGTATTACCGATTACCGACTAGTCGCACGGGGGGGACGTGGGTGCTTCAATTTTCGAAAGCATGCCTACCATATTGATATAATGAAAATTTTGGATATTATTTCGCATGCTGCGCTGGTTGCGCTGGAACGCTGCGCTGCCTGAGCTGGCATGCTGCGCTGGCTGCGCTGTCACTGTACGTACAATTTTTTTTCAAAATTTTTTTAGGGGGAGGTTTGCGCCGTACTGTAGCGGTGCCAATAGGGCACATAGGTACTGTATTGGTGCTACGAATTGTGAGGGTTGAAAAACTCTATATAAGGAGCCAGAAAATATGTACCAGGTGATCCCGACTCTGCAACCGGATGGGGGCGTCCTCAGTGGTCTAGATATTTCGCAGGAGGGCAATGGAGAATTCTAAGCCGTTCGCAGGATTTGTGTGGACTGCCTGAGTGAAATGGATATTTTGGGGAAAATGTTTAGCTCTGGTCCAAGACTAAGATACTAAGGAAATAATATAGATATTTATCCTGATAGTATCTGTTATTAGTCTTTCTCGTTCACAAGATTCCATTTGATGCATTTTATGGCTCTTATTATTTGAGACTTTAGGGTTAGCCAAAAAGTCTATATAAGCTGAGTAAACTGCTTCCTCATGGATAGGTTAAGCAAGTCAAGTCCCAAGTAGTAGGTTGAGAATCAACTTCAGACCCGAGGAACATTTTTCCTACGCTGGTCGCAAAGCGTCAGTGGTAGACCCTGGCCCTTCCATAATTGCTTGTAGCCATCTCAACTCTCTTCCATAAACATTCCTTTTTGTTCGTTCAACTATCCCACGGTAGCACTTTTGTCGCTCGCAACACCTCCTTCTTGGGGCAGTTGTGTCTAAATATCTCTTCTCCCGACGATTTACCCCTATCACATATACCGGGGGATAGCCGAACCACACTTTTCAAAAATGCAAGAACCAAATCCTTTCCGATTTTTGAAAGATGGTTGTAAATCTTTATGAGCCGTACAATGCCCGATACCCGATACTATCTATCAATCTATCTATCAACTGCGGATCCCAAGGTTGATATAACTACCCAACAGCCTCCGCACAGACTTTCATCGCCTACTCCACGATCCCTACTCCCGATACAACTCAGCCCGCACACAAGACACCCAAGCTGAAGCACTCTCTAGCATCTGGCAACGTCAAAACTAGTTCTCAGAAGGAATGGCCGGCACGAGACACGAACTCGCTCTTCACTGACGTTCATCTTAACACTCCGCGATTGCATCCACCCCGCTAGGCAAGGACTGTGGCAGCAGCTTACACGCGCTGCACTGACGCCTTTCCACCACTTTGACACCCCACTGCGCCGCGCAGGGCGACTCAGTCACCAAAAAAACGATGTCAACGATATTTCCGCGACGGATGTATGTTGTAAATAAAACTTTGTGCATGCTGCCCTGGATAGGTGCGCTGGCGGCGCTGGTGTATGTTTTAAATGAAAATATGTGCATGCTGCGCTGGATAGAGTGCGCTGGCGGCGCTGGTGGCGCTGTCACTGCAATTACAAATTTATTTCCAATTATTTTTGAGGGATGCTTGCACCGTACTGTAGCGGTGCCAGTAGGGCACATAGGTACTGTATTTTTGCTACGAATTGTGAGTGTTAAAGACTCTATATAAAGGGCAATCTGCACGAGGTGATAGGATACTTTGGGGAGCAAAAGCTCTAATGGGACGTTCACAAAACTAAGTCATCACAAAACAGAGATCAAGCCCTGGGCGGGACGCTCACCAACTAAGTCACACACCACACAGAGTGTAAAGAAAGTTAATTGACAGCCACTCGTAGCAGTTCACATCACCTTAACGTCTACCATAGCATTTTTAGTCGCTCGCAACGACTCTCATCCCCGGTAGTTAGTGGTTTTCTTTACCTTTGGATCCACTTATACCCTATCAGAGCCCACAGGATCAACAGGCATGATCGCCAAGTAAACCTTCTCACGAAAGACCTGACAAAAGCTGCTCGTCATCCTGTCGTAGAGCCACGCCATGGTCTCCACCGCAAGAGATCAGACATCCAGGCAATGGAAAGCAGCGGAGGGACCGACTCTTTTGATTTTAGCTTCGAAAATCCCCTCGCTCTCTCCTGTGGTGATTACGTGGACTGAGTGAATCATCCGCTCTGTCAGATGTCACTTCTTCTATTTTTATGTAACGATTATAAATCTGTGCCCTTTGGGTGACATGGAACTACAAGTAATTTACTATTACGTGTACATATAATCATGAGAATATGATTTTCACTTGGGTGAGTCAAGGAGATTTGTCTTTCTTTTGTGTATATTTGGTAGCAGTATATCACAGGAAGAGTACTTATACCCCTGAATAGCTCCGGTAATAGAAAAGAAAAGACATAATAAAAAAGGAGGCATAAATTTTAGTTCACACTGCACAGCAGGTTATGGGCCCAGTTGCCCTTCTTTGTTAGCCATCCATCTACCTCCTTCCCATTAAACCCATCTATCTTCTTTTGTCCAGTGTTCTTTTGCACTCACCATGTCCGAAGAAAAGTTGGATGCTTCGTCTTGGCGCATGGATCATCTGACCTCGCAAAAACTACTTACTCTAGGCCAAGGTAATGGAGATATTTTGAGGGAAAGGGACTATGGAAGTACGTCGATGGGAATACAGAGAAAACAAGTGATGAACTCTAAAGAGATTTGGATGTCTTTACAAGAAAGAGGGATATGGCCTTAGCATATATAATGATGGCGATTGACCAGGCATGTAAGGCATCTGTCATCAGGCTTAGAGGTCCGAAGGTTGTTGTGATACTTTGAAGAAGACATTTCAAACGGCTTCAGAGGCCTCAATTTGATGCATAGCTCTCGGTTTTGCAAGATGTTGGTATGGAATCGTCGGAATCCGTAGTTGAGTACTCCAACAGGATTGAATCGTTTCGTGAATCAATTGGCTGCAATTGGCCACTCGGTAACACAGATAGCAAAAGAAACAAGCATTGTCGAGAGGTCTTACTTGTGATTTTGCTGTCGCTGCCCAAGTCATTAGGTCTACCGGTAAGACGTACGATCAGGCGGTAGCTGAACTTATTATAGCCGAATCTGTATAAAGACGGCTCCTGATCAGAGTGCTCTTGTGACACAATGTGTACAACTGCACTCGCTGCGGACGACGACACCACACAGCGGACCGGTGCTTCCACAATCCAAGAAGTAACCAGTATAAAAAGAAATTCAGTGGCAATGAAAAAGGAAAAAAAAGAAAGACCCCAACACAGATCCAAATCCAACGCTGAAGAAAATAAGGAGACAAAATCGATGTTGGTCGCTCTTGCTAGTGAATTAAGTACCCCAGAGTCCTCAAAGTTACAACGTACTGGCAGTACGCTTCATAATTCATCAAAATAGCTCATGCATTCTGGCTGCACATCCCCTTAAAGCAAAGACATGCCCAACTTCACCGAGTTCCACCCCAAGCAAGGCTCTGTCCAAGTTGGGAACGAGGAGGTGATCAACACTCATGGGTTTGGAACTGTAACCACTACTGCTGTGGTCAATGGAAGTCGTGAGAAGATCGTCTTTCATGACTTCCTGTACACACCAAGTATCATGTACAACTTACTGTCTGTTTACAGAATTCGCGGGAAGGGTTTAGAGTTATGTTCGATGATGAAAAAAACAGGGAACTTGCAAAGTTCAAGAGAAGAGGACAAACAAGATTAAGTTGCTCCCACTTGAGACCAGGGATGGTTTATTCGAAGTTGAGATGAAAGTCAAGAAATCTACTGTTGATATCGTGGCAGTCGCGAATGGAACAAAAGAAGCTGATTTATGTCATAAACGTCTTGGCCACATAAGTGACACTACTTTGAGGAATTAAATTCCAATTACAGGGGGAATTCTTCTAGGAAAGGGGATCTGCCCTCTCAAAGTGTTGCGTGCAGAGACTGTGTCACCATAAAACCGCGCAGAAATCCACAACGGTCAATTGATGACGTCAAAACAGCTTCGAATCCCCTGGAGCGTGTTTACTCCGATGCAGTTGGGCCCATACGCGCAGGTCGTTCTCAGGCTCGCAATCTTTTTTGAGACGTTTTTGATGAACACAGTGGGTTTTCACTGGTTCGTTTCATGAAACGAAAGAGTCAGGCGGCTGATGCCCTGCGGGGAATGATTTTGGAGATTGAGAACCTATTCAATGGACCAGTCTTTCGTATCATAGTGCTGAATCGCAAGAGTGTGAGATATCTTAGGTCGATGGTTGAGGCGAGTATGTCTGCAAGCGATTGAGATGATGGTTAGAGGAGCGAGGAATTGTTCATGAGCTCACAACGCCATATTCTCCAGAATCAAATGGACGTGCGGAATGATTGAACAGGACCCTATTGTAAATGGCCTGTTGCATTATATGGGCCGAAATGTGCATAAACATGAACGTTTCTGGGCAGAGGCTATAAATTGTGGAAACTACTTGAGGAACCGTCTATTCACATCCAGCTGTAAGGATTGATTGACACCATTCGAGGCAATCCATGGAAGACGTTCCAACCTGGCACATTCCATGGTTTTCGGTTGTAAGGCATTTGTCCATATACCCTCAGCTGAACACAGGGATAAGTTTGCCCATCGAGCGGAGGAGGGTATTTTGGTTGGATACGATCGAGGACATGCATATCGCGTGTTCTATCCATCCTTAGGAAAGTTTATTGTTTTTCAAGACATTGAGTTCGTCGAGAATGAATCCATCACGAGGTCAATTGATCCAGGCTCACTGGTACGGATTGAAACGGCTGACTTTGATAATGAAAACAGCTAATCTATAGAGAATGATTATTTGGAGGAATTCATTTCAGGTGCTGATGAGCATGAAAAGCAGAATGAAATTGTGCTTGAGCACATACCCATGCCTCCAGCTCCAAGATGCTCTTAGAGATCAAATAGTGGGAAGCCACCTGACCCTTTGGGATTCCAAACTGCATGCTTGGTCACTGATTCGACTATGAATGCAGATCGGGTAGATCTACCTATGTCCTATGAAGAGGCAGTGAATTCTCCTGACGCAGCGCACTGGCAAAAGGTAATGGACGAAGAGATATACTCATTAAATCAACTTGAAACTTGGTCACTGTTATAATTACCAAAAGGACGAAAATTTGTCAAAGAAAATGGGTTTATGATGTAAAGACGGACTGCAATGGGAAAATAGAGCGCTACAAGGCCCGATTGCTTGCCAAGGAATTTACTCAGAAACATGGGGTGGAATACCATGAGGTTTTTTCCCAGTCACCAAGTATCCAACATTCAGATTACTTGTTGCTTATTTGACGCTTCGTGGGTGGTCAAGTACTTCACTTGATATTAAGAATGCTTTTCTTACTTTGAAGCTTTCTGAGGAGTTATACGTTGACCAACCACAAAGGTACGAGCCTCCATAATCTGAAGGTAAAGTTTGTAGATTGAGTAAGGCTTTGTACGGAATTAGGCAGGCATCAAGGAATTGGAGGGACATGTTTCATTGTTTTTTTTGTTTCCTTTGGGTTTGAAAAGTCGCATGCAGACCCCAGTTTATACTTCGACGGTTTGCTACGCGCTGCACATTATTTATAGTATATTTCGATGGCGTTACGTTGACTGGGAATGACATGACGGAAATCAAACAAACAGTGGATTCGATTTGTGCAAAATGGACTGTACGCGTTACTGATGGAAGCAATTTACTGGGAAATGTTATCGAAACCACTACTACTGGCACGATGCTTCATCACAAACTATTGATTGACCGGATTTTAAGGTTCCCTGGAATGGAGGATTGCACGCCAGCAAAGGTTCCACTACCGCCAGGAACTAATCTTGCCCTATCCGGCAGTTAGTATGAGGGTGAGTGCCTCGAGAAAGTGGAAAGAACACCGTATCAGCAGCTTATTTTTTTTTTCTCCATCTCTTGAACACGACACGGCCGGACATCGCATACGCTGTTGGTTATCTTTCTAGGTTCAGGCAAAGCCCAACAATGGCATTATGGAAGTCTGCAAAGCATGTCCTTCGTTACGTAAAAGGTACAAAAGGGCTTGGAATTGTGTATCGCAGAGACAATGGTCTCCAGAGTTCTGAACTCTTGGTTGGCTACAGGGATTCAGACTGGGCTCAAGAAAATCCACAGTGGAAGTCGATCAGTGGATATGTGTACAATATAGCTGGAGGAGCAAGAAGTTTGCGGAGCAAGAAGCAGTCCTGTATAGCCCTGAGTTCTCCTGAAGCTGAGTACATCGCGTTGTCATTTGCTATACGGGAGGCTCTTTTGTTCCAGAAGTTCCAATTGATTCTAACTTGCAGTGCAGAGCATGGATCGATGGTCATCAAGGAGGAAAATCAGGGATGCATCAAAATCGCCGATAATGGAGTCCTGAACGCCAGGTCACAACATGTGGACATCAAGTACCGAGTGATCTTGGACAATGTTGCGAAAAGAAAGGTATCCCTCGAGTATCTTCCGTCATCGGAGATGGTTCCGACAGCATCACAAAGGCAAGCCCTTGTGCTCCTTTCTAGTACCTAGTTCGCAAGCTCGGGATGCGCACTTGACCACAATCCGTATTCCCTTCGACGGTAAGTTTTTGATTACGTGGACTGAGAGAATCATTCGCTCTGTGCGATGTAAACTCTCCTTTTTTTGTAATGATTACACACCTATGGCTTTTGGGTGACATAGAACTGCAAGTAATTTACTATTACGTGTACATATAATCATGTAAGTATGATTATTCTCCCGGGTGAGTCAAGAAGAGTTTTCTTTCCTTTATGAATATTTGGTAGCATTCTAGCACACGAAGAGTACTTATACCCCGAATAGCTCCGGGAGTAGAAAAGAAAAGACATAATAAAACAAGGTGTCATAACTTTCGGATCTCCTCACTGAATGCGGCGCGAAATACAAAGCAGAGAAGATATCAATCCTTTGTCGCGACCTCCACCAGAGGTAGGCTCGTGCCTGTGCCAATCTCCACTCTTGGAGAGTGGCACCCGGATGCATGTGCAGTGGTAAATGACGTGGCAAGGAACGTGGCTGTGAGGGCAATGGAGACGTACCGAAAAGTTCGGGAGGGTTGATTCAAAGGCACGCCGCAGCAGCCGTCATGTCCAATGCGGCCTGCTTGATGGCTGGCCTGATGGTACCATTTTAGGGAGCGTAGTTCCTTTCCCATTTCTGTGCCGGTATACCCGTTTTGAGTCTATTGTGGTTGTCTGGAAAACAATGGGATAGATCAGATATATCTTCCAAGAGTAAACCATCCAAACCTTTCCCCTCTCCCAAGCTCGACCCTCGCCCCTCCTTGACCCATGATAGGGATAATCGACAGGGAAAGAGATCCTCAGAACCAATTACCCCAAGAAGGAGGTGTTGCAAGCGACAAACGTGCTACCGTGGTATAGTTGAACAAACAAAAAGGAGTGGATATGGAAAAAGTTGAATGGGCTACAAGCAAGTATGGAAGAGGCAGGGACTACCACCTATGCTTAGTGACTAGCGTAAAATAATGCTTCTTGGGTCTGAAGTTGACTCTCAACTTCCTAACTATTTGGGACTGGGCTTAAAGTTATCTGCCAACTTGCTTGACCTCTCCACGAGGAAGCAGTTTATACAGCTTACATAGACTTTTGGCTACCCCAAAGTCCGAACAAAACTACAGAAGGCACCAGGAAATGCATACAAACAAATTGTGTGGATGATATACTCTAAACAAAAGACACTTAAGAAACTAACAATCAATGAGGTCCTCTTATTTCCCATTCTCTAAATCAGATCCAAAAACTCCTCTAAAATATCCATGCTGTCAAAGCAGTCCCCACAAATTTCTACGAACGGCTCATAGCTCTCTATTCCTCTGGGAGATACTTAAACTACTAAAGATATCTCCATCCGGTTCCAGCGTCGGCACCACTTGTTCCAAACTCTACAGTCCAAGCCCCACCAGTCCAATACTTTCCAAGCCCCTGTTCTCTCATCCACCTCGTCCTCGTCCTCGTCCTCATCATCCTTCTCTTCCTCCTTTTCCTCCTTCTCCTCCTTCTCCTCCTCCCATCCTTCTCCTGAGTCTCGTAACTAGCTCAGGCTAACCATTCCTCGAAGGACTCCCCGCCCCTCCTCGACTTTCTCAGTCTCATCCCACTTACCTCCCTCGCCTCTTCTTCTATGAAGAGGCGGCGAAAGAACTCGATAATTTTCTTCTTAGTTTGCCGCCGAATGTAGTGTCGGCATCGGTTGGCCCGTAGGCGGCGAGACGGAGGCCATTGATGGGACGGGAAGGGCGGTTTTTGGAGATAGGGACAGAGGGGCGATTTGATGTCATATTTCTGGAAAAGGGGTGAGCGGGTTGCGGATGTTGACAGAAAGGGTAATCAGCTTATCGAATTGTTGGTAGGAGTGATGCTTCAGCGACAATGCTATAGCACTTTAAATAGGGACATGTATTTGGTAATCACCATGGTCTTGGGTCAAAAAAGGCGATACTGCGGCCTTGGATTTGCATGAATTCGGGGCATCATAAAAATCAGCGATAAATATCAGAACTGAATTTGGGAGGCGAAGTGACCACGAGTTGAAAGGCGTCTCTTTGAAGGACGAGGACCAAATATTCAAACATAAAATAGAAAATGGAGTTGTACAGTGAATTCGGATTCATAAAGGAAAAGGTTATTCAGAATTTGTTTTGAGAAGACAAAGGTAAGAAGATTGGTCAAGGACGGATTTTGAGATGCGAAGAGGACCTTTTTCGTTCCGACAACCCACTCAGGAGACATGCTATCCACTGCCCAGCGATGGAGGGATTCCTCCGACGCCACAACCACCTTCAAGACAAACTGTATACCCCCTCCGACCTCCTATTGTACTGTTGCGCCCTAAGCTCAAATATACCTTCCCCTGCGAAGCCTACCTCCCGTACTCGGAACACCGCCGAATGGACATCCTAATTGACAACATCAAATTCTCTCACGTCCCTGCACACTTGACGCATTCATCGCAAGCCCTTGCACCAGACGGGCCATCTCCCACTCTCGCAAGACCTCCGGAGGGGTTACCCTGTTCATTGAAGCCTCGAAAACTGCGCATTACGCTGCCCTCTGCGGGACAATACAAACCAATTCTACCCTCTTGGATTCGATACTCACGGAGCCATCGGCAAACCTGCCCGTAAGGCCCTGGCCAAAGTCACCTCCTTTTTCGCACTCGCGCGGGAAACCCCCATCCGATGAATACCACCGATTGGTCACCAGCGATTGGTCACCACTCTCGCCTCCCTCGTTCTCCCGCTGACGGCCCATGCCGTATCTCGCCTGCTTTGTCTCTCACATCACGTGATGCCTGAGTGACCCAGCTCGGTTTAGTGAACAATTAATATAAGGGAAAGGTTTGAGTGTTTTACTCTTGGAAGATATATCTGATCTATCCCATGGTTTTCCAGACAACCACAATCGAATCAAAACGGTATACCAGCACAGTAATGGGGAAGGAACTAATAAAAGGGGAATTTTGGGTATTGTAATGCATGGAAGATGTGGTCGGTTATATCCACGCGGCTAATACGTTATGCGGGATAAGTCGTCGCTGATTGGTAACACTACAGTAAATGACCTTGCTACAAGGCCGGCTCAATGCAGGCTCTGTAAGCAAACTAATAAAAGCGTATGTTTGTTTATTGTTGTTACTGTACATACTCTGAGAACGGAGCTTGTGTGGAATATACACAATTCAAGTTGTGGCCTTAAGTGTCGCTCAGAACTCCTTCCAACAAACTGGCGTTGTTCTGGATGAGTCTCACCGCGTGACGAGCGAATAATGTCGCTATGCATCAGCAATCGGAACGGCTGCCCTTGCGGCAATTCCAGTCGCAACCCGGTTGGCGAAGTCCCGAGCGGTGGGGTGCAGCCCCCCAACTTGGAGAATGGAAGGGCAATGAAGCGATGCCCAGGACCCTTGGAAGGTATCAACTCGGCAAAGCGAGTGTCCCTGCCAAGGCGATGTTTGTTATTTCACTGCGAGTGGAAAAAGAGGGTGAAATATGTCTGGTAGGGTGCATAAAATGCAATGCCAACGTCTTGTTTGGATGGTAATGGAACTCGAACCAATTTTCCACTCATGGTAAGCCATCTCAAATTTCCATAGTAAAGAGAATTAGAAGACCCTCAAATGAAAAGCCAGCGAGCTCGATAGGTTTACTCCCAGTGAAAGGGTTATCATAAACTGTCTTCATTCCTGCCGTACTTTTTAATATCCCTCTCTATCAAGGCCTGAACGAAGCTATTCGTCTCAGCCCACAACGATATATTCGCGATAATGTATTCCGTTTCCTTCACCGTGCTCCTCGCTTCCCTCCTCACTTTCAACTCTGCAAGTGCTACGCCGGTCGGCCTCCTTGCGGGCTGCGCCCTCCGCCGCTGCTCGGCCGGTCAAAGATGCATTGAGCTTGGGGCAGAGACTCGTTGTATTCCTATTTCATTACCGTCGCGCCAAATTTCGTGTCCAGTAATTCTATGCAGAAGCGGGACGCGTTGCGAAGAGAGCCCAACGGGGCTCAAGTGCGTCCCTACAGGTATCCGGAAAAATCATTACCCTACCAAAAACTGCCTCTGTCTTCAGGTCCTCGACCCTGTTTGCTGTCTCGTTTCCAATGGAGAGGTGAAGATTGCCCCTAACAGTTGTACTTGTGGATGCGACCATGGCGGCTCGATTCTCCCAAACAGTCTTTGCGGGTTAATTGATCCGGGATTTGTTGCGATTGAGAGTTTGACGGACGCATCATTTTAGAAGAACAACGATGTGATGCCCCTGTCCGAGTCAAGTCCGGGATCTGACTCCAGATTGAAGATTGCGCATCAATGTGCGTGTATGATGACTTCCAGAGTGCACACCAAAAGGGTGTTTTTCTTAAGTGTGTTCATTGCGGACAGAATGTCATTACATTACGTATTCTGCAAACGAGCCTCACAGTCCTACTTCTGTTTTCCAAGAAAATAAAGAATTGCTGCTGCGTATCGAGCCTATCTTCCTTTTCCTCTGGTATCATAAATAGTGAGTTAGATGTAACAACTACTTTGCACCTAGCAAGTGGAGCCTACAATGGATTTAAGATGCCGATTCTATCGTATTGAGTGTCACTTGACAAACGCATATGACCAGAAGGATGACTTAAAATTTGTGCTAATTCACGAAAAACAGTCAAACTTTGTGGCTAAGCTAAAATATTTTTTAAAAGTAACCTCTGCTAGGCACTGGCGGGGGTTGAACGAAAGACTGGGAAGAGTATTAGTGATGGTTCGTAATGTTTTTAACAACTGGAAGATTCATCATCAGATCCTGCAGTGGACACTGATAAGGATAAATCTACCAAGGATGTTATTCTGAGAGCCAGTTTCCCAAGAACGCGTTACAAAGGACAAAAGTGCTACCAAAGTATCGTTCTGGGGGCGAAAGGAGATGAAAATGTAAGGCGGACCGAGAGGAAACAAGGTGGTCTACAAGGCACAGGGTTTATCACCAATGCTCAGAAGCTAACGTTGAAGAAATGCTTCCTCGAGCAGAAGTTGACTTTCAACTTCTAGACAACTTGGATGTGCAATTAACGATACCTCCTCACTTGCTTTAACTCTACAGAGAAAGAAGTGTAATCAGTCTTCACGGACTTTCAGGCTAGCCCCTGGGTCTCATGCAAACATACTAAGTTCCATAAAATACATTAAATGGAATCGTGTAAACGAGAAAGACTAAGAGCAGATAATATCGGGACAAATATATTTCCTTCTCAACATCTTAGTCCTCCAGAATATCTATACCCTAATGCAGTCCCTACAAATTCCGTCGAACAGACCAGAATGATAGATAGCCCCCTCGGATATATCCAGCTCCTCCAATCCCTCTTTATGACAAAACCCTGCTCGATAAAATATCGAAACTGAATTTGAAGAACAAAGCGGATCACAAGTCGAATGGTTTCCTTTTGACGAAAGGGGGCCAAACTACTCAGAAATAGATGAATAGTAGAGTCGTACAGTGAGTTTGGAGTTTCGGGGAAACGTTGTTTCAGGATTTTGTTCTCTAAATGAAAATAAGTGGAAGAGTAATTTTGAAAAATCAGAGGTAAGGCCTGAAGAAACAGGAGTTTGCGGAGAGTTCCGCTTTCTTACAGAGAGTTCTGGTTTCTAAAAATATCTTTCCACATGCTATTGGAAAATGGGAAAGATGAAGGGAAAGATACAATGAATCCCATCGTCTGTATATTGAGCTTTCAAGGAAGGACTGAAAAGTTCTGAAACGAAAGACCTATATAATTGGGGGCGAGGGCCCAAAGTAAAGGTCTATCGGGGTCAACCTGTTCAGTTCAAGTCGCACTGAGGATAGTGAAATCGCCTAATTGGAGAAAAAGAGCGGCTCAGTACCAGTACTGAACTCAGTAAGCGAGCCTGTGGTATTTTGAGTGATTGCGTCGAATTTTGCTGTCGACAAATGCTGTTTAACGCGCTGTGAGATTCCAGTTGCATTGATAAGTTTTGGCGAAATTCAGGACACTAGGTCAAGCATTGGACCGCGTGAATGACAGAATCTATGCCGTTTTTGACTCCGACTCTGGTTGGTGGGAAGAAATAGGATTCTTGGTGAGACGAACCTTTTTTGGCTCGGTGGAGGCTTCGAGGCAGCAATCCGGCCGCGGTTGGGCGGGTACCGCCATAGGGCTTGAGAGGCCCGTAAGGCACCCACCACAGAGAAACGGTCAACAAGAGTCTCGCTCAGAACCACGCTGCATACATTGATAAATTAGGCCAGTGTCTATGAAACATTGCGTTGTGCATGGACAACCGCTGCCGGCCGTAGAAAAAAAATCGAAAGAACACAGGTTGTAGACCGTTGGCTCTGGGTTCGGTTGAGAATTCAATCATATTTATAGCCCGTGGACGTCAGCGATTGAGAGAGCAAAGGGGACGAGAGGCGGGAGCGAGGACCAGGAACAGCAGGAGAGAGAAGCGGTGTATGGATTCCAGAATACGTAGATTCGCGACAGTCGCGTAACAGGCTCCAAAACCTGAAGAACCGCAACAGTGGCGTAAGAATGACTGCATAGATAAGAAAATTGGCTGCAGCGGAAATAAGGAGAAGTAGCGGGCTATGGACTAGAGGGTGGTACAGAATCGCAGAGAATCCGCAACGCTTCACGAAAGAGATTATTATAAATATGCTGTTAGCCATTTGAGTACTTTTGGCAAGGCCGGAGCAAGATTTCTGGCGGCAGAAAAGGCGAGAAAGAGGATGGTTCCGACTGAAGACCAGTTTTGGAAGGGAAGAAGCCAAGAAGAGCACGTTGTTGGTAATTAGAGAGGTCGCGGAAATGAAGCGCTATAGAGAATTGTAGTACATATAATATGCCGGCCTGCACCGGTCTCAGGATGCATGGGATTATTGTAATACGGCAAAGGAGGAGGGTTGAGAATGAGAGGAAGGCTTATTAAATGGGAATAGAGTAAGATCCCGAACATTAATCAGAAACTACACAGTTTGGTGGTTTGTTGCTCTGAGGATCAGTCATTCGGATGAGGAGACGTGCATGGGGCATGAGCGGGTGGCGCGCATTTTTTGGGTGAGAGAATATGTTCGAACAGCGAGAGAAGGCGAGGAAAACCCGCATTACTGAATGAAGGGGAATGATTTCGGACGGTGATTGTCATTACCAATCTGGTCCTTTTCACAAATTACTGTGTTCTATACCCCTGGATCCATTATTGACCTGTCTTTTTCAAAACAATCGTCCTATCTTTCCTTTTAACAAAAATGCATCTTGTATTACTTTTGCTTTATGAATTTTAAACTCATTTTACGACTAA
The DNA here is from genome assembly GCA_002205965.3 of Kappaphycus alvarezii. Taxonomy (NCBI): domain Eukaryota; phylum Rhodophyta; class Florideophyceae; order Gigartinales; family Solieriaceae; genus Kappaphycus; species Kappaphycus alvarezii. The sequence goes on along the minus strand of NADL03000828.1, from coordinate 265,027 downwards.
ATTTCCTTTTTATGATTGCATTTTTGGTCCCTATTCAAAAGAAAACTTTCGACTACTGGTACACTTCGTCCTCCAAATTAAGTTCTATATTGTATCAAGCAGATTTTTATTGTTCTGAATGCATGAAAACCCAAAGTCGCGCTGATTTCCGCGTTTTTTTACTTCATCCAAGTCTAAAAGACGTTTCGAAGATATCGACGCATTTAAAGTTCGATATCAACGTCGTTGGAGCATAAACCTCCCATCAAACACTCCATGGGCTCACCCCCCGTCTTCCTCAACATGACCAACCTCTTTGCGTACTTCGGAAATTTTAAACCAGCCAGAGACCGCCTTCCAATCAATGGCCTGGATTTGATGGCTAGCTACTGGGCCATTTAAATACGAATACCATAGAAGAATGGAACTGGGACGCGTTCGGGAATGGGTCCGCTTTCATTGCTTACAAGATGCTCAGGAGGCAGCGTAGGAGGCAAAAGAGGCAGAGGCAGAGGCAGAGGCAGGGGAGGAAGAGATTGAGGCGGGTGTGAGGTGATCGAAAGGTAAGAAGGACCGGGTGGACCATGGGGGACACTGGTGTGCAAGCGTGGCGGAAGTGCTGATGAGAACGGAAGGGAGAGTGAGGGATAAATATTTACTTCTGCTCTTCCACCGGAGATGAGACGGATTTTGGGATCTCCAAAAGGAATTGGAGGATCTTGATATATCAGAGGAGACTATCTATCATTCTGGACAGTTCGACCTGAATATGGGGATTTTATTGGGGATATAGATATTTAAGCGAATTATTTTGGCTCTGCTCTCGATAACTAGGACTTTGAGGAATAAAAATGGATATATATCCTGAAATTATCTACTGTTAGTATTTCCCGTCCACCTTATTACCTTTAATGGACTTCATATTACTTAGTATGTCTGCTTGATACTTGAGGTTTACTTAAAAGTCTGTGTAAGCTGCGTAATCTACTTTGTCGGCAAGAGGGCAATCACGTTGAGGGACAACTTGTGGAGTAGATCCAAAGATTCTAGAACTTGAAAGTCAACTTCTGCCTTAGGGAACATTTCTTCAACGGTAGCCTCGGGTCATAGTCTTGCAGGTCTTTATGTTGATTATTTTACTCTCCGGTCTCTTTGTTTGGAAATTTGCTATGTTTTATACCATTTGAGGCAGTATTTAGTACGCGTACCGGGAGGTGAGCTGCACATCAAAGCTAAGCAATGTTTCCTACATTATAGTACATTCCAGCGAATGAAAATGCGGAAACTATTCAACTTTTCAACAGCCTTAAAGTTCAAATTCATATAAATGGTGTAATTTCAATCAATGCAGACGTTAGAAAATTTGTTGGTCCCGCTCATATGCTTGCATTGCATCCCCTCGACTGACTTTTGGTCACTTTATTTTCATGAGCTTTATCTTCTGGCTGATTTTGATCGCTTCAAACTCTTAGTCATGACGTCGGACATCATCGAATCAGCTGGCCCATAATAAAACTCCACGGTACCACACAAGAAATTTTCAACAAGGACCTGGTAATTTACTTCTATCTGTTTTCACATTTCAGATACGACCGGTGTATGGACATCACATATGCAGCCCATGCTGTCCTCACCAATTCGATCTTGAAAAAATGCTCCACGATACCATCATCAATCACTTTGTTAAAAAAAACTGAACTTCTTCAACCAGAGTGCTTCTCTTATACAAAATGCAATTGTAACAAATATCGTTTCTATTTGAGCTCTTGGTTACCACTGTTTGTTGCTTGAAGCACCAGCTGATTAATCATCCAGCACATACAAATGCATGACCGCCAATTGACTTTCAAGTGGCTTTTCCAGTGCCTAGGCGGCATTGCTTCTCATCACTTCTGTAACTTCCGCTTTCTTGTAGTTGATCCCTATTCCAGTTGTACCCTTGAGTTACCTGAGTACATGTTTCCCTGCGGTTCGATACACACCACTGGGGGCATTTAATTTGCGAGATAGTTAGAACTAAATGAAATATTTGGTCTTCCAGTATTAGCAAGAGTCGTCAGAGCACAGACCAGTTGCATATAAGGATTAGCTTCGATTAGCTTTCCTTCATATTCAAATGAAAGGTCTATTACATGTGATAGGGGCGTCGCGACGTCTGCAGATTTCCATTTTGAAGAACATGAGAATTACCTTCTTCATATCGTTGTTGTGGATCTTGATGCTACTTCCAAAATCCTCCACTGAAAATCCAAGAATCTCTCAATCTTAGCAAAAAAGTATGTGAAACTGCTTCTTGAACTCTTGAATGATCCTTTACAAAGCTGCACCCTCGCTCCGAATCAATGAAATATAATATACATACACTACTATAAACACAAAGTTTTCGCGTTTCTGACTAAGATACAAAGTTGGGTCTGCCCCACACTTTTCGCAGCTGAGGGACAATTAGAACTTGTCTAAGTGTACATTACATTCCGTTTAAGCTTGCAGCAATCCATAAAATTCTTTTTGAGTTGAGTTAATAAACTCGCCCCTCGGAGCCTTTTCAGCAAAAAACAGGAGGTTGGTCAATATAGATTTTCTCCTTTAACGGCGCATTTACGAATGCGTTCTTGACATCAGTTTCAGATCAATGTCTGCCAAAATGTATCGCCAAATCCATCAATAGCCGAGTTGGTGAGTACTTTGCGATGGGAGCAAAACTTTTTGTGAAATCTACGCCAGGTACCTGTGGAAAAATTTCCCACCAGCCATGCTTTTTATCTTCCACCTTCCCTTTTGCATTACGCTTGAGATCAAACGCCAACTTTTTTTATTCGCTGTTTCCCTTATGGTACGTTGAACAGTTCCCACGTGGTCAGTTTGCTTAAATAATTCATCTCGTATTTCATTGCCTCTATCCAGTCAACAGCATCTTCCATTTTAAGAGCTTCTGCGTACTATTTCGGAATACATTCATCATTGATTCTTTTATACACTATTTTGCTAGCTTAATCAATATACTAGCCGACTGGGCGGTGTTCCTGCAGTTTGACGATTAGTTCGTCGAACGTTAGGGTAATATGTTAGATGATATACGTTTTTTCATCAGATCCATCAACATTTCAATGTTATTTTGTGTTGCTTAGCTGTGACACATTATTTGAAGTATTCCCCTCAGAATGCTTCCCATATTTATCTGCAGATTCACACGCTCTACCAATTACTGCACCTACACCAGATTTTTAGTCATCAAAGATGACATTATTGTCATTTATGTCAAATTCAATTACCTTATCCTTTTTTCAGGTTACATGTCTTCATTGAATATCGCATCCTTACTCCCAATTATTTTGTAGTCTGGAAGAGTGAGGAAGCTGTATACATTGCCTTTGCAGAACTCCACCAAAACTCCCCTTTTTGCTGTCAGACTTTCCATCCCGTTTCTCTTTCGCTTTACAAACATATGCTTTGCATACCAACCTTCGAAAGTGTTCTCCGTCCGTTTGGTGCTGATATATGACCTCAAAATGCGTCTTATTAATTTGTAAACTTCGCATCACCACACGATTTCGGATACAACATGCAGTAGTGATGGCTTCTTCCTATAATCTATTGTATATTTTAGGCATAGAGAACAACATTGTCCTCTATGTATCCAAAAGTAAACGATTTAATCGCTCTGCCTATCCAATTGATTCCCAAGAACATGCAATCGTAATTTCATGTACGATTACTTTTTGTTTAAAACAATTCTGGGACAAATGACCTACGTATTCGGCCCATTCACTATATTTCACCCACTTTACAGTCTTTTGGCAGGTACATGCTAATTTCTTTACTCTCTCGTTAAACAAATTCTCCACTTACTTTATCTTCTCAATCACACCCCCGGCTGCTTCATTCTTCTTGCCTAAAAGATGGACCATTGAATACCCAATATATTCGTCCAACAACGTGATGATTAATTTTGATTTGCCAAGTGATTGGTGTTTCATGGCTCCAACAATTTCTGTGAAAACTCTCTCAGCTGACCTCTTAGCAACTTTTTCCTTAATTTTGGACCTCCGGGGTGCTCGTGTCGACTTACCATATTTGCATACCACACAGTTTGACATGTCTTCTTCAATATCTTCCCTTTTCGTGCCAGTCACATGAGGTTCGCTCATCAGGAAAATGTACCTGCTGCAATGAACTAGTCGCTGATGCCATTTTGCTTTCCTTTTGGCACTGTAATTGCTTGCTTTTCAATTGAAAATGTTTACCATTGCCTCATAAAGTCAATCTCTTGTCTCTATGCCAATCATTTTAACCTCATAAGTTTGCGTATGAATAATTCCTAGGACACCATCACCGGATTGGCTTTTCTCTTCATCGACTACCATTTTGTATTTTTTTCTTGCTTGCACAATCTTTTCTCTTTTGCTTGGGAAAGAGAGACTAGATTGTGCATCAAATTGGGAATGCAGACTAAATCTCGTAGCTCAATCTTCTTTCGCACCCCCTGCACCACATCTGTGATCATTAACGCCCCATATCCATACCCCATCGAAATTGAAAATGTAATGGTTTACAACTCTGAACACGCCACTCTTTTCTGTGAATGAAACAATTATCAAATCGGTTTGACAAATGCCTCGTGTACCCAGAGTCTAATATCCACCTGTCCGACTTCTTTCCTTTGTGTTTAACACGCAGTGCTTCAGATAATGCTAGCATCGCTGTTGCTTTGTCTTTTTCGCTTCTTATTTGTACAATTTATTGCAATATTTCCCGGTTTTCCGCATATGAAGCAACTTCTATTTTCATTCATGTTTCCTTCTTATGTTTACTTTTATTATTCCTGCACTTATTTAATAAGTGCCCCAGCTTTGCACAGGTGTAGCACTTTCTGCTTTGATTACCATTATGGGTCAGTAATGCTTTCTCATCGCTATTCTATGACTCCGCCAAACGTTTTCCTCTATCAATCAACTTGGAAACCGCTTCATGGTACGTATAAATACTGCTCATAATTGCTTCGACGGTGACATCGCATTCTTTTGGCAATCCTCTTGGTAGTGACCAATATTGGTCGAGTAAAAAATAATTTTTTCGCTATTCTCAAGTTGGACAATCTACAACTTTGATAGCTTTGTATCTATCGAAGCTTCAGAAAAACCCTGAATCTGGTCTTCAACAACGTACAGACCTTTTTAGGTCACCTTTCTCTCCTCGCCGCGGCCTTGTAACTCGGTTCGATTCTCATCAATAAGTACGCCAGCGCCATGTCTTTGTTGGGCATTTCTGCCTCTGTATTGACAGCGTCATCAGTTACATTCGATCTCTCTTCTCTATGGGTACTAGGGTCTGTGAACATGTCCAAGTGTAGAATTGTACATATTTACACAATCTTATGCCCCTCAACACCACTTCCATGTCGTTGGACCACGAAAATTAATTATCCGTACCTAGAGGGTCCGACTCCAGGCCTCCCAAGTTCCTTTTTGTCCATCGCAAAGTTGAATGTAGTCAGAAAGGCAAGAAAAAGCGTTAGATTCACCAAAGCTGTTGCAAGAGAAAGATGAAGTATGGCTAATGGAGTTGTCAGTAATTTTTTTCTGGGGATATAACTCTTGCAGGTCTTTTTGATGATATCATCACTTTCTAGCCTCTGGGTTTAGTCAATCGCTATTTTATACACCATTTTGTGGCAATGTTTAGTACACGTACTGGGAGTTGAGCTGTACATCAAAGGTAATTCATTTTTACCTACAGTACATTACAGTCTAGCAAATAAAAATGCACAAAATATTCAATTGCGCAACCAACTCAAAGTTCAAATTCATACACATGGTGTGGTGGTAGATCTTTATTTGTCGTACAATGTCGCACAGAGGCGTGCGGAGGGTATTTATAAATTAACTACGGATGCGGGCGGCGGGTAGAAACTTGTCGCGCCTGCATTATTTGGAGACTAAATGCAAAACGGGTAACGAAGTCGCGGAGCTCCTGTTGAGGGGAGGAACCGCGACGGGAAGCAGCGAAGGAAGAAAGGCGGCGGAAAAAAGCCTTACCGTCGTCGCCCAAGGCGCCATAGATATCAATCCCGACGGGGGAGAGGAGGATACCGTTTCGGTTGCAGTAAGTGCCGTAATGACATGTTTCTCGCGCTCTGCGAGTGTCGCGGCGGCGCCGGCAGTTACCGTACTTGGCGAAATGTGGCGGCGTGCGGAGGGTGGGGCAACAGTAACGTCGACGGCTATATCGGTACTGTGAAGCCCGTATGCAGCGGGTATGTAAATATACATTCGTAGCACGGGGGACTCCGAATGCCCAGATGAGTCGGGAACCTGGTGGAGGAGCGGATGTTCGACGAGGGCGACGATCCCAACTTCCTTGCAGTAGCGGGCAAGAACGTTGCGGAGGATGTGGTGACGACGAGTCATTCCGTCTTCGTATTTGCAGGTCAACGCGTGTTTACACATGGTGTACTATCAATCAATGCAGACTTTGTTATACTTTCAATCAATCCAGGCGTTGGAAATCATATACTTGCATCACACAGGCGGTATATCGTACCCATTCTATACGGACTTCTAGCCTCTCGGTCCTTCTTTTTTTCATCTCTTCGAGTCCCCTCAACCATGGTTCGGTATCAATCTAGTCGCTTTAAACGCATCCATCTTGAAATAACTGGCTCTGAGAATATCATCCTTTGGAGACTTACCTCTAACAATAGCATCATGGTCTAGCCGAGCCGCGACACCTTTGTCGCATTGGTGGAGTGAGCGAGGAGGAATGTGGCCTTGCGACTGTGGTGGAAGGGGAGGGCCAGTATCTGGTGTTTTTTTCTTCTGCACTGAGTGTATCAGGGCTGAAGTATGCCGCCTACGTGTCTTATAGCCAGAATGTCTCGGGCAAATCCTCCTACTGCACCCTATTTAGTTTTGTTTGGATGTATTCTATCATTCTTAAGTCAAATGTCTCTGATTTGTACAATTACTGACGGACGATTCAGTTAGGATCTAACTGGATGGTTCATGCCGATCATGTGCAGTGGTGCCCCAGATATGGTAGCTATAGACACTGAATACTACAGCGCACAACTGAGGCGTTGGTAAATGCGTGTGCGAATCTTGGTAGTGCTGGTGTGGTAGCGGGTCGCAATGAGCGGTATGTACTCTTCCAGAAAATAGAAGGTGGTCGAGGATGGCGCACCAAGAGAATCGAAGGCGATGGGCTGGAAACGGACGACCAAATAGCGAAGCGGTTATCAGATGGCGGTATCAGGAATTTGGAAAGCTTGAACTCGAGGACCTGGAACTTGCGTTGGTAAGCCTGAGCGACGGCGCCTGTAGCGGCTTTCTTCGCTGCTGTGAAGGAGCCAGATGTTGACGGCGACGCAATGCTGACGTGACAGGCGATGGACCGCTCCCTGGGTCCAACGGGGGGAAGCGAGGGATGCAAAACGAGATCTGCTGGACGCAGAGCATTACAAGATATTAAGAGCGGGGTCTCGAATTGATATTACAAAACTGCAGCGCGAGGCATGTGTCGAGAACTTTGAGGATGAAGTTGTGGCGGTGGATGCGGCCGAAACCAGAGGAGCAGATGAAACCACCGTGGTCGAAATAGGTATCGATAGGTTGCTCGTAGTGTTGACACTATAGTATTGTCTAGCTCGTGTAAACTAGAAGCCCGAGGTGCTGACGCGGATTTATGCCCCAATAAGCACCAGAAACTTTTGTCGCCTTGGCTGGATGCGCTTGGAGGAAAGCAGTGGCAGCTGTGTTTCGAGAAGTGGGCCTGTAGATCCGGCTTCGAATACGTTAGGGAAACAGTCCTTTTAGTAGAGTGGGTGGGTACATCCTCCCAGAACATGTTTGCACTATCCTCTTGCAGCACCCTATTTAAATGTGTACGAGGTTGCTAGATTTAGCAGCAAGGGTGGCAGGGTCATGAGTATCACAGTAGGTCGTCTTGTACAGGGTTACCAATGACTTGACGCATAAATTCACGAAGAGGCGATCGCGTTTGAGCGAAAAGGAAAGACCAGTTTGCCCAGGAGAGGCGATGAACGAGCGGTGGTATATTTGACTGTACACTAGCGTTCGGGAGCAGCATCCAAGAGACTGGCAACAACAGCGGAGGGTATATAAGAGGAGCGAGCAACGAGAAAACTTGACCATCAAGGCCGAGGGGGAGCCAGACTTGGACCCATGCATCATCGAAGAGGGCGATTTTGTGGAGGGACGCGTATATAGAGCGCTGTAAAGAATAGAATTCATCCGCAGCGTGGGCCGAGTATGCGCAATTGGGCAGGTTGAACGCATTATTGATCCTGCATGCCGAAGCATAAAGGAGGTGCATTTGAAAACAAGTCCGAACCTCCCAGAATTTCTCGAACAAGTGCAGGAAGGGGCGAATTTTGACATTTTTGCTCTGTAGCAAGGCTTCTGTGAGCGTGGAGTTACCTATCCGGGCGCCGAGGAGATAAAATCCATCCACGGAGCGCTCCGAGAGCGGGAATTTTGCCAGGAATGCTGCGCAGTCCGTGGCAGCTCTGTGTTGCCAAGAAAATGAGCGTCTTGATTATGTTGAGGAAAAGGCCAAACGACGGGTCGCACAGATTGAACAGACGCAAGACTTGCCAAATACCGTTCAGCGTCCCTATGATGTTTCCATCATCAGCATACCATTAATTGCGATGTATGTTCTCCTCAGCTGCAATCCGTCACAGAAGCGGCTGGATTGCTACTGAGAAGAGCAGCATGCTCGACGGTTCACCTTTTTTCGTGGACTGAGCACTGAATTTGATAAAATTTCCTGTATTAATATCGAGGGTACAGTACAAGAACCGACTATTTAGCTATGTAAATGTTAAAAGAGTGGGCACTTAATTAGAAGGGAGAAATTTTGGATGTTTTACTCTCGGAAGAAATCTCAAATATACATTTGAAAGTCTAGTTTATAGGAGTGATGGGGTTGTTTTTTCTTCGTCTGACACTTCTAGCGGGGAATCTTAACATTGTCTATAGCAAATAATTTCTGTGGTGTCCAATGTATTTCCAAGCCTTATCATCTGATACGGCTGCGGAATCTGATCGGGTATATCGTCGGGAGAAAAGATACTCAGAACCAATTACATCAAGAAGGAGGTTTTCAAGCGACAAAATTGCCCGCCGTGGTATAGTTGAGCGAACAAAAACGTGTGAGTAAGTACGAAGGTTGAGAGGGTTACAAGAAAGTATTAAGGGGCAAGGTATACCACTGATGCTCTGTGACCAGCCTAAGAACAATAATTCCTGGGTATTAAGTTGGCTCTCAACTTCCTACTACTTAGGACTTGACTTGAAGTTGTCTACCAACTTGCTTGACCTTCACAAAAGGAAGCAGATTATTCAGCCTATATAGACTTTTTGGCTAACCATGAAGTCTCAAAGAAACATACTAAGAACCATAATATTCATCAAATGGAATCGCGTGATCGATAAAGACTTACAGCATATATTATCAGGACAAATATCTATATTTCTTCCTGACAATCTTAGTCATCGAGATATGAGGCAAACAGCTCCTCCAAAATATCTATTCCACCCATGGAGCCCCCGGAAAAATCCGTGACCGGCTTACGATTCTATAGTTTTCTCCTGGGAGATATCTAAACTAATAAATATGCCCCATCCGGTTCCAACGTCGGAGCCACCTAGCACATACTGTCCGGCCCCCTCCCCACCATCCAACAATTTCCATGTCTCCCCCCCTCATCTTACTCTTCCTCGTAGTCCTCCTCTTCATCCTCCTCTTCATCCTCCTCTTCACCCTTGTCAGAAGAGTCAGAAACAATGATTACTTCCTCATTCTCCCCTTCGTTCTCCACAGCAGCTCCCCCAACGTTGTAAACTAGTTGCTTCCATAGGTCCACCACGTCCTTCTCGTCCTTATCTTCTACCTCATTTTCCTCTACCTCCTCCTTTGCTTCTTCTGCCTCTTCGGAGCAGTGCGAGCCTACTCCCGAACACGTTCCCCGTCCATTCTTCTACAATAATCATCATAGGCAGTTGGTCCATTTGCTATGAAAGCTAGAGCGTTGAAGAGCGGCGGCCTCGGGATGAATTGCATATGGTGATAGGCGGGCGGAAGTTTGTTGTGTTGAGGGTAAAAAGCGGTGAGCCGATGGGTAGTTGATGGCGGGCGTGCTTCCTCCACGCCGTCAATTTGAACTTTAAATAGGGAGATGCCTTCGAAACTTTTCACGCACTTTGGACGAAATAAAAATGTGAGGTAATGCCACAGCTTCGAATTTGCATGCAATCAGAACTAAAAGTCTGCTTGATAAAATATCGGAACTGAATTTGCAGGACAAAGCCAATCAAGAGTCGAAAGATTGCTTTTTTGAAGAGGGAGGACCAAAATCCTAAGGGATAAAATGGAGATGGATTACAGTGAATTTGGATAGGGGAAAGTTGTTTCATGATTTTGTTAGTAAAATAAATGGGTGGGAAGATTTTGTTTTGAGAACCAACACTGAGGAGGAAGGCAGAATTTCGTGGAAAGGACCCTTTTGTACAGAAAATACCGTTTTTATAACAACTGACTCAATTGAAACCATTTGATATATCCTGCTTCCGGATCTGATGATTATTTACACTGTTTTTAGCAACTTGACCATTACTTTCATGAGGACTTGTACAGGTCTTCCGTTCGATCTCGGCTATTTGCTAGCAAAGGTTACTGATAGGGGTAAATCGTCAGGAGAATAGATACTTAGAACCGACTACCCCAAAGGAGGATTTGCGAGCGACAAAAGTGTAACCTTGGTATAGTTGAATGAACAAAAAGGAATGTATACGGAAGAAAGTTGAGAGGGCTACAAGCAAGTATGGAAGGGGAGGGTCACCACGGATGCTCTGGGACCAGCTTAGGAAAAATATTTCTTGGGTCTGAAGTTGACTCTCAACTTCCTACTAATTGGGACTTGAATTGAAGTTGTCCGCCAACTTGCTTGACATCCACAAAAGGAAGAAGTTTACTCGGCTTACATAGACTTTTGGCTACCCCAAAAGCCTCAAACAACATACTAATAGCCATAAAATGCATTCACGGAATCGTGTGAACCAGAGGGACTATTTGGAGATATTCCTCAATGTAAATATCTATGTGAAATACCATGCCAGCCACCCATCGGCCAGTGGTGGGAATTAATGTAACCATTATATATACCTTTCAGAGTCACTCGTAGTATCACCCAGAACCTGGAACTGTACTGACATATATTACGACAGCGTGTCCTAAAATAAAAAATCGACCAATGAATTTGCCACACTCATCCAAATTAAAAATATCTTGCAAAATCAGAAACTGTAAAAATGTCTTCCAATTTCCGATACCGTATATAATTTTGGTCCTCTTCTAGATTTTTTTGTGTGCGAATTTGCGCACATCAGTTACTTGAAAGAGAATTTTCACCTAGCCAAAAAGCTCGGTTGAATTCCTTGAGGGGGTGTAGGGAAAGGCAACACATGCGCTCAGCTCGTTGGGTGTCGTGTCACCCACCCCTGAAGTCGTCCAGAGGCATCTTGCGAAGTATCGGCAACTAGACTCCCACGTCAAGGTAGCGCACCACACCCTACTGGACAAGATCCTGCTTTTCTGCGACTTCACGGAGGAGGTGCTCGAAGGTGTTTGAGGTTTGAAAAAAGGTTTTTCTGTGGAGGTACTGTTCTCAAACCTTGCTACCTTGTCGATCTTGTGTGATCCTGTTCTACATCTTGTCCGTCCGAACTTTTGGCGGCCTTGTCCAAAAAGGTTAACACATTAGCAGCTGGGATAGATCGAATATATTTCCCAACACTAAAAAACCTAAATCTTTCCCCTTAGCAGCCGGCAAGTCCCAGGCGCTCTTTCCGCTTGGACAAATGGCGCATCCCTAACCCTGTTGGCCAATAAAGACATGACAGCCAAGCCAATAGCGGCAGGAGAAACGCTGAGCAGATTGACTGGTACCTGCCTAATGAAAAGAGCCTCCACGATAGCAGCGAAATACCTACTAGTCACCGTGGAGGCACACCAGATTTGGTCCTTTTACTGTTCCCAATCCTGTATTATAACCTTCAGTGCCATTTAGTCAAGCACAACACCATGGCAGAGGATACTACTTGACGCAATCCAAGAGTGGGTGGAGGAAGAGATCAATGTTGGCGACAACTCGAGGCAGGCCCTATGTGCCTCAATGGGCCATCCCAGAGCGACATGTTGAGTTTCCTGTACCGCATATCCGGGTCTTGAGACAAGCATTGAAACAAGAAAATTCTCGAGATGGTTCCAATACCACTGCTAAGTCCCGTCCTGCTTTTCCGTTCGGAAACACCATGCTCCGAACGTACCTGCCCCGAAACTCTGAACTGTTTCGGCGACCATCTCTTGCACTGCTTTCACAGGGGCTGAAGGGCGTGAATACACGACCGTCAGGTCACTTTAATTGCATGCAATCTTGGGAAAGCTGCCCGGCATTCAGTAGTTGAGCTGCAGGAAGGGTTCCACCACACGAGACCTGATATTCGTGCAATGGGACGCATTAACGGAACAGACTTCTTCAATATTACCTCTGTCAACCCTCTACTGCCGTCGCACAGAAGAGTAGGGACTCTCAATCCGCTCACTTCCCTCAAAGCAGCAAGAACGCAAAACACACAAGACACGAGTCCTTCATAGCGTTTCCCACCAGAAGCAGGCTGTTCCCCGTCTCTTCTCTACCTTCGGAGGATGGCACCCGGACGCTCACGCGTTTCCGACCGACGTCGCTCGTAACGTCGCTACGACGGCAAGGGAGATTGACACAAACGACAAACAAGTCTTAACAATGTTGGAAAATTCGTACGTATAAATTAAAGAGATGGCCTTTTTAATCGTACGTACAGTAGCTCACGGAAGAGCCAAATTTAGGGAACCCACTCAGGAGCTATTTGATTATTAACCAGCACCTTCCAGGATAGCACCTCCGGACAAGAGGATGGTGGCCAGTCGGAAGGCTCACTTCTTCTCAGGTGCCTAAACTCTCTAGCAGCCCTCGACAATCTTTCTCTATATAAAGGACACTCCAGACATCGTTCTGACTGACCGGAGCAGTAACAACAAACCCAACCAACTCAAACTTTCTACATGGGAGCATCGCTTGAAACCATCACTCAAATCATTTTCCTCTCTATTACTATCCTTCTCCAACTCTTTCTCTACACTGATTCCCTTCCTTTTCAATATCTCTCTTTCAATCAATAATCCTGAATACAACGCATTCCTTCCTTTTATTATTTCCCTATCCAAGCCCTATTCTATCTCTTCATCCTCGCTGCCTTTCCACCATCGACTATTGTCATCGTTGAACTAGTTTGGACCTATCGGACCATCTACCCCTGGAATTTGTCAAGTACACTCGCCGAATATTCATTCATTTACTTGACTTCAAAGTCCACTGGACTTAAAACCAACCGAAGCGTAAGCGGAGGGAACTTGAAACGAGAAGGTCCTGACGCAGCTGTATCTCTACCGGCCAAGCTTGAGCTTCGCTCCTTTGTTTCTCCTTGTGCGGATAACGGTTTAGAAAAGCAGGACAGTGTTTTGACGTGGTTTTACGTACCGAAAGGTTCTAATTAAGCTGAGATTTGACTGCGTAGCTTCTCGCAAGAAGCCAGATAGGTAACGGGTGTGAAAAGCCGCTAGGCTTAGTAACCCTCCTATGGAAGCTTTTTAGGGATCATTTGCGCCTGCTTTTACTTCGAGTGGAAGTAGGTAGTGGTAGATGAAATTCGCGTCACACCTGGAGTGTCTTACCGTGGGCCGAGATTCCATAATCTAATTGATCCTTCTCGTTAAGTGTTGGTGCGCTACACTCCACCTGGAATAGCGCAGGGAAGAGTCAGTCAACTCTATAAATTGCAGTCTCACTCGGTGAGGATCCGGGGGCCGGGAGTCCGACTCTCTACTACTACTTGAGTACTCAAGATCAAGAACTTTAATAGCCAAGAGGTCGACAGACATTTACAATCTGAGAGCTTGCATGGATCCCTCAACGGAATCAAAGAGCCTGTTCCGTGTCGAACCACTTGATATGCCCTCTGACTACATTAGCTGGGCAAGGCGCATTAGAGCCCTTCTTAGAGCCGATGATCCTGCAATCATTGGCTTGAGAGGCACTCCAGTCTCTCTTTCATCTGGCTCGCGAAGCGAATGGACTAAACTCTTCGCGAAGGCAAAAAGCGTTATTACACTTGGCCTTAGTGTTCCCGCTATTGCACAAGCTAGACTCATTGCAGATGACGCCTCTAAAACGTCTCTGGACCTATGGGACGAGCTGAAACGCATTTATACTGCGTCAAATGAGCAGGAAATACAAAACATCAAGAACAAGTTGGACATGCTAGTTTTTGACGAAACAAAGGACTGACATAAGCATGTCACATAAGTCAACAGTATACGTGGCGAGCACGCAACTTACGAACAGTAATTACCAGACCTAAAAAAGACATCAAAACTCATCAGGTCTTTGCCGTCGTAACTTGCCGCCTTGTCTATGGTATCTTCAATAACAAATACATCATTTGAAGATGACATTGCCGCAGTCCAAGCTGAACTTTTCCGAAGCTCAAATCCGAATAAACCTCGTAGCGAATACCCCGGGAAGCAGCCCAAAATTCAAGCTCGTATATCCGATGCTTCTATACGATGCATTCGTGGACGAAGGCGAAGTTCTTGGCATAAAATAAGGCAGACATAGCCGAGGACGCGGTCGTGATGGACGATAAAATATTCAAAACAATAGGAATCCAGAAGCCTGTCATTATTGTAGAAAAGCCAGCCATTTCATCAATTTCTGTCGCAAACGCATGGAAGAAGAAAAGAATGGTCTCAGAATGTCATACATTGAACGTGGAGGCCAACTTCGATTTTGGTACCCTGTTCACAGAAATGAAACGCAAGCTCAAAGTAACTTCCCGCAGGAAAACTGGAAAGCTACTATGCCTAGGAACCATAATTTAGCGCCTTTTGCCAACTCTGCCGTGTTTCTCTTGCGGCGAAGCTCACCACTAGGTTCTCAACAACATGTAACACAATTACCGCCCAATCCTGGTTTCGACGGTCACCCGCAATACAGAGGTAATATTGCATAATACAAGTTCCGAAGTCGAGCCTTTAAAATTGGAGCATCGAAGAAGTAACAAGCATACATGGATTCTGGCGCCACTCATATTTTATTCCACAGTCGTTTTTCTTTCATCTCTTTCGCCAAAATTTGTAAAGAGACTGTTCAATTGGCTATTGTCGGGAACAGTATTGTTTGCTTGCCTTTGAATGGAGATGTATATTTTGAAGCCTATCACACGCCACAATTTGACTCCAACATTATTGCTGTAAGCGTTCTAACAAGGTACTATAATGTTATCTTCTCTGTGTCGATTCTCAACTAGAGCGGTTGTTTTATCTTCAAATATGGTTCTCTGGAGACCAGGGACATCATCTGCATCATTGAATCTATTGATGGACTCTATCCTATGTACTTATGCTCGGAACATGGGGCTAAACGATCGCACCTAGCAGAAAGGCCACCTAATGCAGATGATGAAGCTTTGGAATGCCACAGGCAGACAAGTCACATAAGTACGAATCGTTTATTCACTTATCGCGACAGCACGACGATGTGCCTTCAGTCGAACGTGAAACCTTCAAACGCATCCAATGTGTGTACCTTGTCTGACTAGAAAAATGAAGAAAGCCGCAATTAAGCCATCCAGAAGCGAGCCATTGCAACCTCCGAGCGAATTACACATAGATACTTCCGGTCCCTTGATGACTTCCTTGGGTGGAAACAAGTATGCAATTCACTTTATTGAACCATGCACTGCTAAGTCTGATGTATTATTGGCCAAAAAAGTGGTCCGAGCTTCCTGCTACAGTTCGAAACTGCAAAACTATGATTGAAACTCACTACTCGACCTTGAGCTACAAAATGACTCAAGTTCGTTTAGACAGGGCTGGAAAACAAGAGCAGAGTGATGACAAATTATCTTCATTCATGTGGGATAGAGATCTGTCCTTCGCCTCCGCGGGCTCCAGAGGGTAATGAAACTGCAGAAAGACTTGTGCAAGAGCATTGGACAAGGGCTATAGTTCTCCTCTTCAACAGTAATCTCCCTCAGAACTTGTGGGGAGAGGCCTTGAAACATGGAAATTGGCTACGTAACCGATTTCCTGTTGCAAGAGTCAATGGGAACATTCCAATTCACCTCCGGGACCCAAGCACGGTAATTGACTTCAAATCACTCTTACTATTTGGTCAACCTGGCTTTGCGTTCATTTACCGCTCCTATACGGAACCAGCCAAGATATTGAAGCCAAGAACCGAACTAGGCAATTTTGTTGGAATAGAATCGGACACTAGGTTGATTCGAGAGTACATTTCAGAGTCCAAGTATGTCAGAGTTATCAGAAGAGCCGACTTCACTACTATCTCTAGGAATAAGTTGACGGGTATCTCATCACTGTCAGACGGACTTGCTCGCCAGCATGAGATAGAAATGGCTAATGAGGACTACTGCGAAGTTGGGCAAGATGATTGATACAATTTATGACTTCGATCTACCAGCAGAACCCAGAATTGGTATTTACGAAGGCAGAGGCTATCGTGAACTCGGAAACTGAGCCATTGACTTTCGCAGAGGCGTGTAACATACCACAGTGGGCTGAGGCCATCGGTCGAGAATGCAGCGCCTTGATAAAAAGGAAAACCTGTTCCTACATAACCGAGGCCGCTGCAAGAAGATCCATTCCATTTAATTGGACATTTAGCGCTAAACCTTTGGACTCTACTGGTGATCAATACCTACCAAAGGCTCGCTACACCGTAAAAAAGGACCGTTAAAAGTCATACGGTGACTAAGACTCGGAAATTATCTATGAACCAGTTGCCTCCCATGAGAAAATTAGACTAATTTTTGCCATTGCCGCTACCAACAACCTCATTCTAGAAGGGGCCGACATCTCAAATGCCTATCTTCACGAAACATTAGATATTGAAGTCTACATGGTAAGCCAACAGATTCCTCTCGAATTTTGGCAAAGCCTCGGCAGTTTTGCAAACTAGAAAAATCTATATATATTGAGCAAGGCAAGCAGGAAGTATATACGGTTCATACCTCCATGGGGATCTTATCAAATGGGTTTGCACGCGTCTAGCTTCGATCAACGGCTGTACTTCCTCCGCAAGAACAATTCATACCTTCTTCTGGCCTTTGTGGTTGACGACATGGCTTTCGCAACGAACTCCTACGTTATTCTCAAAAGCCTGAAGGACTTTCTGGCTTCAACTTTCGACATCAAGTTCTTGGGGGCACTGAAGTCATTCATTGGCTGTAAAATTAATCGTTTTCCATCTGGCATCAGAATTGACCAGCAAGGCTACTTTAATAAGCTCCTGAAGGCCTATGGAATGCAACAATCGAATGCAGTCTTGACTCCACTTCCAACGGACACGCAGCAATTGGTTCCGGCGCTCTATGAGGATTCACTGCTCTCCTCTGATGACCATTACACTTACCGGAGTATTATTGGCAGACTACTCTACTTGGCTGTCTTTACTTGCCCAGACTTGTCTTTCTCAGTCTCTGCTTTGGCTCTTCAGGTCCACGCTCCCACTGGAAGACATATAAATTGGTGAAAGGTCTCCTCAGGTATCTCAACGGCTCGACTGACTTCGGTTGCACTACTGAAATACATATGTATCACTGCCCAATCCATTGGTGCGTCCGTTGATGCCGACTGGGGCGTATGTATAAACTAAAGACTCTCAACCACTGGTTTCATGGTCGACATAAACGGGTCACTAGTCTTCTGGAAGTCGAAACGGCAGACGGTGATTGCGGGCTCCTCAGGTGAAGCTGAGTATGTGGCACTCGCAGCGTGTGAAAAGGAACTATCCTGGATTCGAAGCTTTTCTGGGAACTTGCAATCAGTCGCCATGGCATGAAATGAATTATTTCGCGCCTTATGTTGTAATATGTGATAGCAAAGTAGCTATCTCAATGGCTACTGTAGATCATATATCACCAAAGAACAAGCACATTGACCTTAGAGTTCACAAAGTGAAAGAACTAATAAGGAACGGAACTATCCAGTTACAATACGTTTCTTCTACAAGCAAAAAGCTAATTTATTAACGAAACCCGTGAGCAGAGAAGGATTGGGTCAATTGGTTCTAATGTGGATGCATGATTCTTGGAATGGATGAACTCAATATCAATAAGTTTAGCAGAGTTAGCAGCAAAAGCACCAGAACTCTTAGAAGCAGCAGCAGTATTGGAAGCAGCAGCAGCAGTTTTGTAAGAAACAGCAGCAGTTCTAAAAGCAGCAGCAGAAAGTTGTTTCAAGTCCACTCAATTTATGAGCATAGAACGTTGCTGTGGTTGAAATCCCACAGCTTATGGCAGCAGCAGCAGAAACGCACTCCGAAAAGCAGCAGCAGCAACATGAAAATTTAGTATTCAAAAAGAGGCAATTGAAAACCACCCAATTAAGCAGCAGCAGCAGCCGTGAAATTTGAATACTGAAAAATTGTTCTTCCGAGGGGGCTTGTTGGATTATTCGTACGTACGAATGAAAGAGATGGCTTTTTTTTCGTGCGTAAAGTAGCTCATGGAAGAGCCAAATTTAGGCAGCCAAGTCAGGAGCTATTTGATTATTAACCAGCACCTTCCAGGATAACACCTCCGGACAAGAGGATGGTGGCCAATCGGAAGGCTCAGTTCTTCTCAGGTGCCGAAAATCTTTAGCAGCCCTCTAAAATATTTCTTTATATAAAGGACACTCCAGACATCGTTCTGACTGACCGGAGCAACAACAACAAACCAAATCAACTCCAACTTTCTACAAAAACAACTTAATGTCGCAGCACCAAAACATTTTCAATGCGGCGTGCCTATTGGCTGGCCTCCATCCAGTTTTTTTAGCGTTTTTAAGGCTTTCCAGTAATCTTTTACATTTGGGTAAGTTTCAAAAACTAAAGTACCTTCTCTACGTTTTTTAGAATGAAATGTATGGATAATGTATTGAAAATTCATCAAAGATACGTCTAAATCAATAACTCAGTTCATGAGATGAGAAATAAGGAGCATTTTACCGTCCTTGAATACGTTTATGTGGTTTTGTACAATCTTCAAGCGGGGGAGGCGGATTTAGGATCAGCTAAAAGATCTGTACCGAGCTCTATTGCCGAAGGGGCACGCTACCTATGTGTCTGCGGTGATAATTGTCAGCTTACAGTTGACCTCTGAGAATTTCTGTTTGGTGCCTGGGTGTTGTTGTAGATGATGTTGTTTGTGATGTTGTGCGGGATGCAACACCATCACTCTCTTTATACTGTAGATTTCCCTGCCTGAGAAGGCCCGATCAGGAGTATACTGTAGACGAGGTGACAAATAGAGTAAAATTTTATAGACTAACAGTATAAAGCACAGTACAATAATCTAAAATATATCACTTCGGGTCATCTTACGTAATAAATTGGAACTACTGCAGATTGAAATTGCCTGTTTGACGAAATTATCTTCTCAATCTAGCATTCCCACCCTCCCCGTTCATTTGAGTCAAACGAATTCAGCTTTCTCTATCAATTCATTGCTCAATGAGATGACTAATGCGAACATTTCTAATAATTTTATGTAGAATAGAGTCTCATTTGAGCTTAGTCAATGCATCAGCAGACTGAATTTGTAGTGGATAAAGTTGATGTTCTTAAATTCCTTCGATTTGTAAGAATTACTCAACGTAAAAATATCTATTTTAAGACTATTTTCAGCGGTCGTAGCAGACCTTTTAATAACGTCAAAAAGAGACAAGCTGTCTATTAACATGACAATCGGTACCAGTCGTAGTAGAACTTTTTGTAAGTCGTTTTCAGGGTGCAAGACATATCGATTGCATCAGCCAATGTGATAACTTCACTGCCAACTGCAGACCTCGTGACAAGTTTTGATTTGTGAGATGGCCAGTAAATTGGTTGAAACTTGTCAGTTTCATCTGCCAAGAAAGTAATGTATCCAAGATGTGATGATCCGTCGATATTTGTCGCAAATGATGCATCGGAATAAACCAGCAGGTAAAGTTAATTCTCATCAAGCCTTGCAAACTTGGATCGCATAGAGATGCCATTTCTGGCGAAACTTAAGGCGGGATTGATCCTTTTTATGTACTTCTGTGGATCTCTTTTTGATTACGTCTTCCGTAAATTGAGCGGCTTGAGCGACCAAAAAGTTAAATACTGATCCTGGGTCTGCCCGAATCTGATTAGGTTACCCAGAGTACTTTAGACACCAGGTCTCAAGAAAAGCATGCCAGATTCTTTCAAAACTCTGATTGAATCCTGAGCTCGGGTCTAAGAAACTAGCGCTTGAAAAATGAATGAATGTGTCGCTAACCTGAGACACAGGATGATTTTTGATAAACATTAATTCTAGAGATAGTTCGTCACCGAAAACCAGTCGATCTATATCTTGCATGTATATCTTAAAGCGAAGATGAGTAGAACTTAGAAGTTTAAATGTATCGTAATGTCGCGAAATATTCTCGAAAATTTGTTTAGTATTAGCACCACAAACTCTTCCAGTCGGGCTTTTTGGAGTAGAATCAATAAACTTTCATTGGAAGGGTGATGGAAACCTCCATGAAGTTTATTAATCTCGCTACGGGTAAAGTTGATGAAGATTGGGTTCCATAGAAGGTAAGCATGATTATTTTTGCGAATACCAGGTATCTTCAATTGCAGATCTGAATTTCACATAGTGTTTACCACGTTGTTGAAATAAACTTGTATCCTGCCAAGTGTGTCAAGTCCAAACAAGAATTTTAAATTAGAATTGACGACATCAACCATGAAAGATATAGGATATATAGGAAGAGGGATCAGAATAACAATCGAAACGATAGCAGGCTGAACTTTTTGTACAAACCTGTATAGGTTTCTGCTTTTCTTCATCTCGGATTTAATATCCATGAATATACAATATGCAAGGGCTTGCTGAAGACCAACTACGGTTCTCTGGGCACCAAAGGCAATGCATGCCTCTTGCCATTCCGTTTGTTCTTTTCAGTCTCATTTTTATGTGGAAGGCAAAACGGTTCGGCATCTGTCAAGAAAACACCATGGGTGATCATGGGTTTTTTTTTGATGAAAGTGGACACATCGACTAAAGTTCGAACTTATATCAACTCCTTATGGAGTCATACTTTTCTGGATGCAGTACCGAATAAAAAACTTTTCATTCGGGGATGGTGGTTTGCTGCTACTTAAAGAAAATTCGTAGGACCAAATATACATCAAAGCTCTCTGCATAGGGTCCCATAATGTCATTGTGAAGTATTTCACCAGTAACTGTGATTTCTTACTCAGTGAGATATATTTCCTCGCTCTTCGTTGGACCTGTCACTTTTTCTCCTCAGTGTCATTTAACGGTCTTCTGCATCATCATCATTACTAACATGGCATCTTCGACTTGTTGAAATAGTTTGAAGAAGATTTGCTTAGCACGCCAGGGTTTTATGATTAATGCATTGCCGAAATTATTCAAAATATTCTGAGGCATAGGAGATTCTCGAATGAAATGATTTTCGTACCACAATTTTTACACCGGCGAACATTTCTGAAGCGATCAAGATCACTTTGTCGGATGTATCCTTACGATAGCCATTCGAATGATTTGATCGTTCTTGATTGCGTCGATATGACGCGGGAGCAGACGAACGCAATCCTGGTTTATGGAGCTTATCGTTTGTTCGGTGGTTGAAATAGGACCAGGAATTTTCGGAATTTTCGGAGGTGCGTTCGGTCTTAATAAGATCCCCGAACGACTAGGAGCTTTAGCATCTCTCTGGTTTCCTTCTATCTCTTCCTAATTTATCAACCACCTTGAATCCAGAGAAAAGTACAGCTGTTGAAAATTCAACAGTTGTCTTCGCCGATAAAGCATTTTTGATTAATGCTTTAGCCCAGCACGCACCAAAGACAGCCTTATAGAGGCATTATACTTTGTCTTTCTCAGACCTATGCTGTGGGGGACTTTGGGGAGCAAATTTGGTGATTGTCTTCCTTAGTGATTCCAACGCCTCGGGGACAATGCAACGCTTGCTTTCAATTACAAAGTCTTAAGTTTTGCAGGTATTTACGAATTCGATTCTGAAGGCAGAACTACTGTATTTTTCCTCCATAATAGCTACTGCTTCCGAAACATTTCACAGCGCCCAGAGATATGCGCACAGTAGAACCGTTTCGCTTCACCTTCGAAAACGCGGAAGTATTGCAACTTCTTGTCGTTAAAAAGGTCTTAATCTCGGCGGCATCGAGGTAGTTGGATATATACTCGTTGATATCCTCACCAAGTTTACCAGTAAACTTTTCTGCGTATTTGAAACGAGTTGCGAGTGTGTGAATAACTTTCGAATCATCACAATAGTTAGAAATATTAGCAACTTGAGAGTATGAAGGGATTTTGTTATTGCTTTTTTCAATAGCGAGTACGGCATATGCTTCGTCCTTATCCCATTCCCACCGATAGAGCATGGATAGAATCACCAGAAAATACACAAAGTTTCTAGAAGCTGAGTGTAATCCAGCTTATTTTAGCTTACATTAGTCGCAGAGAAGCCTGAAAAATACCACAGGACCACGAAAAAATTATGTGTTGTAAAATTTTCCACAGTGAGATTTTCGCGAAGGCCAATTATCGCATCTTCACGTTGAGTTTGCGGGTCGGCATTGATGTAAAGAGAAAGAGCAGCTTTAACGTTACAATGCGACGGGTAAATTAAATTATACGATTTAAGATGTTTCTGGATATAATCCAGAATGAACTTCTTGTGGGACTCCCTTCAAAGGTTCCGGGTGATAGAAAAATGAAGTCTTTAGGACATAGAGGGGGTATTGGAACTATTTAAATAAGTTCCAAGCGGATTCGCTCGTTCTTGACGTGCTTCTTGGTGAGGATATGAAGATCGGCGTCAACCTTGTCGTGGATAGTGATATTGCACAACTCGCGGTGGAAAACATTCAGATTTTCAAGCTTCCAAGAGCGGTGGCAACACAAGATCAGTGACAGGACCACCAAAGGATAGAAAGCGACAGAGGGGGAGCGATATAATTAAAGGCAGTAGAGAAGAGAGGGTGAAAGTTGAATTCTGGAATGTGGTTTCGCCCCCTTCTTCAAGTGGAGGAAGGCGGATTGGGGACCAGCTACAAAAGCCATATCGAGCTTTATTGCTGAAGAGGCACGTTATTTAGGTGCCTACGGTGATTATTTTCAGCTTATGGCTGACCGCTGGGAGTTTTTTTTGGGTGTCTGAGTGCTGTTGTAGATGATGATGTTGTTGATGGTGTGCGGGATGCAAAAACATCACTCTCTTTATACTGGAGATTCCTCTGCTTGAGATGCCAAGATTAGCGATATACTGTAAAAAGCTGGAAAATGCAGTACAGTGTTATAGCATAAGTGACAGTATAAAGCACAGTACAATAATCCAAAATGTATCAATTCGAGAAATCGTACCTAAAAAATTGGAACTACTGTCGGCTGATATTGTCTGCTTGACGAAATCATCTTCTAATTCTACCAGTGTACTACAGTCAACTCGCGGTAGCTGTAACCTCTCAGGAGAAGCCCCAAGGTTCTACTTAGAGCGTGGCTCCCCTTAAAGTAATTTATCATATTGGAAAAGCCCTGTCCTATCATTAAGTAGAAATTGAGATTTTAGTTGAAAATTTCATCGAAGGTGTGCTAAAGGGAAGATTGTGCCACGTCACGCCTCATGCTGTCTTAATTCTGCCCAATTTACTGCAAAAAAGCAGCCGTGCCATGCTGAATATAAATCCCTGCAGCTTCCTTGCAGATGGCAAGCGCTTTGAGCTGCTCTTTCGAAGTTGGAACGCAAACAAAATCGGCATCCTCCCCAATACTCTCATTATTATCTCAGGCCTGATGAATAATTTACTTGAATAAGACATCGTCAGTAGCTACTCGCGTACAGTAGTCATTTTCTCCTGCAGGAATCAACAGATCTTGAAGAGAAAATTAAGATGTAGAGTTAACAGATTGTAAATTATTAACAGTGGCCTCTAAACATGAAACGACGCCATCATCTTGGCGAAAACGTCCCATAGATTCCTGAGCTTCGCTTCCAGTTGTGTCTTCTTTATCTTTTTTTGAAAAACCCAGTATGATTACAGCAGTTCCTAATCAATGATGCTGGGATTTCATTTCATGCCTTCTTAAAGCACTGCATAGTCACCAAAACGTCCACTGTATATTTGCTCGACATCAGCGTCAACGATACAAAAGGCTCTTTCCATTTGAAATTAAAGCTGCAATTATGCCGGCACCCACGGTTTGTATTTGTGGGGTGCAATTTGGAGGAAGGGACACAACAACTACATTGGAAAGGCCTGGAATCTTATCACGATTTCCGTGGGAACTACATTTGTCGATTAGTTGAACCGCGGTCATGGTTGTGCACAATATAGTCATAGAAACGTTGAATCCATTCAAAAAATTAATGCAGCGGTTATCCATGTCTTCTTGCTGGGATGGTTTTCAAACCCCAGCTCATTGCCAATTTTTTTTGAAACACATACATCTAACAGAGTTTCCGACTATCAACATTTCTATCTGTTCAGTACCACTTTCTTCAGTGCAAGGCATAAGCTTGATTCGCTGCTTTGCCTTTTTACGCCCAGGTAGAGGATGTACTGCTGTTGAAGTGCACGGGGCTAAAAAATATAGCTACCCAAATTCATCTGCGTTGAATATGTCCTCGAGAGCATAGCCCAAGAGCCCCTGCTTAATTGCTGGAATGTTCCCCTCTAAAGCGCTGAAATCCGCATGACTAGGCTCCTCGGGAGACTTAAAGACGCGTAGAACCCATAATGTCTTGAATCTTTCCGGCAAATCTGAGCAAAACTTTAGGTTGTAATGATTGTCAATGGGAAGCTACTCTTTTGCTAGCTGCTTGAGCTTTGTAGCTTTGGCTTGCGCCATACCTCCATTGACATTAATACTCGCTGTATGATTGTCATGTATTCATGTAAATACTGACTCTTCGACTGTATGGTTCTTGCCTTGCCTGTCCCTCACCTTTTCAGAAGTTTTCCTATCGTCTTTCCTGATCAAGGAGTCATATTGAGATAGAATTCGGGACATAGCAGCTTTGATCGGAGCTTGGGAAGTTTAAACTTAACTTTTGTTCAAACAGCTAATGCGCCGTCAGAAGTCTTTTCGCCTACTTGGACTCTGCGGAGCCTCTTGTGACATGTATTTTTTTCCATGAATGTTAAGTTTGGGTGAGGGGCATGTTGAATGGGTGGAATTGCAGTTCTGATTTTGAAATTCTGTTAGTCGCCTGTGTGTGAATGCCAGGTCTATTCATATGTAGGATCATTTCATTGCTTGGCTCACCTGAGAGGTTTGCATGAATTACCGCTAACGGTAACTTAGACAAAATTATAGAAACAGAGGTGGTTTTGAAACCATCCAATGAATTTTCAAACGTTACGTACAATACAGCTTGATCTGATTGTGTTCTTTTTATTTAATTTACATATTCTTATGCATTTGGTATGTTGCGCACCGTATTTTGGGAATTTTTCAAATGATTAAAATTAAAGTTATAGAAAAACAAATCGAGATCCTGGATTTTTGTGGTACAAGACCAATGGGTCCGCCGGTATCCACTAAAAATAACGGATACCTAGAACGAAGACGAGCACCGAGGTCGCACGGATATTCGACAAAAGAGGACTGCGAGGAAAGCATTAGTAAAAACATAGGTTCAATGGGCGGGGGCTTAATCTTAAGCGACATAAAAGAAATATCTCAGAGGCGTCGCCGGCTTCTAGGCCTTGCAGTTGTGGTCCAAAAGGTGCTTCTTTTTACCATTCTACGACTCCCACCCCTACTGCTCCTCTTACACGGTGTGCTACCCTACTACTACTACGGTGAAGCTACTGTAACGCTACTTCTAAAGGACAAGTGGCCCTACTACCGCCACCTCTTCATTCCACCAATAATATTAATCTATTCTAAAAAATATCTAATAATTACCTATAGGTCCACCTGATTTCTCCACTAGGGCCATAGCGGTCTATTTCGCTCTTTTGGGCTTACAACCTCCACCAAGGTGGATCGCCTTACACCTCGCACTGTCTCACGATGGTACTACTGTACTACAAAACCCCCTCCTCAAATTGCGACACGTCCCCTCGGCGCGTTGGCACCAAAACCCCTCTCGTTGTACGAATACAGATACCGACGCTTCTGTAAAAACCCCACCGCAAATTCACCCGATGGTTTTCCATCAAAAATTTGTCGACCCCCTGTTCGCCTCAAGAATTATTCCCCCAACTCTTCCGTTTAAGCGTCAGGTGCACTTTCGGTGATTCGGAACTTCCCATTGGATTCCCACGTACTGGGCGTCCGTTTCTTCATCCACATCTCTTCATCCTCGGTTGTCTGATCCCACCAAGTCCTCACCATCCTATGTATACGCTGCGCCATGTCGCAGCTCGTCGTCACCACCTCCAGTGACCACATCCGCGCCCCTTTTTGGTCTGCCCCCTTCCGATTCTCTACCTGCTAAGCGAATGAAACCTCCCCTTGCCGCCAGTATGCCTCCTTTTCCGGTCCTCAAGATCGCCCCCGTCGTAGTGAACTCCATGCCTAATCTGTGCCTACCACTTCAGTCCTTAGGGAGTCTTCTCCGTCAACCTAAACTCCGACGGGGGCCTGGATCGCATCTGAAATGTACTCCAATCCTTATGTCTCTTCCACGACCGCATCCTCCTCTCGGCGGAATAACGACATCTCCCTTGAAGAATACCGCACCATGCGCTAGAGCCGTTTTGATGTCAAGCGCTTCAATTTCAGCAAACCGGTGCAAGATCGGGACTCTTGGATGGAGCGCAATGAGTATGCTCCCGAGAAACCGCGCTGGCGATGGAGGCACCTATTTTCAGTTTCTACGCGTCCCTGTCGAGGAGGAGTATGTTGAACGCCTTGAAAACTCTCTCCACTATCCGTGTTGGGCTACGAACCCTCAAGGCGCGCGTATCGCTCTTCTGCTTCTCCTTACTTCTCCTTACCTTTCGATCAGCAATGAAGGGTTTCCGAGCGGTGAGCGGGGAACATAGAAAGCGAAATTCGTCTTTGCCAACAGGAAAGTCATTTTGCGGGTTCTACAACGTCGAGTTCTGGATGATGCCGGCACGCCTCTGAGGGAAACCGTATCCGAAAATTTCATATTGTTGACGAGAGATCGAGGTTCCTCGCTGGATGCCGACTCCCATTCCTCCGGTTTTGTCGTACTTTGGACGCCGATTTCTCCGTTTTGGTGCTTCGTCCGTCCTTCTTGAGATTATTGGAAATTCTGAGTTCTTGATGAGCGTCCGCATGGACTTTTCCGAACGCCAAACATGGTTTTCGATCAATGGTGTTTCGATCAACCTTCGTAACCATGAAGCGGGGTACCATACAACCTCCAAACTCTCCGAAGGGCGCGTTTTTTCGTTTTTGACCACCTTGATGGAATTCATCACAGAATGGGGGCTCAAAAACATCGCTTGGGGCACCTACTTCACGTTCTTTTGCGTCGGCCGCCTTTTTGCGGTGGTTAGAGCATAAAATTGGAAGGAGGACAATACATGGGTAGCATCTCAGCTCGCTAAGGAATTGTTGTGGACCCGAAACAACCCGGAGTGGTAGCTTCTGCCAACAAGAAGGGCAATTCTCGAAACCCGACCAAATTTACGGTGTATCTTTCCTATCTGATGGCTTTTCTGAAACAAAACGAAGGCGAACGCGACCCTTATTCTCCGTTATCAATACTAAGCCCGGCGGACGACCGCTCCTCTTTGGCGAATCGGTTGCTCCTCATTTTTGGTGACGCGCCACTATCGTCTGCCTAGACCGCGTACCCGGTCTATGCCACTGCGCCACGAAGCACTCCGGCCACTGTAGTGAACGTTGAACTCGTAATTGATCGTTCTGCTGCTTCGATTTCCGAACTACAAGAGGCATGTCGACTTCTTCATGCGGCTATTCCCAGAACGGTGGACCAACCCTCGATATGTCTCTTTCCTGGGTTGTCTTGTTCGCTCTTTGCAGTTAGTTGCGTAATAAAATCACCAAAATATCGGCCATTCAGGCGACACGCGCCCAAGAGGTGTCTTACTTGGTGATCCTCTCAATCAGGAGTCTGCGTCGCACCTTTCCCTCTTTATGGTACTCTACGACCGAAAATCTGCGGCTACGGAGACCGCTCGTCCTTCTCGTACTCATCACCCCTTGGCGACTCCTTTACTTCCCGGAACAAGGTGACCGCGTCTCCATTGAGGTACCTTCCTCCCCGGCTCCGTACCCCTAGAATCGCCTCCCGTTTGATTCCTTTGATCTTCCTTCGGGTGACACGCCTTCGTTAGTAAAACCCATTGGATACGTTCTCGACACTTTTCTGTCCGCCTTCGACTTCCTTCTCCTGTGGCGACTTCGCACAGCGGAATACAAACCTCCCTTAGCGACTATGTCAACACTCTGTCCTTCCGGGGCTTATGCCTCGTTTCGGCGATCCTTTTTTATCTTATTTTCACCCCTGGGGTATTACGCCTTCTCCTCACCACATGTATTTTCTGTCCTCGGCGTACAGTACGAGGCGACTCCCGACATTGATGAACCTCGGGAAGTCGACCTTGGTAACAGCCTGAATGATTCCTCCTTCTCCGGGTGGTCTCGTACTCTCCTTTCCTAACATCGCCAAGGTGATGATGACGATCGGCATTCATAATGCGCTCGGACCACCGTGCGGGTACCCCCTCCTCAGATGGTACTGTACACGCTTGGCACCTTTATGATTGAATCTTACTGTCGATGATACTGCACCTCCAAACAAAATGAGCCCCACCTCCTCTCTCGCCTTCACCTCGGGGTGTCACTTCTCATCACCATTGAGGTCCTTCTCCTTAGTATAGCTTACTTTCTCCTGTCATCTCCTTGTGGTTATGACGTCCTTCCCGTTGGAGGACTCGGAGATGGTGGGCGTATGTTCATTTCGGATTCCTGAGCACCCCGACGATAGTACACTCCTCACTGCGATCCAGATCCGGCAATGGTTTCCGCTTCGTCCTGCAATATTTGACGATAAATTAGTCGGATATTTTCGACTCTTAAATACATTCATCATCCTTTGGGGCGTAACCGGGCCACCTTATCCGGTATTTGTACCCAGCCCCGTGGCGCCGACAACTCAGGATCTTTTCCAACTGGTACATATCGCCATCCAAAGGGGCATTTGTCTCAGATGTGGGCACCGTAGCCTCTTCGGATGATCTCTGCACATTTTCCTCTGGTGTTGGGACGAGTTCTTCCTCCTGTAAGAAGGGCGAGACCGAAATTCGTTCTTGACTCACCGTAATGGCGATGCCGTTCTCTTTTGTGGTGACCGTATACGAATGCACTTTGAAAACCTTGAAGGGGCCCGTAGTCTTCACCGTCAGCTCGGCAGACTTTTTTCCTCCCTACGTTTGGGCGTCCGGGTCCTTAAGTTATCTCTTCTTAAAAGTGTGGTGACTAACATAGACCAAATCGCCCATTTTTACCTTTACGCGAGCTCGAACTTTCTTGTCAAAGTCAGCCTTTTATATCCTTTTAGTTATATTTAGCAACCACAGTAATGTTTGGTGACCCGTACGGAGAATAAAGCGTTGCCCTTCAAGGTAAGGCCATAAGGTGATCATGCTCCATACTACAGCAAGGCAATACGTTTCAGTACCACTGCAGTTCCTCATCTTCTTAGACAGCGTACGACTCAGGTAGCCAATTAGTGACAGATCTCCTTAAGTTTTCTCTTGTAACAAACAACAACCAACTTGGCGATCGCATGCGTCGGTGCCACCATAGAACGTTCGATTCGACTTTGGGAGAGCAAACACCGGAGGTAATGTTAGAGACTTTTTCAACTCCATGAAATCATCAAACTCCTCATCGCTGAGCCCTTAGAATTCAAATGTCTGGACCTATGGCAGCTTTCTTGTCAAGGGGTGAGCGATGCGCGCATAATTCTTGACGAAACGTCTGTATACGTTGCACGCACCTATCTAGAAGCGTAGTTCCGTCTGATCCCGAGGTAGACGAGCTTTTTCGAACGCCTTCAGGTTCTTCGGCGCCACTTCTAGTTTTCTGTGCGCACCACATGCACAAGATAATCTACCGCTTGCTCGAAGAAATTGCTCTTTTTCAGCTTCATCGATACTTCAGCCGTTTTTAGAAGTGACAAAACAGTACTAAGGTTTTCGAAATGCTTCCTTCGGTTCTTGGAGTAAACTATGACGTCTTCGAGATACACCAACGCGTACTTCCATTTGCACATTGAAAGGATTATGTTGACCGCCCTCTGGAATATGGCCAGCTCGTTCTTCAAACCAAAGGGCATGCGTATAAACCTATACAACCCCAAGTGGCAGGTGAACCACGTTTTATTCTCATCGACGGGGTCGCTCGGCACTTGGTAATACTCACTGTTCCAATCCAGTGTGAAAAAAATCCTCGGCGTCACCTAAGAGTTGATAAATTCATCTATTATAGGGATAAGGTAAAGTTTGGGCACTAGTAAAGAGTTCAAGCGCCGTTAGTATACAAAAAACAGCAGAGATCCGTTCGGCTTTGAAATAAGCCCACCAGGCTTTTCTACTGCGCTTAGGATGGTTATCTCACCCCCCCTGGAGCATACAATTCACTTCTTGGCGTTCCACTTCTCCAGCCTTCCAACCGGCTCTATACGGTTGTTGAATGAATCGGCCGTGCTCTGGACACCAGTTGAATTCTGTGCTCCCCACCGAATGGTGTCCAGTTACCAGAACGCATCTTCTGAAACTCCTTCAGTAATTCCATCCCATTTGGAGGTCTTTTGCGACACTGTACTCCAATGTGGACTTCGTTTATCCAATCGGCGACGTACTATCCCTCAAGGAAGGCTCCTGAAACACCTCCCCTCCTCAAGAGCGAAGATGGCCTCTGGACTTGGGATCGCATAGTCTACCACCTGACTCTTTCTTAGACGAACCGTACTGTTACTAAAATTTGATGTCAATACCGGAAAGGCTTGTGCAAGGACCACGTCTCGAACTAAGTTTACCATTAGGAGATGATTCGTAGCCACAATCCTTGGTGTGTTCTGAAACAGCGATAAATCGACAACGTCTTTTTGCACTTGCACCATCGTTTGGGACATAGGAGGAAACCTTCTGGGCCTTATCAACGCTGATCTTATTTTATATTGAAGCTCTACCTTCTGTTTTGGGTCTCCCTCATGGTATTTTTACGATGATCCCCACCGACTGTGTTTTGTAGAGAACACTCTTTTGCGCCCGGGGAGAATCGCCTTCACAAATTTGTCGATAAAAGACGTCTCGAGGATGCAATCCACCGCAAGGTTTCGACCGCTAAAATTGGATTTTCTCCCATTATTTCTCCAATTTAAAGGTATAAAGGGATCACAACTGTAGTTTTCATGGGACTTTTGTATGTAAAATAATGCGGACGAGATTATCGTAGGTCAATGCATGCGATCTCCATAAAGGGGGTAATATTTGTAATTGTAGCAATTTGGACCTGCTCCGGTATCTAAAACTGTCTTGATGTGTCGTAGCTGCATCTTTTGAAATTCCGAGCGTAGCGACACTTGGTAATTCTCTTTCCAAACACCAAAGCAAAGTTATCCCAACCTCCTAATTGAGGTTGCAGTTATCCCTCTACCACCTTCGAAAAAGGTGCGTGCTTGATACTGAAGGGCGCAGGCGACTTTTCTACACCCTTTCTTCTTGTAAATCCTTTTGTTCCTACTAGAGATTGCTCGGCTTCGCGAAATCCACTTGTCCTAATTCTTTTTCCCCTTTCTTTAGGCGAGCGTTCACACCTGCAGGAGTAGCACCGACAGATGTACAATACCATACGTGATACTATTCCTACGTGGTGTCACCACTCGGCGACCGAATTTATCCATTATCATTAGGTTTGCACGTATTTACTCTACGATTTGACGTCTCACCGATGTTTGAACAGTGAAACAATCGCCTGCGAAATGCTTTGGACTGGTACACATTCAGAACACCCTTGTATACATAGTAGACGACGTCGAAGAGGAGGGCGGCGAAACCAACAAGGTTTGATCAAACTCCTCTTGGCCTTGGCAAACCTCCTGGTACAGATCTATCATATGTCGAGGTTGCAGCTCCTCAGACTCCTTCGAAGAACCCACTTCTTTCTAATATGGTACACTTTGTTGGGTCATCGAAAATACCCTTCTCAGCTTGTTCAATCCACCTGGACGGGAGTTATGATAAGAGTCACCTAACGCCTGGCTGAGTTGATTTAGCTCCATCAAGGTGACCTTTTTACTCTTTGACAGGTGCTTTAGGACAATGGCCTGAATTGTTGGCGAAAACTCATCCACCCAAATCGACTTTAGTTGCCTTTCCGAGAAAACGGAGCTGCAGCGACGTGCCTTGGCTCTACTCAATTCCGCGCAAGTTGCATTACGTCCTTTAACCTCTTTGTTTCATCCTATTTTCATCAGAATCACCTGACGATACGCCTGAGCGATCAAATCTTCGGTTTCGTACGTCCTCAGGAAGTATTTTACCATTTCGGGATAGCTCGACACCAGGTCTTCAGCTTCTTCATCGTCAATCACCATACTCTTAGAGATGATTAGGTGCGACTGCAAATTCGTTTTTGCTAAGCCGCCTATACAATATTGGAGCAACCGAAAGGAGAGACCTTCACTGAAGTCTTTGTGATAACGGTAGTTCTGGAAGTCCATTAGAAATCCCAACAACGTGATGGCGTCAATTCAGGCAAACCTTTAGGTGGGCATCTTCACAGCTATCCGCCTGTGATACGACGACAACTTTTTGGAGACACTGTTCGAGTATGAGGACGAGCAATCGTTTAGTCATGGGATTTGCAATTCACCACGCGGGAGAACAAATCATTCAAAGGGATGATACATTCGATCCTCCTTTTCGATCGGGGCCTCCGCCTATCTTAACCTGAACAGGAGTCCAGATCAATTCTTCCGAACTCTTCTAGAAAGAATACGACTCCTCGTTGACTTCTTCTTCCTCTCTCGTCTGCTTGGACCTTTTCTCATTGCAGTGTTTCTTCCCTCGACGACCACATTCGCGGCGATCACGGTCAGATTCAGACTCCAACGAATCTGACGGGCCATTACCAGGGTCACTGTGGCCCAAAGTGGCTATCGTCTTTTTGTTTCGGGTAATACCACCTGTGAGGGTGATGGCGGTATCCTAGGAGACTTCCTTTCGTACATCAAAGCAGGTTGGGTAAAAAGGGGATTTTCTTCATGGTGCTCACCGAATTGGCGGTCACCAAGTCCGGAAGGATGATAGGGCATGCTTCACCAATCGGAACTTCGACTCCTTCGGTGATCACGTCTTAATCCGGGTGTCCATCAACTGTCCCACTATTGCAGAAAGGGTCTCCGGGAGAGACTCTTCGAGGTATAATACCTCAAACAGGTGGCAGCGGGGGTCCTCTTCTTCGACTCGGCATATAAGGAGACAGCTACTTTTACAACTTTTGTTGGCGGCTGTAGAAAAGCATAGGCTTTTCTACGGCCTCTGGATGAGGTTTGGCGGAGATAAATGTTGAAAATACGGACTTCAATGGGACCCTCGGTTCACTTACTGGCGATTGATCGATCTTTTCATCTTCTTTATACAGAAGAACGAACTCCTTTCTCGAACTACGAGTCGATCAACCACTATCAGTAAAAATGGTGAAATTAATTCCGGAGGACAAAGTAAAATGCAGATTGATTCACTCCAATACTCCTCTCGAAATATTCCCTTAAAGATAGAATTCCAGCTCAACAGATTTCGATGACGAACGTATTCTAGGTCGGGAGACCAGTTTTTGTACAAGACCAATGGGTGTGTCGGTAGCCACTACAAATAACGGATACCTAGATTGCCGACGAGCACCGAAGGACACCGATGTTCGCCTAAAGGAGGTTGCAACGGAAGCAATAGTAAATAGTTAGGTTCAATGGTCAGGGGCTAACCTTAATCTAGATAATAGAAATACCATAGAGTTTTCGATGGCTTGTAAACCTTGTAGTTGGGGGCTAAATGTTGCTCACCTTTACAATCGACGACTCCTACCCCTACTGCTCTTCTTATAAGGTGTGATACCCTAAAAATACCACGGAAAGATATTATAACGCTTCTGCTAAAGAAAAAAGGACCCCACAACCACCACCTCCTCATTCCAGCAATAGGAGTAGTCTATCCGAAAAAATTTAACAATTATCTGTCAGTAAACGTTCCTTCCCACAAGGGCAATATCGGTCCATTCTACTATCTTGGGCTTACAGCCTCCAACAAGGTGCATCTTCTTATACCCAGTGCTGTGTTTCTAAGATGCTACTGTACTATAGAAGCAAAGGATTTAGAAAAGGCCTGTACGATTAGCTTTCAGTACTTGTCTCCCTTTACTCGCCTCGTTACGCTTAGTGACGCACATGACTGGTCCAGGGCTAGGGGCCATTATTTTCGCTTGTCGTTCGACAGTCTTGACATAACGTTGCAGTGCTTAAACAAACGCTGGTCGAAAAATCCGATTTCCTTTCAAAAAGTAAGGAATGGTAATTCGACAATCAGCATTGCTGAATCTCTCCGCCTTTTCTTAGCAATATTTCCACTGGTAGGCATATAATCGTTTGCTTGCCCAGGCTAAGCGACGAGTGCGAATGTAATCCTCGCATATAGGATATGTTATCAACCTCCGTGAATTTGTAAAAGTCTTTAGCAATGTTTGGTACTATGGGTGTATCGCATGGGATTTGACAGTTCAGTAGGGCTATCAGAGAGCGATAATGGACCAATTGTTCTGAGGCGTCGGTTTTATTACGAGCAACAGATTCGTTCTTGGCTTGGACGTCTGGGGGTTCACGATCACCTTCTCCAAATTCTATAGTATTGGCAAGGAAATAATCATCAGGATATTGAGGTTTGGGGTCCCGTGGTAGGGAATCTCCTCTATTATTAGAGTAGAAGCGGGGAATGGTGAAAGGTCGGAAAGAATTAGCTGCTATAAATCCATACTGTTACGGGGCTGAACGTCGTCGCACGAGTAGGTCAACAACAAATTTCTGTTTTTTAGTTTCTAGGTCTTCCCCTTGTTTTCTAAAAATACCTCTAAAAGGTGAAAAGTTGGGTTAGGAAAACTCACCAAAGTAATTTTTAAAAAAATAATCTAGCAGTCGGAAATAACGGCAGATCTTAAGCTGGAATGAAAATAAAATGAAAATGGTGACAAGATACATAATTGTCAGAACTTCGAAAACAGTTGGACGAACTACTCGAAGCTGAGTTTATAGGACCTAGAGAGAGCCCCTGGGGAGCTACTGTTCTATTCTTGGGCAAAAAAGATGACGTTCTACGGATGTGTGTCGATTACAGAGCCTTAAACGGTTTACTGAAAAACAGCTATCCCTTACCACGAATTGACGACATTTTCGACCAGCTTAAAGGAGCAAAGTTCTTCAGCAAAATTGATCTTAGATCTGGGTATCACCAGATTAGACTACACGAAGATTCGATTCCATTTACCGCCTTCAGAACACGATACGGGCACTTTGAATTTCTTGTTCTGCCGTTTGGACTCACTAATGCCCAGCAACTTTCATGAACCTAATGAATGACATTTTCAAGGATCAGCTCGACTTATTTGTGATCGTCTATCTGGATGATATCTCATCTACAGTAAGACATGGAAGGATCACTTGGATCATATTCGAACTGTACTCGAAATCCTCAGAAAAGAAAAATTGTTTGGCAAATTATCTAAATGTGTCTTCGGAGTTACAGAAGTCGAGTACCTAGGACACATCATTTCTCAAAGTGGTATTTCTGTTGATCCAAACAAGATAAGTGCAGTCATGGAATGGCCGATACCAAAGAATAAGCAACAAGTACAGTCTTTTCTTGGTTTTGTCAATTATTACCGGAGATTCATAAAAGGCTGTTCAATTCTTGCAAAACCTCTCACAGAATTGACGAAAAACGTGAATTTCCAATGGAGCCACACTCAAGATGATGCCTTCAAAGTACTCAAGCAAACACTTTGTAGCGCACCGGTTCTCAGAAATTTCGACGCCACACTGCCTATCTACGTAACCACAGATGCATCACAGTATGCAATTGGTGCAGTGCTGGAACAGGAAGAATTAGGTTCTAAAAGGCCGGTCGCGTTTGCATCCAGGACTCTTAATGATGCGGAACAAAACTATGCGGCCCATGAAAGGGAACTTTTGGCCATTGTAGATTCCCTCAAGTGGTGGAGATCATACCTTTATGGTAATTCATTCACCATTCACTCGGACCACTATCCCCTAAGATACCTAGAAACCCAAGAAAACTTGTCCCCGAGACAAGTGAGATGGCTGGAAAGATTAGTTAATTTCGACTTCAAGATAATACCCATCTCAGGAAAATCAAATGTAGTGGCGGACGCACTATCGAGGCAACCACAAGATGTGCCGTCACCTGATCACGAAACAATTCATTACTTCAAGAAGTTATTACCAAGACATCCTCAGAATCCAATAACATTTCGACCATATCATTCACGAACACTGAGTTAGTGGGGTTGGTAGAAGATTATGGTAGGGATGAGAACCTCAGAACCCATTATCAAGATCCTAAAGCTCCCTTTGAGCGTCGAGGGATGCTTCTACTTAAAAACAAGAAGATCTGTGTACCAGAAGGAAATTTCAGAGTCAAGCTCCTGCATGACTATCATTGCACCAACACGGGACACCTAGGAATAAGCAAAACTATCAACAGAATATCACCAAAGTTTTATTGGAAAAATTTAAGATCGGATGTAATCCGATACATACGTTCCTGCCAATGCCAGAGAACCAAAGCAACCAATCAGAACCCGCAGGTCTTTTACAACCACTAGAACCACCGAAAACCAAATGGACCCACATAACCATGGATTTCATCACACCTCTCCCAAGTCGAGTCGAGAAGTGGAAACAACGGCGTGTTAACAGTCGTTGACAGACTTTCTAAGATGATCAGAATAATACCAACGAAACCAAACACAGATGCTCCTGAAACAGCACTGCTGTTCAAGAATCACGTATACCGAAATCATGGATTACCAGAGAATATCATATGTGACCGAGATCCCATCTTCATGAGCAAGTTTTGGACAAAACTTTTTGCTCTACTAGGAACAAAGATATCCCCCTCCTCTGCATACCACCCACAAACTGATGGACAATCGGAGATAATGAACAGGAAAATAGAGGAAATGATCCGTGCTTTCGTTAGCTTCGACAAATCAGATTGGGATAATTTCCTGGTAGACTTTGAAGTTGCTTACAACTCCTCTGTGAATGTCACCACAACTTTCTCACCATTTTTCCTCAATTACGGAATTCAACCACGAACAGTACCCTTAGATGTTTTAGCGTCAGAAAATCCAGCGGCAGCAGGTTTTCTAAAACATATGCAAGAAGCATTAAGGAAAGCCCAGAATCAGATCCGAAAATCCAATGAGTCCACCGCAAAATATGTAAACAAGAAAAGAAGGCCGTCTACGTTCAAGATTGGTGATAAGGTTTGGCTATCAACAAAGAACTTATCACTTGAAGATGCGGCTGGATCACGCAAACTGAACCCAAAGTATTGTGGTCCCTTTGAAATAACAGAGGATATTAACGGTGACTTACCGTCTGCAGTTATCTCAACCGATGATGACAGAGGAATACATAATGCGTTCCACGCTAGCCTCTTGAAACCGTTCTTTGAAGATGAATTCAACCGACAAATTCCACCACCGCCACCTCTCCAATTTCAAGATGGACATGAGGAATACGAAGTTGAGTCTATACTCGCTCATAAAAAAGAACGTGGAAAAAATAAATTCCTTGTCAAATGGAAAGGGTACGGAGATCATGAGAACTCGTGGCTTCCCGAATCATACCTCAAGAATTCACAAGAACTTTTGAATAAGTACAAGCAGAACCTCAAGAATCGGGGCGATTCTTCTCTGTAGGGGGAGTGATGTTGTATTTCACTTCACAGACCTTACAGCTTTACACGAATTCATGCATACTGTACTGTAGATTCAAACCACTGGTAACCTTGCAGCCAGGGCTACTAGGCACTTTGCTGTCATTACACTTTCCTTACAGTTCTGAACACAGCGTTTGACCCCATTGTACACTTGGAATAGTTACGGGCGAGGCACACTGGGATATTATATCATTGCTTTACCAATCAAAAGTCGCCTTGCTATCCCATGCCACCTGGACCAATGTACTTCTTACATCTTGTCAGAGTATGTCACTCTTGCCGACTACAATTCTGAAAGCGCTACTTACGATACCGTCAGGGCTGTTTTACGGGAATACCTTTGAATTCGCTACTGTTAGACTATTTTCTTTAGTTTGTAGCTTTTCTTTCTATATAAACCCTGGTTTGGAGCGGCCGCTTTACCCATCTAGCCTCAACCAAAGCTTCAACCACAGTTCTACCTTGATCTGCTCGTGTGCGCTAAACACCTCACACTTTTCCTAGAATACATTTGAATTCAGTACAGTGTGCTTACAAATTATTTTTGGGGATGTTGATTACCTTTTCTATACAAAACCTGATCTGATGCTCGGGCTTGTTTACCAGAAGCATCAATCAACACTCCAACCATTGATGAACTTTTTTGCCCTCAACACCCCACATCTGGTAGCAACGAATATTGGTTCGTTAGTACTGCAAGTTCATCCAATCCAACAGTAACTCAAAATCTTTATCATATTTGACATTCTGTCCGATTTCAAGCAGAGACTAACTTTTTGTTTCATACTCTGATTCTTTTTAGAATAACGCTCAGTGCCGAAAAACAAGACTTCCAGGGACTGCCTCTCGTCGCGAAGAGTACAATGCAGAAGACTTACAGTCTTTTTTGGCCGAAAGTTGTCAGGATCTGACAACGTTTGAGTTCAAAGGGAGCCAAGAACTCCCCAGAATCGTGGCGGAGGAACCAAGGACACCAAGATCCTCCACCTTCTGCCTTCCCGAAACTGTATAGCTAGCCGCTCTACTGCTGATGCCTAGAAGGCCGCAGGCCCTCCTTTCAAGCCTCAGAAGCATAAGAAGACCTTACCGATTCTTTCTGAAGCAGCTTTTATTGTCATCCAGAGAACCTCAAACTACCGCATTCGTAAGAAGACCAGAAGGACTCTCGACTGGCCAAGAACCCGCGATCTTCGCCCTTCTACTTCTGTCACTTCCAAGTCACCTGCACAGGTCGAGTGCAATATCACGAGCACCTTCGCTCCCGTAGGCACCAACACCGTGCGGACTGGACAAGAAACATCTGCGATACTTGCAAGATAGAAGTTTCGAGCAAGGCAGACCTTGAGCGCTACCGACTTGGCTTTTGTCATCGAAAGACCGCTAGAAACCAGTAGTTGAAATTTGAATTAATTTAAGTAAAAAGAAGAGGGACAAACTTCAAAAGGTGTTTTCTCAACCGACTTCGTTTGTTCTGCACCCTCCACTGTGGCTACCTTACAACTCTCTTTCCCCACTTCCTTGCAGCAAAATTGTCAGTCCGTATCGGAGCCAGGCTCTAGACAGGAAAACAAACGTTCTGTAAAGCATCGGATGGAAGGCTACTATAGCACACAAGAATTGATTAACGTCAAACCTTACGTCAAAGAAAATCAACTTTCCTAATTTATCCACTAGGATTCGAACTGGAGACATCTCACTGGTCTTTCGCTGGTCCAGCCAACTCGGCCACAGTGCAGACCGATTTTTACTGGCCAATTGAAAAATTCCATTTAACGGAAAAAATCACAGTGTCTCTTTTTCAGCCCCGCCGCCGCTTTTCTCATCGCTCACCCCACAACCGCTACGGTGGTGTCTCGGCCCACTGGCAGACCATGCTCCGCCGGCACCTAGGCCTCCCCGTATACGACGACTCCCGCCCGCTCACCTGTGCCCACTGCAATCAACTTTGGACGCACTCGGGGACCACGCGGCTGACCTCTGCCCTGCCGGATTCGGCCGCCCGCACCGCCACAACTCGCTGCGCAACGTTTTCGCCTACCACGTTGCTCGCGCGGGGCCTGGACTGCCAATACGAAGTCCCGCTCCTTGTCCGGGAACGAATATCCGTCCTGCGGACATTCTCATACAACCCCCCCCCTGCCCACTGGTCAACAGGTCCGCCCCATAGCCTGCGACCTAACCATTGTCTCGCCGTTCAAAACAAGGTGTGCGCACAAGGGCCACCCAAATGGCCGGCGGCGCCGCCGACATTGCCCATCGAGACAAAGTCACAGACCTGGAGCGCAAACTGGTACGCCGCATCCCGCCCCCTTCGCACAACACCCTCCAGGAACCGAACTTCAAGTTTCAGCCCCTGGCTTTCGACTCCTTGGGTGCCCCATCCCCCGCCTCT
Organism: Kappaphycus alvarezii; assembly: GCA_002205965.3. NCBI lineage: Eukaryota > Rhodophyta > Florideophyceae > Gigartinales > Solieriaceae > Kappaphycus > Kappaphycus alvarezii. The sequence goes on along the minus strand of NADL03000828.1, from coordinate 224,504 downwards.
ATCCTGTTCATCGAAGACTTCATCCCGCGCATCGCAGAGAAGTTCAACACAACCACAGCAGTGATCCGCAGACGTATTTATCAGCGCATTAGTTGCACACTGTGGTCTTCTATTGCAATGGCGATTCTATCGCGAGCCCCACTGCACGTGCCTGACGTGGAACATCCGGTTAGTTCTTAGCCGTATAGTCAGTCCTGCAGTGTACACGATAGATACTCAATGAAGTAAAGTTTCTCTTTCGGCTAATAGGAAAAGCCCATGGACCCTTTGGGAATTACGGTGGAGTCTCTGGCACAAGCATTATGCGAACTTCGACGGCGTAGGTGGTGGCGGCATAATTTGCCGATAGAACCCATCTTCAAAGTGCGGTTTAAGGATACTAGCATGGAAAGCATTGTGAATTCCCCTGTCGATCATTGGTTGGGAAAGATTTAAACTATACTTAAATCCGGTTGTATCCTCATATATTTGAAATGGACCACAAAACTTTGGGCTCCGTTTCGGACATCCAGCACAATCTTCAAGAGCTAGGTTTATTGTGGATAACCATACTTTATCACCAAATTTACAAGTAGAAGGTCTTCTCCTTCTGTTATCATACGAGGCTGTTGATTCATTTGATTTCTTGAATTTTTCTTGCCCTTTTGCAGAGATTCTTGCATACTCCTGAGGAACTATGTTGCAACGGGTTGTCTAGAACTAGTTGTGGCTTTGGCAGGATGCAGGAGAGTGCTTCAGCTTGGGTGTCTTGTGTGCGTGCTGAGTTTTATCAGGATTAGAGATCATGGAAAAAGCGATGAAAGTCTGCGCTGAGGCTGTTGATAGGTATTTCAACGTTAGGATCCGCTGTTGATAGATAATGTGTGGTGTCGGGCATGGCTGGGGGTTGAGGATGTGGGTGATGCACTCATTGGGATGGGGAAATTTGGGGTGTTTTAATCCATGAAAAACATGGTCAGCTGTTCCCTGAGGAATGTCGTGATGTGGGTAAAGACTTATAATGTAATTGGGATGTGACCATGCTAGCATCAAGTGGGGACGGTGTGCGTAGCAGGTTCGTGGGAGGGGCCGTCAATTTCGAAATCGTCAAGAAAGCTTGGAGGGTGAGGCGGGGGGCTGCTGGATTTATGTGGCTGGGGAGGGCACAGGTTTGGGAGTTGGGAATCGGAGGGCGAGTCACTTGCACGCGGGCGGGTGGGGTCCCGGTCGGGGCTCGGGTGGGTAGGAGTGATTCGGCGATTGGGCGAAGGGTAGCGAGAAATTCGTGTCGGAAGCGCCATTTACACTCGTCAGAGGAGCGTCGGTCAATTTCAGCAGTAATGATTTGACGGAATGTGGCGAGGTAGGCTCCAGATCGGCAGGCTTCGCGGGGATTCTGTATTTCCGTGAACTGCACCTTGGATACAATGAGGTTCCCAGTGGTGGCTTGGTTGCGGAACCTCCTGTATGCATGGGGATGAGCGGGAAAGTACGCTCGGGTGCGATCAGGAAAAAGATAGAAGGAGTGGTGGACTGGAGCACAGGAAGAGGTACGCAAAGTCCTCCCTCCCACAGGGCGTGACGGATGTGAGACGAGAATCAAAATTCTCTGGTGTCTTAGGCAACTTGCACGTGGTTACGTCGGCACGGTTCGGGTGCACAGAGCCTGCGGGCGGTGGACGCGATAGTGGAGCGGGCACGACGGGTGAGAGGGTTTGGGTGGTCGGGATCGTCGGAATTGTTGGCCGGGGGGCGCTTTGAAGGCGGAGCGCCGGGATGGAACGCACAAGGCGCGTGGGTGTGGGTGCGGGGAGACTAAACCATAAGTGGCAGTGGCGTTGACAGTGGGGCGTGTGTCGTCGGTTGTCGCGTAGACGTTCTCTGAGCTGATGGGTGAGTCGATTGAAGGGATTCGGGAAAGAAGGTTTTGGAAAGCTGCGGAGCAGTGCAAATTCCTGCCGCATCATGCTTTTGACATCGCGGAAGCAGAGGTCTTTTTCGTGGCCGTAGCGAAGCAAGAGATGGCGTTCTCGTCTCCGAGGCCGAGAAGGCAGATAGCGGTTCGGAAGGACAGCGCAAGCTTGAGGAAGGAGACGGCGAAAGTCTCCGGCTGGAGGGAAGGGGGGAGTTTGCTTGATGGTAGAAGGATAGAAAAGGAGCAAGAGGGACGCAAGAGGATTGCCGCAGCAATAGATATAACGAAAGCCGTCACATGGTTGGTAGGGACAATCTCCTGCAAGAACATCGATATTTCAATTTTTTGGGCCTATCCGATTGGTCCAAGGATCAGCCTCAAACACAACGCAGGAGGCCTTCAACGAAATCACGATGCATGCCTACAAAGTTGCATAAATATTGCGCCACCGACAGACCACCACTGACCAGTACATCACCGACCACAACCGCCAACTATACCAACTACCACCACTGCTGCTGCCGTTGCTCGGTATTACTGTTGCTGCTACCTCTACTACTTGTTGGTCGCTGTTCTTTTCTGTTACTGGATTTACTCGTGAGTACGCCTCCACCGTATGATAGTCTATTGTGCGATACAAATGCTGTCGTGTGTCGTGCCTGTAATGGCTTTCGCAAGCTGAGGGAAGAGACTTCAGCTGGCCTCCGCTACACTCTAGTCTACTGCACTGAAAACAGGCTAGTTTGTGCCGTGCCTGTTAGTCCAACCGCGGGGCTCAAGTGGGGCACTTGGATCCCAAGGAGGGAAACCCTGGTCTAATTTATTGTATGCGATTTTAAATTCGGGTTGCTACAGGGGAACCCCTGCTCAAAATTATCGGACATATTTCCTTATTCTTGCTGCTCCACCGGGAAGAACTTGCTCTATTTAGAGGACTGCATTCTGACTCCTACGAAACCCCGCGAAAAATTCAGTAATTCCAAGCTTGGGTTGAGGTTTTGTTTTCTAGGTTATCTTCATAAACTCTCAGCGCATGGTTAGTGATAAACCGGAGGCTGGGCAGTATACAGATATCAGATCCGATAATTACCGCTCCCTTCGACATTTTATTGACGACGACGTTAGGAAATCCAGATACTCCGAGTACGAACTTGAAAGTACGGAAACTTAGCCGGATGCAAACCCGGAATCTAAGTTTTCTTCGGCTTCCAGATCGAATTTCACGTTTACAATGGATATTGCGGCCGCCCTAAAGAATATCACTGATATGTTCGGCTCCTGAGCAAAGGAAAAGCGTTAGCAGGAACTCAACGAGAGCACAGGCGAGACGGTTTATTCCTTTTCTCAGACCTCTAGCAATAAAAAGAAGTATATTCTGCAGTTGCGCGAAAAGAAGACTCAAAACAACCAAAGAATGGACTCAAATCGTTCCTTTTTTATGCAGAAAGAAACAGCAGTAAGGTACCGGTCGAAGCGGACCCCAGAGACGACAGTCAACTGTCCCGCACCATCAAACGGAGGGACCAAAGAGGTAAATGATTTATTTTGACGATTAAGGGGACTAACCGACGGCACTTTGTTGTATGGCATCGCCGAAAGTCGCTATCGAACGGGGACGTCGGAGAAAGCGGAAGATCTGCAAGAGGCGGAGGTTCCTGTGTAAGCTGTGTAATAAAGTTTTCTGCCTTCTGCGTGAAAAAGATTTTTACTTCGCTTCTAACGCACAAGCTCAGGCCGTACAGCAGCAGGGGGAAGAATGATGCACCATATTCTTTTGCTTGTGAAGGCCATTCCCAGTGGTCCAGGAACTCAAGAGTCACTTACGTACTTCAGCCCGAGTGAAATCCGCAAATAAAAGGAAAGTTGGTTTTCGATAGACGATAATGCATCAAAAACTCCAAAGAATTTCTCCATTTAGGCTATAAATTGTTGCTTGTTGCTTACACTACATCGCACTACAGTCACTTCTGAGTTTTTGCTCGCAACGCCCTTCGGCGTGTACCAAATTGGACGCCATCAGAAGCTCCAGTCCACTGATTGCTCTTGCGTTACAGCGCTCTGGCGGCTTTGCTCGAATTTTTTCAATAATTGTTCCAACCCGTTCCAACCGGCCTTCAATTTCTAGGTCGTTGTAGACCTTCTTTCGAGAAACTAAGGAAAACATGCATTTTTTGTGGCCCTGCATGTCGCACTTCCCTAGTATTAATAAAGCACAAAAAATACATGTACCCGCACTACACTGGGAAAATGCACTTATTCATGTACTAAACTTTACTCATGATGTTTCTGGAGTGTATAATCACTGACAGACTATTAAGTTAAGAACTAAGTGGATGGTCAACCTCGGGGCACGGGAAATGATGGCCATAGCCACAGAGGACCACAGAACACAGCTGAAGCGCTGATAGACTAGCGAGTGAATAGTAGCATTGGAGGTTGATATATGGTCACAATACGATGATGAAATTATGGAGCTGTGGTAAAATTATAAATTCGATTTCTGCTTGAATTGCACAATTCAAATGGTAAGAACCTAGGATGTGTACCAACAAACAGAAGCTCTAACTGGTTTTAAGAACACGCATTTCAAGACTCAAATAACCTTTTCGAACTAATTTGACGAGAGAAAAAATTTAAAATTTCAATGTATTTCTGAAAAATATACATCTTAATTGAATCCCTCGGAAAGCAGAAAAGGTATTCAGATTGGATATGTAGTGAATGCATTACTTTACCACAGACATTTGCAAGGGCAACATGGAAAGTCCTGAATAATCCACTGTAAAAAACTGAAAAAATTAGGTTTGATTAGGGTGGCTAAGCTCTACATGTTGTGGGGCGAGACATATTAAGTAGTTGGTTTTGCATTTTCATATATACTTTCCGAGTGATCTTCTTGTGAATACTAACGCTTTTAGCGGAAGCGTAACCAATACAATTGTTTAAAAATAGAAGCTAGTACTCCAAGCTTTCGCCAGAAAGGTACATTAAAAATTCATTTGTTCTTTATGCATATATACAGAAGGGGAAAATTCATGAAGGGAGCACCAATATACGTACATATTTCAATTCAAACCTAGGTGTCTGCAAGGAGAAACTATTACTTCTGATGCTCTACTTTCTGTGTAGCAACACGGTTCTTAATTCTGCGATCCGTGGGAAATTCGTCTTAGAGGGATTCTTTGCCTTTAAACTGGATTCTCAAAACCAACAGGACTTCACTTGGCGGAGCTGTGAAATTCCTTGAACGCAACAAATCTTGAATATAATTCAAATATTTTATTTCAATTCTGGTCCATGACGGTGTAGATGATGCTTTGATCGAAGAGCCCATTTTCTGCCTTTGAAATATTATGTTTATGGCTTTGATTATTTCATTCTAATATGGAGTATCAAACCTCTCACCAAATGATTTCAGAATCTCTCCGCGCATCCACGCGAAAGTTAGTTTCCTGCTTTGTTTCTGACATCTTGATTAAATAATTTCTGGGGTTCTTTGTATATATTTTAACCCGATTTCTCCTTTAGATACAAGATTATTTTTCTTCTAGCCCATCAGATTTTATCATCTGGGGACTATGTTACTGATACATCAATTGCAATAATAACAATATGACATTAGAGCTAATGCTTAAAGAAGATATTTGAACCCCCTTAGATGCCATTTGGTCCTTGAAAACGCGGATTGATCGGGAGGAAACATTTTTCAATAGTCCCGGATAATCAATTCCAAGTTTTGACGATATTGCTTCTTTGTAACTCTTGTTTTACTCTTTGAGTACTAGATAGAATTATGTTCATTATCTGCATCAGCAGAATCCCTTTTGCTCACTTCGTTCAGATTTTGTGCTATACCTGAAGTAAATAATTGAGACTTTGATCCTGAAATTTATTTCCTTGGGCTTCGCATTATGACTTATTCAATGAACTTTTGTGTATGAATGGACACTTCTAGTTTCTATTCCAAAAAAACTCTGTTCGGCAGGAAACAACCCGCACAGATCTATGCAATGTGATTGATCGTATTTGGCTTGGCTTGGCTGAAGTAGAACACAGGTCACACTTCTACTAAATTTGCGTCGACATACTTCTCCTACTTTTGGATATCGGTAGCACACCACACGTGATTTTAGACCTGTTTTATACCATTCGTCGTAAAAAAATCCTTATTACGACCAATGCTCTGAGGCAGATCCCTACTGTTCTGTACAGTGCATCCCCTTCTGCCAAGCGTTGACTATCCGTCTTAAGCTTATCAGCTCTGCTGCTTTTGAAATCCTCTGTTTTCCCTTAAGGCAAGAACAAGATCAGTCGGAGGGGTAAGATGATGTCCTTGTGAAACGTAAAAACTTACGTCCTTCCATGCTATTGCCAAGTGTTCATCTACAATGACCTACCGCCGTGTGTTTCCGAATGTATAAACTTCACCAATGAAAGATCATTTGACCGGGATATAAATGTCATTATAACAGTAAAAATTGAGTTTTCATAGCAACAGGCCTTGTCGTCCAGATGATATATTTAGTCTACGTCAGGCAAGTCTTCCTCAAGCGGTTAAATTCGGCCTCCGGAGAGCTTTTTCTTCGAGATTATTCTCATAAAATACCTCAAATACCCTTACAGTATTCCTCCAGTAACCGTTACGAAGGACTTACATTGTAAGGAGAAATAAGTGCGAAAGTTGCAATAGTTGCACTTTACCAACGTGCCAGTGTAAAAAACAAGATTATACCACTTTCTTCGAAGCAAATAACATGAAGCCAACGTGGCTATCTCGCGTGGCTCTCGAAACAATTCGGGCCCTACAAATCAGCAAATTCATTACGTCTCCTTGGTAATTGGACCAATGGAACTTTGCCATGATGTTTAGTGTTTTCGATATCACTGATATGGGCTGCATGAGCCTTCAGAACTTTGTTCTTTGATGACTGGAGGATGGCTTTTTTAGAATAATTTTGAGACCAATACCGTTTGCTTATAATCTATCTTTGCTGCTTTTGAGTACTTATTCTACATTAACCCCAGTATTAACCTAGGGTCGTTTACTGGAAGCGTCAATCAACAGTTCAACTATCGATTACCTTTTGTGCTCTCAATGCCGCATAGCAAGCAACCAGAACGGCTTAAACTTCGTTTTTTTGTTGGGCCCATGCCTGCTCTTCATTAAGGGAAAATATTTGATCATGATAGAACTCTTCGCCCATTGCAATAGGCCATTCCATAAAAATACCTTTCATAAAGCATTATGTACTTTCAATTGTTTCATTCAGCACATCAGTTAGATTTCGAGTGTCAAAAGCGTTCACTACACGTTTAAGTTCCGTCATACTGTCATTCACAAATGTACCAACCACATATCCAGCAGCAATCTTTCTCTTAGAGTCCCTCGCAGCAAGCAAACCACTGAACTTATAGAAAGCACCCATTCCAATCGGAAATACATTTTCATCACCACATGACTCTACTTATTATTTTTACAAGAGTTAAAAATTTCTACTTACGAGGTACTGAAGTTAGTATAACTTTTATGCCATCATCATGCATTTTTTTGAGCCCTGAGATAAAGTTTGACGATTCTTTTCGCGAACAGGAACTGAAACGAATGGTCAATAGATTCTTGCAGGCATCTCCTCATCGTGCTCTCTAGAACTGCTACCCTTGCTCGTATGAGTATTTGATTTCAATCAAAACATGACTTCATCTAGGTTTTCTGTGTCAAAAGGATAGTGAAGTTCCTGCTATTTCATTGTTAGACTCTGCCCAAATCGGGTTGTCATCAAGAAGTGCATAAGGAACGACATTATCAACTCTATCCGTAACTCACATTTCTGTACTGCCTTCACTGAATACTTCGCCTGAAAAATCTGACACCTTCTCGTACGCGCTGGAGCTTTAGAGCTCATTTAACTTCTTAAGTTAAAATGGGCACGTAAAACCCCTCTTATTATACGTCATTATACCGAAATGCTTCTAGTAGCACCCAAATCTGCAATAGTTGAGAGTACAAGTTCTCCAGATATGAAATTTATGCTCGAAGTTTTCATTTTAAAACCGGAGTATATCCCGGGGTCTGCCGGATAAATAAAACTTGCCGAAATCTCACAAACTCTGTGAAAGACTTTGTCAAACAGCAAAATTTCGGTTGCTCTCGAATCCTAAAATGGATGGGTTCTTCTAACGTCTTGCAAGTTGTGAAAAGGCTCTAAATTCCAAGAAATTCCAACAAGTCACTAAGTTCTACTCTTTGAGTAACTGAAATGCCCGCGTTGTTCTCATTCATACCTGACCTTCTCCGTTTCTTTAGTCTTGAAGATGATGGGTTATTCGGCCTCCAAAATTGCGTTTTCAATGTACTTATACAGGCTCACTGAAAGCAAAGTATGCATTCCGAGCGCAAAATTTTCTTGTACTGATATATTGTAGAATCTTACATTATAATGGTGGAACTGAAACATTACTTTCAATCTAGCGAGCTAGAAAGAAGATTTGAGCATCTAAAATGCGGTCTATGAGGAATAGTCAACGTGAGCAAGTGATTCTTTTTTGTACCAGTTGCAAATGGGCTCAGTAAGATTCGTGAAAAGTTTTCTGGGGAGAGCCTTTTCCAGTATTTTTATCGGTTTTCGTCACGGAAAAAAAGGGACACGGCAAAAAGATGACCTCTTTGAATCAAATATATCTTCATTTAGTTCAATTGTGAGGTTATAATTAGAATATCGCCTTCTACTCGAAGAGGTGAAATAACGGCATAAATGGCGCTTAAATCCGAAATATTTGTATTTCTTGTCTGTTTATGATCCTAAGAAATAGATCCATTGATTCACAAAACTTGTGCGACGAATGATTATTGTCAAAAAAACAGTCTTTTCCACACGTGCGCCCTGCAACGAAATGAACAGCGCAATATTGATTTTAGTGACCATTATATACATATGGGGACAAATTTGGTCATGAGGACAAGTTTCAGGGCTATTTTTTAAGTAAAAAACTTTCTCTCCTACATATATCTTTTGCTAACCCATAGTTTAAACATTTGTCAAGCTCAATAAATACAATTATTTTTGGTAGTTTTAACCCTCGTACTAGTACGACCCACTATTTACCACTCAATAAACTTCGATTCTAGACTACATTTTATCCTTTTGGTACCGTATCTACGAGTGTATGTTTTAGCCAAAGCAGTGTCGAGGTACAGGCTAGTAAGTAACAGTTTACAGTAATTCTATAATTGTAGAGTATCTTTTCTAGCAAATATTTTCGGATGAAGAAAAGTTTATATATCCCCAATTACTGTAAATATTTGTAAGAAAAAGCGATTTGTTCTCATATGAGAGCACATTTTGCCCCATCTTAGGACAGTTGTATGGCACATAGACACTAGAGGAAAAAAAGAGAGATATGTTTACTGTTTAGTTTTAAAAATATGTTGCAATATACTCACGTAGGCATTGAGAAGCTGGAATCCATGTGCAGAGCCCTCCCTATGTATGCAACTATAAGTCACTTTTATGTACACATGCAAGCTTATTTCTAAGTCACTAAAGTTCCTTTTTTTTCTTTAAAACATTGTTCAAAGAGAGCTAAATAGAACAAAACCTTCTGCAGTTACGTCAATATAAATAGTAACAACAATCCAAATGCTTGCAACTGTCTCTTAATTTTCCTGTCCAAGGTGCAGATGTAACGTTTTTCTTCATATCTCCTCTGTGCATGCACGATACGATACAATACATATATATTGTACTGAGCCGCGTGGAAAGCTGTACAGGTGCTAGTCCCTAACCCTATATGAGCATGAAGTATCCCCCAGATCGGGAGGTGCACGCGCACAAATACATGACTAACAGGCACGCCTCCGCGCTCAAATTTATTTGATTTTGTGCGCTTCAGGCGCACTAAATCAGTCAAAAATGTTAACGCAATTACTTCTAGTTGTCTTGGCTGAAATGTTACAGCTTAAAGACGTCTGGTATTGCAGTTTACTTTACAACCGAGAACTTGACCGTTACGCTTTTGCACTGTATACTGCAATGAACTTGAGCTGATTTTAGATCAGCTGAATCATGTTTAGGGTTAGCGCACCGTTGTCTACATGGCTTCTGGAAAATTACTTCAACCGCTTGAAAGCACCAGTCGACTCGCCTCGAGGTCTATGTAAGCCCTGGTCTCCCGCCATGTTCAGTCTGGATAAAATCTCTCCCCACCTTCTCTCCTCTCAACTCTCTTTCTTGGTCCATCATTCCTTCCCTCTCTCTCTCTTTCAATCTCTTTTTCACCCTCCCTGTCTCGCTCCCTCTTTCTCTCTCCATCCCGCTCCACCTCTTTCTTCCCTCTATCAAACACACCCCTTGTTAGGTATAGTACCCCTTACTACCGTCGACCTCTGCCCTCAACTGCTACCAACCAGTTCATCCATTCAAACCCAGCGGAATGCCCTCGATCCTCCACTCCTGCCTCCTGCGACGCATCTACGTGCTGTCGAGCACGTAGGTGCAAATAATCGGGCCGTCATTCCCATATCGTTTCGTTGCAATTTCGTCCTAGTGGACGCCCGTCACTTGAATATACTCTTCTGCACCTACTTAGTCCCCAATTTCCTTCCTCTTATCGCCTTCGGGATTTCTCTCCAACTTATCTTCCTGCTCACCTCCAATTCCCTTCTCGGCTTCTTTTTCGACCACACATGGCCCGCAAAAAACAAAAGACCAGTGTAAGCACGGGGATAGTAACTCCCGAAAAGCCATCGAAACGAAAAAAGAACGATTTTTTCGACCCGCTTATGGCATATGGACTCTTCCCGAAGTATTGAGACCACGAGTCTATCGGGAAATTGAGAAGATTGTGTAACGGTACGGAGGCTCTTTGAAGAATGCATTATAAATCCGCTCTATTCCATCTTGAACAAACCTGCAGGTTTATACTTAGTCAACCTTGTTGGTTTGATCGGTGTACACCACTTCGTCGCCATCAACACTAACTTTACGTCTCCTAATCGACCCGGCCGAGTAATTTTCTTTGGTGCTATCCGCCAACTGCCTTAATGATTTTGTGGGTCTACCTCTGAAATTAGCACCATCTACAAGATCAGAAGCGTCGTACTCATCGGTAGGGCACCTTTAAAGCGGGTCTTTTCACGGAAGTAGGTACATTCGGACCCAAAGCAGGAGCGAGAGTATGAAATGGAAGAGCGTCAATCTAGTTTTCGCGGTGTCTTCTGAATGCACGCGTTGAGCTTCAGGACCTGTCAGCCCGTCTATCATCTGCTATCGTTTTCTTTATGTATTTACTGTCCCGAATTATTATTTTACTTCCTTTCCGCTCCGTTTTGTTCCTCTTCCCTTTTTTTCGTCTGTTAATTTCTACATGCTTGCAGTTGGATTGAGTAAATCTTCGGGTTTGCCTTTAAAATCAGCGAATACTTGACGAATCGTGTCTACTTAGTCACCTGCAGTTTAGAAGATAGACCTATTGATAGTTGGTCATTAGGCCCAATTTTTTTGTTTTCCCTCTTCCATTCGCCATCGGTGCGTAGGTTAGGACTTAGTTTCAGTCTATAACCCTTTCCCCTATGCACTTGTGCAACGATGGAACCATGAATGACGTCGTGTTGTCTGATTCAATACTCCTTGGCAGCTAGAATGGGATAATCACCTCCCCTTGATAATTCTTATTACGGTTTCCGATGTCCGTTCACCGTAGGGCCACGCGATCTGTCAGCCAGTCATGTGACCTACTGCGACTAAGGCGAAGTTCTTAACGTTCCAGGATGTCCTAAAAGGGCAAGCCAAGTCTATCGAAAATGTTTCGAAAATATCAGTGACACCGGTCTTGAGAGTCGTATGATTCGTCAGTTTTCGTCGGACGTGGTAGCATTTTTCGTACATTTGAACGTACTTAGGCAACTGCCATGAGCATCTTTCGTTTTAAAGGCCGTATACGAGGCCTTTTGTTCCTTACATACCACGAACGGCTTGTTAGCTAACAGACACTCGCGGAATATCTTGAGAGCGGACAACAAAGCAAGAGCTTCCCATTCACTGGAAGTGTGGCGGTGCTCTTGTTCCATAATAATCCAAGATACAAATTGTTCGGGGTTTTCCTTTCTGCTATCTTTATTCTGCCAGAGAACCACTCCTAGAGCAGCAGAAGAATGATCAGTCTCCAATAAGGAAGGGGATTATAAATCAGGAAGCACGAGTACTGGAGGAGCCTGCAGCGTATCTAACAGGTACTTGAAGGCCTCTAGCATCTCAAGAATCAACCAGAAGGTATTCATAACGGATGTTACGGCGTGCAATATTGTTTAATCATCTGAAAAAATGCCTTAAAAAGCTTTGGTTGAAGCCTTCAAATCTTTCAAAACTACTCAACTCCATCACATTAGATGATATTGGAGCTTTCAAGATTTCCGTGATCTTGTCAACATGGACCTTAGCACCAGATTCTTTGTGCTACATGACCAAATATCTTGAATTTGTACTGAGCCTGGATATATATAGTCACATTTTCCCACATTATTTTCTCATGAATCAGTTCGCGAGCCTACCTTCACTGTTTCATGTATTCTTCTAGCGTCTCTGAATAGATTTAGACGTCATTAACTTGTACCATAGCGAAAGAAAATCGGCAGAGAACTCTGTATATCATAAAGTGCAACGTTGCCGGCAGTTTCGCCAACCCTAATGGTCCAACCTCGAATTTTGTAAGTATTATACCTCGAAACGGAGGTCGTTCTCTTTTTAAAGCTTCTGACATATGGAACTGCCAATACCAAGCGTAGAGGCCTAACGCATTGGAAAAACTAGCGCACTTCAGGTCATCAAATTGCTCCTTTTTCTTAAGAAGCGGCCAGCGATCCGTGTTCATCATCCTGCTGAGTTGGCGGTAGTTATCGCAGAAAGCGGGCCTTTTATCTATCTTGTCCCCATGGCGAGAAGAAATGACCAGACAGATCCTTCCACTATGATGGTATCTGCCATCATAAGCTTATTCAACTCTCTCTTCACAACATAATTGTGCTAAGAAGGCATAAGGAGGGCCTTTGAGTGTATCAGTGTGGCTTCCGTGAACTCATCAGATCGGACAGGCGGGAAGTTCGCTGGCTCAAGATCCTGAATGACCCAGGCTAGTGCATCACTGTCCCTCAGTTCCTTTGACAGCTCTCTCTGGTCCTTCTCGTCTATATGTTCAACTTTCGAGGCAAGTATAATAGACCGTTCTGATCCTTCGTCTTGCACTGTTGAGTTTGCACTCTTCGTGCATTTCCTTAAATCTGTCTCGTGCAGCTCCTTTTTCTGTTCGTCAGCACCATTTTGTGCTCTGTATCAGACCCAACGTCACTATCAGCTGCCTATCAAGATTAAAAATGCCCGAATTCCTCGGCGCCTGATTCTAGCTGGGAGGTAAATTCCTCTATATCGGTCCGGGATCCGTCCACTATCAGTGGCTCGCTAAGAAACGGCAACAGAACAGCTTTCTGTCCTACCATCACAGCGGCCTGGTAGGGACTATAATCCATATTTGACTGCATTTATTTCAAGGTGTGCCTGCTGAAAACTGCATCGAACGAGGCACTGCGAAGCCCAAGGGCAATACAAGAGTTCCAAAGAAAATTGAAAATATCCGCAAAAACCCAATAACTTGGTAGCTATTCCAGCTGCAATGGTGACATGACAGTTCCTAACCATCGGAGCGAGTGCCAGCGTCTCTCAAACTTCCCAGGACATAAGGATCGGTACTGCGCTCGTTTCCAATATAGCGTGAGTCCCCGTCCCATAAGTCTTCATGTCCGCGACTGGCCGAGCCCTTGAACCGCTAAGGGCTTTCGGGGTGACTCCCGTGGAGGCATGAGTCACCGGGACAGTTTTTGATTCGAGGGGCTCGCCTGGTCCGAGTTCCAGCCAAAAATCTACTCGAGGTTCATTCCAACGAGACCCAAGCCATCTCTACGACAAAATTGTACCCCAAAAGTAGTTCTAGAGGGGACCTAACGCCTTCTTTGTTTTATTTATCGAGTTATCCTTTCTCCTTGGCTCGAGAACGACCATCAACGAGCAGGTGACGGGGTATTTATTTATATACGTGTTGAAATTCAGGAAAGTGCCTCTGCATTGTTCAGAAGGGCTTGGACGTCCGCGTTCCTCCTAGCTGCGTCCACTTATTCGTCCTTGTGGGACTCGTGGACGATGTAAATGTGATGGTCGCTTTCTTTCATTATATGTTCTTTCTCGACTTCTGTCTAAGGAACAATATGAAGCTCTCCTTCGTTATCTTATTCGTGTGTGCGCGACACAGTACGTTATATATGTACCGTAGTGCGTTACGCGTGCGTGTTTGCGTTTTTTGTACATATATAATGGTAATGAAACGTGCAGAAAGTGTAAATTGTCAAACCTGTAACCATATATGACCTAGATAATCCGTCCTTTCTCTGTCAGGCTTCTTTCGGCGCCTGATATCTAGACTCAGGCCGTCAAATGCCACCCATCCTTCGAGCATACCTTTTGGCCTATCAGCTGGGGTTCGCGGTCAAGGACAGTACCGATGCCATCAATCACTCCGTGTGATGTCTATCTTATCCCCTGAGTTCCAAAACCTCTTTTTGGTTCAGATTGACCCTAAAACAGCTGTTAATCGAATTTCTTGTCAGCGAATTCTTGAAGTGGCATAAACTTTCGCCCAATTCCTTGCTCGCTGCCTTCTTAAAGCGGTACATACTTTCGCCCAATTTCTTGCACGTTTGATTCACTATTGTTACTATTACTCTATAGAGCTGTTTTCGGTTCCTACTACGTTTGCGGTGCCGAGGCCACTTGGCAGGGAGATCCATTCGGCCCCTTGCTGTTTTCCTTTGTTCTCGTTGAAGGAGAAGTTCTAATCTGCTCTGAACGCATTTTACGCAGAGAAAGCCAACAATTCCTTCTGATTTCTCAAGCCTCTGCCACCATTTGTTTCACCCAACTCGAAATGGATCCACTTAGATTCTATCTGAACCTTTTTATACCCAATGGTACATGTTTTTCCCTTCCTCAACCCTTTTTCACGTCCTTATCCCTTCTCTATCACCACTGTTGTGCTGTGTTGGGACCTTCAAATGGTTCAAGATAGGGATAAATCTGCCGACGGTGATATTCTCAGAGCCATTTTTCTTAACATGCTGACTTGGCTGTTGTAGTCCACTTTTCATGAGTGGCGAAAGAATTTATTGCTGGTGGTGTGTATCAGATTCGAAAATTAATAGATGTTAATACATACTGTAGAGAATGTGAAGCTCATAATGGAACTGCATGCCAGTTTGAGAGTTTCCAGGTGCATATATTGGCTTAGTTTCTCAGGGTATCAGTTGTATCATGTGCCGTCACTAACTGAAGACGTCGTATTCGAAAAATCGGAAACCCAGAGTTGCAAATTCAGAGCGTGTGCGATAATGAAATGTGATTTGGTATGCTATATTTAATTTCCCGGGGAAAGTGAAGGACTTGAGGATACTAGATCGCTCGGTACCTCTTGCAAATATGTTTAGTGGAGTGTCGCTGCCATTTAACCCGCAGATTAATATCGCAGGAAGGGTCATTGACTGATTGTACTGTGTCGTCGAATGAATCTACCATTCGTTCGGGATTTTTTTGAAATCCATTCGCACCCCAGGAACGAAGAAACGGAATTTTTTCTCGAAAGTGCAAGATGCCTTTTGAGAGTCTTCCGAAAGTTTGAATACTTTTTTGGTTTAATCGGTGGCACATTCTGGCTAAATATTCTAGAATACGGTATAGCGATGACGTGTAACTTTTTATTCAGATTTGTGATATTTTCAACAACATGATTATCGCAAGCGCGCTACGGATGGCCAAATGGGAACCAGAAATATAATTATTGTTAACCTTAATGCCGGAATCGACCCTATGAGATCTATTTTTGTACAAACTGAGCTTCATACGGCTGCTTGATTTATCCGAGAACATAACTATGGTACCAACGAAAAGCAACATTATGATCTTCTAAACAATTTGATCTCCGATTATATATGTGATATCCACGGAAAGGGACAACTAAAAAAGTTCTCAATCTGCCTCAGACGAGATCATCTGAAACTATTTGTCTACATCAGCCCTATAAATAAATTACTCATCACCAGTTTGTCGTCGCTCCTCTCTTTATCGTCCCTGAGAGGCTTCCTTAGCCTCTTCCTCTAGTGTCCTTTCTGTGTTTTATTCTATCTTCATCATCGTCGTCTAAGAAAAGTTTTGAATCTTTACTTCTTTGCGCACTATATACTTTCGTTCTCATTTTTACCTCTCAATTATTTATCTATTCTTCCCAGCCCCAGTATATGCACTAAAAGAATAAGCAAGGCTCTTTCTCCGTTGGCGTTTTCGATCTTAGCCTTCTCTGCAACTATTTTTGCCTTTGAAGGCACCGGACGCTTGCTTGGAGCAGCCTTTTTATGGTGTGATCTTTGTGCTATCTGCGCCGCCAGTGCCTTAAAACACCTCTTCATTATGTTTATTTTGGGATAGTCCAGCGGAATTACATCTTCATTCGTTACTTTGGCGGTTTCTGTTGAAAGAGCAGGGAAGGATTATAGCTCAGATGTGATTTGATGCAGCCAATGGAAGGTTTCGGGACACGCAAATGGTTAACAGATGGCTTAGTCAGGGTTTCTAAATAATGCATAGAATTGTAAGACTTTGATTGCCTCGCTAGAGGCCTACAGCGCAGCGCATATTATCCTTATCTGTTTAATTATCTCTTATGGTTAAGCTTCAACTCTTCGAAGCGCAACATTTACCGGCGGAAAGCACCGAACCCTTCTGGCCCCGCTCCGAGACATTGGGTCAGGATATCGACATCCAAAATTTCATTTTATGTCTGTCGTTGAGCTCAAAATGGTCTAAAAAGTACTTCTAGCAGTCTATAAAACATGACTTTGTGTTGCACGATCCATTCAACCCCCTTTTGCTTGGTTTCGAGGATAAACCCATCAGGTAGGTGTAAGATGGCCATGATTGCGGCCATAGTTTCGCATTCGCGTCATGCGGGCTTTTTTCCTGAGGTATGCTTTGCGCATCGCGTTTCAGTAGGCGGTTTTGTGGCCAATATGAAGGGCTAGCTGATTACTGGCGACGATGTGCGTAGCGGATGTGGAAAACTCGCCTTCATTGTTATGAATTTTTTCCGAATACGATGGCGTGCTTCGATTGTGCACTCTCAGATTCAGGGCGAGGAAGACCGTCTGAATAAGTTTGCATATATCGAAAAATTTTGCCCTCCCGATATGTACAGGTTTGTCGGTACCGGGATCGACGGATCGCTAGAGATTTGAAAAACGCAGTATCCGGTAAAGAACACTCTAAAACTTATGATTTTTGTCGGGTTAGAGTTTTACAGGGTGTGAGTGGAGATGCACTTGAGCTTCTAATATAGACCGCCATGACGGCCGCATACTCGCCGCCAACCTTAGGTGTGTTCGAAGAAGGCCATTCCAAGGCGCCAAAGGCTAGCGACACACAAATCCGTACTAGCTTCGATCTTCCTGGTAGAGCTTGGCAGGAATGACGGTAATACTTGTGATAATTGACCGATATGAGTAATCTGAAAATGTCCAAATGACTGTACAGTACCGTATAAGCGAAAATTCCCTATTGATCCATCATTTTCTCATCAAAATGAATATTTCTACGAAATTTTACAAGAGCATAGCATCGATATGATTGTACCGACAAAACATGTGACAAATAGATACAAGTAAGCCCTCCTACATATGAGCCAACTTAGGTTTCGAAAGAGAGCACAGTAGCTTTACAATGGCCCTACATACAGTACACCTCACGGGTTCTTTAGTTTATATGAAGAAATGCATTCTATTGTACCAAATAGTCGTATTGGTCTATATATTTCACTTAATAAACCCGAGGATCGAGAAAAGAGACTCAGAAATGGCTGTATAAGTATAGAGTGTAGCCAGAAAGGTCCTGTTATAACAAAAAGAACGAAATATTTCAACTTCAGCACCCACGAAATCAATTACTGAAATATACACCGCAGAAAAAGCAACTTAAATCCAGAGCTAGGCCGTTGATTCTAACCCAAATACGTTAGTACCCACATTTTGGTCGCAAAGACTTTCAGCTTCCGTCATTTCACAGCATTTATGGCGTCGAACGCTTCTCAAACTTCCCTGGAAACGAGGAACTGTTGAAAAGGAGGGAGATCGTGACTTCATACGCTACCGAGGGAGAGGATGTGGGGCTGTTCGGAGAGATAGTCGGGTGGACGAACATTTAGGCGGGTAGGTTCTTACGTTAAAGAAGTAAATAATGGACTTTATACTGGGCGCTTGCTTCGGCGGCTTTGAATAGTTTCTGGCGTAAATAAATGTTTCACCACATCATTTGACCTCCGTACTAGTCCCATGGATTCATTCTACCTTCTGCAAATATATGCAAAAAGGGAACTCCACTCTCTTAATAATTAAAAGACATGAATTACTGTAGTGACTCAAAACGAGTCTCTGTGACCTTATAATTGCCTTTTAAGAAGTAATAACAGCTAGATAGCCGAATCACAAAGCCATCAGATATCTCTAGCTGATACTATGGTCTTTTTTTAAACGAAGACCTAGATCTGGATGAAAAACGCCCACCATCAAGCCAGTGTCGAAAAGGTAACACAAGAGCAGGTCTGATATCAAGGCAACAGGTGCTACTGTTAACAACAATTACTTTGATGCCACTTTTTCGACCCTGCAGGTCACTGCTAATCACAAAAAGGTAAAAATTAACGGGGTTAATGTGGATTGCTTTCTTTTTTGAAGAGCGTGGTCGGTTGCTACCATTAATATCCTGGAGGGTGTAATATCTTTTACAAGCTTGAATGCATCCCACGCTGACAAGCTGGTAGGGTGAGGATGGCGCCTATGGAAAAGGGAGCCACCAAATACTCGAGGTGGGAGTCGTTGAGAGCGACTTAAGTGCTACGGTAGAAGTTAGCGGGTAGTATGGAGGGGTAAAGGTGAAAGCGGAGTGACTGCTCTTTTAGGCAACTTTAAAGGGTCAGGCTCGACCGCACATGCTCTGTGAATGGCGTAAAGAAACATTTCTTTGCTCTTAAGTTGACTCTCAACTACCTAACTATTTGGGACTGGCCCTGAAGTTGTCTGCCAAAGTGCTTTCCGTCCCATGCAGGAAGCATTTTACTTAGCGCATATAGACAATTTTCTAAATTAAAATGCCGAAAAAAACTACCATAAGCACCAAAAAGTAGGAAAAGACTTCATGTGGAAGCAATGAGTTTGATATAAGATCCTTAAAAGGAACTAGATTAATTTTCTTCTCAAAATCTTCATCCTCTAGACCTGAACCTAGCAATTTCCTTAAGAAATAGTATGCTAATGTACTCCCTACATAAACCCGCGGATGGCCCACAAATTTCCGCCAGTTCTTGCGAAGAGAAAAGCTCACTTGAAACCCCCAAACTAGTTCCATGGTTGGGACTACCTGGTTCAACCAGTTCATTCCTTCCCCTTCCATATGAACCCTTTCAAGACTTCCTTCTTCGTCCACGGACACCTCCTCTCTTTCCCCCTTGGCCCACTCTTCGCAATCGGACTCCTCCTTCCCTTCTTCTTTCTCATAAATGAGTCTTACCATTCTCCCCCCCCACATTCCCCCTACGAATCCTGTGCTTTGATCTCCACGAGTTGACGAGCAACCAGCTTCATCAAGCTTTTATTCGTTTGGCGAATGAGGAAGTACTCGACTTTGTTTGAGCAAGAACGGAAAAAAGGAAAGGCAGTGATGGGGACGAGGGTGACGGGTTTTGAAATTCGGGCGAGAAGGAGGGATTCGGTGCATGTTGGCTGCCAAAATTATTGGAGTGAATTGTAGAGCTGTTTTTATTGCAGAGAGGAAGATAAATTTTACGCGGCGTCCGACTCGTTCAAATAGATCCAAACGGTTCATATTTACAGACCCGCTGAATCAAAAAGTAATCGAAAATTGGTCTAGTAATGGATTTTAGTGAAACCTGTCTTAAAGTGTGATTTATGGGGACAATCATGTGTAGAAATATCGGTTAAGGAAAAGGATTTTTAGGAGCGACGAAGATCAATAAACGGGTAAGAATAAAATAATTACTATCAAAGGGGGAAATAGTCGCTCATAAAAATTGAAACCGAGAAAGAAGAAAGATTACGAAGAAATGTTAAATTCGTGATGCAGAAGAAAAAAACGTAAGGTAGAACGAAAAGGAAATTGAATGAGTAGAAAAACCTAAAAGGGAGTGACTCTGTGCTCGTAAATATAGTACTCTCAGTTTTCTCTTAACACAAGTCACGAATAAAACAGGGGTTTGTCGCTGGATGACCTCGTAGTAATAGCTTAGTCCCCGCTACTATCTACACGCTCGGAGAATAATAGATATTCGTTCCCTGACATAAAATACTTGGCCCGCTCACTCGCCAGACGAGCAATACTACAGGTTTAGGAAGATTTAATTCAACGAAACGCTGTGTTGATGTTCACCAGCGACGAAAGCTACTTGTTGTGTGGGATATCTGCTAATTTCTAGTTGATGGAAACTTCCACAATCAAATTTTTTTTGCAGATCCTGCCCAACTATTTGAATGCAAGTTCATAAAACCCATCGCTTTCGCACCACTAGCAGTAAACAAACCCCAATAACCCCTACATTTTTGTAAACGCCTGGTTCCTTCACTAAGAATTCTCGTCCAAAAATGGTATGGTTTCATATTATTGACTAATATCAATTTTCTTCCTATGAAATTTACCAGCTACGAGAGGTAAGAGTGAGGGCCAATCTCCCTCAATTACATGCCACGTTGATAGTCACCTCGGAAGCCTCTTTCTTGTTGACTGGGCTACCAGCTACATCTTAGTTTTCAGAAGTGCTCATTTATTCTCACCGTAGATCAGGAAAAATGTTTGAATGCAAGTTCAAAGCACTCCAAACATTCACACCACTATTAATTACCCAACATCACGTACCTAGCCAGCTACTTCGTCAATCTCTACCACTGTTTTCTTCTAATTTTTTGCATAATTTTGGATGTCCGGACCATGATGTGCCCCAGGTTCAAGGAAGGAAGTTCTAAAGGGTCTTACAGATAGCCTAAAACCGCTTTGGAGACCTCTTTGAGTCGATTTTGGTTTGTTTCGTTTCGTTTTAGTTGTCGCTTCTCAGCACACGTTGCGTCGAACTAGGAAAGGCGCTTTAGTAATTCTATCCTCCCAAAAAGGATATAAAAAGAGAACTATATTCTTTCTATGATGTCTTTGCCGCAGCAGAAGAGCGTTCCTTGCCGTATTTTTCGTGCTACATCTAGTCACAATCACCTAATTGGAGCAACCATCGGTGCTACCTACTCTTTTTGTAGGCGCGTCACTTAGCCGGATACATTTCAACAAGATGATTTTTAGGCTTGCTAAGAATTCATTGGGTATTTTTTACTTTATCTCTAGCTATGGTAGGTACCGGTTCAGCCTTTGCCGCGACTCTCCGTCTCCACAAATACCCACCAAACCCCACTTTCTCAATTTTCAATAACAGAACTTGGAGCCGATTATTAAGTTCATCAGTGTCGTGGCGCAGGATTACGGAAGAACGGAGTGTATTCTATTTACATACAGATATTATTTCTAATCATTATTCTCTCTACATTTTCTTGCGGCCATACTGTGTCCTTTTTTCTAAGCTTTTTCATAGCTGCTAACCTCGTTCTCGGTAAGCTCACACCTGCTCAACTCAATACCTCATGGAACGTGTGGTTTCACTTCAGGAAATGGCACTTATTTCCAAATATTAAATTACGCAAGGCTTTAACCGTTTCTTTTATCTTTAAGGAGACTAAAATGCCACTCATACTCTTTTCTTTTCCTTTTTACGTACAAACAACCACCTCTTTGACGTTGATTCTTTTGATCTCCTCGTTTTATTTCATCTACTCCGATAGAATGCTTCTGTGTCGTAATCAATGTGCATTTCGGACACTCACATAAGAAATTTCGAAAAATCTGCCGGTTTTAAGTCCAATCAATGTACCTTTGAGCCTATGTACAGACTGTCACATATACATTACAGTAACCACATGTATTTGAAGGATATTACTCTTATGGGTCTTTGGCTGCCCTCTCTTGGACCCTTGAAGGGAGAGGTAATGTAGAGGGCTTCAAAATTTGAAAAATTCGGTTAGATGGGGCCCGGAATATCCCCTGAATTGACCTTTCGGAGTGTGGACGAGGACGTGAGAGAATATTCTTACCTTATACTTCTCCTGGGACCATAGTGGGAAACTGACAGGGGCGAGGTAGAGGTCATGTCAGAATAAAGACAGGAATTGGCCGCGTTGGCCAAAATTTCCCATCATTCTGTTCCCCAGAGTTGGTCTAGCCGAAAGCGGCGAGAGTGAAGGTTGGCTGCTTGTCATCGATAAGTGTTTCATAGAATTGGGAAGTATCACAGCACGTATTCTACAGACAATTTTCCTCTCCGAGGTGCCCGTACTAAGCAATTGAACTTCTAGCAGTGCTGTATGCAAATCTCAGGACTCCTATCCTGCACGTCGATATGCACCTTAGACCTCCATTTCAGATATTGTGATTGGCTCTCTAGGGCTTGACTCGAAAAAAGGAAGTTCCGCTATTTAACAACCATAAATAGGGAACTATTGGTGGCTTACTACTGGGGGAAAAGGTTTTTGAGACCATTTGCTGGAAGGTGAATTTTACGCTATTTTAGGCGTATTTATGATAATCTATTTTCTGTGTGCTACAGTACTTGTTATGTCGTGAACTACTATTTTTATTTAATTTCATGGTATTTTAAAGTAGTTTCGACGGCTCTTGGCCGCACAGCGCTCATGTGCTAATCAAATAGCCTGACACGCGAAGCACATTGGCCACAGTAAACGGACATAGCGACCTACCACCCCTCTTTAAAATGTCTTCTGCACCAACTCACCACTCCCTCCTCCCATCATGTTACTCTTGTGGAGCTCCAATACTCTCAGTTCCAGAGAGGTCGTTTTCATCGACAAGAAAGACTTGCGAAAATTCTTCTTTTGGTTTAAAAATGTCGCGATAGAATCCAAATCCGACGACGAGAAAGTTCTTACTCTTTTCGCACACCTTGACGGCACACCGTTCGACTAATACTACAGAAAAGTTGGGTCGAAAGGTAAGCTCGTCGCCGAAGCAAGAAATTTCCCCGAAGTCGGGAAGAATTTTCTCGAGCTTTTGGCAAGGGCGAGGACCCTGGGAACGGCATCCGCGAATCACTAAAATTCGGGCTTGAAGTGTAAGAAATTCTTGCTTCTTTGAAGGAAATAAAGCGACTCTATGAGAAGGCTGGTCTCGAGAACATCGCTGGGTTGTGAATGCTTAGTGCCGCTGCTTATTGAATCAAGGAGCCGCAGCAATCCTCGGCGCCCCGGGAAACTAAATGTTACTGAAAAATGTCAAGGCTTTGAACTACTTTCACTCGATTCGTGTGTTTTTGCTGGCTTTTCGAGTCATACCACTGAAGTTCCGCCAGCATGGCTTCTTGTTCGCCCAATTTGAGGTCGAGAACATTGAAGACGAAGTGAACGCTCTAGCTGATTACTTCTCAAAGCTGACGATTTTTCTGAATACGTCCAAAGAAGATGACGGAACTGGATCATGTTAAGCTCCCCAGATGAAAAAGAGGTTCGCCAATGCTAACAATTCAATGAAATCGGCCAAAGTACAATGCATTGCGGAAAGAAACTGCTTGTTAATACACATTGTTCCCTTTTTGGAAAGATGGGTCATTCAGAAGCAACGTGCTGGTCTTCAGGTGGTGAAAAGGCGGGGAACTACGAAGAAGCCGCTGAGAAGAAAGAAGACGGTAAAAGAGGAGGCTGAGTGAATGTTTTCCGAGAAGACTCGTCCACGGCTGATTTTGAGTCTGGATGAAGGCGTAAGTATCCCAAAAAGAAAGGCCAACGGAGAGGCACTACCTAGAAAGCCCCATCAGGACAACTATGTAAGCATTTATATCTCTTGCCTCGTAACTGAACCCCAATCTCGCTCAATGCAGCCATATTATCAGCCATGAGAAGAAAAAAAGAAATAAAACCGCCGGAAGAAGAACTCAAACAAGTTGCAAGATTACGTCGGCAACTAGGAAGTTGTTTCCGAGATTTGAAGCGAAAATTGCGGTTTGACATTCGGTCAGCGCATTCATGGAGATGGTAAGGGAGCTACTGAGGCTATGTGCAGTTTATTGGGAAACAATTATTTTCCATTTTCGCAGTTGGTTTCGAATTGCGGTCCTCATTTATTACTGTCGGGACATCTCAAGTTAATGGTTTCCGTGTACTGGGCTCTACTTTACTCCGGAGCCGTACCGGACTTCACTTCAGCTGATTTGAGCTGCAATCTGTACCTCTCGCCGAACTATACGTCTAGAAGTATCACTATTGCAATTGGTGATAGTTATTTCCGTGTTGGTTCGCTGGTCAAGGTTTCGAGGACATTCGATTACAAAGCCGCCAAATTAGAATTCTTCGTCTTCAAGAACTCCCCATTCGACATCTCAATCGGTCTCTGTAAGCCCACAGCTATGCTTACAAACATGTATTTCGGGTCCAGAAAGCTTGGTTAAACAACTGCTCCCGAAAAA
Source organism: Kappaphycus alvarezii (assembly GCA_002205965.3). Classification (NCBI taxonomy): domain Eukaryota; phylum Rhodophyta; class Florideophyceae; order Gigartinales; family Solieriaceae; genus Kappaphycus; species Kappaphycus alvarezii. Next base: position 199,951 of record NADL03000828.1, on the reverse strand, counting down.
GTTGGTGTTTCACTCGAGCCTGACAATAAGTCTGCCGAAAATTAAGTGCTCATGAGATAGGAAATATGGACCCCCAATGAAGATTTCACGTCCAATTCGAACGCAAGTCCGGAATCGTCGCACTCGTGGGAAAGAAGAAGTGGTCCTGGTTATCCGTGAGGAGAGTTTCGTCCGGATCAGACAGAGATTATACCAGCGAAGATATTAGTACGCACGAAGAAGAAAGGCAGGAGAATATGCTTGATGCTTTTTGGGCTGGACTCATTCACTAGAAGGAAGGAACACAGTACGGGATAAATGAATTGCTTCCAGACACATTCATCGTCACTTGGGGTATAGAAATGCTACACCCTGCTGCCATACCTACGAATAATTCGTTTGAGATGAGGGGGTCCACCCCCATCTATAGCAGCCCTTGCCGAATATCGCCTCCTTATAACGAAATTTCCTGTAGATAAATCGAAAAATGTCAGAAACTGGTATCTTTACCCTGCGTCGTCAGCATGGTCGTTCATACTCAGTATTGTGGCGAAGAATGATGGTAGTCTTCCTGTCGTTGTGCATTACAGCAATTTTGAACCACAAAATGAAGTTAGGTCGCTGGCCACTACCCAAGATAAATGATATCTCCGACGATCTAAAGGGTATCTATATCTTTACTACCCTTACTTTGGCTAAGGGATATTGACAAATCCCTATGGCCGAGGAATATATGGAAATGACCAATTTCGTTCTGTTTTGGTAGTTTAAAGATCGATTTGATGCCATTAAGGCTCATAAACGCGCCGCCTTTTACATTTCAGATCATGATTTCTTTCGTATTGAAAGATATTTCCTCCGCCCAGGCCAATTTGGACGATATACTGATCTTTTTAAACTCTATGAAGGAGCATATTTATCACCTGACTGTCTTATTCAGGGAATTAGTGGAAGCAAGACTTCACCTCAATATTACTAAATGCGCGCTTGCTATGCCAAACATAAAGCTGCTTGTTATATTTTTGTAGACAAACATTGAGTCTGCGTCGACGAGACAAAAATTGATGTCATCAAGAGGGCCCCGTCCATACCAACTTAATTGAATGGCGTAGCTTTCTTGGCATCGACGGGTATTATCTTTGATTCATAAATGATATTGCTGCAATTTCTGCCGCCTTGACACAGAAGCTCTGGGGAACAAGAAATTAGAATGGACTAGACAAATGAATGCAGGGTTCGAAACTCTGAAATGGGAGCTTACCTTTCCACGGATCTAGCTTCACGGACTTGTAGTCCCCTTTATCGTGAAAAAGGCAACTTAGCAAGTCGCCTTTGGGGCTTTTCTGTCCAAAAGAAGGAGGATAGCAAGAATCACTCTGAGAAGTACGCAAGCCGGAAAATGAATTCAACAGAGCGTAACTAATATTTCTTTGAGAAGAAGACCTTCGCCGTTATTTTCGCTCTAAGTGAATTTACAGTATATATGTTATCGACGGAGCCTTTCAAACTGACAGCCAACCATCAGTCCCTTCATCATGCCTTCAATGAAAATATTCTTCATGGAAGGCTGGCGCGCTAAATGTACTTCCTTACGGAGTATGAGTTTGAGGTGAAATACAGGCTGGGCGAGGGTAACGGAGCAGCTGACCAGTTCTCGCGTGCAGTACTTACTGTCCCCTTTCCTAGCTCCGAGCATGATGGAAAAAGACCTATTTTGCGCTGTATTCCTTCACTGCCAAATAGAACAACACATTTGATCTTTTTCTGCTCGATTTCGCTCTTCATTTGCGTGGATTGAAGACGCAGGTCGAAGAGGAGGACAAGCGTCGTTGGATCAAGTGTATGGCTAAAACCTTCATGATTCCGGAAGGAACCCTTCTTAGAAGCAATAGAAATAGGCTGAATATGTACCGTTTATTACGGAAAGGACTGCGATAATGAATACCTTCTATAAAGACTTTGGACACTGAGATAGTTACAGGACAAAGAGATTGTCGTAGACCATTATTGGTGTCTACAAAAGCATTTGCAAATTCACAACTACGTGAAAATTTTCCAAGGTTGCCAGAAGACGAGGGCTCTTCCATCGTATCTCACGAATTTAAATATCTCAATGAATAATATATTCGAAACCTATTCGATCGATTTCGCGGCACCTCTACCGATATCAGGTGCGTGTTGATATACATATGTTGTGGCCCAGTGTTTAACGTTTTCAACAGTGCAGGATGAAATATCTACTCATTCCCGTAGAGCATTCGAGTGGTTCGCCATACGCATTTACCACAACATAATCATCGGCCAAGAAGGTCGCCAAGTTCTTGGGAGCAACTTTTTGCACTCCTTGGATCCCCAGAAGACTATTATCTCCGAAAACGTGGGGTGCTTCACCGATGCGACCATCGCGGACTTCATGAAGCAACATGGAATTATTTGGACCACTATTCTCGTTTGTGCTCCAATATCTAATTATAGAGCCGAAATGATGGCACGAACCATCAAAAAAGCCATAAAAGAGATGGTTGTGGGTCAAGAGATTTGTAAGAGTCTTTGCTCCTTTTTTTGTACAAATACGCCCCCGTCGCCTCTTCGCAGTAGCTCCGCGTTCGAACTGATGTTCGGAGTAGTTCTGCGCACCAAACCCGCAGACCCACTTGCATTGATATCCAACACTTCCCATAAGGATCGCCAGTGGTAACTTCTGGCCTCCTCGGCCCTTTGAGCTCAGTGTCGAGAAGAAATAGTGCGTAGAATTAGCAATTAAACCTGGACAGAGCCTCTTATGTTCATCTTGGGGTATTTTACTCTTGTTGCGCATGGGAAAGCGTTAACATCCACAGCTAGATTGACTGTCCTTCGGTCGCGCTATTACGTGCCTTGCTGCGTTTGGAAAGTTTCACACCCCCGATACTGGCTCATCGCGTACTGGTATCGCTATTACCGCCGCTCCATCCACACAAAGGGACTAATTCCATTCTTTTCCGCCCGAGCCACTTTAAGGCCTAGTATTACTGGATATGGTTAATTCTAGTTGTCGTTTCATCTCTTATTTTAGCGCATTTCTACTTTTTCTTGTTTTGATGAGTAATAATCAATTTGGATTCTGAATCTGCGTCTTCCTGCTGGAACGTCCGACCTAATGCTCTTCTTCACCCGCGAAAACAGTTATCTTCTGATCTTGAACTCCACATATTATCATTGTGCCGTTCTGTCCAAGTGTTCCAGCATTTCTTCGATCTTCTCGTCACCCCTATTTACAACCGATGATATACAGATAACTTCTTGCGGAAAAGAAACCTAGGTTGTACTTTCACTCTTCATCTTTGCAAAAGCGTCCAAGTTCCAAAACTCGGTTCCATCCGAATTGTTTGTTTGTCTAAGTCTGCCTTTCACCTTTTCATTAACCGCGATTTGTTTTATATGTGCCATCATAATGTTCCATGGAGGTATTTTGGGATTACAATACCGCCGTATTCTTCGTCTCTACACTTTAACTGGATGGGCCACTCGCGGAGGCTTGTCCTGACCTCAATAAACACTGAGCTTCAAGGCGAGGAGGGGTTACGGGAGGGTATGGAGATCTTTTTGAATTGAGAGGCTCAACCCGTGACTGCTTTGGTTGTAAAGGCCCATGAAAGCCAGGCGCCATGGAGAAAGGCGTGAGATGCGCAAGTTGGAATTGTAAATGTCGCGGTCTGGAGGTTTTGCATGGGATAAAGATTCCTTTTCGCGATGATCGAGTTAACTCTATACTGTACCCGGGCTGCAGTTTGAGGACGTATTGTGTTGAGACTGTTTGCCGGAAGGTGAATTTTATATTATTTAGGGGTATTCAAGATGATATTTTACTTGTAATGAACTTTTATCTCCAGACCTACTAGTTTTCATTACATTTTTTGGTGTTTTACAGTAGTTTCGACGATTCTCGCCGCAGAGCGCTCGTATGCGAGGTATAAGCCCGACAGACGAAACGTTTTGGCCGCAGTAACGAAGGTATCGACTTAACACCCACTATCAACAATGGCTTCTCTACCAACTGATCACTCCTCCTCCCATCAATGTGACCTTTAGTGTAAAAATATGAACAGAGGACGGAAACTACCTGACCTAGCTGTGTATTATTTCTGAGAGCTGTTGCTAGTGATATGTATTTGGCGAAAATTCTACATAACAGCCGTGTATCGGAGCACGAAAAATGAGACACCTATATGCAGAGAAGAAACTCTGAATGACTGTGTTTCCCATGCTCAGCCATAAAGTTGCTAAGTAAACTGTTGGAAGATGTATTCGGTCTATCCTCAAGTTTTCCAGACAACCAAAACCAACCAGCATGCAAGTCTATATTGCTTGCTGCCGCACTCTACTTTCTGGGGGTAAAAGGTGTTTGGGGTTTACTTTTGTAGAATATACCCGATCTATCCCATAGTTCTCCAGCGCCTTTCGCACCTTTCAGTACATGCTCGCTGTCAACATACAAGGTGACTGGGTATCAGCCAGCTTTTCTGTTACGGTAAAGACCCTCTCTGAAAATGATAACAGCCAACAAAATATAAATATGTTCTTGAACACGATGTCCAAAAAAAGTGGTAGTATGCGCAAATTGGACCCATTACGAGAACTACTGGCATGTTAGAGACCTTGTTTAAGTTAATGTAGCTGCCTTCACATGAAATTAGACTAATATCGTTTCAGGAGATGATAGTCCCCTTTCTTTACAGCGTTAGTGCACAAGGACCGGAATTGATAACATGATTACCGGAGTTACATCTTGAACATTCAAATCTACTTGTGATAGTCTTTCCGATGCCGTTTTAAAAGGAAAACACTCCGGCTCCGATTTTTGAGCGCATGGAAACATTCTCAAATAATTTGATTGGTAAAGCATGACTTGAATACAAGGAACTCATTCTTAATCATCCAGACACGAAGTACACTGGCTGTAAAGAGTAGAAGCGTTGGAATTGGGACTCGGACCTTTGGAATGGGGACACATTCAGGGCCTATTTCGCTATGACGCAACTGGTTTCAGAGAGGTAAAGAATAAATCGACAGCCTCAGGGAAAATTGGGGATGATCGGAGTAGCACAAGTAGAATAAACAAACAGCTGGAAGGTTAAGAACACTACAGAAAGAATATTTCATCGTGTCAGTAGGGATTACTATTCGCAAAGTTATTGGTCAGCTGAAGTGCAAGAAAAATCATTGCCTCGAGAATGGGATAGGATTTGTAACTGACTTGCTGAACAAATTTGTGTTAAAAAATGTTTTTCAGTTGGTGGATCATGGATAAGTGGGTTTTACTCAATTTAACTGCAAAAGCGAGATTTTTATCGTGAAGGATCAATGCTGCAATAGGTTGGGTTTTTTATGTCGAGTAGGGCAAAAGATGGGAGTCCTATGAATTAGCATTCAAACGATGATTGAAATATACAGTCCTGGACCAATCATAGAGCATTTCTACCAACAAAAATCTAGCTAGTAGTTCCGTCAAAAAGGAAGCAGCGTTGGAGGTGACCATCGACGCTGCATGTCGTTGAAGGAGAATGGCCCTCATCCTTGAGTATAGGACTAGGGCTGTTAGGGCATATGCTGATTAAAATTTTGACTGCATGGCAGATGATTCCATTTCTAAAAATAACTTTGTAATTATTTCTAGGCTGATATTTAATATCCGGAATGTATTGCTGTGCTTGACAGCATAGGTTTCATCCCTCGGATTTGACATTAATGCATCCATTCAATGCAAGAAAATTGCAAAGACAGCAAACGAGTTGAAATAACCATGTCAATTTTTTTCAAATCTGAACAAGCTTCTCTACCGCGGGAAACGATTTGAAATCAGGATATGTTCTATCTTCTCGTCTCGGGAATTTATTGGCCCTTCTCTGACTTCGCCTCTGACACAAGAGCCATGGTATGCCAGAGCGGCAAGAAATATTTACTGCAGCAAGCTTATTTACTAACCTTTAGCCTATCCCCCGAACTTCATGGCGGTTTGCTGATTCAGTAGTTTTATGCTTGTATCCATTACACCAAATCCCTCCGAAAACGACTGGCCTACATTTTCGAACAGTAAAAGATCAAAAGCCCCCCTGCCCCTGATAAATTCTTCAATATAAAAATAAAAAGAATTCGATAGTCACGAGGAAGTTTAGTGCACAAAAATTAACAGCATGTACAGAGCAGGATGATATATTGGTGATCAAATGGCATCAAAGTTTTCAATCATACAGTATATGGTATCAATACTGTATATTCGATCAAGCTCGTCACAAAAAATGATACAGGGCGACAAGTTAGAAGGGAGAATTTTTGGGTTATGATAGGGGTAATCGTCGGGAAGAGAGATATTCAGAACCAACTACCCCAAGAAGGAGGTGTTGCAAGCGACAAAATTGCTACCGTGGTATAGTTGAACGAACAAAAAGGAGTGTATATGGAAGAGAGTTGAGAGTTCTACAATCAAGTATGGAAGGGGCAGGTTCTACCACTGATATTCTGCGACCAGCGTAGGAAAAAGTTTTCTTGGGTCTGAGGTTGACTCTCAACTTCCTACTACTCGAAACGTGGCTTGAATTTGTCTGCCAACTTGCTTGACCTCCACAAGGGGAAGCAGTTTACTCGGCTTGTATAGACTTTTCGGCTAACCCTAAAGTCTCAAATAAACATACTAAGAACCATAAAATGCATCAATGGAATCGTGTGAACGAGAAAGAATAACAGCAGATACTATCAGTATAAATATCTATATCTTTCCTTATTATCCTAGTCGTCTAGATCAGAGCCAAAGAGTTCCCGAAATTATCTATTCCACCAGGCAGTCCAAAAAAATATTCACGAACGGCTTAGAATTCTCCATTGCCTCCTGCGAAATATATAGACCACTGAGGACGTCCCCATTCAGTTGCAGAGTCGGGATCACCTGTTCCATATTTTCCGGCCCCTTATATATAGTTTTCAACCCTCACAATTCGTAGCACCAATACTGTTGTATTCACTTCACAGACCTTACATCTTTACACAAATTCATTGCATCTACTGTACTGTAGATTCAAACCACTGGTAACCTTGTAGCCAGGGCTACTAGGCACTTTGCTGTCACTACACTTTCCTTACAGTTCTGAAAACAGCCTTTGAACCCATTGGTACACTTGGAATACTTAGGGGCGAGTTGCATACTGGGATATTATATCATTGCTTTACCAATCAAAAGTCGCCTTGCTATCCCATGCCACCTGGACCAATGTACTTCTTACATCTTGTCAGAGTATGTCACTCGTGCCGACTGCAATTCTGAAAGCGCTACTTACAATACCGCCAGGGCTGTTTTGGTGGAATGATTGGAAAATTATGGGTGAATATGATAGGGGGGCTTCGACGTGGCTGTGATCCACAACTGGAAGCAAGTCACGCTGTCACGTCTGCATCTCGGTTGCATTTGCATCCGCCGGACTGTAAGCCACTCGAGATAAGGCCACGTTGGCAGCGTACCGTTGCTCAAGGACTTGATGTGCGATCAGAACCCGTCGGACAGGTCTATATAACCGACAACTTGGAAACCTTTGGCACAACTTCTGGTCCCTCAAGTCGTCGCTTGTTCTCATCCTTCGAACCAGCTCCAGACGAATCACCGTCTAGGCCGACATTCACACAACACAACACCCTTACCATGTCTAATGCTGAATCCTCCTCTGCTGCATCAACCGGTTCCCGTATCGACGCCCTCGAAAACAAGTTTTCAACCCTCGAGAATCAACTCTCTGAAGTCGTCAATTTGCTCAAGGGTGGTGCCGGTCCTTCCGCCCAAGCCGCTCCCGCCGCTGGGCCCTCCGCTGCCGCAGATCCGCCGTCGGATCCCGCCGATCAAGCCACGGCCGCCGCCGAGGCCTTCAAGGTTGGGCAACTGCAGTTTTCACTGCCGCCCCCAAGTGCCGAGCAGGTGGGCGAAACCTTCGCCACTCGGCGAGCTTACGCCGCTACCGGTAAGCTCAACAAGTTCGAGAAACCTCTTACCGTCGCTCCCTTTCCCGCAAAAAGGTTCATTCCGGAACCTGAAGGCCTGTTTGGACGCATCAAGACAGCCGATCAGAGGGACGGGTGGGAAGCTGAAGTCCTCTGGAACGTGGGCAACAACTGTGAAAACGCCCTCGCCAGTGCCCATCGAGTCACCGAGGCCCTGGCTGCGAAGGACGTCCAAGCCGCTACCGAGGCCTTCGCAGTTCTACATCACTTTCTTGAAGCTTCCTATTCCAGGGTATTGGAACGAGTTGATTTCTTCACCGACTCCTTGGAATCCGGTAAATCAGAGGCTATTCTTCTCCAGAAGTACCTCAGAGAAGACGACTTCCCCTACGCATCCGATTTGTATCGAACTACCAACACAAGTTCGCCGAGCTCCGTTCGCAAGCTTACGCAAAGGAGTTCAACAAGCAAGCCGCCGGAAATCGCCGCCCTCCGAAGGGACCTGGAAGGAACCAGCCTGGTCCGGCCGAAAAGCCTAGTCGCAAGTAAAGCGGTCATCTCCGCCGTCGTTTTGTCCTATGTCTCAAGTCCTGTGGCGCAACACCCAACGCGCCGCTCCCTTTTGGTCCCAGACCCTTCAGGCCTCCGAATTCCTTCTTCGGGCACTCCGTTTTGGAGTTTACGAGCGCCCGGTGAAAACATCCCTTTCAGACACTCAATTCCGCCTCTCTCAAATCCCTATCGATCCGTCCGACCGGGAATTCTTCGACGACGCAATCAAAGACGCTCTTCACCGTCGAACGTACGAAGAAATCTCAGCTGCCGAAGCTCTTCGTCTGCACAAGGATGGCTACCCGATTTCCAACGCATTCGTCGCAGTTACCGGGGAAAAACAGCGGTTGGTTGTAAACCTTTCCCGCCAGTCTACATTATTTCGAGACATGCCTGTCAAAATGGAAACCCTGGAAGGGTTCGCTCTGGATCTCAAGCGTTCAGACTACCTTTTCTCGTTCGATATCGCGAAGGGCTACCACCATTTTCGATTGCATCCCGATATTCGCAACTGGTTTATTTTCAAGGTGGACAACCGATATTTCCGCTGTATCGCCCTCCCTTTTGGATGGAAGCTTTCGCCGGCATATTTTATCAAGCTCATGAGACCCTTCGTCCGCTTCGTCCGAAATCGCCTTCGTCTGCGTATGCACCCGTACATGGACGACTTTCTGGTCGCGGTTCGCCGACGCTCTCGTCTTCACAAGGCTCGTGTGCAAATCGATCGTCTCTTGAAGGCTTGCGGACTACTTCGCAAGGAAGACAAGGGAAACTGGGCCGGAACGCAGTGTATCGAACATCTCGGTTTTACTATCGATACCACTCGTATGATGTTTGGAATAACCGCAAAGCGAATGGAAAAACTCAAGGGTATCTCGCAACAGTTGCTCCGCCAAGCACGTCGGAACCGCCGCCTGGTCGACGTCCAACTGTTACGCCACTTCGCAGGAGTGGCAATATCATGCTCCCTGGCCATGCCACTCGCACGGTTCTACACCCGATCCATCTACGATTCGCTCAAGCTGAACACATCCAACTCAGGGAAACGGGTGAAGCTGCTTCACTCAGCGATTCGGGACCTCAAACACTGGCGCGATCTAGCTCACAGTCCGCCAGAGAGGCCCGTGTCGACCCCATCCCCTACGTTGGCGCTCCACTCGGACGCATCGACGACCATTGGTCAAGGGGAACCTTGGGCTCCAATTTGCAACCAGGAACCCAAGGAACGTGGGAAGCTCGTGGCTTATGGGATCCTCTTCTTCGCGTCAAGCCAATAACATTCTTGGAGCTCCGCGCCGTGACGGACAACATCCGGTCGTTCGCCAACATGCTCAAGTCAGGGACTCACCTCAGAGTATGGGAGGACAACCAAGCAGTCGTGGCAATTCTCAACGCTATGACAACCAAGTCCCGACCACTCATGCAAGAACTCCGCGTGTTACACCGCTTGTTACAGAAGCTGGGAATCTCCATAGAAGCACGTTACCTCCCGTCAGCAGTCAATCGTTTCGCAGATCGGTTGTCACGACTACACACCCTCGACGACTGGAGAATCAATCAGGAGACACTCCAACCGCTGCTCGAATCATACCATCCGACTATCGACCGGTTCGCCGACAGCAGCAACAAGGTCTGCGCCAAGTTCAACAGCGAATTCGCGTGTCCTGGCTCCCTGGGGATCAACGCGCTACAACAAGACTGGCGTTCAGAGCTCAATTTTTGGAATCCTCCTCTCAAGTTGATTCCACTCGTCGTCAACAAGATCTGCCACGAACAGGCAAAGGAATACTGGTCACGCCTTGCTGGCCCGCTCAGCAATGGTACACGAAATTGCTCCGTTTGGCTCGTCCGCACGTTTTCGCCGCAGAAGATCTTTACCTCCCGCCAATTTGGGCCCCGCAAACAATGCCCTCCTCCGTGGAAATTGGCCGTCTGGAAAATCTAGCAGAAGAAGCTCGTACTCTACCTCTTGCTGTTACGCTACAACAGTCGGTGCTTACAGTGGCCGGGGCTGGGGACTAATGGGGGTACCACGATCGCTCGTCTGATGCCGAAAGCGAGAGCACCGAACACGTGGAGATCAAATGAAATTTTGTGGAAGAAATGGCTGGTATTCTGTTCTCAAGATGGTATTGACCCGCTCTCTGGAAATGAAGGTGCTGTCCTTCGGTATCTGGGTTGGCTCTTCGAGGAAAACAAGATTAGTGCGGGCTCAGTACGCAACTACCTCTCGGCTGTCACTACGGCGCATACTCGTATTGGGCGGTCTCTGGCACTCACACCACTCATTCAATTGGCTGTGGATGCCTTTCAACAAGGGGACAGGGACCGAAAGTTGCTCTCAGACCCGCTTACAGAGCGGCGTGCTCTGCCAAGCTCAGTTGCTCGTCGAATCTTCGCTCTCGCACTCGCGTCTCCGGACACTGATCTCGAATTTCTACGCAACGCCTGTGCCGTACTCGTCAGCTACATTTTCTTTGAACGTGGCGAAGCTGGGGTGTCTCTGTTGCTGACCAACATCACTGTCACTCCGGATTCAATCAACATCGCCATCGCACTACGCAAGAATCGTAACCGGGTTGCTCATACTCTTGCTTACCGCCGAAATCCTCGCTTCGATACCAGCGTGATCGACCTGGTCTGTCGTTATGATACCTACGCCGCTCGAACCGATCCGGGAGCAAGTACTATTGGGCTTTACCTGGGACTCGTCTTTCTACGAGCGCAAGAACCATTACTCTTTGGCTACAGTCTTGTCTCGCTCGTGCTCAAGTCACACCTCCGCCTCAAGTCTCTTGGTCTTCGCACTCGCTGCGCATGGGTGCCGCATCAGAATGTGCAGCGATTGGGGTTCAGGAATATCGGATATTGATATGGGGGATTGGTCGGCTGGACGCACATTCCGCGAGTCTATCTGGATGCTAGGGTGATGCAATGTGATGATTCGTTCTTTTTCTTCGGTCACTTGCTGTGACCTCACTCTCGTTATCACGTACCTCCGGTACATTTGGTTTTCTCTATTGTTTTAATTCGGTGGAATGATTGGAAAATTATGGGTGAATATGATAGGGGGCTTCGACGTGGCTGTGATCCACAACTGGAAGCAAGTCACGCTGTCACGTCTGCATCTCGGTTGCATTTGCATCCGCCGGACTGTAAGCCACTCGAGATAAGGCCACGTTGGCAGCGTACCGTTGCTCAAGGACTTGATGTGCGATCAGAACCCGTCGGACAGGTCTATATAACCGACAACTTGGAAACCTTTGGCACAACTTCTGGTCCCTCAAGTCGTCGCTTGTTCTCCCGCCTCCCTCCCTCCACTCATCCTTCATGGCCCAATCACAAGCCGTCTTTTGTTCTTGATTTATGTTATGCTTTATTTATGATTCGTTATTTATGGAATTCTGATTACGCAAACGCAGCAACTGGTGGAAGTTTGATTTGGTTCTGGTCAGAGGATCATCACGCATAATGGTCACGGGCGTATGACCGCGCTACTCTCCTTACAACTCTTGCGACGCGAACACACCAAATCTAAAGAGTTTACCCAAGCGTACGCATGATGGAACGAATGGAACCGGACAAGGATCTCAGCGTCTGGGGAGACACGCCGATCAACTCATCCAATTCCACCAATCCATTACTCCCGGTCATATGTCTCGGTCCACAGCTCACCTGCCCTCTCGCTGGAACATCTTCTCCCCTACGTGTGCCTCCCCAGGCCGGCCATTGCTGGCAGCGTACGTGCACTCAAGACAAGTAAGGTTGGCACCAAACGGAAGCTGTCACACTACACCCCTTTGAGGTACCATCCCGAAGAAGCGCCCCGCGCCCATAGCCGCTGTACAGCAGCATCCGGAGATTCGAGTGATCAAGCATTTTTAACCCTGCCTTCACCAGTTCTGTCTCGAGCAAACGTTCAACACGAAGGTTCAAATCAATCCAACTACTGGAGCAAGTAAGCTGCATAAGTTATCCCTGTTTGCTGTAATGCGTACTTATTTAGTTATCCCTGTTGCTGTTGCTATTTGCTTTGATAAAGTGTTATGTGTTTCTCTATTGTTTTAATTCATGGGAATAACTTTGAATTTGCTACTGTTAGACTGCATTTTCCTTTAGTTTATAGCTATCTTCAGCTCTATATAAACCCTGGTTTGGAGCAGCCGGTTTTACCCAGCGAGCCTCAACCAAACTTTCAACCAAAGTTCTAACTTGATCTGCTCGTGTGCGCATAACACCCCACAAATACAGTACCTATGCGCCCTATTGGCACCGCTGCAGTACGGCGCAAAGCCCCCTCTAAAAATATTTGAAAATAAAACTGCAAGTACAGTAGCAGCGCAGCCAGCTCAGCATGCCAGCGCAGCCAGCGCAGCGTGCCAGCGCAGCCAGCGCAACATGTCAAATAATATCTACAATTTTCATTATATCAGGTTAGTTCACTCCGAGTGAAGAGTAAGGTGAAATTCCCATTAGCTATTGCAGAATGGCGGTGGAGGGAAAACACCAAGAGAAAACGGGTGTGCTATGGAACGGCGACTGAAAGTTGCTGCGAGCCCTTTCAGCAGACATGCGGCGTTCGAAGCAACAATGAAGTCCAAATACCACTGTAGAAGGTGGAGATATGGGTTGAGATTTACTCGAAAGTTAGAACCCTGATACATTCTCCCAGTTGATTTTGGTTGTCTGGAAAACCATGAGGTAGATCTAATATATCTTCCAAGAGTAAAACACCCAAACTTTTCCCTCCTTCCCCCAGATCAAAGAGTTGGCACGATTGTCCGCCAGCTGAGCCTTGGAACAGCACCCACAGGGAAGGGCTAATCTCGTTCAACGATATGACACATTGATTATCACTTCCAGAGTTGCCTGCTTTTCGACTGGGATACCAGCTACTGTACTTTGCAGTTGACGAAATTTTCCATTATTCTTGCCGTAAATTCTGTAATATTCCTAATGCAAGTTGATGAAAATTTAAACAATCGCACCACTCGTAGTGAACCAAAATCATTTTCCGTCTCAGCGCCAGGTCTCCCAGATCTTTAAGGTCGAGGGCGATAGCATAATTTTCAGTTAGGAGCTCTTGAAAAATATTCATTCAGTACACATATCAGTTGATTTTATTAACACCACTTGCAAGGAGAAAACACAAGTGAAAAAATCCATATTAGAAGACGAAAAAGGTATAAAATGCTGACAGTCACTTCTGCATTAGTTCGATTTTTGGGTTCGCTGCTTTATTCGAATTCGGTGCCACTGCCACGTCTGCCTCAATTCGAGCTAAAGCTCCACGGCTTGATATGAATTGACAGAATTTTAATGTAGTCTATCCTTTCATACTGTAGTATGTAACTGCTAATTGCACCCTGGTGGCTATCGATTGCAGAGTATGTAAGGCTTTTTCTCGTTGAAACGCATTCATTTACTGAAATCGCGGCCAGCGCTGCCTGCAATCCATGCCACCTACCACTCCAATTTGGCGGTGTGCAGACGCTAGCCGGATTCGAACTCAGCCTACAGTCACAGACTCCGTAGGACGCCCCTCTGCTTCAGGCTGACACTCTCCTCTCCCCTTTCCTCCGGTCGGCCGTAGGCGAACCTCATCGGCTCACCACGATGGTACTGCTGCGATGGTTCACGCCACGCTGGTAGCCCCAGCGTCAGAGCTGCCACGTAGGGATGCCGCGGCTGACCAAGATCTCCTCGGGTCCGGATTCATGAATGATGCGTTGAACCGAACAAAGAGAGAGGTATCGTGGTAACGCCAAGTGAGGGCGGGTGGGAAAGAGAGAGGCCTACCCGCTCATCGCCGCCGGCGGGTTTGACTTGCACCCTATAGAAAAAGGGGGGGGCGCGGCACGCAGGGCGGAAAGCAGGGCACACATTGTACACGTGTGATACGTACGCATCGTGGCACAAGTCCTTCGACTTGCCCTCGCTATCCATTGACATGCGTTTCATGCGCATAAACCGCGGTCTATACACAACAAAATCCAATTCGAACTGAAACAGAAGCTACAAAATACTATAAAAAAATGGCAATGCTATTCATTAATTGTTTTTTAACTGTTAAAGCCATTTGCTTTTCATTTGCACTCCGAATTGCTAACAAATTATCCTACGAAAGTTTTTCACTGACCATTTTTTCCTATCTAATAGAAAGGGGCTCCAATAGAACATATAATAATTATGAAATAAATATGGGGTGCGGGACAAGCAAATAGCCTCGAAAGTATCTTCAGTATAGAAAGAAGATTATTTTTCTATAGTAGTCGACATTAACAGCATCAAGAAAACAATAGAACAACAATTGGGTCGGCGCAACCTGTAAAACTTTTCGACAGAAGGCAGTTTATGCTGCACCTGTTATTTTGCTTAAGGGTGGTGCCGGTCCTTCCGCCCAAGCCGCTCCCGCAGCTGGGCCCTCCGCTGCCGCAGATCCGCCGTTGTATCCCGCCGATCAAGCCATGGCCGCCGCCGAGGCCTGTCAGATTAGGCAACTGCAGTTTTCACTGCCGCCCCAAGTGCCAAGCAAGTGGGCGAAACCTTCGCTACTCGGCGAGCTTACGCCGCCACCGGTAACCTTAACAAGTTCGAGAAACCTTACACCGCCGCTCCGTTTCCCGCAAAAAGATTCATTCCGACACCTGAAGGTCTGTTTGGGCGCATCAAGACAACCGATCAAAGGGACAATGGGAAGCCAAAGTCCTCTGGGACGTGGCACCAACTGAAAGAACGCCCTCGCCAGCGCCCATTGAGTCACAGAGGCCCTGGCTGCTAAGAACTTCTAAGCCGCTACCGAGGCTTTCGCTGTTCTACACCACTGTCTTGAAGCTTCCTATTCCAGGGTATTGGAACGAGTTGATTTCTTCACCGACTCTTTGGAATCCAGTAAATCCGAGGCTATTCATCTCCAGTAGTACCTCAGAGAAAGCTAATTATCCTACACTTTCGACTTGTACCGATCTACCAAGCAGAAGTTTGCCTAGCTTCGCTTTCTGGAAATGAAGGCGATGTCTTACGATATCTGGGTTGACTCTTCGAGGAAAGAAAGATCAGTGCTGGCTCCGTACGTAACTATCTCTCCGCTTTCACTAAGGCTCATACTCGTATTGGGCGGTCTGCGGCACTCAGACCACTAATTCAGTTAGCTGTGGATGCTTACCAACAAGGGAATAGAGACCGAAAGTTGCTCTCAGACCAGCTTACAGAGCGGCGTGCTTTACCAAGCTTACTGGCTCGTCGAAACTTCGCTCTCGCACTCGCCTCTCCGGGCTCTGATCTCGAATTTCTACGTAACGCCTGCACTGTACTCGTCAGCTACATTTTCTTCGAACGTGGCGAACCTAGAGTGTCTCTGTTGCTGACCAACATCACGGTCACTCCAGACTCAATCAACATTGCCATCGCACTACGTAATAGTCGTAAACGGGTTGCTCATACTCTTGCTTCCGCCGAAATCCTCGCTTCGATACTACAGTGATCGACCTAATCTGTCTGTATGATACTCTACACCGCTCTAACCGATCATGGAGCAAATATTATTGGGCATTACCTGGGACTCGTCTTTCTACTAGCGCCAGAACCATTACTCTCTGGCCCCAGTTATGTCTCGCTCGTACTCCAGTTACACCTACGCCTCAAGTCTCTTGGTCCTCGCACTCGCTGCGCACGGGTACCAAATCAGAATGTGCTGCGATTGGGTTCAAGAATATCGCATATTGATTTGGGGAGATTGGTCCTGGGCGCACATTCCTCAATTCCTACCTGGATGCTAGAGTGATGCAATGTGATGATTCGTTCTTTTTCTTCGGTCACTTGCTGTGACCTCACTCTCTTTTCACGTACCTACGTCACGTTTGTATTTCTCTATTTTTATAATTCGGTGGAATGATTGGAAAATTATGGGTGAGTATGATAAAGGGGGGGTCGACGTGGCTGTGATCCACAACTGGAAGCAATTCACGCTGTCACGCCTGCATCTCGGTGCAGTTGCATCCGCAGGACTGTAATCCACTCTAGATATGGCCACGTTGGCAGCTTACCGTTGCTCAAGGACTTGATGTGCGATCAGAACCCGTCGAACAGTTCTATATAACCGACAACTTGAAACTTTACTTCATTGAGTATCTATCGCCTTGGAGACCTTTGCCACAACTTCTTGTGGATATATGTATATGTTGTGGTCCGCTCAGTTGCACAAGATAGCCAGCGCATGTGGCTCAGTGGTTATTGTTTAGTGGTTAATTTTTTCAACACTTCTGGCCCCTCAAGTCGTCTCTTGGTCTCCCGCCTCCCTCCCTCCATTCATCCTTCACGGCCCAATCACAAGCCGTTCTATTGTTCTTGATTTATGATGATTTTATGTTATGATTTGTTTCGGATATTATTGATTCAAATGTCACGCAAACGCAGCAACTGGTGGAAGTTTTGATTTAGTTCTGGTCAGAGGATCAACACGCATGGTGATCACGGGCGCATGACCGCGCTACTCTTCTGACAACTCTTGCAACGCGAAAACATCAAATCTAAAGAGTTTACCCAAGCGTAAGCATGATAGAATGAATGGAACCGGACAAGGATTTCAGCTTCTGGGGAGACACGCCGATCACCTCATCCAATTCCTCTATTCCATTATCCCGGTCATTTATCTCGGTCCTGGCAACTCATCTGCCCTCTCGCTGGAACATCCTCTCGCCTTCGTGTGCCTCCCCAGGCCGGCCATTGCTGACAGCGTACGTCCACTCAAGAAAAGTAAGGTTGGTACCAAACGGAAGCTCTCACACTACACCTTTAGGGTACCATTCCCGGAAGAAGCGCCACGCGCCATCGCCGCTGTATAGCAGCATCCGGAGATTCGAGTGATGAAGAATTTTTAACCCTGCCATTACCAGTTCTGTCTCGAGCAAACATCCACAAAGGTTCAAACCAATCCCAACAACTGGAGTAAGTAAGCTGCATAAGTTATCCCTGATTGCTCTGATGCGTACCCATTTGGTTATCCCTGTTGCTGTTAGCTATTTGCTTTGATAAATTGTTATGTGTTTCTCTATTCTTTTAATTCACTCTTGAAAAATATATTCGATTTATCCTGAGGTGTTCCAGACAACAGCAGTACAACCGGCTCATAAGAGCAGGCAGACGAAATAGTGAGGAAGTAACTACGCTCGTTAAATGGACACGTTAACGCCAGCCATCAAGCAGGCCGAACTAGACGTGATGGCTGCTGCATCTTTTCATTGCATTAAAACCCCCGAATCTTTCGGTAGGCCTGCATTGCCCTCACTGATACAGAAAATTAAACCCCAATGTTGCTTTCGGCTTCTGATACTGCCAGTCCTGTTAAAGCTGCGTTGAATCGGACATAGCCCTTGAACACATTATCCTTGTTGTTTATCTGTCCTTTCGTCAGTTGAACGTGGACTGAGAAGTCCCCGGTCAGAATGAATTGTAAAATACGTGATAATATTTTCGCGGCTCGTGTGGTAATTTGCTACGGTGGGAAGGGGAAATTGTGCTTGTTTAAAATTTTTACTTGAGAAAACCGCCAACAAATGGTCGACGTCGGTCATTGTATCGGAGAGCCATCAGAGATAACACGTAGATGAAGCATTTCATTCTGGTAATAAGAGGGGCTTGATAGGGTAAGAATGGCGCTAACGGAAAACGGAACCACTAACTACCCGAGTTGAGAGGTGTTGTAGGCGATTATAGTGCTGCAGTAGAAGTCAAATGACAAGAGCGAGTGGTAGTGGTGAAAGAAAAGTTATTGGTACAGTAAATAATTCTGAAATAGAAGACTACTTCACTTCGCTTAGAAGCTAGAGATCTGATCGAAAATTTTCGGTTCGAACTTGTCTCCAAAACGTGCTTTCTCCCTCCTAGAGGAAGAAAAAGTGAAAATCAATAAACCGAGAAATCAGAACGAATCACTGTCAAAGGGTGAGATCTTAAAGGATAAAAAGAAGAAACAAACAAAGAAAGAAGTATAAATAAAATGGAATTGCGTCTCATAAAAGAAACAAGAAATTATAGAGAGAAAAATATGAGGACGTTTTTCTGCGCATATAGAGAATACCTTTAGTTTCCTTCTTGACAAATGGTATAGTACCGACTCTAACCTACTCTTCTTTAAGCTTGCCTAGTAATGCCGGAACTAATATTGCATTTCTGACATGATTAAGAATATTGCAATTAAATCCTTCTCTGTTACTTGAAGATGAGTTGCCCAGAACAGTGATGTTTTTCTGTGTCACCTTCTTTTCGACATTAAAGGAAGCTGATGTGTACTAGAACTTATTGACAGAAAGTAATGTAAGGATGGGCACCCAACAAACAAAATAAAAATATCTCGCACAGTCAGATACTGTACTCATCGTTGGTCCTTCATTGTGATGTCTTTTAAAGTTACTTAACAAACTATGAAGCTCATCTTAAGCAAGGGGCGTGATTTTTTAAAATGGATAAAAAAAATCAGTACTACGGACCACCTGTGAGTAGACATCCTGAGTTTGTAAAGTATTTTTTAATTTTGGTCGAGCATGACAAATGCATGGTTTTTTATAAATTAATGATATAGTTTTAATTGTAGTGAGCATTATATTTCTGAGAGTTAAAAGGAGTTCTTATTGAAGTCATATATACTGGAAAAATAAAATACAGCGAGATATGAAAAAAGAAGAAAGATGAAATGAAAAATCAGGATAAATAAAAAGTCGTCTGTGAGACTAACAAGGCCTTGATGCCTCCACAACCTTAAATATTTTCCTGGATACACAGAAATGTGAAGAATATTGAAAAAGGCTTCTCCTTAAGGTTAAATAATATGTAAAATGAACTGAAATTTTAAACATTATGCAGGAAGGGACAAGTTTGACAGATGGAAGTCAAAATTTATACTGCATAATTTTGAGTAAATTCCTTAATTAGTACAATAGTTCCATAGCCAATGTTTAATATTACTACAAGAAAATGAGGACTCATTTCCCCTTAATATCAACAAAATTTTGTAGAAGGCGGTAAAATATCCTTTAAATTTCTCACTACGTCGACTAAAACAAACTGCAATTGGCCCATGTAACAGGTATTCTGCTAAAGCAGTACCTGTGGGGCCCTCGCGATAAAATGTTTCTTCTTTCAGAATCTTCACTGATTTTTGTGAGAAACTAGAACCATAAGATTTAAAGGACGTATCAAAGGTATTCATAGGTTGAAAAAGTTCTTCTGTTTCATAATAAAAAAAATGCCGCTCAATCTCTCCAATTTAATGGGTCTGATCTTGAAGCACTTTTCAACTATGGAACACGTTTATGAGATCCGCAGCATACAAGGAAAGAATATTAGAGCTCATAAAAAGACATTTCCTTAAAAGATAGAATGTTTTTAGTTGAGCAATCCAGTCTTATTTAATAATCGAATGCAATTTAGACAAGACTTTAAGAGTACAGCGCCAAAACAATAGATCAAGTAGATATGGACCAGATCATCGTTAGGATTAGTCATATAAATTAGCACATTCATCATCGTTCGAGATATACATAGTACTTAAACCATCTATATTACCAATATAACACATCTGGAGATTAATATGTTTTTTTGTAGGGAATAAGCCCTAAAATAATCTGCCGCAGAACTAAAAAATGAATGAAGACGATCAGGGTGTATTTTTATTGCAAATAAAAGCTCAAGCGCGATTTCATGAGCGTGAAATACAAAGAACCGCCAAATTTGCCAAAGATCGTTTTCGTTATATCGCCTCAAAACGCTCCGATTTACTACTGTGCCTTTATCGAACTAATTTATCTTACTGAAACCCTGACAGAATGGAAACTTTTTCTGCCGCTTGGTCGAGATGTTCCACTTCCTCTACGTTAAGATCGTAGACTGTAGCCACCAGCAAGACTATATAATTCCGTTTCAGGTTTTCGAAGCTCCAGTAATTTCTCAAGGGTTCTACTGAACTCTTACTGTTACGTGTTGTTGGACATGGGAAGCGAGAAAAGCTCATAGGGGATAACCCAGGGGCTGATCAGAATCAATGGAACAGATTTTCTGTTCAAAGTAATGAAGTCAAAATCCATAGTTACGTCTCTGCTTCTAATTTCAGTGTGAAATTTTTGATTTAACTCCTCAGTTCTAATTTTCTCAAGCAATGTGCACTTGAGAGTTAAGATAAAAATAGTGCCTATATACTTATTCATTTTTTAACAATTTGGAACGGTACTTTGAAGCCGTAGGGATGTTCTGAGCTTTATTTTTTCCAGAAAATTGGATTTCGTCATCTTTGTAATTACTTGGTTGTTATCTTGAGTGATATCTTTTCTCTCTCATATATATTTCACTACAGCTTGTTTGCTATCATCATTTTTTAATTTTTATATCTTAATGACCCATTTTCAAAACTATGTCTTATTTAATCTATATATTTTTTATTGACGAAGATTTCCAATAAAGGATGAAGCAGGGGGTCCTAAATAGGAAATGCTCGTCATTCGACAATAAGGAAGTTTCAACAGATAAATATCACACACTATTCTAGTTGTGGGAACAGATGAAGAAAAAAAGAACGAGAGACTGAGGATAAATGGGCTTAGGTAAGAGTAAAATCTCTCCTACTTTATTATTGGCTGACTGTATTCGAAAAATTTACTATGTATGAAGCTGAACTCTTACTTTTTTTACTAATCCAATCTGCACTTAATATCTTAAAATTATGATTCAGTTATTAATTTCAAAATTTGAACCAAACTCGACATCATAGATGAAATACCATTCTATCAATAACAGTATTAACAAAAAAGCTCATAAACATTTCCATCGACTCATGATTGTAAATAATTCTTGAGAATATTTAAGCAGCGGTAGACTAGCTTATATGACCAATACTCTATTTTTCATCCTAAATTAGGAGTCCGAAATCATGATGACGTATCCACTGTCCCCAATTATGTCATACACAGCAAATCATCCTAATAAACACTTCAATATACTCCTTTGCGTTATAGTACGAAGATTCGAAAGGATCATCAATTCTTCCCAACCCCAAGCTTTTGTTATTCTTCTTAACATCTTTGTATTTCTCTCTCCTTCCGATAATTTGACGAATTAAATTCTCAGTGCGTTCATATTTTATTCTTCTGATGTATTATTCGTCACTATTGCGAATGAAAGGTTATTTAAACGATATATAAAGTATTTCGCCGAGTTTCCCACTCCTCTTACGTCAGTTACATGGAAATGACCGGGCACAATTAGATGGAACGACACCTGCGCGCGCGACTTATAAGGTTGAAGTTTTTGTGCTTTGTTGCTCTTGAAGATGTGATCGATCATTTTAAGTGACTATTCTAGGTCAGCTCCATTTAAATTCGGTCAAGATGATCTGTCCTATCTCTTCATGTGAAAGCATCCAAGGAAGAATGTGTACGCATACCTACCCAATTAAACGGGGTAGTTCCGAACGCTTAATTGCATATCACTCTTGAAATTTTTCAATTGCCGACCAAAACGACACAGCCGACGAACGCGAGCTCATTGGCCTGTTGTGTAATCTAAACCGCTTTACATGCTATTCAGAAGGTTTCAGTTCCGAATTACTCACCGCTGACCAACTCATCGAGGCGTTTGTGGAGAAGCATGATCTGGACAGGAAAGAGGCAAACTAGTTCGACCTGCTGGGCTATTTTGGAATTTTGAAACTCATCGCATTATCTCGCAGCGTTCATTTGCTTGGTGACACACTTTTCCGCGCTCCGCACGTTGTGTCTGGCGTCTTCGAGTTGAGCAACGTCTAGGGGTCGGGCAACTGGACAGATTAGGATGTGCTTCTTTCTGCTGCTAAGTTTGCCTAAAACTCGGCAGTCGCAGATTATTTTGGCTAATCTAAGCTCTAGATTGATCTCTAATTACAAAAAAAGGCTCGTTAGAAATATTGAGGGCTAGCCAGTCTTTCTCGCTGGAATCTTTGAACAAACTCAAGAAGCGCCGAAAACCCACTTTGGAACATGCAAAGTTCTCGCACGCCCACGTAAAAGCCCGACAGGCGGCATGCAAATCACTCATATTTAAAGATACTTTCATTACCGTGGGCAAAATGTGAGGTCAGATCGAAGTTTGTTCCATAATATAATTCCTCTTAACCAAAATTCTAAGCAATATTTCGATTGTCGCTTCCTGCAATTCATAATTATATAAACTAATCGTAAAGCACTATGAAATTGAAACATCCCACCTCCATTAAGACTATCTTTTTGGTAATGTACAGCGAATAAATCTTCGGTGTCAGCAGTCTGAAGATATTTGTCCAAAACTGATGGACAACGACCACTGTTTGAACATTTAAGGAGATGTAAAGTATATAGCTAATCAGATTCTGAAGTAAAGGCAGAACTTCCGTGGTTTTCAATTTCTTACTTTCATAAAGGTGCTCCTCACAATAAACCAGAGCAAAAATCAGCGAAGAAATTTATGGATTATGATGGTACGAGTATCGAAGTTTTTTTTGGCATAATTAAGGAGCATGGTCTTTTTCCTCTCCTCAATTAAAGGAAGAAGAATTCAAACATGCAAAACATGGTATCATTCTTGGAAAATAAGCACCAAGGATTCCAACTCATATTCCGGAATCATAATCATTCTTCTACTTTTTTTAATCGGGACTGGAAGAACAGAATGAGCAAATTATATGATAAAAGCTAGGGTACGTTTTTAATTTGTAGGAATCGGCATTTGATGCACCTTACGC
This sequence comes from Kappaphycus alvarezii, assembly GCA_002205965.3. NCBI lineage: Eukaryota > Rhodophyta > Florideophyceae > Gigartinales > Solieriaceae > Kappaphycus > Kappaphycus alvarezii. Next base: position 176,715 of record NADL03000828.1, on the reverse strand, counting down.
GCAACTGCAAGTTATCCGTTGACTTTAATTCACAGAAAAAGAAAGACAAAGTCTTGGTAGCTAGTATTTTCCCCTCAAAAACATTCTGTATTGCTTCCCAGGATAAGCACCACTTCAAAGCTCTTTTCTACTATTTTTTATCTCTTATATAATTTATCATTCCTGGATCCACTACTAACCAGAACTCAAGCAATTCAAAGCCACAATTGTCTATCATTTTTATCATTTCGACCAAGACCGTGAAAATAATTTAGGGCATTCCCCCTTTGCAGTGCTAAAGCACCTTTGTTGAAGCATTACTCCTGTCCCAACAAATCCATCAGCGCACCCTCATACCGACCTACTTTTCAATCGATATGAACTGTCTCTACGAGTCCCTTAACCTCAGAAACTCAACCAGAGCGCAAACTCGCATCAACGCCTATCTTTGATGGATAGTGGCTATCAGTATGGAGAAATACATCCGGAGCAGGGTCGGAAATGCGTTTGGGAGATAGCTCGCCATCAATTTGAAGGAAGCGCAGGAAGCAAAGGAGATTGAGGAGGTGGAGGAGGCGGAGTTTGAAGTGGAGGGATAAAAGCTAAAAAGGACTAGGTGGACGCGTGGGGAACATTGTGTGCGACGGTAGAGGATTTGCTGCGGAGATGTTTACAAGAATGAGGGTTGATCTTAAACTGGGACTCTTCGGTGGGGACGGTGAAGAGTTTGAAAATAATGAAGAAGGATTGAGAGCATCTAGATATGTCTGAGGCGGCTACCTAGGATATTGATACATTCGAGTAAATTTGTGGAGAATATTTAGATACATGAATATTTCATAGAAATTTTTTCTCTCCTGATCTAAACTGGAGGTGGTGAGGAGTACCTATAGATATTTCTCCTGAAGGTGTCAACTAGCAGCTTATTCGTCCGCAAGATTCCCTCGAATTCATTTTATTTTGATTAGTATGTGTGTTTAAGACTTTAGGCTTAGACGAGAAGTCTAGATAAGTTGTGTAAACCGCTTCCTCTTTGAGAGTTAAAGAAAGTTGGGAGAAATCTTAAGCGCAGATCCAAATAGTTGAGAAGTTGGAAGTCAACTTCTGGCCTAAAGAAGCGTATTATTTACATTCTTACCTGATTGTAGGTACGGTAGTAGAACCTTCCCCTTCTACACTCACTTGTAGCCCTTTGGTTCCCCATACTTACCCTTCTTCTTGATCCCACAACTACACAACGGTAGCACTACTGTCGCTTGCATCACCTCCGTGTTGGGATAATTAGATCTGAGAAGCTCATCCTCGCCGATTATACCCTATTAAGTCCATCGGATTTGCATTCAATGCAATGTTGTAGGGTTACTTTACGAATAACTAAGCATATCCACCAACTAAAAACGTACAAGTAACTTCGCATATCCACCGACCATAAAGTATCTGTAGCCCAATCAAGAGCAGGTGCCCCTGGAAGTGAATTAACGCGTGTGTCTTTGAACGGCACAGCCCTCATCCTGGATTGTCATAGGCTCGGCTGGCTTACGATTACGCTACTTTTTCATTTGTAGTACCTCATGACTCGGCCTCATTTCTAGACTCTCCAATACACAGACCTGTCCTCGGAAAATACCCGTCCTGCATCCCTAATCAGTAAAGTACCCTTATTTCTCCCCCTTTTGTCTGTGAGAACGCATCTAGGTGCCACCCTTGGATACAAACTAGCCTCCGATGGTACCAGTGATCGATGTTGGATTCAAAATGGTAGAAATCGCATCACCTGCGATGCTATAGATAAAGCCGATTTTTCTATTTTTGCCTGCTTTACGGGCATTCACTATCTTCGCTTTCATTTGTTCTGCACTTCGTTGCACACGTTCATTTTTCGGATGTACGGCACCTCACAGAATCCCCAGGTTCTCAGCCCTCAGACCTCCCACAGTAAAACACACCCTATTTTCCCTCGAGCGAGTACTGCACATACAATTCTGATAACTTTGGACATAACTGCGGTATGCAAAGGTCCATGTGGGAGGGTAATCATCGACCGAGAGGACGAGAGAGTTGATGTTCCCGTTTCACTGAGAATCATAGTCGCACAGTACTGCCTGCCTGACCATCGGATGGCAGGCTCACGTAAGCAAAGAGACACCAGACGACGGCCGTACCCAACAGGATGGACTTAAGAAATTATAATATTATAATTATAAACAAACCTCTCTCTCTCTGTCTCCACTTCCAAGAACCAAAGCACACACAACACCACCACAAACTCATCCCCCCATAGCTGCGCTGCACCCCGCCTCGCAGGTGCGCGCTTTTCACCTCCCGCGCCTCCACCTAGATGCGTGGCTCTTTCGCAGCTGTTGTCGGACGGCGTTCGCCTCGCCCCTTCCACCCAACCCCTATCCCTATCACCCGATGGGGCCTATTGACCTCCCACTGCCACACCTCCCAAAGACCAATCATTTCTTAATCTCCGCCAAGCTCAGGCTATCATTGGCCAGCCAGGAGGTACCCCGCCCCATATTATTGAGCTCGCCAAGCGCGTCGGTTCCGCCACCGCAACTCCGCTCACCCTGGACCCTGTCACAGGGAAGCCGCAGCTCTCCCCGCCGCCTCCTCCCGCCCTTGCACACATTGGCATTGCGCCGACGCCCGACCTCGCCTTCCCTTTCTTCGAAGAACCGAAAGAGGTATTGCGCGAGGGCGGCGCTAGCGAACACAGAGCTCCCTCCGCATGCTCTTACCCGCTGGTCGGGAAGCTCACCTACATACTTCCCGGTCGAGGCCCGAGAAGAGACCTTGCGCATCCTCACGCATCTCCGCCTCTTGTTCCCTGACCTTGTGGTTTCCGACGCTGAAATCGCCGAAACCGAATCCTCCTTGCTTCCGCCCCATGCAAAAGGTCTCGTTGCGGCCCTCCGACAGGAGGCCCGCATGCTCCGCCGAGCCCCTAGGATGGGGGAATGGGTGCTCCATGCGGTCCGTAAAGCCTTCGCGGACGCCATGCTTCACCATGCTCTGGCCATTCAGGCCTTGCAACCTCCTCCTAGACGCGCTCCGGCCGTACAGACCGCCGCTCTGGTTCTCTTCCCCGCTACCACCTTGGACCCCACCCCCGCAGAAGCTCACCGCCCAGCCCCGAATTCCCGACCCTGCTGCTCAAGCCCCACCCACACCGTGACCCGCCCAACGATACCGCCTGAGACTCTCCGCCGCAAAGGCCTCGCCTGGTCGGGGGGTAGCCACAGATGACCCCTCCACAGGCGGTCGCTTTCGCCGAGCTGGGATTTTCTATCGTACATATGTACCCCTCTTGAGGGATTTCTGCTATACCATACATAACAGGCCCGCTGACATTCTCCTCGTGCATCCGTGACACTGAAGCTGCCCTACCAGACCGACCCATTGCATGTGACGTCGCCGTCACGTCACCGTTCAAGCAGATCTCCATCACCAAAGCGACGCAAGTCGCCGGCGGGGCTGCCGCCCTCCAGCACCACCGCAAGGTCCAGGACCTACAGCACAAGCTGTCAAGGCGCCTGGTCCCCCCCTCTCTGCCCTCCGCAACCCAGGTTTCCGATTCCAGGCTCTGTTTTTCGACTCCCTCGGTGACCCTTCTCCGCATACCGCATAATTGATCGAGTAGTTTGTGCCACGGGGGAATTTTTGGGTTATTTTAGTGCATGGAAGATGTGGTCGGTTATATCCACGAGGCTAATACGTTTTGCGGAATAAGTCGTCGCTGATGGGTAACACTACAGTAAATGACCTTGCTTACAGGCCGGCTCAATGCTGGCGAGCAGGCATGCCGCGTTGGACATGACGGCCGCAGCATGCCTTTGGGTAAGCACCGCTCTAACCATTCCATAAGTCTCCATCGCTCGAACGGCCACGTTCCACGCGACATCGGTTAGCACCGCGTACACGTCTGGGTGCCAGCCTCCGAGGGTGGATATTCGGATAGGCACAAGCCTCCCTCTAGTAGCAGTCGCGTGTAGCCACGAAATGCCTCACCTCGGACGCTACGATTTGCACACGCATCTACCAGCGTATCAGTTGCGCTTTGTGGTCGTCGGTGGCTATGGCCATCATATCGCGGGCCCCACTGCACGTGACCGATGTGGTCCATCCAGTTAGCTCTTACAACTGAAAAGTCGGTCAGTCGGTGCACTCTCAAGGTAAGTAAAGAGTAAAGATTCTCTCTCACATAAACTACCCAAATTCCCCCGTAAATTCCTGTAACCCACTTTGGCATACAGTCGCAGTCATAAAGGAAAAGCCAGTTGCCTCCAAAATTTCGTTCAAATACTGTACAGTACTGTACCAAAGAAGTAACCCTTGATACAATCCCAATCCATCCTACAGTACAGTACAGTACGGCGGTACTACTACAGCCGACGCATCATCCAACCACTGCCCAAATTGTCACACGCCGACCAAAACGTCCCTCACAACTTCACGATGCTAGTTCTTCCGCAATGTCTTCTCTTTCTTTCCTCTCCTTGATCCTCCTCGCCACCACAGCAAGCAACGCAGACAAACCGAAGCTCAAGATCGAGACGCTCAAAACGGGCGATTGCGCACGGGTTGCATCCAAGGGCGACAATCTCAGGATGCATTACGAGGGAAAGCTCGATGACGGCTCCGAATTTGACAGTTCGTACAAGCGTAACAGTCCGTTTGGATTTCAACTCGGGGCAGGTATGGTCATTAAAGGCTGGGATCAGGGATTAGAAGGCATGTGTGTGGGTGAGGTGCGTCAGTTGACCATTCCAAGTCATTTGGGATATGGGGATTCGGGCTATCCGCCTGTGATTCCAGAAAAGGCTACCCTTCATTTCAAGGTCGAATTAGTCGGATTTGCGGATGACGGTGAGGAGGAGTTGTAATGGATTTCCTGCGAGTCGCGCCGCATGACGGCTGTGTTTGTGGCAGTCTTGGACAAGTATGACAAGTTCGAACCATATCACCGGAATGTTTTGTAGGTGCGCGAATGTTAACATCTTGGTAAAGCTCGTTTTGTGCCACGCGTCGGCAGCGTAAAAGTGTTTGGAGCGAGTCAATGGTTAGATTATTCCTACCTCTACGTAATCTTCCTCTCAAAGGCTGCCCTAAAACACGCCCCCTACTAGAAATCGCAGTACTTTGCAGAGCTGGTGAAGCGCGAAGGACGCAACGCGGAACAGCTACATCCATTTTCAAAATCATCTAACATCCAACGCCACACATCGCATCCGAAAAACGCCTCGCACAACTCATCCAATTCTCAACCAACTCACAGATGGAATCCTTGGTGGCCTTTGCGCGCAAGGCGGGATGCAATTCGTCTGTACCTACACCAAGAAAGGTCTGCACTCGTTCTAACGTCAACTCTGGCCTCCTCAAATAACTCTCATAACTCACGGGCAGAACGCAGCCATCCACCCGATCTTCTGCAGTGCTTTCAATACTTGTCGATCCCCTGAGACTCGGCTCTTCATGAGTTTATGCAACACATCCATGGAGTGTACTTTGAATGTCCGTTGTCGGTCCTCCTTAACTTTATCGCCATTGGCAGCGACAGACAGTGTGGATCCGTTACGATTAAGTTGAATGCCCTCGTAGGCGGAAGTATCGTTGTTGTATATAATAGAATAGTCACCAAGGGCTTGTTTCAACATGTTTGATCGATATGACCACACGATGCGGGTGCGAATTGTTTGAAGAGATGTGCAAATTCTGTTGGACGGGATAAGAGATGTCGGGGTCGAATCTTGAAGCCTGGGACTTTATCCAGGGCTGTGACGTTGGTGAAAAAGTCGGAAGTATGTTGAAGTGCTTTTTGTGATGCATTTGACTGGGGAAGGGTGAGAAAAGAGCCATGGTCGACAGCTCAAAGGAAGGGATGTGAAACAGAGAGGCTGGGCGAGAGAGGTCATGATCGCAGTGGAGCCAGAATGACCATGAAGACCATGAGGAAGGTGGAGGCACGGCACGTTGATGCGCATGGGGAAGGGAACGGAGGAGGCGAGTCCGGAGATCGGATTCGGAGGTCTCGTTCAGTGGTGCAGTTGAATAGGAAGGGGCGAGAGGGGCGAAGGGGTCCTTGATTTAAGATGGGGATTAGGATGTGGAGGAGGACCAAGGTGGAAAAAGAACTGAGACGAAGAAGGGACTGTGGTGGAGGGCCAAGAAAAGTGGGCTTGCGAAGGGATTTGAACATTGTGGGCGGAGGGATTGATTGAAGAGAAGATGGGCTTGGGAGAAGCGATGGGGGAGTGGCCGTTATGGAGGACGACGGAGGGTTGGGGTGCATAGGAGCGAGACTGTACTGACGGCAGGCTACAGGCTCGTCAGGCAGGGCCAGCGGCGCGCCTTTTTGACAGTGTCGGTTGATGTGACAAATATTGTGGTTTTGCGGCAATGATGCAGGCAGAGGCGAAGTGCAGGTTGCAATTGATTTTGATTGCGGTCCGGCCAGAGTTACAAACTTTCAAGTTGCAGACGTTTTTTCAGAGCCTCAGTCAACTTGTTTTGACGATTTGGTGCCACACGTGTATCGGGCTAGAGCTGGTTCAGGCTCTTTTTGGTGCCACCCAAGTGCGAGTACTGGACTGTCCTTTGTACTGTATGTAGTGTCAGCCTTCGCACAACACCCTCCAGGAACCGAACTTCAAGTTTCAGCCCTGGCTTTCGACTCCTTGGGGCCCCATCCCCCGCCCCTATTCTGTTCATCGAAGACTTCATCCGCGCATCGCAGAGAAGTTCAACACAACACAGCAGTGATCCGCAGACGTATTTATCAGCGCATTAGTTGCACACTGTGGTCTTCTATTGCAATGGCGATTCTATCGCGAGCACCACTGCACGTGCCTGACGTGGAACATCCGGTTAGTTCTTAGCCGTATATAGTCAGTCCTGCAGTGTACACGATAGATACTCAATGAAGAAAAGTTTCACAAGTGTACAGTACTGGACTCGATCAAAGTAGGGTGTGCCACAACTTTATTTTACTCAACAGTACAGTACAGTACAATATATGATAGAGTAAAATTTACTTATTTATTTAATTAAAAAGGTTACAAACAGCTTAATGTACCGCAGCTTACGTCAAGAAACCTACTCAAAGGACAATTACGAGACTGGTCGGCCCTTTCAACATGTCCAATCCAACAAAACCAGAAAAGGAACTGTACCAAGTTACAAATTACAAAAAAAATACAAGCTGTAAAGCACTAAACAAGGACGGTTCAAAATTTGCCCATGCAGCAACCGGTACAGTACTGTGCTGTACCGAGCACTTGAACACAAAAAAAATTGTAATTTCTATGTGTTGTTCAGCTTGTACATTACCATTTGACGTGTTGCGAATATTTAGTTTATGCCTACGGTTTGAATTGACTTTCGATACGGAAATAGGTCTACCTTGCGTCGAGCCCCGAAAACATAACATTGATTTGAGGCTCCCAGCCACCCGCTAAATCTATACGATTCGTAAGTAACTTTTTTCCGCGCTTGCGCGCATCTTTAATCGAACAAGAAGCCTTTGCTCACTCAGTACCCTCTGCGGACAGACATCGCAGAGTTTCCGCTTTACGAATCGGAGGTACGGTCTTTCGCTGGAGGAAACAATATATCTTGCATACGTTCCATGGGTTCCCCCTCCTTTCACAAGACGGATAGTTTTCTCTCAACGTATCGCAAAAGACAGGCAACTTTCATTCTACTGTAGAGAACTTCTAATTCTCTCGTGGAAATTTCCTTTTCTTCACCGAGGTTTTCGGTGCTCGGTTTGCAAGGGAAGAAACAGATCAATCGCCGCTTTACAGTACGGAACCGGTTTCATCCGGTCTATGCACAGGTGCAGGCATAGCTCGCGTGCGGCATTGGTCGCAGGAGACGGTTTGGTGATTGTGCAGACTAGGAAGGCCTTTGGAATCGAATCTGCCTTAGGTACGGAGGTGAGCTTGAGGATGGTTGTGCCTTGGCGCGAGACGCCGCTGGCACTTGAAGATGCTAAAAGGCGCCGCTGTGTGCAGTGCACGATTGCAACGTTTCCATCTGGCACTCCGTATCTTTCGCAAAATTGTCTACACAAATCTAACCTGGTTCAAGCCCGGTATCGTGGAGAAAAGCGGTTTGTCCAACTTGAGTTGTGATTTAGGTTGATTTATGTGTACCCTGTTTATGGCATTGTGTATTGAAATATAGCCCGTTGCGAGAGAAAAAAATTACGCCATAATACGTGTTATACTGTACGCAGTCCTGTACGGTACTGTACTGAACAGTTTGATTGGTACTCTACAGTAATACGTTCAACGCGCTTAAGCCGTCTTTCCAGAACAACCCGCAGTTTAGGTCTGTCCTGAACATTCTTAACGCGCTTGTCGGCGTTGACGTTTCCGCACCCCGTTCTCCTTCCGCTTCCGACGCCAACTCGCCTGAAGAGGATCCTGCGGCCACAGCACCGGCCCCGTATCTGCGAGCAGTCAAAGCTCCGGCGGCCCCAGCCCCGGTGCGGACCCACCCTATTCGGCGGCTTCCGCCCCTCGGTCGTCAAGGCTTGACTGAGCATCGCGATCTCGACGACGCCCGCCTAGCCCGTAAGTTTGCAGGCACTGTTCGCAATGCCACCCGCGGCCTTTTCGGAGGTAATCAGAAGCGTTTCGTTCGCGTTTCTGTTCCGTCGACCTTCCAGATCCACAACCCATCCCAGTTTCGCGCCGCCATCTCTGCCGGGGGATTCCCTGGTTCCTGCTCCATTATCCAATCCGCAGATCCGAACCACTTCTATATCTGTGCGGCGGAGCGCGACTTATCTACGGTCAACGCTGCATACGACTCTTACCGCACCTAGCGCAGCATTCTGACAACTTTGACGCACCAAAGCTTACCTTCTCCGGCATAATGGATCTAGAGAATGATCTCTCGGCTGATGACCTCGTTGCAGTATGGCAAGGTCTGCGTTCTGAAATCTCTCGCTTGGAAGACGACAATTGCAAATGGTCTCCGGCTCGATCCTTCGCCACCGCTCTCCGGGATATCGATACGAAAATACTTGCCAAACTTCGGACCTCCCTGGTTTCCCTGGAGCAGTCCCTCTGCCTCCCCCACCAGCAGCGGCAGGTGGATTCAAACGCCGCCGTACCCAGACTGCCCCTGTTCCGCCTCAAACGGATGGCTGGATTACAGTCGGCGCCCCGAATGCCCAATCGCCCATCCCTCCGCTCCCTACTACACCAGCAGACACCAACCCCTATGGTCTCCTCGAACACATTCCTGCCCCCGATGCCGACATGGATCCTAACGCATGAATCTCCCAGCTGTGAATCTAGTTTCAGGACCATCCCAGTCACCCCTCACCTTCCGCTCCCTCCTCTCCGCCCCCTTCCCTGTTCTCACCTTCATTCCTCGCCCGGTCCAAGCCGCGGCTTACGACTTATACTTTGCTGCCTTGTACCGCGTTATATCTGCTCCATCGCCAGAGCACAGGACTCGAGCCCTTCTGGAACTTCTTGCCATCCCGAAGTTGGTTTTCCGACACAACCGCCCCCGCGCTCTTGGCCGCCGCCGCAGGGAAAATTGCTCCAGCCTTGTCGACCGCATCCGCATGGCCTCTAGCCGCCTCTATGATGACCTCTTCGATGAGGCCTCCTCGTTGTTCATCTCCGCCACCCCCTCTCCGATTCCATCCCCTCCCACCCTCGCCCGCCCTGACACGGCCCTTCGCAGATGCCGTCGCTTCCTCTCCCGGGGTAGCCCTTCCCGGGCCACAGCAGCCCTTCTCCAAGTCGATCCCCCACTCTCCCCCAGCGAAGCTACCTTTCAATCCTTGGCTTCACTTCATCCCCCGCCCCCCATCCCAATCACTCCCATGCCCCCTCACGGTTTGCCTCCGGCGCTAAAGTTCTCGGTCTCGGATGTCCGCCGTGCCATTCACAGCCTGGATCCTTCAACCGCTCCTGGGGCCGATGGTCTATCCCCAGTGTTCCTGCGAATGCTGCTTCGCCCGGCAGGTGGGGTCACGCCCGCGAGGGATTGCCTACATGCCCTGACAAAGTTCCTCAACCTCTGTTTGAACAGCGATCTGCCGGCCGCGTGCCGCCCGTATTTCTGCGGAGGCCGTCTTACTGCGCTGCCGAAGCCAAACGGGGGAATCCGTCCGATTGCGGTTGGGCTTCTCTACCGGCGCCTAATTTCTAGGCTCGCGGCACACAAAGCCACCCCCGCCATCCGCTCTTACCTTCTGCCCCATCAGGTCGGGGTAGGCGTCAAGAACGGCATCGATGCAATAATTCATTCTGTGCGTCGTCTTTCCCAGAGACCCGAGTTCCACGATCACGTCTTGGTCCAGATAGATGCTCGCAACGCTTTCAATTGCATCTCCCGCCAGCGCATTCTGGAAGCCGTACAGACACATGCCCCAGGCCTCGCACGGTGGGTACACTCTTGTTACGATGCTCCTACAGAGCTTGCTTTCGGACCCTACTATGTCCGTAGTTCAGAGGGCACTCAGCAAGGTGATCCCCTCGGTCCCTTGCTCTTTGCCCTGGCTCTCCATCCGCTCTTGCTATCGTTACAGGAGAAGTTCTCACCTGCCCTGAACGCTTGGTACGCAGATGACGGTAACATTGTTCTTCCTCGATCCCAAGCCGCTGCTGCCATCCGTTTCATCCAGCTTGAAGGAGGTCCACTAGGGTTCCAGCTCAACCTTGCCAAGACCCAAGTTTACGGCTTCTCCCCTTCCCACTCCCCTTTGGCACTTCCTTGCCCCTTTTCAACCCCCCCTGGTTTCGTGCTGGGATCCCCGATTGGCTCGGACGCTTTTGTTTCCCAATTTTTCGCAGGCCGCCAAAACGAAGTTGACCGCATCTTCCAATCCCTTCGAGACTTGGATGATGCTCAATTGGCTTTCCACTTACACCGCTTCTGCGCGAACGCCTCCAAGGTCATGCACTTGCTGCGTACGCTTCCCTCCACTCAATCTGCGGTTCTCGCCGCTAGCTTCGATCAGAAGCAGAGGGAAGCGTTCCACCAATTGCAGCTGCCCTGTCCAGAGCGAGCCTGGCTCCAAGCCTCTCTCCCCTTCTCAATGGGCGGTCTAGGTCTCCTGCAAACTTCAGACATTACCGAGGCTGCATACGCAGCATCTGTAATTGATTCTTTTCGACTTATCTCCGACCTGCTTACCCTTTCCCAGGACCGCCACTTGGAAGAGATCCCTCGGTCTGCCATCTCGCTCTTATCCTCCCGCCACCCGCAGCTGTCTTCGTCGCTTACAGCTACGGCTCTTTTCGAGCGTTGTTCATCGCCGGTCCCCGGCGAAAGGCTCCAGTCTGCGATCACAACTGAACTCATGCTATCGAAGTCCGATAGCTTGTTCTCGTCCGCGGCAGCCCACGACCGAGCACGGCTCCTCTCCGTGCGCACATCCTCCGCATCGACTGTTTTCTCTTCGCTTCCTCACCCCCACCGCGGTACGTACATGTCCTCTTCCGCCTGGAAAGTCGCTCTGGCTCTACGTCTCGGCATCGCGCTATTCCCTGGATCTACTCGCTGTCCGGTCTGCTCCCGCCGCTCGGCCGACATCGCACCCGTCTTAGATCCAAGTGGTCAACACGCGTTGACCTGCAAATACGAAGACGGAATGACTCGTCGTCACCACATCCTCCGCAACGTTCTTGCCCGCTACTGCAAGGAAGTTGGGATCGTCGCCCTCGTCGAACATCCGCTCCTCCACCAGGTTCCCGACTCATCTGGGCATTCGGAGTCCCCCGTGCTACGAATGGATATTTACATACCCGCTGCATACGGGCTTCACAGTACCGATATAGCCGTCGACGTTACTGTTGCCCACCCCTCCGCACGCCGCCACATTTCGCCAAGTACGGTTACTGCCGGCGCCGCCGCGACACTCGCAGAGCGCGAGAAACATCGTCATTACGGCACTTACTGCAACCGAAACGATATCCTCCTCTCCCCCGTCGGGATTGATATCTATGGCGCCTTGGGCGACGACGGTAAGGCTTTTTTCCGCCGCCTTGCTTCCTTCGCTGCTTCCCGTCGCGGTTCCTCCCCTCAACAGGAGCTTCCGCGACTTCGTTACCCGTTTGCATTTAGTCTCCAAATAATGCAGGCGCGACAAGTTTCTACCCGCCGCCCGCATCCGTAGTTAATTTATAAATACCCTCCGCACGCCTCTGTGCGACATTGTACGACAATAAAGATCTACCACCACAGTAATACTCGGACCGACATCTGTCAGTGCACACTTGAACAGAAAGAGTACAGGACAGCCAGCCCACTGATAGAGACAAATGTTGGAATCTGGGATTGTTTAAATTTTTTTTATATTTTCAAGTACAGTACGACCATACCGCTAACCTGTGTAACAAAGGTAACCTTAACCACTACCTGTATGGTTCAGGTTGTTAAAAAATTCCCCCCCCCCCGCGAACAAACGTCTCGGTTGGAAGGACCGCCACGAAGCAGTGCAAGCGCTCGGCAAAGAACTGTTCAAAGCCGCTGGAGCTGGCGTCCACTATGAAGTCCAGTAATTACTTCCCGGACTGGACGCCCGACCTGCTGACATACTCGTCCATTCGACTACTCCGGAAAACCCTACGCCCCCCTCCCTGTTGCGTATGAAATCACAGTCTCCTCACCTTTCCAACAGTGCTTCCTATCCGAGGGAGCCCGGGAAGCGCGCGCTGCCGCCAATGTGGCAGAACGACGGAAACTGAGGACATTGCGACCAAAATCGCCGCCATTCCTGGCCATGCTTCACCGGGACGCCTGCTTTTCGGGTAGCAGTTTGTCCCATTAGCCTTTGATTCCCTGGGATGCCCGTCGGAGACCACATTCAAGGTACAGTGCGGGACTAAATGATAGCTCACCCCTATCTTTGAGGCATACTCCCTGAAAAAACATCCATTTAAACAGAAAAACTTGCCATTTCTATTTATTTCTGATGCCGACTCTGCACTTTAAACGATTCTCAAAAATGGCAATTACTTTTTTTATTTTCATGAAAATAGGCTACCTGGGAGGCTGACAAAAAGATAGCACATTACCATTTTACTCGGAGTCCAAAGCAAGCCAGTCCGGCTTCAGTAGTCCGTCTTCTTAACACATCTTTCTAATACTAGCTTCACACGTTTGGGCATGCTTCTGAGTAAAGACAAAAGGTATTCTGATGATATATCCTCCCATTCTTTAAGCACAGTATTTCTAAGCCCCCCACATTACAAAACTGCCTCCCATTCGCGTGTACCTTCCTCGTCGGCAGTGCTCAAACGTTTTCTATAGGGTTGAGGTCTGGAATTCTAGCAGGCCACATCAAACCTTAATATTCTTCTCTTTCAGCCAATTCTTCGTCGTCCTCGCAGAATGAATGATGCATTATCTTGTTGAAACTCCATAAATATGCGTGATTCTCAGCAGCAAACGGTAGCAAATGGTTCGCTAATGTCTGCGTATACCTCTCTGCGTTATGAGTTCCCGAAACAATAGCCAAACTCGACTTTCGAGTCGCAGAAAATGCACCCCATTCCATCAATGATCCTCTCCTCATCTGTTGCTTCGATAAAACAGTTTTTACCCCTCTAAAGTCATGCCAGTAGGACTGGACCCGTCTGGCGCATCCATATTAAATATCTTCTCGTCTGAGAAGACCACTCTTGCCCAGTCTTTGTGGCGATAGTAGCATGGTCTACTGCCATGTAAGACGATTAGCGATATGTTCGGAAGTGGGAGGGGGACATCGCTTAACTTTCTGAAACTTCATAAACGGGGCACAGGAAAGGACTCGGCGGGTCGTACGCTTGGAAACTGCAAGTTGAAGGGTCTTGTGAATGTCTCCGCTGTCACATTTGATTCTTTGCCTCTCTCAATATACGGCGTTCGGTGGCTGGCGACAATTTCCGTGGCCTTCCTGGTGATTTTCTTTCCGTGCCTCCCTTATTCTTGAGGTAGGTCGCCGCAACCTTTCTGGAGCGCCTGAGCTTAACAGCAATGGAACTTACCGTCCACTTTGCATCTGAGTATGCTGCAATATGGGCTTGCTCGTTTCGGTGAGTTGCGGACCCTTTCCCATTTTGGCGTGACCAATTGACCGCTGCAGTGCCTCGAAGGGGTTCGTGGTGAAGTACTGTGGACGTTTAATGGCAAAGCCGCCTTTCATTTTGGCGCAAAAGTGCTGTTTCTGTTCAGTGTGCTATCTTTATGTCAGCCACCGAGGTAGCCTTTTTGTAAAAGATATAGAAATAATAGCTTTCGGAAGGATTTTTTATGGAGGCAGAGCCGGCATCAAAAGTAAATAGTACTGGCCAGTTTTTCTGTTTAAATGGAAGTTTTTTTCAGGGAGTATGCCTCAAAGATAGGGGTGGGCTATCATTTTTGTCCCGCACTGTATACAGTATGAATAATCATCTTTTCTTCATGCATTATAAGAGGCGTACAAGCCTAGCTGACAGTGTAAGCTAAGATAGTTGAAGTTCGCTGCTGCCCAATTTGGGAGTACAGGGGGGTCGCGATATAGTGCCTACATGAATAGTGCTAACCTTTATATTGTGCCACCATCAAACCCAGTGGTACAAAAATGGCGCGTATTTGAAACAAACGAATCACTCGGCCATAAACGTGACAAACCCTCGCCAAAAAAAGCAAACCCATTACAGATTCCTTCCTAGCACCCACACCAGGGCTTCCAAACGTTCCCCCGATGAGACCAACGCTTCTCCATCTGACCAAGCTCGATTTGCTCTGAACTATATATTTCCCAATTCGGTATAGTGCCACCATCTCGGTATTATACGAGGTAGCACTGTAAATTAGTACCCACTGTACGCGCTAGCGATGTTGCAAAGTAGACCATGTGGTCGACGAGATTCGTTGCCGTAGTTGGTCAAGGGCCGCCGCTGGTGTACAAAACAGCCGTCGCGATATCAAGTTCGCATGGGTCTCAATCACCCCAGAGGTTGACTTACAAGGCGCGGCGAAAGAGTCGAAAGCAAGAGGAACAAAGTGAAAACCGAGGTTTGGAAAAGTAGCGTCTGGGTCAGGTTAAACGCAGCTCTCACTGAGCGGTCGAAGGTCTTCACCTTGTCAGCGTAGGCCGATTCGCCTGCCCCGCGAGGTGCCAATGCAGCTTGTTTGAGGTAAGATCGGGCCATGGGATTGCGAATGGTGACATCATATGCGATTTGCGTCTGCGCATCGAGCGTGTCAGTAGGTTCCGTTCCACATTGGACGGGGATGTCGGCTGACCGGAGGTCTGTACCCGGCACAAGGTTGGGAACTTCTTTTCTGTGAGAAAGACCGGCAGGTCGGAACATGTCGGTCGTAAGGAGGTTCCGGAGGAAGTTGTATCGGGTAGCGGCGTTGTATCCTGAGGTGCAACTCGAAGCATGGTCGCCTTTGGCGTCCATGTAAGCGAGACGGTGGGAGCAAACAAGGGGAATAGAAGAGTGGAAAACAGGGAGTCGAGGTGCCGGCGAAGCATGATAGACCAGACCTCGGGGGAAACATGAGTAGCCTTGGAGGGATGCGCAATGAGCTACGCGTAAGCGCATGGATTGAGCAAGGAATTACGTCTCGCGCGAAGGCGAATGGAAACCTGAGTGTGTCGGGCAGGTCGTGGTTGAGCTATCCATACGTCCACTTCCCTTAGCATGGAAGCCGCCGAATTGTGAGTGGCCCGAAATAGAAAATGGTGTGGTCTTTCAGGTCGCATTGCTAGGGCTTCAGGCTCCAAGTGTCCGAGAGAGTAGGACTGGGGGTTTCGAAGTTCTTCTTGTAGACATAGGGGCTGGAAGGGGGATTCAAGCGCGGTGGCCACGAAGCGCATTGCAGGTCGTGCGCACGGCATGTAGAACTCGGCAGGGCGTTCGGGGCGTCGCAGAGGTGCGGACTCGATGAGGCTGGCCGCATATGAGGAATGTAGGGTGAGGGCTAGGGACGTAATGCTATGCCCGCAAGGCGAAAGGGGAGGCGAACTTGGCGGATGCTCTGAGTGGTAAGGGGCACGGAATTGTGTCTCTGATAGGCTACCATTTGGGACTTGTCAAACTAGGTGGTCGACGAGTATGCGGCCGCCATCGCGGCCCGTATCGGAAGATTTAAGGCGAAGGCATCTTCTCGGCTTTATCAAACGGGTGCTGCAAGAGGCGCGGGCAAGAGTACATTCGCAAGACGTCTCCTGGGCGAATGCCCCAAATCCGACCGCCCATAGCGACGCTGACATTCGACATCGCATCCGCTGCTTAGCGTTCTGCCGCAGCCCCGCTGCGGCGTTTCTCTTCGCTCACCCCACGGCAGCTACGAAGGTGCACACTACACACTGGCAGAGCATGCTCCGCCGTCACCTCGGACTGCCGGTGTATGATGACTCCATGGCCCTCAACTGCCACCACTGTCAACCACCCCTTGGACACCCTCGGGATCACGCCGCCGATCTCTGCTGCCTGGTTTCTGCCGTCGTCACCGTCATAACTTCCTATGTAATGCGATTGCGACGCACGTCAATCGCGCCGCGGGTCTGGATACTCGGCGAGAGGTTCCGTTCCTCGTCCCGGGCACTGAGCTCCGGCTCGCCGATATCCTTGTACAACCACCCCCAACCCCGGAAGCACAACGTTGCGCCCCATTGCCTGTGATATCACTGTCGTCTCACCGTTCAAGGCCGCAGTTCGCACCAAGGCGACCCAGGTTGCCGGAGGCGCTGCTGATCTGGCGGGCCGCGACAAGGTTACAACCCTGGAACGCAACATCGTCCGACGCCTCCCCGCTCCATCGACTGGCCCATCTTCTGCGCTTTACACGCCGAACTTCACGTTTCGACCTCTGGCGTTTGATTCCCTAGGTGCCCCTTTCCCCTGGAACTATTGCATTTATCGAGGAGTTAGTTCCACCGATCGCGTCCAAGTGTCACTCGACAGTTGGGGTTATCCGCCGCCGCCGTATCTACCAGCGACTGAGTTGCACCCTCTAGTCATCCATCGCTGAAGCTATCCTGTCGCGAGCCCCGATGCGCATGGACGACGAAGTACATCCGGTTAGATCTTAACCTATAGTTAGGAAGTGCGCAGTCCCCAGCAGATACTGAACGCATTAAACTTCTTCTTCAAAAGCTCAGTTATGCCGTTGGTCCATGTGTGCAGCTTCAGCGATTGGTCGTAGCCCGCAACATGCAGAAGTTTGCCCTCCGCCAAAGCTAGTCAATGTTATCCTTTACAAGTATTGAAGAAAATTAATGAGTAAACCCCTATTTAAAAAAAACAGTACAATACTGTACTGTACGAGTTATATTTGTATTTTAGACTACAGAGTTGAAAATTTTTTTTTCCTAGGAACAGCCGGCCGCCTTTTGGTCACACGCATTTTCGGTGGTTGCCTATTTATGTAGGCGGAGCGTCGGTGCGCGCGAGTAAACAGACAACACAACTGTAAACAGACAACAAAACGACCGACACCAACATGTACTCTTGCGCAGGGCTGAAACTCCAGCGCCAGCGCGGCAGTATACGACTTGCCATGTCTGGAAGTTCTTCTTCTTTCTATGAAAACGTCGTTATGGCCTCTAGACCCAATCCAGAGAAAGCATTCACTTTCCTTGGACATGTAGACGGCCCGGTTTTCGATTTCTACAACGAGACATTCGCCTCGAATGGCGAACTCGTAGATGACGCAAAAGACTACTCCACCGTCAAGCAAAAATTAATCAAGCTTTTCGTCAAGGAAGAAGATCCTTAAGACGTTATTCGACAAGCTTTAGAAGCTGGAATCGACATTGAAGACATTGCTGGCTTCCTGGAGGGGATGGATCGCCTTTACGAGAAATTTGGACTCGACAACGTTGCAGTATTTGGATTTTTACACCGCCGCCTGTCGCTACGAGGAGCTAAAGAAACTTTCACTCTAATCGCCTTTCGTTAGTGGCCCTTCAAGCCGATTAAAGACGTCCCACCGGCCAAAGTTGTTAGTTCGTCCAGACTCCCGTTACAGAAACATCGAGAGAAAAAGATGGACGTTCTAGCTGAGGATCTCTCCAGACTGGCATTGTTTTTGAAAAATAAGAAGGGAGATAATTGTGCAGGACCTTCGCTAAAATAACAGAGGGGCAACAAAGTTCGTCCGTGCTCTTATTGCAACGAACTAGGTCACAACTACATGAATTGCGAGAAGAACTCCCACCGCTATACACGTGGCTATTATTGCGGAAATAAACAGTCATTCGGAAGCCACTCGTTGGTCTGCCGCTAAGGACAGGATAGCTCACAATGAAAATGAGAAGGAGGAAGATGGGAAAAGCAGGCCATGTTACTGCAGTCTGTGAAAGCGATTCAGACACTGATTCTGTCAAGTAAGAAGTTGTTAATGCATCGAAAAGAACAGCAGAGGGAGAGGCACTACCGAAACATCCTCGCCGAGAAAACTACGAAGAGATTCCGATATTCCGTCTCATGAATAACCCGCAGCAAGCTCGAATTATTCTCTCAGTCCCTCCGGTATAATAATTACGTAATTTTAACCGCAGTAGGAAGCCGAAGAAGAACAATTGCGCGAAGAAAAACTCGAACAAGATCCAAGAGTACGTTGGCAAATGTAATACAGTAGCACCTTTGGAGTACAGTGCGGACTGTAAGACGTGTCACCTATGGGGAGGCTGTAAGCCGGGGAGAGTGGACTGGACGCCATGGCCCATGTGGGTACACCAGGTGGACCACTAGGTAATTGATTAGATATTTTTAGATAGCCCCTACTGTGGATCGAGGGTGTGGCGGTAGTGGGGCTACTTTGTACTTAAGGAGCAACGTACAGTAGTGTAGATTTACAGTAGTTGTAGTAGGGTAGCTCACCTTATAAGGACGACGGTAGGAGTGGGAGTAGCAAAGTCGTAAAGGGAAGCACCCTTTGGCCCCCAACTCTAGGTCTTCAAGCCGTCGACACCTCTAAGGTGACCCCTTTATCCCCCTTAAGGTTAATCGCCCGCCCAATGAACCTACCCCTTTACCAGTGCTTCCCTCGAAACCTCCTTCAGGCGAATATCCGTGCTCCTGCGGTGCTCGTCTCGTTCTAGGTACCCTTTTTAGTGGCTATCGACGCACCCTATTGTCTTATACCAAAAAATGGTCTCCCGACCTAGAAGGCGTTCGTCATCGAGTCGGTTGAGCTGGAATTCTACCTTTAGGAGAATCCTTCGAGAAGAGTATAGGAGAAAATCACCCTGCCGTTCTATTTTGTCCGCCATAATTCGATTCACCATGTCAAATAGGAGTGGTCGATCAACTACAAGTTCGAGGAAGGAGCCCGTCGTTTCGTCGGACGAAGAGCAGAAGATCGATACGCCGTTTGGTGAACCGCCGATCCAGTTGGAGTCTTTTGTCAACCGTCACCGCCGCCACACCTCATCCGGAGGCCGAAGGAGGGCCTAAGCTTTCGGATAGCCGCCAAAATTGGTTACAGAAGGAGTTGGCTCCTCGTCTCACCACTTGGTTAAACGCCGAATTGGAGAAGAGGATACCTGCCGCTGTCACCCGTCTGGTGGGAGCGTACCTGGAGGAGTCTCTTCCGGAGACTCTTCCTGCAATGGTGGTACAGTTGATGGACACCAGAATGGAGACGTGGATCGCCGAAGGAGTCGAAGGAACGATTGGTGAAGCATGCCGTCATATCCTTCCTGAAATGGTGACCGGCAATTTGGTGAAAACCATGACGGAGGATCCCTTTTTTACCACAGTCGTTTTGGTGGACAAAGGGCAGTCTCCGGAGATACCGCCGTGACCCTGACAGGTGGTATTACCCGAAACACTGAAAGGATACGCCATTAGGAGTCACGGTGACCCTGGTGGTGGCACGTCAGATTCATCGGATTCGGAATCTGGACGTGATCGCCGCAATGGTGGTCGTCGAGGGAAACAACACCGCAAGGAGAAGAAGTCCAAGCGGACAAGCAAGAATAAGAAGAAGTCAAGGAGGAGTTCTTCTACCTCCTCGGGGAGTTCGGATGATACGGATTCGGGCTCCAGTTCAGGTGAAAAGAGACGGAGATGCCGATCGAAGGTGAGGATTGAACGTATCATCCCGTTGAATGAGTTGTTCGCCCGAGTGGTGAACTACAAATCCTATAGGCTGAACGATCGCTCGTCCTCGTATTCGAGTAGCGTCTCCGGAAAGGTGTCGTTCGTATCACAAGAGGTTGGCTGCGCAGATGCCCACCCAAAGGTTTACCGGAAAGGACCCCATCACGGTGTTGGGATTCCTAATGGACTTCCGTAACGCCTGTGAGCACAACGACGTCAGTGAAGGTCTCGCCTTGTGGTTGTTCCAGTACTTCATGGATGGGACTGCCAAGGAGAATTTGATGTCTCGCCTGAACACCTCTAGGACCATGGTGATCGATGATGAAGAGGATGAAGACCTGGTGTAGAACTACCCCGAAGCGGTGAACTACCTCCTGAGGACGTACGCCACCGACGAAGTGATCGCTCAGGCCTATCATCAGGTGATTTCAATGAAGCAAGGAGCGACGATGACTGAATCCACCTTCGCGGAGCTAATTCGAGCCAAAGCACGCCGCTGCGGTTCAGTGTTCTCCGAAAAGGCGTTTGAAGTCGATTTTAGAGGATGGATTGTCGCCGACGATTCAAGCCACCGTTCGGAATCATCTATCGACGAGCAAGAAGGTCGCCTTCACGGAGCTCAAGCAATGTGCCCAGGCGTTGGGAGATTCGTACCGTAACTCCCGTCCGGGTGTTCTGAAGAAGCCAAGAGGTGTTTTTTCGATAACGCCACAAGGTGCAAACGAAAGAAGGGAAGAAGAAGGGTCCTCGGCGGGTCTGAGGATCGCAATCTCGACAGATGACGGAACTCCAGCAGGAGATCTATAAAGTCCAACAGGAGATCGATCACGCCTTTTGGTTCGCCGCCCTCTTCTACAACGTCATCTACCATGTATGCAAGAGTATGCTGGATATGCGCCAGCCCGGAGCGTTTTGCTGGCGGACTTTCCTACGGTAGACCCATCGGTGAGACGACGTATTTTAGAGGAGAGGCGCGCGAACCTGATGAGGATGGATGGATTCGGTCGCCGAACGGTAACGCCTCGCAGGACTAGTATCTCTATGGAATGTCCGTTGGTGCCCCCCGTACAGGTGTGAACGCTCGCCTCAAGGAAGAAGAAAAGAAAACGAAGGGCAGTTGCTTCGCAGAGCCGAACACCGTAGAGGATGGACAAGAGGTTTAAAAGAAGACAGGGTGTAGAAAAGTCGCCTACGCTCTAGTATCAAGCGCACACTTATCCGAAGGTGGTCGAGGGAGAACTGCAACACCATGTAGGAGGTTCGGATAAATCCGGTCTGGTGTTACGAAAGAGAAATTACCGAGTGTCTGTAACGCTCGGAATTTCGCAGAGGCAGTTAAGACACACCAAGGGAGTGTTAGACCCCGGGGCAGGTCCAATTTGGTGCACGTTAAAATGTTACCCCCGTCTTGGAGATCACATGCGTTGCCTTATAAGGACCCTGCCCGCATCATTGATGCATCTAACAACCCCATGAAACCTTTAGGGTGATCCCCTTACCTCCGAATGGGAGAACTCGTGGCGAAAAACAGTTCGTGGTGTCGACAACCTAGCGGTGGAGTGCATTCTCGGAACGTCTTTCATCGATCGATTTTTGAAGGCCATTCTGCCTGGGCGAAAGGGCGTTTGTTTTACGAAACACCTGCGGTGGGAATTATCTCGTCATCCCATGAGGAGAAACCAAAACCAGAAGGTGGAGCTACTCGTCGAACAAACTACGCGTTGCGAAGGCGCAGAAGGTTCCTCCAATGTCCCAAGAGGTGGTGCAAGTGCAAACGGACGCCGTTGGGTTGATAGGGGTAAATCGGCGGGGAAGAGTCCTCAGAACCAATTACCCTGAGAAGGAGGTGTTGCGAGCGACAAAAATGTGCCGTGGTATTGTTGAACGAACAAAAGGGAGTGTATATAGAAGAGAGTTGAGGAAGCTACAAGCAAGTATAAAGGGGCAGGGTCTACCACCGACGCTCTGCGACTAGCGTAAGAAAAAGTTTTCTTGGGTCTGAAGTTGACTCTCAACTTCCTACTACTCGGGACTTGGCTTGAAGTTGTCTGCCAACTTGCTTCACCTCCACTAAAGGAAGCAGTTTACTCGGCTTATATAGACTTTTGGCTACCCTAAAAGTCTCAACAAACATACTAATAACCATAAAATGTATTCCGGTAATCGTGTGAACCAGAGAGACTATTAGAAGATATTTCCTCAAGGTAAATATCTAGGTGCCATACCCTGCCAGCCACCCCGGCCAGGGGTGGGAATTGATGTGGCCATTATATAGACCTTTCAGAGCTACTTGTAGTATCACCACAACCTGGAACTGTACTGACATCTACTATGACAGCGTGTCCTAAAATGAAAAAATCAGCCGACGAATTTGCCACACTCACCCAAATTAAAAATATCTTGCAAATTCAAAAACTGTAAAAATATCTTCCCAATTCCGATACTGTATACAATCATGGTCCTCATCTAGATTTTTTTCGTGCGCGAATTTGTGCACATCACGCCTCTCGCTCAAGACGAACGTCCCGACTCGTCACTGTTCTTCTTCTGCTTCCGTTAGTGTCGCTGTCTTATTGATAAAAGTATGGTCTCTCAAACGGGTACGGATGCAACTGATTACCAATATGATGCTCTAAAAAGTAGGTTCGCATTACTGGTACCTCACTTTGTAGCATAGCCTCATATATTGGTTTGATCACATCGAGGTGGGGTTGAATACATTCTTCTTCCGTGACTCTTCCGAATCTTCCAAGAGTGAAAAATATATGTGATATGCAAACTCTTCTGGAAGATGCCGGAGGAATGGATGCGATAAGAAAAGAAGACGCGCATCATCAAGAACGAATCTTCGTAAGATAAGTGCGGTCCATGTAGCGCCCTAAAACATAACAGATGCTTATCATGAAATAAGAAATGACCTGCGCATCGTTCGCATCCTCGAGATATTGCGCAGCCAAAAAGATAATCTTCTTCTTCCGACTGTATGCTGTGCATGGTTGTGAAGCAGAGCTAGAGATGAAGTTGTGGTGGACGGTCCCGATGAATGGCCGCGACCAGCTCCTGACGTACTGGGACCTGCACGAGGTCCTCTCGGGGGACGACCGGAACCTCTTCTGGGCGGGTTGTTGTCTCCTGAAGGTCCTCCTCTGGTCATCATCACTGCTTCAGGAGGATCCTCGCCGCCTCCAACGTTCCCAATTTGTGGCGGAGAAACGTAAGGTTCCATAGAGGATACGGGACCAGCCTGTATTCCATATCCGGGGGTAAGGCGTAACCTCTCAGTCGCACGTCTTGGTTGTTCTTGAGAAATACGTAAATTGGACGGATAATATTCATACGTTTGCGACAAGTCTCCAGCAGCTACCATTCCATATCTTCCTACAGAGTAATGATATATTACCTCCACAACTCTGGACCTGCTTCCGTGAACCCCGTTTTGGAATGAAAATAGAACTCTTATTAATAGTCGGAAATCTTCTTCAGGTAGCAATGGTCCGTTCAACGTACGAAAACATAGGCATATATTAATGTAGAAATGGATGATTACGTGGAGTTCGTAGTAGTCCCGCGTAACCGAGATGATCCATTCCCAGGCCTTTTTTCCTCCCATAGGAATCATTCTATAGTTAAAGATGAGTATGCCCCGTGGTTGCGCATAGTCCTGTGTGAGAAGGAATTCTTCAGGCCTCTGATGGTAAGGGACCAGACGACGTGCATGGATGGCCCTCCTTGATCTCTTCCCTGAGCTTGAACAGAGCTGATAGTGCGGGTGTCTTTCCTCCGTGACGATGCAAGGGTTCGAGTACTTGGTTTGGAAGGCCGGCCACTTCACAGCCTGCTGCATTGCTCTTCCATGTACTACAAGTACTTTAGAGCCAACTGAAAAGGTTCTGACTGCAGGTTCTGCATCCTTATTTCTTGTCTGTGTTAGCGCGCGGTGTGATCTCCAGCCTTCGGTGGCCAGTAGTTCAACTTCCCTACTCTCTTCATCGATAATATTTGTTTCCATGTCTCTCTGTAACATTCTAGGAGCCCTTCCGTACATTAGCTCCGAATGGTGAGCGTCCATTTCTTCTTCTCTTCTTCGACGGTAGCCGTATAACACTTTTGGTAAGGCATCTTCCCACTGGATTTCATTCTCCAACATAGTTTCGATATTGCTCGTTTGATGGTTCCAACCATCCTCTCCGCTTTCCCGTTGGACATAGGAGCGTATGCGAGAACGGTCTTCAGCTGAATCCCTTTCTCTTCCAAAAAACGAAGCAGTGAAGTTGCAGTAAACAAAGGGCGTTATCCGAGATGATCCTTTTGGAAGACCAAACGGTTCAATTATTTCTTTTCGATGAATCTCAGTACCACCTCAGCATTTGCCTCCTCGACTGCAACTGCTATTGGCCATCCAGTAAGATGTTCCACCCCTATAAGGAGATATTTGTTTCCAGAAGAAGTTTCCTTGAACGGGCCCGCGAAGTCAATTGAGAAGGTTTCAAAGAGACCGGAAACTGGAAAACTTAGAGTTGTCTTATACTTCCGTATTGGAGTGAATTTTTGGCAGTTGTCGCAGCTTTTCACGAAGTTATAGACGTCCTTATGGATACCGGGCCACCAGAATCTCTCAGTTACGAATTTTTTGGTTGTTTCGAGATCCCAATGCCCTAGCTCATCATGGAAAGTCCTCAAGATCTTCATTCTTTCTTTCAAAGGGGCCACTAGTCGGGGACCGGCTTTAGTGTGCCGGAAAAGTTTCCCATTCCACAATGTAAAAGCCTTTTGATTCCTGCGTACCCAATTTCGGTGTTCAAGATCAACCTTTCTCATTTCTAGTCCATCGAGGAATTTGATCAGTCCGTGAATATTAGCTTCGTACTCGTTATCGTTCGGCAACTGCAACTCGGCGACTCCGACGATGTCCTCCGAAGCTTTTTCATTTGGAATCAGTGCGTCCCTCAAGCGGGATAGGTAATCGGCAGGCTGATTATTGCGTCCGGGTCTATACACAATTTCAAACCGATATTCTGCGAAAATGTCGAGCCATCGGGCCAAGCGGTGATGTACATCCTTCTTTTGGAATGCTGTTTTAAGTGCCTGGTGATCAGTTATCAAGACAAATTTCTCGAGTGATAAAAGGTATACGCGAAACTTTTTCAGCGCGAAGACGACAGCTAGCGCTTCTTTCTCGCAGACTGAGTATCTCTTTTCCGCGTCATTCAGAGTTCGGCTTGCGAATTGAACAGGGTGTAGTCTTCCGTTTTCATCTTTTTGGGACAAAACGGCACCCAAAGACCGTTCTGAGGCATCTGTCTCCACAAAGAATGGTCTCTTGAAATCTGGGTACATGAGAACTGGGGGACACATAGCTTATCTTTAAGCTCCTTAAATGCAGTTTCCATTTCCTTGTTCCAGTGAAAATTTCCGTTCTTCGTAGTGCTGGCATGTAACGGTGCTGCAGTCTTGGCGAAATCTTTGATAAATCTTCTATAATATGAGGCCAGTCCTAAGAAGCTTCGGACCTCCGTCTTTGAAGCGGGCCTTGGTGCCAACTTTATTTTTTTCGTTTTCTCTGGATCCACTCTAATTCCCTCTTGGTCGACGATATGACCGAGTAATTGGATAGAAGTTTTCGCAAAGAAGCATTTGCTCAACTTAATTTTCAAGCTATACTCGATATCCTCTCCACAACTGTCTTGACGTGCGAGATGTGCTGATCCAATGTTTCTGAGAATATGACGACATCATCGATATAGACTCTTGCGAATGGAAGTCCTTTCAAAACCTCGTTCATCATTCTTTGGAATGTAGCTGGTGCATTCATGAGACCAAAAGGCATCACTTCGAACCTGAACGTACCGGCTTTGCTGGTAAAGGTTGTTTTTTCCTTACATTTTTCATCCAATGGAATCTGCCAATAGCCAGTGTAAAGGTCAAATGAGGTGAAATATCTCCCGTCCTTCAGGTCCTCGAGGATCTCCTCCATGTTCGGAATCGAAATCGATCAAGTATCATTCTCTGGTTTAGTTGTCGGTAATCGACGCAAAAACGCAGCTTTCCATCCTTCTTTGGTGCGACCACAACTGGAAACGACCATGGGGATGAAACTGGTCGAATAATATCATTTTTCAGCATACTTGTAACATTTTCTGAGATAAATTGGTCATATTTCGGCGGTTGACGTCTAGGCTTGTGGTAAATCGGTTGAGTGTCGGTAAGTTCGAACGAGTGAGTAACCGGTACACTTGCTTGTCTTAAATCTGAAACGCTCCATACAATTACTTCAGAAGATGTTAACATGTCGGATATTTTCAGTGAGGCGGGCGCGGGAAGGTGCTGCACTTTTCTTGGATTTCTGTCATTTGGCGCCCTTTTTCTTCTTGATCCTCAACCTCAATATTTTGAAGGACCTCTTCCGTCGTGCTCACATCTTCATATATGGAATTCGACGTATTCTTATTTTCTTTGCAAAGGTAATCTTCTTTCATGCTCTGAATTCTGTCCTTTGATTCGATATCATCGCAAAAGAAACGCATTCGGGTTTCAAACTTATCCTAGAATCCCAGTCGTCATCTGTTTCAAACCCGGAATCATAATCGTCCCATGCCATGTTCATTAACCCCCGAGGGTACCCTTTTCTACTTCCGAAAGTGTTAGTTGGTTCCGAATCTTCGCTGTCATAGCTAGAAGTGAAATCTTCACTGTCCGTTTCTTTTAAATCTTCAGGATGCGTGCTTTTGTCTAAACCAGGGGCATCTTCACGGTTCTGCCGTCAATATTAACTGAAACCATTTGGTTGCCCAAGTCAATGCATGTTCCTAGTCTTTCCATTATGGGGCAGCCAATGATTGCATCGAAAGGGAGATCCGGCATGACAAGAAAGTCTACATCAACTTTAGAGTCCCCAAAGAACACGGAAACCTTGTCAACAGTGCCCATGCATTTTGAGACGGTTCCATCCGCTACAGTTATTTTTCGAGTCGTTGGAGTAATTTCGAGACCTAGATCTGTCACCAAAGTTTCTGAAATGAGGTTTGGAACAGCACCCGAATCGAAGAGAGCTTGGGTTTTCATACCCAATACTTTGACTGGTACCAGCTTAAGACGCCTTGGTGCTGTCGAGGCCGATTGAAGAAACAGTTTCTTACCCTTAGCGGACTTATTAGACCTGATAATTTTTTTGAGTTCTTTTCTCGCATCCTCTGCGTCGCTCCTCAAAAGTTGACCAAACGTTATCCCAGTTGGGGCCGATGCAAGCTCAGCCACCAAATTGTACCTCTTCACATACTCTAGTACGTCCTTAGAGATACTCTTAACTTTCTTACTCTTTTTCGTCTTCTTGGCCGGAGTGACTCCCACTCCTGGAACAACTTGATCAGACCTCTTGGTTCGAGAGGTACAGGTGCTGGAATATGCTCCAGCATTCCATACTCTAGCCTAGGTTTCTTCGATAAAATGTTCCCTTCCTCATCCCTTTTTGTCACATTGACTTGACTAATCTCTTCAGCGATGGATACGTTACCGGCATCCGTCAACCTTTGATCCCTTCTATTTTGTAATATTTTCACCTCTGGTCCTGACTCACTCCTTGCTTCCGATAAATTTGCTCTTCTGTTGTCTTTAGACCAGCAGTTACTTTCATGATGCCCATATCGACCGCACTTTGCACAGCGAGTGTTTCTATGTGGATTATCAGGACACCTGTTTGCAAAGTGTCCAGGCTTGTGACAGTAAGAACAGACTTCTGCGGCTTTAGGGGCCCCAGACTGGTTCTTCTTAATGGTAAGAGTAAGGCTTTACAACTGCGAGGTTATCATGTCAAGTCGATTATCGAATCGGGTTTCCAACCTTTCTTCCAAGTTTTTGACATCGCTCCTGACAGATTCTAATGCCGCTGCACTAGTAGCCGGCCTTTGATAATTTTTTCAGGATGCACGATAGACATCGATGTGCGGGTTTCCCTCGGTACCTCACTCAGTGACTGAAACGTCTCCGAATTTTTGACAAATTCTACTATGGTACCCTTCAGTTCATCAAAAGTGTGAGGGCCCTTGATGAGGAGGAAATCGGAGAGCCGCTTATCCCCATAGCCGCCTTACGCAGCATTCCGTACTTGGCTTGGGCGTTGAACCCAGCCTTTTCATAAAGATCACACAAGTACACCAATGAGCTTAACAAATCGTCGAAGTTGAGCCGGGCCTCTATGGCGGTACGAATCATCTCATCTGGTTCTACCTCCTTAGCATAATCTTTCACAAGCCACTCACATATCTCACCGAAGTTACGCCCATTCCCGTTAAGAGACCACCCGTCGATAAACTTGGACTTATATTTGTGCTTTGCGTCACCATGAAGATAGGCGAAGATACTTGCGGCCTTCTCTTCATCGCCCTTCTCTCGCATCACAACGTTGACATATGTGTAAAAAACTCCTCAACGTCTTCAGTCTTGCCCCTGTGAACGTTATACGAGCAGCGTTGAGATCCATGATTACCGAAAAGAAATCCCCCGAAGTGTTCCTTACTACTGCTCAACTCGAATACTTCGGGTGCAACCCCCTCCACAAGAGTACCAAATGATAGGGGTAAATCGGCGGGAGAAGAGATCCTCAGAACCAATTACCCTGAGAAGGAGGTGTTGCGAGCGACAAAAGTGCTGCCGTGGTATTGTTGAACGAACAAAAGGGAATGTATATAGAAGAGAGTTGAGGAAGCTACAAGCAAGTATAAAAGGGGCAGGGTCTACCACCGACGCTCTGCGACTAGCGTGAGAAAAAGTTTTCTTGGGTCTGAAGTTGACTCTCAACTTCCTACTACTCGGGACTTGGCTTGAAGTTGTCTGCCAACTTGCTTCACCTCCACTAAAGGAAGCAGTTTACTCGGCTTCTATAGACTTTTGGCTACCCTAAAAGTCTCAAACAAACATACTAATAACCATAAAATGTATTCCCGGTAATCGTGTGAACCAGAGAGACTATTAGAAGATATTTCCTCAAGGTAAGTATCTAGGTGCCATACCCATGCCAGCCACCCATCGGTCAGGGGTGGGAATTGATGTGGCCATTATATAGACCTTTCAGAGCTACTAGTAGTATCACCCACAACCTGGAACTGTACTGACATCTACTATGACAGCGTGTCCTAAAATGAAAAAATCAGCCGACGAATTTGCCACACTCACCCAAATTAAAAATATCTTGCAAATTCAAAAACTGTAAAAATATCTTCCCAATTCCGATACTGTATACAATCATGGTCCTCATCTAGATTTTTTTCGTGCGCGAATTTGCGCACATCAGGGTTATCGCTGTTGCGGAACACCCCAAGGACTGTGGCGACGAATCATCTTCTAATGGCGAACGGAATTAGAGACGTGATCCCCTGCAAGCATTTCCGGTGTTGGTGACGAATTTAAGTTACCGACCGGTGCGTCTTCGAAAGATTCAGGTGTTGGGCCACGTGCTCCCCAGTCCAGAGGCGATCTTCGCTCTTGGGAGGGGGAGGGATTTCATGAGCCACCGTTGAAAGATGGTGATTGGAGAAACGAAGTCCACATTGGAGTACAGTGTCGCGAAGATCGCCAAAAGGTGATCGATTTATTGAAGGAGTTTCAAAAGATGTGGTCTGGGAAACTGGGCACCATCAAGGCGACGGAGCACAGAATCCAATTGATGTCCGGAGCAAGGCCGATTCACCAACAACCGTATAGAGCAGGATTGAAAGCAAGAGAAGTGGAACGCCAAGAGGTGAATCGTATGCTCCATGAGGGAGTAATTGAGCCGTCCTAAGCGGAGTGGGCAAGTCCTGTGGTGCTTATTCCGAAGCCGGAAGGATCGTTGCGGTTCTGTGTGGACTACCGGCGCCTGAACTCCGTAACGGTGCGCGACGCTTATCCATTCCCAGAATGGATGAGTGCATCGACTCCGTAGGTGATGCCGAGGTGTTCTCCACTTTGGACTGTAATAGTGGTAATTGAAAAGTGCCTGTCGATCCCACCGACAGGGATAAATCGTCACTCACCTGACACTCGGGGCTTTATCGGTTTGTTCGCATGCCCTTCGGGTTAAAGAATGCGCCGGCCACCTTGCAGAGGGTGGTCGACATCATCCTTTAGAGGTGCAAGTGGCAGTACGCGTTGGTGTATCTAGACGACGTCATAGTGTACTCCAAGAACAGAAGGGAGCACTTCGAACACTTTCGTACGGTTTTGTCACTCCTACAGGCGGCCGGAGCATCGCTGAAGCTGAAGAAGTGCAAGTTCTTCGAGCACGCGGTGGATTACCTGGGACACGTTGTGCGCCCAGGTAAGCTGGAAGTGGCGTCGAAGAACCTAAAGGCGCTCGAAAAGGCTCGTCCACCATAGGATCAGACGGAACTACGCTCCTTTCTAGGTGTGTGCAAAGTCTATAGAAAATTCGTCAAGAACTATGCGCGCATTGCTCATCCTTGACGAAGAAGCTGTCGAAGAACCAGCCCTTCGAATTTGAGTTGCTCACCTACGAGGAGTTCGAGGCGTTTCAGGAGCTGAGGAAGGCGCTAACGTCTCCCCCGGTGTTGGTTCTCCAAAGGCGAATCAAACGTTTTATGTTGACACAGACGCGTGCGATCGCCAAGTTAGTTGTTGCTTACTACAGGAGCAACCTTCAGGAGAACTGTCACCTATTGGGTATTGTAGTCGTACGCTGTTGAAAGCGGAGAGAAACTACAGTGTCACCGAAAGGGAGTGTCTTGCTGTGGTATGGAGCGTCATCACCTTACGGCCTTACCTTAACGGGCAACGTTCATCCTCCGCACGGATCGCCAACCGTTACAGTGGTTGCTAAATATCACGGACTGTAACGGAAGGTTGGTCCGGTGGAGACTCCGATTGGCGAATTTAGACTTTGAAGTACGATACAATCCAGCAAGGAGACACAACCTCGCGGACGCCATGTCGAGATTGGCCACCGATGGGAGCGATCAGTCACCTTTGGATGAGGAGATTCCGTGTTTTGCCTTAGGGTATGACTTGGACGCCCCGGTGTATTTCTCTATGCCGGACGTCCGAGGAGAAGCGATCACCATTGATTCGGAGCCGCCAGTCACCCTTGAGGAGATTTTGGAAGCGCAACGAAAAGACCCGTGGTGTAGGGAATTGACGACGCTCGCCGATCAGGAGAAGTCACCGTATCACCTTGGGGCGAACGGACTCCTCGTTCGGTTGTCGAAGTTAGATGGTACCTTGCAGGTGGTCGTGTCGGAGCCGTCGAGGGCGAACATCCTCGCTCGCGCTCACTACTCGAGATTGTCAGGGCACCCGGGAGGGTCGAAGATGTACTACACCTTATGGCGAGAGTTTTACTGGCAGAATATGGCGAGTGACGTCTTCCGCACCGTAGGAGACTGCGAGAGCTGCGTCAAGAATCGAGGCACCGTAAGGAGTCACCAAAACTATCTGAAGTTGTTCCCGGCGGCCGGCCCATTGGAGTTTCTGGCAATAGACCTTCTTGGTCCTCTCCCCCGAACGGATGATGGGAACTGCCACGTTTTGGTGATCACCACTAGGTTTTCGAAATTTTGCCGCAGCCTCCCGTTGAAGGACAAGAAGGCAAAAACTGTAGCCCAAGCCTTTCTTACCCATTGGGTATATCCTTATGGTGTACCGTTTTATCTCCTTACGGATAATGGTCCACAGTTTGCCTCTAAGTTCTTTGCGGCGGTCTGTCAACTCCTAGGGGTGAAACTTTGTTTTACTACAGCGTATCACCCAAGGGCGAAAGGACAAGTTGAAAGATTCAACAAGAAGATCGTCCAACGCCTCCGTCACTACGTCGCCGAGAGCCAGAAGGATTGGGATCGCCTAGTGGAGCCGCTTACACATGCGTACAACCATCAGGTGCATCGAACGACGGGGAAGACGCCATTTGATTTGGTGCTAACGCGTCATCCCCCGTCTATTTACGTGATGAATCTCCCATCGGCGGACTTATCCCATCTGGCGAACAAGGAATTGACACCCGCGGAGTTCAAGAAGTACGCGCTCCGAAAGGTTAGGGATTCTCTCCAGAAGGCGAAGACGAAAATGGATTATACCCAGAGGCGATACAAGGCGGACTTTGACAAGAGGGTTCGGGCTCCGTTGAAGGTGAAATTGGGCGATTTGGTCTACATTGATCGCCCCACTTTTAAGAAGCGGTACCTGGAGGACCCGGACGCCCAAGCGGAGGAGGACAACAAGTCTACTAAGTTGATGGTGAAGACGACCGGCCCCTTTAAGGTGTTGAAAGTGAATTCTCACACGGTCAGCATAGAGGAGAACGGCACCGCCATTACGGTGAGTCAAGACAGAATCTCATTTTCGCCTACTGTACAGGAGGAAGATATGTCTAGGCCCGAGGGGAACGCGAGTGCCGCACCAGAGGAGGGTACAGTGTCTACAACTGAGTTGAGACCCCCGTTGGATAGCGATATGTATCCAGTAGAAAAACTCGTGAGTCATAGACGTCACGGGCCGGGGTACGAATACCGCGTCAGGTGGTTTGGTTATGCCCCCAAGGATGATGAGTGGTTATATGAAACTGATGTTCCCGAACACTTCATCATCTAATATTGGCGAGCAAAACGAAAAACCCAGCCGGAGCAGTATCGCCGATAAGAGACGGAGTTTGAGGATACACGGGGGAAAAACGGCACCTTAAGGATGGAGAAGCACGAGGGATTTTGGGAAAGTCAAGAAAGGAAGCACGCGTCACCCTATAGAGGTTCTACATAGGTGAGACGTACTGTATCCGGAAGGTGTCCGACCTATACAGTACCACCTAAGAAGGGAGATAGATGAGACCTAGTCCGACTTCACCGAGAAATGGAGTACGCGCCGAAGACGTATCACGCCTTCGGGGACACAGTACGAAGAAAAGAGGAGACTGTTCACCGGTATGGGAGAACGGTGTGACGGTGCCCGATAGATAGAACACCGTCTGAGGAGGGGGTAATCCAAAGGCGTCGGAGTCGTCAACAGAGAAGAATGTATCCTGAGGGTGCGGCGAAAGCACCTACTTAACGGAGTCCGCCCAACGAAAGCGAGGAAGGGACACAGTAGAAGAGTTTCGGGACAGTAATTCGACCGCCGAACGGAGAACACGCGCGTCAAGGGACCGAAGAGCCGAGGCTCAATGCGGCACCAGAAAGGAGATTAGAGCAAGATGTGGAACATGACAGACAAGAGTTTACTGCAGTGAACGAGCATTCACCCTAGGGAGGTTAAGAAGATGACAAAAGGAAGGACCTAAGGGTGTACAGTGCACAGAAGAGAACCTCAATGGTGACGTTGACGTTTAGATCCCGGAGGTGACGAAGTTGCATCCAAGGCGTGACGATGAAGAGAAGGGCGGGTGGCCCCCAGGTCGGAAAACTCGCGGTCGTA
Source organism: Kappaphycus alvarezii (assembly GCA_002205965.3). Lineage (NCBI taxonomy): Eukaryota > Rhodophyta > Florideophyceae > Gigartinales > Solieriaceae > Kappaphycus > Kappaphycus alvarezii. Next base: position 143,287 of record NADL03000828.1, on the reverse strand, counting down.
ACGTTCCACCAAAAGGGAAGGGTACGACACAGATTCCTGATGGAGGCGGTTCACCAAGTGCGACACTTCTTGCGCTCGGGACGCTTGCGCCGCCGACAATATGGTGACTTCGTTGCGTAACCACCCGCCAAGGGCGAAAGCGACCACCCAGGAACGGGACATCTCCAAAGCCTGCTCTACCGATTCGGGTCCGGCTACCCCACGAGCCCGACACACCTCTCGGAGTTCGGACAATAAGACGGCAGTGTGGTCGACCTGAGGATCCACCGTGACCAATGTAGCCGGGGTGCCCGCGAGGTGTTCGGTTCCAAGGTTGCTGGACGCTGGGGGGAAAGAGGAGATGAGTCACCCAGAGGACGAGAGGTGGTATCACCGTGAGGAGCCCGACCGAGGGAAGAATTTGAGTACCGCCATAGCCGTCATGGTGGGACGCCGAAGAAGCCGCGGATATGAGCGATACGTCGAGGAGGTGGTCGGTTGCTGAAAGACACCTTTGCCATTAGGCAGTAGATACCACTCCTGGTTATCACGAGTTCACACCATCTCGGTGTCGAACTTGAACGCAACCCAGGTTTTGTTCTCCTTCCAGGGGTAAGATCGAACCACCGCAAAAAGGCGTTCGACCATGGTGACGGAGATGTGAGTACCGCAGACGATGGAGCCAATCCCCATTCCGGTGATGGTCTCCATCAAGGTGGAAAGCGGAAGAGAGGCTGAGAGCGAAGGCGGATCGGCGGTCACCGGAGGCGGAATGGAGGACTCCCGACGCGGCGCAGCATACGCGTAGAAAGGGGAACGTGCGGTGGGGTCGGGCATGATGCACCGGGGAGGTGAGGAGAACGTCGAAGAAGCGCAGTAAAGGGTTTGCCAAGGGGAGTTCGGAAGGACCACAGGCGGACGCGTCACTTTATGAGGAGAGTACGGCGGTCGAGACATGAAGGGGAGGGCAAACTTTTTGACACCATCGGGGGAATTTGGAACTGACATTTTCCGTAACAAAGGGGTAGGTAACGGTACTCAAAACCAAAGAAGTGATCTTGTACCGAGCGCGCCACGAGGACGTGTCGCCATTTGAGGAGTGGGTTCTGTAGTACAGTAGCACCTTTGGAGTACAGTGCGGACTGTAAGACATGTCACCTATGGGGAGGCTGTAAGCCGGGGAGAGTGGACTGGACCGCCATGGCCCATGTGGGTACACCAGGTGGACCATTAGGTAATTGATTAAATATTTTAGAATAGATAGCCCCTACTGGTGGATCGAGGGTGTGGCGGTAGTGGGGCCACTTGTCGTTTAGGAGCAACGTACAGTAGTGTAGATTTACAGTAGTTGTAGTAGGGTAGCTCACCTTATAAGGAAGACGGTAGGAGTGGGAGTAGCAAAGTCGTAAAGGGAAGCACCCTTTGGCCCCCAACTCTAGGTCTTCAAGCCGTCGACACCTCTAAGGTGACCCCTTTATCCCCTTAAGGTTAATCGCCCGCCCAATGAACCTACCCCTTTACTAGTGCTTCCCTCGAAACCTCCTTCAGGCGAATATCCGTGCTCCTGCGGTGCTCGTCTGCGATCTAGGTACCCTTTTGTTAGTGGCTACCGACGCACCCTATTGGTCTTATACCACAGCAAATACGACGTCGCGTCGGAAATTGCGAATGCCAACTTCGGTCTGACGTTTTGCCAGCTCCTTCGTGGGATGCAGGTGAAGCAACCAAGATAATGAGACGTTTGCTCCGGAAGCAGTCAGTAACCCTCGTCGCGGTCGTGTCTAACCCGGAATCTCGCCCATTGCGAGTCGTACAACGTAAGGTTTATGGCACTAACGCTTGGGCATTGCTAGACTCTGGGGCAGTACCCAACGTGATGTCTGCCGTCTTTTCTCAACGCTTATATCTATCGCCAAATTTCAGTTCAAGGAAGATGACAGTGGTTAATGGAGAAATTTCATTTTGTATCGGCTCGTTGCTGAATTTTCCTACGACTTTCGGAGAACAAGGGGTCAAGCTGGACTACCTTGTTGTCTAGAAGTCTCTATTTGACATTATCTGTGGACTTCATGCACTTGCATCTATGGGCGCGAGCCTAGACTTTGGAGTACAGAGTGAGCTCCTGTACATCGGGTCCGAAGAAGTCGTGCTACCGCTCGAACCTGACGCGAAAGCGACCAAGAAGAGGCTCTTCGAAGGCAAAGATATCGGTACTCCCAGCGAAGATTTCACATCCGATTCGAACGCTGGGCCGGAGTCATCATATTTATCCGAAGAAGAACTTGCTTTGTTCATTCGTGGAGACGTAGTGGAACAAGAAGATGAGAAGCATCCCAGCGGAGAACACACCACGGATGAAGAAGGAGACGAAGTTCGTGGCGCTCTGAGGGTTCGTCTAGCGCACCTTCGAGAAGAAGACCAAGCGCGAATAAACGATTCCCTCCGAAGCGATGGAATAGTCGCTTAATGACCAAAATACAGTTTACCACAGAGCTCGTTGCCTGGCTCCGCGTCACAACAATTCGGTCCGAAAAAAGTTGATAAGATGTGATGGAAGCAGGAATTATAACCCCAACCGGTTCTGGCATTTCCAGACTTCGATTCCCCATTTATAGTGGAAAGTGATGCTTCAAGCGTCGCGATAGGGGCATTTCTCGCTCGGAAAAAGAAAGACGGTAAGATACAACCCGTGCAGTACGCTAGCAGAACCATGAATTCGGCTGAGAAGAACTATTATGCATGTGAAAGGGAAGCTCTATCGGTAATGTTCGCCTTGCGGAAGTTTAGAATATACCTGTTGTCGACAAAGCCAATATGGCTGGTTATCGATCATCAAGCCCTTCGCTACATCTTTAAAAGAATGACATACATGGAAAGTTTGCGCGTTGGGTTTACTTTCTTGTTGAGTACGAGTTCGAAGTCGAGTATAGGCCGGACGCAACTAATGGCGTCGCGGACTACCCGTTGCGAGCCGTCTCTACTGGATCCAAACCATCCACAGGGATTGAAGAAGGAGAATTGGTTTCAAACGTTAGTTCAATTTCTGTAGCGGAGGTTCTTTCATTAGAATCCCAGGTTATCGAGATCGCTCGTCATCTACAGGAGTTTAAGATCGAAGAGGAAGAAGAAACCAAAAGTCGTGCAGCCATGCGTATGGCGAAGCGTTTTATGGCTTAAGAAGGGAAAATAATACGAAGAACGAGAATGGGACTCAAAACTGTCCCCTTCTTTGCGGATAGGACGTCGATAATCCACAGCTTCCACGACGATATTGGGCACTGGGACGCTGAAACCACGAAGAAGTTCAATTTTGACCGCTACTGGTGGCCTTATCTGCATACGGACATCCAAAACAACGTGAGGAGCTGTGAGGGATGTCCCAAAACTGATTCCACCTTACCGTACAAGCCTGAAATTACCACTCTCAAACATATTCGACATTTATTCGATCGATTTTGCGGGGGCACTCTCGAAGTTGAAGGCGGGAAGAAGTTTTTGCTCAATGCCGTAGAGCATTTAACTGGTTGGCCAATCGCTTTGGTCACAGAAGATTCGTCGGCCAGTACTGTTACTCAGTTTATAGAGAAGGATATTTTGTTCCATTTTGGTCCCCCAAAGGCCATTGTATCCGACAATGCTTGATGCATCACCGCCGCTTCTATCATCTCCTTTTCGAGGAAACACAGGATCTATTGGAGAATTGTTCTGGCGTACGCCCCCATACCGAATGGCAGGGCCGGGAGGATGGTACGCACCATCAGGACTTCCGTCAAGAAAATGGTTTTAGGTCAGGGAATGGATTGGGAGAAGAGCTTGTCGAACGTTCTTTATGTATACCATAGTCTTCGTTTCGACTTAGGAGCATCCCCGTTCGAGTTGATGTACCGAGTTGTGCCGCACATTGAATCATCAGATGCGATAGCTCGAATTTCCAGCGCCTCGGAGAGCCATTTTCGATTGGAGTTGTTAGCAAAAGTTGCACTCTGGGCACGAAGAAGTGATGAACACGAGCTTTTATTGAGAAACAAGGCATTAGCGGAACCTGTATGATTCAACATAGGCGACTCGGTCTTTGTCGCACATGGGGCGGCCTTGCCGACGACAGTTAAATGGCCAGCTTTCAAATCAAGATACTTCAGGCCGTGCCAGATATGGAAAGGGGATCACCCGAGGTACTGGCTGACCTCGTATGGTGGACTTTACTACCGAATTGCTATCCACGCAAGGCCTTTGGTTCCTTTTGTGGTCCGCCCCAGAAGCCTGCAAAATTAGTGCCCTCCATTCTCGCCCATCATATTGTTCGCTAATTTACCCTTTAGCAGAACTTTTCTCCTGTTTGTTTGACCAATATATCTTTTTATCGTTTGAGTAATACATTTTTTTCGTTGGTTTTAAACACATGTCTACACAAAAAAAGGAAAGAAAAGAAAAGAAAAGTAGAAAAAACTAATTACCAAAGAAGAAAATTGAGTGATAGAACCCGCTGAATCACCGTAGAACCCTACTGCTTGGAGCTACTCGGTTTTCCCTTCACCTCCGACTGCGCGCCGGGACTTTTACGGATTCCGATTCGGTCCTGACTCGGCGGGAGGGACGCTTCGATGCATGCGCACTCCGAAGTGACATCTTTCGAACTTCCAGTATCGTGATGAAGGTCGAACTCCCACCAACGAACTCAACCAAGGACGTCTCAGAGAGCTCAAGGAAGAAATTTTCAGCAGGGTCGAGGAGGTAATCCATCTGAGTATTTATCGCAACGCAGTACCTGTCGCCGTTGGAACCTTCACTAGAGACGATATAGACGGCGGGGTCCAAGGCCAACGCAGATTTAACGGAAGGGTATATCGGCAGGGTTTTTCGAGCACAATATCTCCAGGGTGTAGGTGCTTTTGGGCGTCCCCTAGGTCTCGGATTAACTTGAACTTCCTACACAGATATTGGAAGTTTCTCTTAGCGGAGAGTTCTCGCAAATGCCAATCCTTCCACACACCGTTTGGCGTATACTCACCAACTCGAGTTCTGCACGGTGCAGCCAATGCCGTTTCATATTTACAATCGCCTATGAAATTACTCTTCGGACATTTGGAATTACTGCTTTACCTTGACGATTTACTCGGGTATGCCAAAGTCACATCTACCCTGATAGATAGGCTACGCGCTTTATTTGAAGTCTGCAAGACAAGCGGCTTAAAGCTCAATACGGCTAAGTATCAACTCGCAACTACTGAGGTACAGTTCGGTAGTCGTATCATCAACAAGAAGGGAGTCAAATTCAACCCCCGTCAGTGTGAAGCCCTTACTCGTATGACGGCTCCTACTACAGTTGGTGGTCTGATGGAACTTGTATACGGTGCTAATTGGATGAGAACTGCTAATCCAAAGTTCTCATAGCTCATTGCTCCTCTCTAAACTCTGCCCGAGTCAAATTACGCGAAACACAATACACACAAGAAAGTTCTTTTAATCAATCGCCCTATCTCGGCTTGGGGGGATGAGCATCCAGATGAATTTGAAAACCTCATTACGGCAATTAAGGAACAAGAAACTCTAGTGACCGTCGATCCAATCAAACGACTTTGTTTGTTCACCGATACATCAGAACCTTACTGGTCTGTGGTACTTACCCAGGCAAGCCGAAGAGATTTCCAGTCTGGAAAGCAACCTCAAGATTGGGAACATCACCCTGTTGGATTCGTATCTTGGTCATTCAAAAATTCATTATTTCGTTGGACGATGCCTGAGAAGGAGGCGTATGCATTCGTGGCATCTACCATTCGCCTATCGCACAACCTAGTCGCATTCGGTGAATATTCTTTGTTTACCGTTCACAAGAATTTGTTATACATGCTTTCCCCATGTCGATTTAAAAAAAGTTGCGAGGCATGTTTTCAACAAAGTTCACCGTTGGGCATTACGATTGGCTGAATTCAACTTCACCATTGAACACATACCTGGTGAGAGCAGTGTTTATGCTGATATCTTGACTCGATGGTCTGCTCCAAACTTCAATAAGTCTCCTGCACTTCGACTAGGTGCAATAAGAGTTCCACTCCGAATTAAGGACGAACCCGAACTTCCTTCTCGAGAAGATATTGCTAAATCCCAAGAAAAGTACCCTCCAACAGGAAAGCAAGGTATGATTCTTTCAACAGATAAACCACCGCTATGAATTTACGCGAATGAGAAAATTTATGTGCCAAAGGAAGACCAGTATCTGCAACTCTGCATAACTGTTTCCGCTCATTGCTGACTTGGAGTACATTGCGGCTATACTACGACTTGTGAGATAATTAAGAGAAAATTACATTGGAACGGCATGGAGGAAGACGTTAAGGCATTTATGAAAGAATATCTCGTGCGTTTACTGTCTTCAAGCGGTGACAAAGTTCGATGTCCGCTAGGATCCCAGCTCCATGATCAGAAAGTCGGGGAACTGCTCCACTTCGACTAACTTTATGTTGGCGAGTCCTAGAATAACAAGGAGTACATACTCATACTCAAGGATGATTTTTCTGACTACCTTTTTCTTCGGGCTTGCGAAACAGCAGACACTGCAGCTACTGCAGAAGTACTAATGGAATACTTCACTACCATCGTTCCAGTACTCTCGTGGTTCTCTGAGCAAGGAACGCACTTCAAAAATGAAGTCATGGAAATCCTTGATGAATCATGGGGTGCTAAGCACAACTTCTCTACACCCTATGTACCGTGGTCTAATGGTACCTTAGGAGCTGTTTGCAAAAAAGTACTACAAGTAATGCGTGCATTCAGCGCTAAGTTTCAAAATCCCCGAATCCGATTGGTCAGCTACCGTCCCGGCGATCCGAAGCATCATCAACAATTCACCTGCTCGCCGCCTTGGAGGCCGTGCTCCGGTCACAGTGCACACTGGCATGGACTCCAGCAGTCCCCTGAACTTAGAATTATCGTCAATCCATTACCATCCCGTTGAAAAAATCGATCAAGCTCGCGTACTCCAGAAATTGAAAATGGAAGAGCTCCGAAAAGCACTAGATGCTATGCACACTGAAGTCGGTGAGACTTTGTCAAAATCTCGTAAGAAAGCTGTCTAACGGCATAATGCCAGAACTGGTGTCAATGCATGAAATCTAACAGTTGGTGACTACGTTGTTGTGGCACGAAGCAAAGGTCCACGGACTAAGGTGTCGTCAAACTGGGTTGGACCTAGGCGAATCATCCAAGTACTTTCGGATTTAACTGTTCGAGTTGAACATTTTCTTACGAAAGAAACTGAAGATTTGCACATATCACGCATCAAGCCTTATGATGACTCGCTGGTGGGAACTGAAGTACAGGTGAAAAAGGTTGGCGATTTCTCGGACCCTGTCTGGTATGCAGTAGACAAGATCAAAGACCTTCGAGAGCAAAAAGGACATTTTCAAGTCCTTGTATCCTGGAAAAGTCTCTCTATCCCTGGCGATTCCTGGAAACCTAGACAGATCATGTTTGAAGATGTTCCTACCACAATGTGTGCCTACTTCAAGCGACGTCGACTCACTCAAGTTGCTAAGCAAGCCAAGACCTTCCTCAACATCTGATACTAAGAAATGGGAGACTGAGCTGTGTTGCAGAGCAACGTAGACAGCGTACACAGCATTTTTATTTCCAGTGTCAGTATTTAGTAGACTGTATAAACCGGACCTGACCCCACCCACTGAGTCAAGGGGCAAACAACTTACATACCATTTTCTCTTCCTTCCTTCTTGTCTGTGCTTTTCAAGGGTCATCGTCTACCATCTATGACATCATCGGGACAGTGCAGGGGCGTGGCTGTTCCAAGTAAAACTCCAAGTCGTTCCGGTCAACATCTCCTACCCTCAACTCTCCGACTCTTCTGTTCCGGTCCTCACGAAGGAGACGACCAACTTTGCACGCCAAACTGCAGTGGACTGAACGGCGACGGTGGTCAGCAGGAGACGAAGAAGCTGCGTTCAACCGTCGAGAGCTAAAGCTATCCTACACCGCACAAGCCCCGGCTCAGTACAAACCCCATCGACGAACTGATTCGTGAACCAACACGCAACAGCATGACTCGTCAACATCATGTCCTCCGCATCGCTCTCGCCAGCTTCTGTAAGGAAGTTGCGATGGTCGCCCTAGTCGAGCATCCGCTCCTCTACCAGGTTCCCAATTCGTCTGTGCATTCGGAGTCGCCCGCGTTACGAATGGATATTTGAATTACCGCTGGCCATAGGCTTCACAGTACTGATATCGCCGTCGACGTTACTGTTGCCCACCACTCCCCTCGCCGCCACACCTCATTAACTACGGTTACCGCAGGCGCTGCCGCGACTCTCGCAGAGCGCGAGAAACACTGTCATTACGGCACTTATTGCGACAAAAACGATATTCTCCTCAACCCTGTCAGGAATGATATCTACGGCGCCTTTGGCAACGACGGCCAGGGTTTCTTCTGCCGTCTTGCTTCCTTCGCTGCTTCCCGTCGAGGTTCATCCCCTCGACAAGAGCTTCGAGACTTCGTTACCCGTTTCGCGCTTAGTCTCCAAGTGGTGGAGGCGCGGCAGGTTTCCAACCGCCGCCTGCATTCGTAGTTAATTTCTGAATACCATCCGCACGCTTCTGCGCCATACAGTAAAACTCGTAAGGATCTAGGGGTTTTAAAGAAACTGTAGAGGCGATGGTAATGGGTTTCAGAAAGTTGGGGGCAAAGGGTGTATGGAGTGTACCTGGATTCCCACAAGAATCCAGATGAGCCCCCCTTTTATAGACAGTACGGTAACTCTACTCTAGAAATTTCTATGCTCTTTTAGCTCAGTAGAACTTACTAGAAAGTAGAGGTGTAACTATAGAATTGTACTATCTAGAATATAACTACGTAAATAAAAACGATGGCGTGGAGCCCCACGTCAAATAAAAGCATTGAGGGAAAATCAATTTTCTAAAATCATTCAAGACGATACAGTTTCCCTGTTACACCACTGTGTAATATAGAACTGGAATAGAGACAGCGAACAAGTCTCTATTACACAGTGCTATTACATAGTGGTGTAACACGGTGTTCCGGTAGGTAGATTGTAACAATGTCTCTGTTACACCACTGTGTAATAGAGAACTGGAATAGAGACAGCGAACAAGTCTCTATTACACAGTGCTATTACATTGTAACAATGCCTCTGTTACACCACTTTGTAATAAGTCTCTATTACACAGTGCTACACAGTGCTATTACATTGTAACAATGTCTCTGTTACACCACTTTGTAATAAGTCTCTATTACACAGTGCTACATAGTGCTATTACATTGTAACAATGTCTCTGTTACACCACTTTGTAATAAGTTTCTATTACACAGTGCTACACAGTGCTATTACATTGTAACAATGTCTCTGTTACACCACTGTGTAATAAGTCTCTATTGCAGAGTGCCATTACATTGTAACAATGTCTCTGTTACATCACTGTGTAATAGCACTGTGCTATTACATTGTAACAATGTCTCTGTTACACCACTGTGTAATAGCATGCTTGATCACTCGAATCTCCGGATGCTGCTGTACAGCGGCTATGGGCGCGGGGCGCTTCTTTCGGGGATGGTACCCCAAAGGTGTGTAGTGTGGCAGCTTCCGTTTGGTGCCAACCTTACTTGTCTTGAGTGCACGTACGCTGCCAGCAATGGCCGGCCTGGGGAGGCACACGTAGGGGAGAGGATGTTCCAGCGAGAGAGCAGGTGAGCTGTGGACCGAGAAAAATGACCGGGAGTAATGGAATGGTGGAATTGATGAGGTGATCGGCGTGTCTCCCCACACGCTGAGATCCTTGTCCGGTTCCATTCGTTCCATCATGCGTACGCTTTGGTAAACTCTTTAGATTTGGTGTGTTCGCGTCGCAAGAGTTGTAAGGAGAGTAGCGCGGTCATACGCCCGTGACCACCATGCGTGTTGATCCTCTTACCAGAACCAAATCAAAACTTCCACCGGTTGCTGCGTTTGCGTGACACTTGAATCAACAATATCCATAACATATCACATCATAAATCATCATAAATCAAGAACAAAAGACGGCTTGTGATTGGGCCATGAAGGATGAGTGGAGGGAGGGAGGCCGGAGAACAAGCGACGACTTGAGGGACCAGAAGTTGTGCCAAAGGTTTCCAAGTTGTCGGTTATATAGACCTCTCCGACGGGGTCTGATCGCACATCAAGTCCTTGAGCAACGGTAAGCTGCCAACGTGGCCATATCTCGAGTGGCTTACACTTCGGCGGATGCAAATGCAACCGAGATGCAGACGTGACAGCGTGACTTGCTTCCAGTTGTGGATCACAGCCACGTCGAAGCCCCCTTATCATATTCACCATCATTTTCCAATCATTCCACCGAATTTAAAACAATAGAGAAAACCAAATGTACCAGAGGTACGTGATAACGAGAGTGAGGTCACAGCAAGTGACCGAAGAAGAAGTACGAATCATCACATTGCAACACCCGTGCATCCAAATAAGACTGGCGAAACGTCTGTCCAGCCGACCAGTCACCCCAAATCAAGATGCAATATTCTTGAACTCCAATGGCCGCACATTCCGAAGCAGCGCCCATCTTGAGCGAATGAGAGGTCCATGCGACTTGTGGAGGCGGAGAAACTTGAATTATTACACAGTGGTGATGTTACACCACTGTGTATTAGCACTGTGTAATAGAGACTTATTACACAGTGGTGTAACAGAGACATTGTTACAATGTAATAGCACTGTGTAGCACTGTGTAATAGAGACTTATTACACAGTGGTGTAACAGAGGCATTGTTCAATGTAATAGCACTGTGTAATAGAGACTTGTTCGCTGTCTCTATTCCAGTTCTCTATTACACAGTGGTGTAACAGAGACATTGTTACAATCTACCTACCGGGAAGGGTAATTGCGTTGCGAATTTTCAAGGATAATGCTATAATAGCTGCTGTTCTGTACGTCCACACCAATCACTACACGCAAGTATTAGACTAATCAGTCTTCTCATCGTTTGACCACAACGTAAAAAAGAATATGGACGGTCGATTAGGCTGCAGGCAAGGGGCTTAAAAGTGGATAAATGCATTTTCTATTACGTAGTCTCTCGCGCGTATCACGCTATTACACCAAATTGTTACTGAAACCTCCAAGAAACGGTATCCACCGCGGCGCGGAGCGCATGGTGGCACGGGGCGTTCCGATCAGCGTTTTTGCACAAACAGCCTGGTAGGGCATTTCACGATGAGAGCCGAAGGCGATCTTGCAGGCATATGGTTGTTTGCACGCGAAATGCTCCAGTTAGACTTCTAGCCTCCGCCCCACTCGTAGTAACCAACCACAAGTAAGTATACCAACCCATTCAAGTACACCCCATCATACCCCATAACCTTTTACCTGAAAAATAAAGTAAACCACCCCATTTAACCACATTTACTCATTACGTATATTTCAGAGAACCTCCGTTCGCAGGGTCTGTTATTGGCTACCCAAATTAGGCCTCCTCTGTTATTGCTGTTATCAGGAAATTAAGTAAAGCACATTTACCCCATCATTATCGAATTGTGCAAACCTTTTTTCGACTGTATCCCTGCTGATGTTGATTTACGATATTGAATCTGGAGGCTAAAGCAGGGGTGGCTGAGGTTGGCTGCTTGATGATGAGGACACAGCCCACAGGACCTGAGCAGCCGGCTTTTTCACCGTAATTGTGCATCGCTTGTTGGCACTGACGGCATTTGAGCGGCATCGCGTCCATGACGGCTGGAGTCTTCCAAATTTGCATTCACACTTCTAAAGGCGCAGCATGACAAAATCAGGATTTGAGTTATTGTTTTCGAATGGAGTGAGTGCCAATTTCCTTTCCTATTTTCGAAGGACAAAACCAAACAACAAGTACAGCATCATCATCCGAATAACATCCCTCTTCACCATCGCCACCAACATGTCGACATTCCTGGCCCTGCCCCATCGCCTCATCTCCCTCATCCCCAGACCCACCTCACCCATCCTGCCACGCCGTCCCCCTCTCCAAGAACCCTTTCCTCCACTCAACCTCCCTATACAATCTCTCCACCTCTTCCACGGGTACCTCCCCAACCCCTTGCTTCCTTCTCAACGCCACCAATCCCTGGGGCTCATCCACCGGCCCCATCTCCACATCTACATTCCTCACTGCCAGCACCCTTCCTACTCCTCATAATAGTCCAACACCCTGCCATACAACTCCACCCTCGCATAAAAATCATGCAGAAACACCATTCCGCCCTCCTTCAACATCCCCAACACCCTGGCAGCACACCCCAGCCTCGCACGCCATCAATCAGCACCTTGTCCACTCCCCCCATCCCCACCCTCCCCATCGCCTCGACATATTCCCGAAACTGCCCATAACTCGCATGCTCCACCGGCGACACCCGCCCCCATCCCCTCTCACCACGCCCCACCCTCACACAACTCAACCTCAAATTCGCATACCCCTCCCCTCCAACCTCCCGTGCCACATGCTCCACCCACTTACAATCATGCTCCACCCCATACGCCACCTGCACCAACGGCGCAAAGGCCACAGTCGAGCCACCCACTCCAAACTCCAAATACACATCATGCGGGCGTAGATACGATGAAATAAGGTCTGCTTCCGGGCGATGCATCATGATGCGTGAGTAAGGCAACGGGTAAACAGCAGTACGGTTGGAATCAGCAGCGCCGACACCCATGGGGACAGGGACTTGAGCGGGGACATATGAGGTTGCACCGCGTGGGGTAGGTGGGCAGGATGCGTGGAATCAAAGAGGGACGGCCAGTCAAGCCATTGGGAGGCGTGGGAGTGGTTACAAGCGTAAGGGTTAGCAGTAGTGGTAGGGGGTGGGGAATGGGAACGGCGGTGACATGGTGATAGGCGGGAGGTGTGCTGTGGGTTCGGGGAAGGGGCAGGCGGGTGATGCGGGCGGGGCGCGGGGAACGGGAAGGGGAGAATGGAATGGCGGTTTGGGGCGTTGTTTTAATTTGAGCAGGTGAAGGAGAAATTCAAGGTGGTGCGGATCTAATTTGATCTCTTAATAATTTTGAAGAATTACAGCATAGTACAGTACTGTACAGTAATTGGGATGTGGAGCATCATCTATTATGATTTGGATTGTAATCGCTGTCCTTAATATCAAACATTCATGCTGTGGTAAGTGAACCCCGACAATCGCCTTGATGCCCGTTCCTCGTTTGAAGCCGCCTCTGGACACTCAGGTGGAGCCAAACTCCAAGACCGCTTCACCCATAAAAGGTCAATTTCTCAACTGCAATGGGATGCACGAACGCAAGAGGGGAAGAGCTCAATGTTTGATTCGTACAGTTCTGTACAGTATGTACTGCACGTAGCTGTGAGTGAAGAGCACTAATGTAGCTCTGCCGCCGGCAGCAAAAGGAAAGGGGGGCTCAAGCAAGTGCTCAAAGGCATGGTAAGATCCAATCGAAGAGCAACGTATTAATTTTTCACGATCAAGGCGACAGCCTTTATTTCGGTCGCTAGCTTAAACATACGCTACCTCGAAACTGGCGATGCCGTCGCCCGGGACATGAAGCATGAAGGCGTTGCAACAAGCAGCGGTGAAGGCTGTGGCTCTGTGCACTGAACTGAATAGTCGGTCAGAGCACACTCCAGATTAGTACATAATGAGTAAAGATCCTCTCTCTCAGTACTGGTACAGCACTGTACAGTAAACAAACTCCACACACGATTGACAAGTGTACACATGGCACGCGTCGTTTGGCTGGTCGGCAGCGTTTGCAATGAGTACGTGTCAGTGGCACTCACTGAGTGCACACTAAGGCTGTGAAAACCAGACATGAAATCCACGTCGGCAGCCTGCTTCGTAATTTCTTGCCTGAGTGGCGAAATGGGCGGCGCGATTCTATTCGCCGCTAGCTAGTATGCACTGTACCATACGGGCCCGTACGAGTACACATTGCCCATACGTACAGTACAGTACAGTACAGTACAGTACGTAAAGTACACAATGTACACTACGTACAGTATCTCAAATCCCGAATGCTCGCCCGCGGATACAGTTGCCACTGCTTTTTTAAACCTGCCCCCCTCCACACCATTCTGCACTCCCTCGCCCTAATCCTCTCCCCAAACACCAACCGCACACGTCTGCCCCGTTCATTCACCCTCCTCGCCAACCACACCGCACCCACCCGCAACAATGGCCGGCATGAAAGCCTCACCGGATCTCTCCGAGGAGACAATCAAGGAGTTCAAAGAGGTATGTTTCACGTCTCCACCCCCTGCTCCCTCCGAAACCCGCCCCGCATCTTCAACCGCATGTTGTTTCACCCTGTCAATTCCTGCGGCACAAAACACTCGCGCCCAATTCTGCAAATCTGACACTTGAAAATCGGCCCCCCGTTTGCTCCAACGTAACATCACACACTTGCAACCTGACGCCGGAATCGTGAAAAGGCGTTTGCGCTGTTTGACAAGGACGGCGACGGGTCGATCACCACCGAGGAGTTGGGGACCGTCATGCGTAACCTTGGTCAGCGTCCGACCGAGGAGAGTTTACGGCAGATGATTAATGAGGTTGATGCCGATGGCAACGGCACCATTGACTTTTCAGAGTTTCTCACGCTCATGGCCCGTAAGATGCAGACAAAAGACTCGGAGGCCGAGATTCTCGAGGCGTTTAAAGTTTTTGACAAGGATGGGTCGGGCAAAATATCCCCCGCTGAGTTGCGGCAGGTCATGAATAATCTTGGGAAAAGTTGTCAGACCAGGAGGTCGAAGACATGATCCGTGAGGCTGACCTTGATGGTGATGGCGTACGTTGCGTTGCTGCCTTGTGCTGTTGACCCCCATATACTTTTTTTCAAGTATCTTCTGACCATTGGTTTCTATGTCCACATTGCGTGATTTGCTGTATTCACACGTCGTTTGTAGGAGATTGACATTGCCGAGTTTATCCGCATGATGGGCTACGGCCCGTAGATTGCATCTGCTGTTCCCCCCATACCTCGCATTAGGTTCAATTCTTTATTTGCTCCGACGACGATGCCCGTCATGTCTAGCTACTAACTCGCATCAAGCCTTTAAAGGGCACCGTCGCCGAGTATTTGCCCATTCGCTCCTTTTCTGCTGCTCCTAAAACCCAAAATCACCGACCCATCCGCCTCACCACCTCCCTCGATCACAATCGTCTCACCCGTGCGCGCTGAAACAACCTCCATACCCCGTAACTGCGGACTGCCCGCGACTTGCTTGTTAAACGTATCCAACCCGCCGCCCTTTTTCAAAAACGCGGCAGGACCCCTTTTTGCTCGCCGCCAGAATTATCAAACGTGATACACCGTCGCGGACGCACCGTTTCACACAGTTCAATCGCCTGCGGCACGCCATTCACCAGCGCGTAATTGTTCAACGCCGGAATCGTCGTCGACACTACCGGCACAATCACAGCGTCCAGGTTAAAGTTCCACGCCTTGAGCCCCGCGAAATCATGATTGCCATGCGGCTCATGATACAAGCTCGTACACACCGAAGCCGGCGTAACGGGCGCGGTGGCTGGCGCATGGGCCTGAAATACAAATCCCAACTGAGGTTCGGACCACGGGGGCCCGACCAGAGAGCCAGTGACAGCGGTAAGCGTGACATTTTCTGAGGCTGACTTTGATTCGCCGGGGCGCATCGGATAGATCGTGGTAAACCGCATACGTTCAAGGAGCGGTACGGCGGAATATGGGCAAAATACAGGGATGGCACGCGCAGTAGGTCGAGGGAAGGCGGGTGGGCATGGTCGGGTAGGGACTGCGTGAGAACGAGGGCGGAGAGGGAGGGGAGATTCACTGTGCGGGCGGCGCGGAGGCCGGCCGGGGATTTGGAGGACTGGAAGAAGGGGGGGGTTAGAAATACCAGGTCGGAGTGTAACCATGGGTCAATGAGAAGGGTGGTGGTCGAAGTGGAGAGGGTAAAGGAGTTGTTATCGAGAAATTGCAGGGCGAGTGACGGCGGCGGCTTGGTGGACGGGGAGGCGGTTGTGGAGGGCGTCGGGGTGGGTGTCTGCATCGTGTGGGGGAGGGCGCGCTGTGTGCGCCGGTAGGGGAGGGGGGGCGTTTCACGACGCGGACGGGAGAGGTCAGCGCGTGGAAGGAGGAGAGCGTCGGGAGGGTCGGGTGGGGATGTTGAATGTAGGTAGCGGCAGTCATGGTGGCGCGGGGACGGTGTGGTGGTAGACGGGTTGCGGAGGCGGCGACGGAGGGAGGCGATTGAACAATGTTTGAAATGTGCGAAGGAACTTAAGATTCGCTTCAGTGGGATGAATTCAGGTTGTGGTCCAGAGATAAGAGCAAGCTTCAGTTGGGTGACAAAGCGCACTCACCACAAACATAGCAACCATTGACCGACCTGACTGAAGAATCCAACGTGAACATCACCACACCTCAACCCCCTTTCGATGCCACCCGTCTCGCGCCCATTGGCGGGCTCCTGCCAGCGTTCTACTGTAGCGATCTATTGAGGGAGGGATCTACGGAATTAAGATCTTGAACCGGTTTAGTAACAGTTCTTCGATCCCACATGCCGACTACATACTGTACTGTATCTGTACCAATTACAGTACTTGATGTGCTTTGGAACATAGGCTAACCTACTTTTCAATTATTCAAACACCCCAATTTTCCCCCACCCCCAAACACAATCCTTACAAAAGGCGAGTCAAATACTGTAGTGACAAATCAACCAAAACAGCCTGTCCAAACAAAGAGTTAGTATTAGACTACGATATGGGCAGACGAGGAACGGAGGATGCGAGCAAACCTCAAACTGTGCAGTTCAGAAGTGACTGAAGATTGGAGGCGTTCTCTAGTGTCTATAGGACCGTTGTCCTCATAGACATTTGTCTTCATATGGGGACTACTCTTAGCAATTCTTTTTCAATACAAATTCTTTTACCTTAGCGCATTTCTTGTCCCATTGGATTAGTTCATGAGTGTAGATGGCCGGTCAAAACAAACTTTTCAAGATGGTTGACCCGGGTTAGGGCTAGAGCAATTTCCCCTCACCAAATCCCGCTCTTCGCAAGAAGTTGTGAAAACGACTTTATTTTGGAAAGAAGTATAGTTCGTATTATCATGTGGAGTTGCAGAAACGAGGGCACATGCAAGATGAGAATTGCTGTACTGTATTTTATTATGAAACCCCTTTTTTGTAGTAAAAGTCGGACTTCCAAAAATTTTACCTTTCCAAAATCTAATAGAAACTGTCCTCATATGAGGACAAAACGTTCCTTATATTAGGACAGTGCTATGAAGGATTTACACTAGGAACAGATGAGATAAACCACTGGAATAAAGCTGAAGAATTGAGTGAAACAGATAGGGCAAGATGGGGGGTAGATAATAATAAATTGCATCACGTGGTACGCCTAAATTTAGATAGTCAGAGAAGGAGAAAAACTCTGGGAATATGCGTAAAAATCAATCAAAGAGGACGCTTAGGCAGATTTAGTAATTAATGTATTACATAGAAACTAAGACCGCCCTGAGAGATGTAAAGGGATGTCTGCTCCCTCTTTTGAAATGAAAGGGCCATGTAAATGAATAAAAGCCTCCTGCTGCTTCAAGTCAAATCTGATGACTAATGCCGTAGATTGGTTGGGGGAGAGTTTGCAACAGACACGTGACCTTACAAGCACTTGAACAGA
The DNA here is from genome assembly GCA_002205965.3 of Kappaphycus alvarezii. Lineage (NCBI taxonomy): Eukaryota > Rhodophyta > Florideophyceae > Gigartinales > Solieriaceae > Kappaphycus > Kappaphycus alvarezii. The sequence goes on along the minus strand of NADL03000828.1, from coordinate 125,630 downwards.
AACGATGGAGGTGAATGGCAAGGTGAAAGTCGTCGGATTCATGCAGGCATGGAGAGATGCGATCGAAGACAGCTTGGCGGGAAGCGAATGCTTCAGGTGCGAACTGACTATAGCCTAAAGTGTGGTATAAGACCAATAGGGTGAGTCAGTAGTCACTATCTAAAGGGTACCTAGAAAGCGGAAGAGCACCGCAGGAGCGTAAATATTCACCTAGAGGGGATTGCGGGGATAGATTTTATAAAGGAGTAGGTTCATTGGGCGGGCGTTTAACCCTAAGTGAGATAAAGGAGTTTTCTTAGGGTTTTCGACGGCTTGAAGACCATGAAGTTGGGGGCAAAAAGCGCGTACCTTTTTAGGACTCTAGTACTCCCACACTACCGATCTCCTTATTAAGACGAGATACCATACCATTACTACTTTAAACTACTGTACGCCACTCATAATGGACAACTGGACCTTCTAACGCCACTACTGCTATCTACAAATGGGAGTTCGCTAAGCTGAAATATCTGTAAACTAATCTAAACGTCCACTTACTGCTCCACACGGCCCTCTGGCGGCCTCTCTCTCTCGTCTTCCTTACAGTCTCCACTAAGGTGCTAAGTCTTACGGTCCAACTGTACTACTACAAGTTGCAACTGTACTACAGGACTTCCCCCTGAAATGGCGAAATTTCCTCGTTACATTTCGCCCATTCCACGCCAAGTCTCAGGAGATCCCGACTATCTGGCTGGAGTACAAAATAAAATCACCTTTTTCCTCCAAGTCGATACTAGACGCCACTCGGCGCGGGGCGTAACTCCTACCTGTCCAGCAAAGACCTACCGTCGTAGAATTGATTGCGTACGGCCCGCCTCAGGGCCGCCGGCTGGTCCTGTCTGCGCGGATCATGCCTTACGCTGACTCCTTGAAGTATTTACAGTGGTTCCGTCAACACCTTGTAACAGCGGTGAATCCTTACCGCACCGCACAAACCACATTAGGGATCACCGACACGACGCGACCTGCGATGCGTCGCTCGCTCCACCAATACCCATCGGATAATCCTGCGCACGTACCCTCGACACGCACCGTCACCGGCGGCGGTCGCAACCTCCGCGATGGAACCAACGGTAGTCGCTAACGAAAGCGGAGAAAGGGGAATGGATAATGGGGTACCAAGGAATTCCGCGCTCCGCGATGAGCGCTTACAGAAAGGAAGACTCGATCGATAGAGTCACAACTATAAGGAGTGGAGAGATCGTGTTGGTCCAAGGTGACTTTACACTCAAGGGGGATAAGGTGGGGTATTAGACCTTATATATATAGAGTCCCCCCTTCCCCGCCGCCGGCCCAGGTGAGTCGGTTGCAGGGATCCAATATAGACCCAGATCTAATGTATAATTAGCTACTCTAAATAGGTACAGCAGTCGCCATGGGCCGCACACGCATACCATTCTTTGTACGGTACTCGAAGTAGGGAATCACCTTACACTTGTCCCCATAATGTCGTGGCTTGGTGGTAGGGAGCCAGCAATGCACTACAGTAGCGATACCCTCCATCCGACGGATTATAATACCGATTGGCGTTTTTTCTTTTCGCCGTCTTCGTTTTCATCATCCTCTTTCGACCAATTATGTATGACCATCGATCCTTCTCCCCTCTTCTCTTATTCTGCACCCCGTCGCCACTCTCCTGTTCCACCCTCGGTGGCCACGCTGGCGCCTGCGACCGCGGTTGCTCTCCTGACGTCTGCACCCTCGTCCACCATTCAGGTGCCTCTCACCTCGACACCCGCACCTGCGACTGCCACAACCACCAGCCCATCGGTTCTCGACGCAGCCCCACTACCTACTGTGCCTCCGACTTCCATTCCTCAAGGTGCATGGTTTGCGGTTGGTCCGTATGTATCGTCTTCTACTGCTTCCTTCTCTCTGCGGAGCAAAGATATCACTCTCGAGAAGAACCGAGCTCTTCGCGCGCGCCGACTTGACGTGGGGCTCTTCGAATTCGCCAAAACGATAAAGGGGCGCAAAAGGTGGTTGTAACACAAGAAACACGCGCCCCCGAAGCGTCTCATTGGCGATGCAGTCACTGATTGGGAATTTTTTCGCGTTACCGCTCAGGAGGAATACGTCCAACATCTCGTTCATCTTCTTCGCTACCCACCGTCGGATTATGTACCCCTCAAAGCGCGCATCTCCCTCATTTGTTTCTTCGAACCATTCGACCGGTCATGGCGGCTCTTGGAGGGGTGCACGAGCGACATGGAGAGCGAGACCTGATTGCGTCATCATCTGTGTAACCTTGCGCGCTTCTACAGTGTCGAATTCTGGATGATACCCGGGCGCCTGCGAGGGAAACTGTACCCGATGACAAAATATTGTTGGCAGGACATCGAATGCCCTCGCTGGATGCAGATGCTCACTCCTCCGGTGTTTTTCTATTTAGGGAATCGTTTTCTCCATCATGGTGTTTCTTCCGTCCTGTTCGAAACCATCGGCGACTACGAATTCCTGGTGAACGCCCTCATGGCGTCGTTTGTGTACGCCCAACATGGTGTTTGGTTCAACTTACGCAACCATGAGGAAGGCTACCATGCGACTGCGGACCTCCGTTCTGGTCGCTTCTTTCGCTTGTCGCCCACCATGGTGGAAGCAACCGTCGAGATTGGAATCGGTGCCATCGATCAGGACACGTACGTTTCTGTTGGAGTTGTCGATCGTCGTTGGAGTTGTCGATCGTCTTTTTCCCATGGCTCGTGCATACCCCTGGAAGGAGGAAGAAAACTGGGTGGCTTTCAAGTTCGACACAGAGATGGTGTGGACCCAAGACAACCAGGAGTGGTATCACCTTCCCAAAGTGAAATGAGTCTTTCAGCAACCGATAGCTAATTCTTCGTACCGCCCGTATCCATGATCTACGTCCCCGCTACACCACGAAGTCGACGGGACGCTTAAGTGGCTCCCTCGATCATGGATTCTCAGGCGGGTCTATCGGGAACTATCTCGTCATGGACCGCACTTCGTCCTTGTTAGCCGAACTCCAAGAGGTGTGCCGCGCCTGTCATGTACCCGAGCCTCAGAAGGTAGAAAAGCCCTCGGGACGTCCCGTTCGTATGTGGGCGCGTTCACTTTTGGTGGTTGGTTGCGAAACTAACTCACTAGGAGGTCAGCTGCGCAAGCGATCCGGGCGCAGGAAGTGTCCGAAAGGGTATCTCGCCTCCATCAGCAATCCTTTTCTTATCCCTCCTTATTGTTGGAACGCTACGACCTCGAGTTAACAGACACAGGTGACGCGCACCCGACTGGATATTTTCGTCGCTTGCATGCTCCCTCTTCACCTCTGGGATCCAAACGGAAACGCCTTCGGTTTTAGAAGCGTGCCAGGCTGCCCTTAGGGTTCAAAACAGTTTCTCCTAGCCCCCGATAGGGGTTTCTCCTTTCCTTTCAATAATGATAATGAAGTGCTCGGGAATTTATGATTCGTAGACCCTCTCATATTCCATCGAGGCGTATCCTAGCCACCTTAAACGGTATTTGTAGCCCGGGCCGTGACGTCAGTGGCCCTCGAGCTTCTCGACGGGGTACATGTCGTTCTCCGCGGATGTGGAAACCTCAATGATTACCTCCGCGTTCTCCTCAGGTGCGTAAACTCCTTTTTATCTCCTTCTTGTAAGCGATACGGAAATAAGATCTTGACTTACCGTAATGGCGATGCCGTTTCCCTCTAGGGTGACCGTATGCGAGTGCCCCTTTAACGACCCGTAAGGGGATGTTGTTTTCACTATCAAAATGGCGGATTTGTAGTCCTCATCCGCTTGGGCGTCCCGATCCTCAAGGTGTCGCTTTTTGAAAGTAGGGCGATCAATGTAAACCCGATCGCCCACCTTCACCCTCAAAGGAGATCGAAGTTTCTAGTCAAAGCCCGCCTTTTGTCGCCTTTGGGTGTCGTTCATCTTCTTGTTTGCCTTCTAGAGTGATTCAGCAACCATTGTAGAGTGATTCAGCAACTTTTTGGAGTGCGCACTCTTGAACTAAGCCACTTAAAATTCTTTGTACGGCAACTGGGGGAGCTCCGCCGATATAAGGCTCGTCATGTGGATAAAAGGGGATGAAAAAACCAGAACAAACGGCGTCGTACCCATCCTCCAGTGCACTTGATGGTTATAGGCGGGCGTCAGCGGCTCTATGACGCGATCAAAGTCCTTCTGGTTCTTGGCTACATAATACCTCAGGCGTCGAACGAGTGTCTTGTTGAATCTTTCCACCTGTCTATTCTCCCAGGGGTGATACGCTGTTGTAAACCAAAGTTTTACCTCTAGGAGTTCGCAGACGGCCGCGACAAACTTGGACGCTAACTGCGGTCCGTTTTGCTTAAGAAGATAGAGTGGAATAAGATACGGATAGATTAGGGGTTTTGGGTGAGGATCGCTTTAGCTACGGTAGCAGAATTAGTGTCCTTCGAGGGGATGCTGCGGCACAGCTTCGAGAACCTATTGGTGATCAAAAAAACATGGAGGTTACCATCTTATGTCCTAGGGAGTGGGCCGAGGAGGTCCCCTATATGGTGCGGAAGACGTCGTTTGCTATGTTAGGCCAGTAGAATTCTCGCCTCATGGTGTGGTACATCTTTGAACCTCCGGGGTGACCGGAAAACCTCTAGTAGTGTGCTCGGGCTAGAATATTTGCCCTCAGCAATTTCGGCACGACCACCTGTAGGGTTCCGTCCAACTTTGACAGCCTAACCGAGATTCCATTCGCCCCAAGGTGATTTGGAGAGTGCTTTCTTTCGGTAATCTTTATCAGATAATGACACTTAGGGTCTTTATCCTGCGTCTAAGATTTTCTCCAAGGTGATCGGTCGCTTCGAATCGATGGTGATGGGCTCCGCTCGGTTATCGAGCATCAAAAAGTACACTAGAATGGCCAAATCGTACCCCAAGGCGAAGCAAGGGATCTTCTCATCCAACTATGAATTATCGCTCCCATCGGTGGCCAATCTCGACATGGCGTCCGCAATATTGTGCTCTCTTCCGGATTGTACCGCACAAAGAATTTAAAATTCGCCAGTTGGAGTCGCCACCGGGCCAACCTTCCGGTACAGTCAGTCAATTTAGGACCTACTGTAACCGTTGATGGTCCTTACGGAGAATAAATAGTTGCCCTTCAAGATACGACCGTAAGGGTATCACGCTCCACATTACGGCCGGACGCTCCCTTTCGTTGACATTGTAGTTCCTCTTCGGTTTTGAAAGCGTACGGCTCCAGTATCCGATTGGTGACAGCTCTCCTGAAGGTTGCTTCTCTATTAGACAACACTCCACTTGGCGGTCGCACGCATCTGAGTCGACGTAAAACTTCCGATTCGTTTTGAAAGAGCCAGCACTGCGGGAGACGTAGCTCCTTCTTCAATTCTCTGAAGGCCTCGAACTTTTCATTGGTCAGCACTTCAAAATAGAAGGGCAGGTCATTCGACAGCTTCCCCGTCAAAGGATGCGCGATTTGGGCGTAGTTATTGAAGAGTCTTCTGTAGTCGTTACAAATACCTAAAAAGGAGCGGAGTTCTCTCTGATCCTGAGGTAGTCTAGCTTTTTCGAACGCCTTTAGGTTCTTCGACGTCACTTCCAAATTACAAAGATCGAAAACATGTCCTGAGAAGTACACTTCACGCGTGAAATGTACTCTTCCTGAACTTCAAAGACACACCGGCCGCCTTTAAGAGCAATAAAACTGTATTTAGATACTCCAAATGCTCCTTTCGGCTTTTGCAGTAGACAATAACGTCGTCTAGATACACTAGAGAGTATTGCAGTTTGCAGCTCAAAAGGATTATGTATACTTCCCTCTAGAAGGCCCATGGGGCCCTCTCCAGCCCACACTGCATCCTTTAAACAGATAAACACACCAGTGGCAGGTGAACGACGTCCTATCTTTATCGGCGGGTTAAATGTGCACTTGCCAGTACCCACTGGTGCAGTTCGGTGTGGAGAATAACTCGGCGTCACCTGAGGAGTCGATAAACTCATCTTTCCGAGGGATATGATAAGCGTCGCGCACTGTTACAGAGTTCAGGCGCCTGTAGTCTACAAGAAATAACAGCGAATCATCCGATTTACGACCCAACACCACTGAGCTTACCCACTCTGCGAAGGACGGCTCAATGATACCCTTCTTCAACAAGCCGTTAACTTCCTGGCCTTCGACTTCCCTGGCATTCATGCCGGCCCTGTACGGCTTTTGGTGAATCGGTCGTGCCACAGAGACCAATTGGATTATGTGCTCTGTCGCCTTAATGTTGCCTGGAGTTACCGAAAACATATTCGCGAAGTCTTCTAGCAATTAGATCATCTTTTGGCGGTCATCGCGACATTCAACCCCAATATTTACCTCGTCTTTCCAACCGGTGACATCTGCATCCCTAAAAGGCGAATATTGCAGACCATCCCCCTCTCCGAGAGCGAATATCCCCTCCGGACTGGGGAGCGCGTGGCCTACCATTTGATTCTTGCGTAGCCGCACAATTCGGTGACCAACGTTCGTCATCAATACGGGGAAAGACTGCTGAGGAAGCAAATCTCCAACCCCGTTCGCTACTAGGATATGATTCATCGCGAAAGTCACTGGTTTATTCTGCACGAACGAAAACCCAGCGGGTTCTGTTTGAAACTGAACTACAATTCGGGGAATAAAATTAATCGTTGCCACCTGAATCTTGTTCGACGGAGTGGCAAAACTTTCAGGTTTCGGTTTCACCTCATCAGGGGACGAAATAATTCCTATAGACGGTGTATCGTAGAACAAAACTCGCCTCGGTCGGGGTAAAATCGCCCTGAAGAATCGATCGATGAACTATGTTCCTAAAATACATTCCACCACCAGGTTTTCGACCACCATGAGTTGGATTTTTGCCAACACTTCGCCAATTCGGAGTTATAAGGGTATCAACCCTAAAGGACGAATGGGGTTTTTAGATGCATCAATATGCGGGAAGAGTGCTTATAGGGCAACGCCTGCGATCTACATGAAGGGGTTAAGATTTTAATGTGTACTAATTTAGGACCTGCCCCAGTATCTAACAATCCATTGGCGTGGCGTAAGTGCATTCGAGACAAACCAACCGTACTAGAGACTCTGTAATTTCTCTTTCGAAGCACCAAACTGGTTCATCTTCATCTCCCGGCTGGCGGTCCAATACACATTCGATCGCCTCCGGATACGGTATGCGCTTGATATCAAGGGGTGAAAACGACTTTACTGCACCCTGCTTTCTTTTAAGGCTTCGCCCCGACCGGCGCCGCCTCCGACATTGCGACAAATTTCTCCTTCTTCTTATCATTTTACTTCAGGCGAGCGGCCACAGCAGTACATGGAGCGCACAGGAGCACCCACGGGAGTCCAATAGGAGATACTTTTCCGGCGGGGTACCGTGTTGCGGCGACTGAATCTAACCATCTTCATTAAATTCGCCCGCCTCTCCTCAAGATTTAGACGACTCACGGATAGGTCTACCATAGGACGATCTCCCGCAAAATGCTCGGGACTGGCTCAAATCCAGAACACCCTCGTAAACATAGTGGAAGACGTCGTCGAGGACGGTGGCGTCACCAATAAGGAATTATAGATCTCCTTTATCTCCCCGGTATATATAGACTATGGCACTGAACACTTGCCACACAGCACAGCACAGTATACAGTATATATAGGTGTAAAGTACGGTAGATATGCATACTGTACTGTGCCGTGCGTGCACGAATAGAAAGAGGTAGTTTCGGCTTGGCCCCAAGTTAGGAAAAGTATATGAACGTTACAAGCATGACATGGTACCGCATCCAAGGTTCGACAACACCAGGACCGGCAATAGCGCCTCTCAACTCTCCTTTTATGGATCCCCCTCTTCCGACATTACCCGTTTCCTTTTAGTGTTCGAGCATCTCGCCATGTGCGTAAAAACAGACAGCGAGAAGGCCTTCCAGATTATGTGTAATCTAGACGGGTCTGCTATCGACTTCAGTTAAGAGTGTTTTGCCCAGGAGGAGATCCTATCAGAAGACGCCGAGAAGTAATATATCGTTAAGAAGAAGATTCTCGCCGAGTTTGCGAGGCAAAGCTGGAGGAGGTTCACGAAGATGTGGCTGCAGGACTGGACAGTAGAGGCATTGAAGGGTCTCTGGCGAGAATAAATGCTCTTTAAAAGCGGGCGGCCTTCGAGTCTCTAACGTTCCAAGGTTCTTTCGTAAGGTATGAGCTTCTTCGTGCCGACTGCACTTACATATATAATACACCTAAAGTATTTAAACATGCGTATATTTGTGAAAACTTAAACTGACATTTCATGCTGATACTGACGTAAGCAGGTCTTAATTAAACCGATGTGCACTTGATGGAATGATGAATGCGTGGAACATCAACTATAAACCCATATTGTCAACGTTGAGGGGAGTGTTGGCGGCCAATCAGATCATGTCTTGTGGTACTCTAAAGCGGTTTTGATGCTGCCCTAATTCTTGCAAAAGATTTTGTACAGCGTGAGATGTCAATAATTTCACTATTTACTGCGTGGTCATGACTGTACACCAGGAATTGGGAGTATAGCACTTTGAGAAAAAATCCGACCACGGCCTTATGAAATCAAGCATGCTGCTTCCGGCCTTGACCGTTCTTCCCTCTCGTACTACAACTGGATCCGACTATTTATCACCCAACTCTTTGCAACATGTCGGGAAGACATTGTAAGAAATCTGGGAGCCATGACGGAATGGGTTGTGGAAGCAAGCGTAAATCTTCGTGATCTGCCTTCAGAAAATACTATGATTGCAGCGAGGATGGGCAGACGAGATAGCATATGTTCTGGGAGGTTTGGAATTTTGTAGGGTTCAGGGAGCGGGAGATTAAGCAGCTATGAGGGAAGTGGACGGAACAATCGTGGTAACTCGAATAATGTGACAGTTGCGAAATTAAGTATGCCTGACAAATGTTGGCGCTCGAAAAGCAAATCTTTTTCAGTCTGATGATCAGTAATTAATTAATATTTGAATTTGTGGTGATTAGTTGGCAGCATTTCCACTGTAGTTAGAATTCTTGCGAAACACTGAATGCATTTTCTAATGCCCTGTCGAGTGGCACAGGAAAGAGTCAGGCATTTGGCAATCGAACTAAACCGCTGCATCGCGCAAGTACATATACTGATATTTCGAATATTGTATTCAACGACGGCTGCCCATTTCTTGGTGTATAATTTACGTAGTAATCCGTATGACGTACCTAAATGAACACTGTTGAACCCAAATAAAATTTTTAAGCATGCAGGTTAACAAAACAATTTCCTGGCTATTAGTTTATAAATACCCTGTTGTTTTTCCTTCGTAGGACAAGACAGCATTTTTATAAAATCAAGAAAAACCATCTTACCATCTGTTGTTCAGTTAACTCTCAATATAAATGTCATCCCAGAAGGTGTGGTCGTCAACAAAGCTCTTTGCTCCTCCTGTCGGTGTAAGCCCGAAATTGAGAGGCAAAAAAGCTTTGGATCAGACAAAGTCTGAAACTAACAGAGGTCAGAGGTTGCCAGTCTTGGTTTTTGGTGCTGATAATGACTCTGGGGTACCGAAGATGCAGAGTAACCGCTTAGGTTATATCTATTTAAAATACCTTGAACGACGTGACAGAATCTGAGCACGATGAGGGGCAATGATCACGAATAGTGAAGTTGGCGTGAATGTAGAGATCAATCGAACTACTATTCTACCAGAATCTGGAAATTTTGATTACACCTGCAAGGATGCTTTGGGAGAAAAGTTTGAATATCTGACGTATCAATTTTAGTAAATATTGCTGATATGAATTGAATGAACACCGGAAGCCCTCCAATATCAAGGCCAAAGTGGAAACTCTTACCAATACAATTCTTGCATAAGATGCGACGGTCAATTGTACCGATGGGGAAAATCGACGGCCTTAAAGCAGCTCTTACCTTCGCCCTCGTTTTTCTGGAGTGACATTCTCGGATTTCAAAGCTTTCAGTAAGAAGTTTTTGAGTCTCATGAGAAGCCTGGATAGGGTTCTTACGATTTACGTACCGGATTCGGCCGAAAATAAGGTAAACTGGGATGTTCAAGATATTAGGCTTATAGCGCAGCATATCGAAAAAACATCAATAAACAGCGAAACTAAGGATGCTTTACAAATGGTGGAGTTCGGATTGCAAATCGGCTTCAGTCTCATGATCAGTAGTGAATTAAGGGGATTATTGAATGAAATGTTATTTTTGCGTAATATACTTTGATGATTTGAAAAATAACCTCGAAAATTACAAAAGAAGAAAAACAACACAAAACGTAGGTTAAGTGACGACCGTTCCTGTGTTGTAAGTGTTACTGAGTTGGCGAGATGATAAAACCCAGCAAAGTTCCTCACTCGATCCATCTTTTATCAGTAATTTCAATATTATGAGTAGTGTTTAGGCTGTACCATCGCAATTCGACCTTCAACTTTTAGTAAATCCATTTACGAGGTAATCCAAACATGAATTGTCACGATAATTAGAAACAGTAGTCCATTTATTTCAAACCAGCCACGAATGTGTGACCACTTGTCGGTAGATAAAGAAAAAAAACTGACTAGGACCTGGGATGCAGACGGAAACTTCTGGCAGATTAAAACATTAAGGAAATAATTACGTAACATAAAACAAGCATAGGTAGGACAGAGATGAACTTAAGACCAGCCTTATTGATCAAGAACGCGTTAACTGGCGCATTTTCAGGGACTTCTATACAATCACAATACATGTAGTAATTAGACGTATTGGATCCTTTCATCATTCCTGTGAACAACTGACAGGGATTTTGAACTACGCGGGTATAAGGATCAATATCTGATGGCTTTGAAATCTTGTGCGGCTTACAATTGCTGCTTGCCGATGCTCTATCCTTCTGAGGGGCTAAGGAGAATGAGCTACACGACCTGATGACTTAGCCGAGTTGCCTTTGCACTTGCAGCTGGACTAGAGGCGTCTTCTCGCCAGCAAGCTACTCTTTTTTGACGTATTTGGATATTGTGATTCGAATTTCGGTTGAACCCCAGGCAGCACTGGTTTGGGAACTTCAAATCCGTTATTCTCGGAATTTAGGCTATAATATACAATATTACTCGAGTTACCACGATCCTCACGTCCACTTCTTTCATATTTGCTCACTCTCCCGTACCCAAATCCCTTCAAATTTCCAAACTCCCCAGACCGTATGCTATTACGTTTATCAATACTCGCCGGAGTCTTAATCACTCTTGGAGGCAGATCAGGACTTCCCGAGTCAAGCTTGAATCCACCATCTTTTCCCTTATAGCTACCTATTCTCTCGCTTCCAAACCCTTCACACTTCCAAACCCGCCAGACGGTATGCTATCCCGCTATTCTATTCTCGTTTGAGTCATAATCTATTGCGATCCCAGATCAAGCTCCCTCAAATCACGCTTTTATCCGCCTCCCTTTCCCTCATGGCTGCTTACTCGCTCGCTCCGCGAACCCTTCACACTTCCAGAGCCCCCAAAACGTATGCTATCTCGTTAGTCCATCTTCTTCTGACTCATAATGTCTTGCGAACCCAGACCACGCCCCATCGAATCACGCTTTTATCCACCCCTCTTTCCATTATGGCTGCTTACTTTCTCGCTTTCGAAACCTTCTACTCTTTCAGAGCCTCTAGAACGTATGATATACAGCTGTTACATCCTTGCAGTAGTCATAGTTATTTCTGAGGGCAGATTAAGACCCCGATTCACGCTTATAATCACCCCCGTTTATCTCATGTCTGTTTATTCTTTTGCTTACCGAGCCCCTCACACTTCCAGACCACCAAGAAAATGTGCTATCTCGTTTTTCAATTCTCTCCGCAGTCATAATCTTTTTTTGGAGCCCAATCACGCCCCCTCGAATCAAGCTTGTTTCCTTCTTCCTTTTTCTCATGAATACCAGGCTTCCTAGAAATTGTTTCCGATAAACTGTAAAGTTTTTGGTGACAGATAGTCGGATACAGTTTTGTAAGAGAAATGAAACTGTTAAAGGCCGGAAGCTTGTTGCATTATATCATAAAGCCGTGTTCAGATATTTTGCCGACGTGCTATACTCTCATTTCCTGTTGTGCATTCATGAACAAGCAATATTCATGAAAAATATTGACAGCGCACGCTGTACAAAATTTTGCGCAAGAATTCGGGCAGCATCGAAACTGCCTTGGAATAGCAATCATACATGATCTGACTGACTACCCCCGGACGTCAACAATGTGGTATTATAGTTGATATTCCCTACATTAATCATTCCGAAAAAGACGCGTCGATGCAATTAGGGCATGCTTACGCCATTTTAAGCGTGACATGTTTAAGTGGCAGTAAATGAGAAAGGAGGACCTGTCCCTATGGTTGATGATGACTTTAGTTGCAGTTTCTGGTAGCAAAGGGGCCATCGTGATTCGCAGTGCCCTCCGAATCCTCCCAGGCACACTCAGCGCGCCTTCTTTGCGAAGAGAACCTACTTAGAGACAACTTGCGGGTCATAAGAACAGCAACGTGGAAGCCATCGTGTTTGATTTACAAATCGATGAAAGCTCGTAATCGAGAAAAAAACTTAAAATGAAGCGAAACAAAGACGACCAGCCGTTTCAATCGTCCAAGATTCTCGCGAGAATGATGTTGTGGCCGCGGCAAAAACTAACACAGAAGCCCTATCCCTTCCGAAACAGTGCAGAGAAAACGCCATGGGCATCGACGCGTTGATGAATAAAGTCCCTCTATTTCGGCTACCGATGGTCTTATCGGAGCTAAGAGAGAAATAAATCAAAACAAGAAACACCAAACACCCCAGGGCCACGTAGGGAAGTTCAATTTGGTCGCGTAAATAGCTTCGTCTTCGTTGGAAATGAACTTTGGGAAGGTTCTCCGTGAAGATGTGGACGAAGAAAGGAATCAATTGAAGAGAATGGTGTCAAAGACTATCCCAGCTACTCAGGGGTCCATGGAAAGTCACCCTCAGGGTTCTTGCGGGTTGACAGCAGTGGCAGTGAAATCTTATCGGAAGGAGACTCAAGCCCTATTGAACACGAGTGCAGTGCCGAATCTGATGTCTTGGGACTTTTGCGGGAAGCTGTAGCTAGCTTTAATGGCTACGGATCTTCAGGTCACCGTCGCTGATGAAACTTTTGCCCAAGTTTTTGGGTTTTAAAGAATTTTTAAGCCTCATTTAGAACCCTGGTGGTGCCCATGAGCTTCTTGGTGGTACGTATCGCGCCTTTCGACGCAGTTCTCCGCAGCCTTACATTAGAATCCATTCACACAAACCTGGATTGTGGACTCAGACAGGCCATTCTGGTGGCTGGGAGGAAACAGGTGCTTTTACCTCTATTCGAAGACCCCCCGTACTTGACAGAATGCTAACTGACCGTAAGAATTTTACATCCACCGATGGAGAGCAGTTTTCTGTTTCATACTCATCAGAGTCGGGCGGGAGCGATGATGGATTGGACACCAAGCATGAACTAGTTATGACGATTTTAAACAAAGAACTGTATGAGCCTGATCAAGAAGGCCTAATGTTGGAGGATGATATCACTGGGGAGGACGAAGAAGCGGGTCCCGCTGCGCATCTCGTGTCAAAGGTGAAGCATCTCGAGGAGGAGAACCAAAAGAAGCTAGTTAAGTCTCTCAAGGATAGGGATGTGATACAGTGGGATACACGTGATATGGAACTGGCATATTTGCCAATGATACACTCTTTAGAGGTGACAGACGAGACTCTGATACATTCGAAGGTCCGGAGAATGCCGACGATGCATAACTAGGTGGTAAAGAAAGAGGAGAAGAAGCTATTAAAAGCAGGAATTATTATGTCGTAAAGGTCTGTCTGGTCCTTTCCCGTAGTGATTTCCACGAAAAAAGATGGGAGGCCCCGGTTCTGCGTCTATTTCAGTCAGTAGAACAAAGTGATAAAACCGGACAGTTGGTCGCTTCCGAAAATTCAAGAGCTTTTCAACGAGCTCTCCGGTGCCAAGTATTTTAACGACGCTATATCTTTACACTGGTTACTGGCAGGTAAGTATGGCCGATAATTGTAAGGATAGGACGACTTTTATTTCTCGTTGTGGGACGTACAAGTTCTAGGCGATTCCGTTCGGGTTATTCAGCTTATCTGATACATTCCAGCGTATGATAGAAGAAGTTCTCCGCGGACTGCCATTCGCTATGGTATATGCGGACGACGGCGTAATTTTCTCGAAGACGCTATAAGAACACATGGAACGATAGAGCCAGGTTTTCGGAAAAGTTCTAGAGTCAGTACTTAAGCTAAAAGTGAATAAATGTAGCTTCGTGCAGTCCGAATTCAAGCTACTGGGTCATATGGTCAACAATACAGTCCTTAAGGTCGATACTAACAAGATTTAGGACACTTAGAAGCTACGAAGCCGTCGAATGTGACAAAGCTGAGGATTTTTTCGGACTGGAAGGCCGCTATAGACTTTTACATGGAACGTTGCAGATATCTCTGCAGTACTGAACGCCGCGACCTCCATTAGAAAGGCATATGAGTAGACCACGGAAATGCAATAGGATTTCGAATACTTGAAGGAGAAACAGACAACGCCTCCAGAACTCGCGTTTCCTTATTTTGACTCCCCTTTCGCGATGGAGATGTATGTTTCTGCCGCTGCCATAAGAGCGGTTCTCTCTAAGAAGAAAGAATATTTAAAGGTGCACCCGATAAAGTTCTCATCTCGGACAATGGCGGAGCAGGAGCATCGCTACACTTGGAGCGAGCGGAAAGAACTCGCTGTGGTGTCCACTCTCAAGAAGTTACGCATTAATATGTTGTCTGACAAGCTTTTCGTGGTATATACGGACCTTCAGGCCCTGCAGACGGTCTTCAAGACGAAAATATATTCACGGAAGTTTGGCAAGTTAGATGGATTTGGTGGCAGAGTGCGACTTCTAAATTATGTAAAAGCCGGAGAAGGCCAACGTGGCGGCTTATTATCTCTCTCGCAGACCCGAAGAGGAATTAGAGGCTTCAAGGAGATAGAACTTCACGAAGGGCTTCCTAGCGACAATCCAGTGGGAAGAACTTAAGTTATTTGGATTGAAGCCGGACTTCCAGGATGCAGCGAGATTTTTGGTCGGCGAAAGGTTTCAGGATATGGACTCGAAGAACAAGGTCACCATCAGAGGAAAGGCGAAGAAATTGATGATTTGAGTTCATAATTTGGGACGACAATCTGTTTCGACGGGAAAAGGATGGACTGACCGTTTTCCCGCCCATTTGGCAGGGTGCCGAGTTTTGACAACTTTTCACGATGATATCGGTTATTGGGATGCTGGTTCCACGAGAAAGTTTTTGAGGGATCGTTTCTGGTTGCTCGTGGTGCATTGAGAGGTGACGGAGCACGTCAAGGCATGCGCAGGATGTCAAAACGCTCGGAGGCTACAAACGTATCGTAGGAGTCTTAGAGCACTCGTTACTGGTTTGTTTGAAACTTTTTATTTGAACTCTGTGGGCCTTTTCAAAGCATTCTGGAAGGTAAATTGATTCTCTTTGATCGCGGTGAAGCATATGGTAGGCTGGCCAACAGCTCGGGTGACGGCAAGCCCCACCTCCGATAATGTCATCGAGCTAGTCGAAAAGGAAATTTGAGCCGTTCGGGCCCCCGAAAGAATAGTCTCGGACAACACCACGGCTCTTATGGCGACTTCCTTCCAGAGATTTATTGGAAAAATGGGATCGACTGGAAGGTCGTCTTTACCTACGCTCCTATGGCAAATGGGAGGGCTGAGAGGACATTGGGTACTTTAAAACTCACAATACAAAGTTCTGTGGCGTAGAATATAGATGATTGGGCAGAATCTGTGCCAAAATTCCTGTGCAGCTATCACCAACGAGATCGTAGGGACGTGAAATCGCCGTTCTGATTAATTTATGGGATCGAACAGAGAATTGTGGTCAGCAACGCGGTGGCCCTTTTGCATGAAGCCAATCCAAGGCCTCGCTTCCTTGATATTTTGGGAGAGTCTAGCCTGATGGATGCTGATGCAGAAAGTTTGCGTGCCCCGCGCAAGGCCGAAGGGAAGGTAAAACGGTTCGAGTTTGGAGATGAGGTACTGTTGGCGCTTTGAACGACCTTCAGTAAGGCCAAAAGTTGCCTACATTCGAGTCCTTCTTTTTTGGACCGTGCACGGTGATCAAGGACCCATCACCCGTGCTGAGAGTTGGACTCGTCAACGGTCGAGTGACCAGAAATTTCATCCACTCACGCTGACTGTTTGAGTGTACTAGGTCATCAAGGAAACTAATTTAAGGAGGAAAACCCCCGGGAGTCGAGCCGCTACCAAGAAGTTACGGTTCAGTCATGTTGGGTATAGGTATTAGCAGGAGAATAAAGTCGGACATTGGTGAATCAAAACTAGAGCGAAATTGGTGAGGGACGCAGAAGTAGAGATCTGGAAAGACTCTAGTCCGGCCGTGTGTGCGGCAGAGGGTGCCGAGCCCGCCAATATGTAAGAGGGAAAGACTCAACAAGCCGATGAGGAGAAAAGATGAATTAGGGAAAAAAGAATAGCAATCAGGGGAGGAATAGAAGTGAAAGAAGAAAATTAACAGGAAATAGTTAAAAGGGAACGATTAATTTTAAGAGGACTTCTCGGGTCTTGAATGCAAGGCGAGCTCGTCAGCCAGCGGCATGGGAACTCGATTTACCCCAGTCCTATTTCCTCGCCTCTTCCTTCCTTTTTTCTGACTTACCCTATTCTGAGATGAAGAGAAGCGTCCTGGAGGAGGGAGCACATGAAAGTAGGTATTCCCAGGTAGAAGAGTTAGTGGAGTGTGTGTAAGATCGTGTGAATGGACTGATAGACAGAAAGCAAATGAAGAGCAGGGTGAGTTTCCAGGTGTCCAGGAAAGCAATGAAGAATCCAAAGAAGGATAAGGCGTCTTCTGTGAGCCCGGAAGAGGGGGTAGACGAGGAAACAGGGTAATTTGCCCATTCGGAGACTGCGGCGAGTGATTCGGTATGTAAAAAGCTCGGAGAGGCTTTGAGCATTTCAGATTGAGAGTAAGAAGGCGGTCCAGAGTGGGGAAGTATTTAATCTGGCCGTGGCGTTAAGTAGACAACGGGAGATGAAAGTGAGTAGAGGGTACCACGGGAGACCTGAAGGATATTTACGACAGGGTAGTGTAGGTTGATCAGAGGGACCTTAAAGCGTTGTTCGCTTGCCAAACGAGGAGTATCGATATCTGGATCCGGTAAGTGAGGTGACTATTTGGAATGCAGGAGAAAATGTTGAGAATGAGAGAGGTGCGAGGGAGATGATCAGGTGGAAGAGGCCCAAAAGGAAGTGGTCGCAACGGAACCCCAAGAGAATACCGCCCCGAGTATACCCTATGTTTGGTAGCACGTTGGTACGTCTCAAGATGTAGACGAGGAAGGCTGAGGGCGTTCCGCATTGGTTTAATGGCTGACAGGTGGGTGTTGGTTGAGGTAGTTGTTGACGGTGATAGGGTGGTAGGGGTGCTGCAACCAAGGTGGGGGTGCACTTGCCAGCTTGTGCGCCCGGGTTACACTTTGAGTGCGGGGGCATGTAGGTTGCTCGAGCGCATCTCCCGATCTGGAAAGATATTTAACTGTATCTCCCCAGATTATATATTGTTTGGCGCTTTACACTTTCGACACGATACAGTACAGTGCTTATATATATACATATGCAGTATTTATAAACTGTACTATATCGTGTGTGCACGAATAGAAAGAAGTGGGTTCCGATTTTCCCCTAGGTAGGAAAATTAAAGTAAAGTTACAAGCATTAAAGCATGATTATCAACATCCGGTGCAGAAACGAATATTATGGTAGATAAATACTAGCTGAGTACGCCAGCTACGTTCACTGATGGTTAGCCTTACGATTTTGGACTTTAGTATCGTCTAAGCAAAGATTTTGCATTCCTGGTCAGAAGTCAACTGTAGAGAGAAGCAGGTCAGTTCCGGTTCCCATCTCAAGGCTCTGAGGCTGTCATGCTGAGGCATTCGTTGTCTTCAAGGAATTTTTAAGAACCACCGCCAGCCGTGTGATGGAACTGGTGTCGAGGGTGCAAGGTTCTGTTATGGTGACACCCCTAATTGGCAGTAACCTCCAATGCGGCTTTTTTCCGTTCTTTTCACCACTCAAATTACGAGTAGACTGAATTTCCATCAGCGCTTGCCACAATATTTCATATCCGTGCACAGCACTACACAAGTTGACCGGGTAACAGCCAGCCTACTGTTACAGCAAATGAACTCACTGTGTTCCTCCCCACTGTATGGGGCGCTTGTCCATTTTGCACCGAAGAATAAGCTTTGCTTAATAACTTTGTTAAATGCGACGTTTTGCTATCTACAATTGGAGCTGGCTTCACAAGAGTTTGGTGATTTACTGCTGCTGGAAGCGACGCGGAGTACGTATATCCTAGGATGTTTTTTTGTTTACAGCTGCTGAGAGTGAGAGTGCTGTTGTAGATCTCAGGGGCTTTCAAGAATATTATCACAGCTTTTCGGGACTTTTTAAAGAGTAAGTGGAGACTTATGGGAAGTTTCAACCGTTATTTCTAACACGACCAGAATTCTCGCTGCCATTTAGAAGTAACTTAACGGTAATTTACTTAGCATTACACAGTAACAAATGTCCCGCGGTATTCCCTTGCAACTGCATGGAATAAAACATTGATTTAACCCAAATTCCCCCCTTTTGTAGACAAGGAGCCATCTACTTGAGACAATTTCTTCGCTTGCCAATCTAAAATATTTCCGTGCTCTATTTTTCTCGTTTCCTTGTCCTGGAACCGCTAGAAGACCTTCACAGCACCAGAACCAAGCCTAGAGCAATGGAGCATACCAGCGGCACAGAATTTCTCGACATCACATTTTTCACCCCTTGGCTCCCGTAGGATATTTCGCGAATTGATTCCATTGAACTCACTCAATGCTGCGAAAAACGTGAAAATGAGGAGATATGAGTCAGTGATTACGAATTCTGCCAGAGGTAGACTCATTTTCGCCCCCATCTCTACTCGCAGAGGTTTGCTCCCAGATGCCCACGCGCAACTACGCGAGTTTTGTGTAGTGTGGCGATAAAGACAATAGAGACGTACAGAAAGGTTAAAGAAGTACTCACTTAAAGGCATGCAGAAGCAGCATCAATGTCCAGTGCTGCCTGCCTGATGGCCAGATTCCAGCTCGTTTTCTAGAGTGACGTAACCACGGCCACGCTGCTAGTCTCGCACTATGTGAGATGACACATAATAACTTCAATATCTAATAGAAGATGTTTGCTCATTTCATAAAATGACAATATGTAATAACGCCAACAAAGCGTACAGTATTTGGCCACAAATTTGACTCCTGAGAGCGCCGCACAGAATTTTGCATGGTTTTGGGGCACAATATGTGAACACTGGTCTGCGACACAGTACGCTAAGTACAAAAACATGGCGGAAAATACCTTCGAGTCTACTTCGTATCTTTATTCTTGGTTTTCATTATTATTTAGCGCATTTAAATATTTCTAAGGTTTCTGTATAAAGAGTGGTGATGAGCGATTTCGGTCAGAGCCCGGAGGCAAAAAAACCGAACACCACAGCACCCTCAAATATCACAACACCCGAACAGAGCAGCAACCCCAAAACCAGCACCACCATCACTTTTTCTTGTCCTATCTATTTTCCTCAAATCATTAGTGTTCCTTGCCTCTTTTTACTTACTTTGTGTGTACCGAAGGTCAAGGGAGAAATCACCATTATACTGGAGGTGCCTCTTATATCTTTGGACTTTCGGTGCTTAGCTCTAAGGTCAAGGGGACAATACCCTCAGTGAATGCCCAACTTTAAAAAATACTTGTGCTTGAATAGAATGGTCGAAGTCCTGCGGAACCACTAAGGACGCAACGAAACCACTACGGCTACTGAGATTTATGTTAGATAGGAGACTTGGAAGTTTTAATTGGGAGCGGCGGTAAACAGATGGGTGCTTAAATATGTTAAAAAGAAAAGAAACAAAAGGACCGAAAGAAGCAAAAACAAACAAAACATAATAGGAAAGATTGGAATAAAAATAAAATAAATCAAAACAAAAACATTAAAAATAAATAACCTCTTTCAGGACCCTAAAAAACCTGTACTATTACAATACTTTCCAAATATGAAATTACGCAAACTCCCCC
This sequence comes from Kappaphycus alvarezii, assembly GCA_002205965.3. Classification (NCBI taxonomy): domain Eukaryota; phylum Rhodophyta; class Florideophyceae; order Gigartinales; family Solieriaceae; genus Kappaphycus; species Kappaphycus alvarezii. The sequence goes on along the minus strand of NADL03000828.1, from coordinate 105,419 downwards.
ACACGTTTTCCGTTGGCCTCACAATAGCTTTGTGAGGTCATACATCATGACTAGGCCTCATTTTCGGATTCTCGAATACACAGACCTTTCCCTCTAGTCTTCTGAAAAGAGACGTCCTGCGTCGCTAGTCAGTAAAGCATCTCATTTTCCCACCTTTTTTTGGTTTTGCCGAGAGGCATCGTGGATGGACTGACGTACACCAAGATGGTTTAAGACTGACCGAAGACGGCAGGAGTACCTCTTATATCGAAAACATACACAGTTTTTTGTCACGCGTTATACAGTATAATTGATTCACCTCTTCTAGTTCTTTACTGATTGCCGTACGTTATATTTATGCCTTATGCCTGCCAGATATTACTCGGCATTACAGTGATCTGGTGCGTCGGCGAAAGCCAGTCAGCCACGACAATTGTCGTTGAGCAGTTCCTTGGCACATACGCGCTGTTTTTATTGACAAAAATACACTTGGAGCCTATCGTAATTTAGTGTGAGACAGAATGCAAAGAAAAATAAATTGGAGCGCTCGGGGATGAACCCCGACACTCGGAAGGAAAGAAATAAAAGCCGGTCAGTCTTTTGTCTCACTCCGATCCTCTCTCCCCATTTCCCTACATGGTAGCATCGCACTGAGTCATCTTCCTCGTCCCGATTTTGCTTCCTGATCGCAGCCGTTTATCGCGCCTTTAGGAGAACACACCCGAGGTGTCTAATCGGGGGACTGGGGTACGACCTCTGCTCCGTGCCACTCCGCGCCCACAGTTAATTTGCAAAGGGGAGGATGCTGCTCCGCGGTGGCGGTCAGCAGCATTGGAAAGGGACACTAAGTCAATAAAAAGGATTCATCAACACAACAAGGTTATTTCAAGGAACAGGGTCAACATCAGATCATTAAGTATCAAGTTTCGAGGCAGATTTTCTCCTCTCTTCACTCGATAGATGCCCGGTGGTGAAGATAATGACTCACTGAGCAGAGTTCCAAAGCTCAAAGTCGCAGCAGATTTCATCAAAGGGAGACGTAAAATGAAGGTATACTTGCAAAGGAACGACCCGCTACTTTTCGGGCTGAATCCCGAACCGACAGATCAATCCGCGTTAACAGAAGTCCTTGAATCATGGACTCTCAAGAATGCAGTCGCAAAAGGAAACATCGTCCTTTGACTCAGAGATACCGTTGCTTCGCAGACAAGGACTTTTGTCGATTACGACGAGAAGACTGCTGGAGAATTGTGGGCATAATTGGCAAGATTTTCACAATGTCCAATACTCGAGATATTCAGAACCTAAAGTAGAAGTTGGATTTCTTGATCTTCAAGGAAGATGGAAACTTTGACAAATACGTGGCTTTTCATTCTTTTCGATAGCGGGAGAGTTGTAAATCTACGACACAGAACCTTCTGAAGCAGAAAAAAAGAAATCTACGACACAGAACCTTCTGAAGCAGAAAAAAGTTCTAAGATGTTACGTTCTCTTCCCCCATCATTCGCCCCGTTGGCAGTGGTATCAAGCCTACGAGATGTCAACTTCGAAAAGGCTGTGAGTGCTTTGCAAGCCGAACTGGCAAGACGATCAAATCCTCACAACCCACAACCGAAAGAAAAACCCTCGATTGATGCAAAGTCAAACAGTGTCGACGCGAGAGATAGTCGCCCGAATCGAGAACGAGGACGAGGAAATGACCGTGAAGATCGCAGAACCTTTGCCCTTAGGTCCATTTTTTGACAGATCTTCGCTCCAGGAACTTCGGTGTATCCCCTGTCTTAAAGAGAAAACGCAACGTGCTCCAATTTCGTCAAGTTGATTCATCGCCAACAATCCGCTCCAATTGATTCATATCGACATCGCGGGTCCCGTCGCAACAAGCATTCCTGACAATCGCTACATATTGAGCGTTTTGGATGACTACACAGCCAAGTCCGACGTGTTCATGCTGAAGACAAAGGACGAAACTTATCTGAAGCTCTAATTTTACCGGAACCAATCAGAAACAGAGTTAAATGGTCACTTAAGAGTACAGATCATCGACCTAGACCGCCCTGGAGAAAACAAACGTAAAGATGTCAAACAATTTGCGTAACTACGGAATCATTCTGGATTACTCTCTTACACACGATTCAGAGAGCACCAGTTCCGCAGAACGATTAACTCAAGAATATTGGAGCCAGGCCCGCGCATTATTAGTGGCAAGTGACCTTTACGATTCCCTCTGGTGGGAAGCCATCAACCACTCGAACTGGCTACGGAATAGCTCCCCATCCGAAAGAATCGGAGGACAGATACCAATTCTCTTATGGAATTCTTCAGCACTTATTGACTTCTCGAACATTCCCGAGTTCGGAAAAAAGGGCTATGCATTTGTCTACCGCTCGAAAAATGCCCCCCAAAAGAAGCTTCTCCCGCGCACAGTCTAAGGACATTTTTTCGGAATGGAAAGTGAGGTATCTCTTTTCCGAATCTTCTCTCCATCTGCAAAGAAAATCTTCATCACCCGCGCGAAGGACTTCCATTTAATCATGTCGACGGAAATACAAAGCCTTTCCTCATTTATGGATGTTATTTCAAGGCAAATTGAAATTGAAGTACTCGGTGAAGATTAGCAGGAACCAAACATAGATTGTAAAACTGAATAAGAATGTCTTACCTCTTTGCTTACGGCCGCAACAATAATAAAACCGTCCGTCTTTGTCTCAAAGATGACTTTGGCTGACCCGCGATTACCGCGCTCATTTAAGCAGGCTTGCCAAGACCCAGAATGGGCAGCAGCTATTGATCGAGAGTTTAATGCTTAGGTCGAAAGAGGAACATGGGTTCTTATCCCTCGAACAACAAGAATTCGTACTGTCCCATATATTCGGACTTTTCGTCTTAAAACTCAACCGGATGGTTCCTAATTCCACAAAGCTCGATGCGTAGTTTGCGGAGAAAAGCAAATGCCGTATCTGGACTTTGACCCTGACAACAAGTATGCCCCAAATGCAACTCAAAAAACCCTGTGCATCCTCATCGCGTTCGCAGCCGGACTTAATCTGCAATTGGAGGGTGCAGACGTATCCAACGCATATCTCTACGGAAAGATGGACGTACCCATTTTCATGGAGCAACCGACTGTCTCCTCCCAAGTCCCGTTCAAGCCTGTTTATGTGGCTCAACTGGTAATGTCAATGTATGGAACTCGCCAAGCCGGGTAAATATGGGGGATCTCTGTTCAACGCAGTTCTAAACACCTGGGGAATCATTACCTCCAAATATGACGCATTTCGTTATTTCTTCCGAGAAGCGGGAGACTCTATCATTATCGCAGTTGTCCTTGACGATTTTTCCTTCGCATCAAACAGTCATCAACTAATGGAATCCTTCAAGGAAAACGTATCCGCACAATTCGATATTAAGCTGTCCGGGGAATTACGTTCTCTCATCGGTTGGACCATCTCACGAACTTCTGGATACGCCAAGGTTCTCCAAACTCAGTATACTTCCCTCGTTCTTGGAATTTGTGGACTAGGACAAGCTAATAGCGTTCTCACACCACTAGCACTGAACGTAGACCTCCTTCCAACTCACAAAGATGACACCTTACTCAACGCCGATGCACACGCCCAGTACCGCTCCGCAATCAGTGGCTTACTTCACCTTGCTGTGAGCACAATGTCAGACCTATCCTTTCCAGTGTCTTCACTGGCGCGTAACCTTCATGCATCAAACCCACGACATGCTTCATATCTCAAACGAATTTTACGATACATCTCTGGCACAAAGAATTACGGTATTTACTTCCCGAAAAACACATCTCTCGACCCTTCTTCAATGGTCGCATGTTTTGACGCCGACAGGGGGGATGTAGGGAGACGAGACGGTTCACTACTGGTTTTGTAGTCGCCTTCAAAAAATCCCCTGTATTCTGGAGGATCAAAATGCAATCCATGATTTTGCTGCCATCAGCAGAGTCGGAATATATAGTATTTTCTTCCTGTGCTAAGGATTATTCTTCGCTTCAAAAACTCTTCTGGGAAATATGCCATGCACAACCATGGGATTTAAATGTTTTATATCAAGCCACAGATGTATTTATGAATAGAACTTCGGCCCAGTCATTAGCCACAAAAATGTCAATCACTGCTAGGAATACGAATAAGCATATTGTCCTTAAAGCTCACCAAGTTCGGGTACTAATGACTGTGATTGTAATTCAGTTACACCAAGTTGGCTCCACGGAGCAACCAGCAGATATTCTGACTAATTTTCTGCATCTTTCTCTCCTTCACTTCGTCGCGTACTTGGTCCTTAATGGCATTAATAATTCGACGGACTTCGACTCTAGGGACTGCAACGGCATCTTCATATTCTTCGTGATACATACTCAGTAAATTGGAATCTACCTATTTCTTACTAAACTTTGCCTTGACTTTGGTTTCTGTTTCGCGTTTGTTTTGCCTGTTTTCTAAGCTGTCCTGCATCTGTCTCGATGGGTATACCTTCTCCTATTTTTCCTCAAAGAGGTTTTTTCACATGGAGATTAACGGCACCCAATTAAGAGTCGAAGATGTAGTATCACAGCCCAAAAAATATGAAACGTTCAGCACACAGCAAGGTTTCTGGTGGAATTCTACTGTAAGCCCTACAACCCGAGCTTGCAATGTCTGACACAAGTACTTACTGTTGTGCTCGACGGGATGGCGTCCTCTTATTGCGGGAAGAACAAGTATTTACTTCTTCTATCTGATGGCTGATGATTCTTGTCTTGGACTTGCTTCGCTACTCGGTACGCAAGCTCTTTTATAGACTTTTTTGTAGCCCGTCTATACTGTATTTGAAATTACAGTACAGTGCAATGTAGAACTAGTCCACTATGAAAATTAAATCTAGTGGCTACAGCAGCATCTTTTACTGGATTAACATCATAAAATATCTGAGCATTCCTGCTGAGCTGTCACGGATGCAGCGCTGGCACCATCGTGAGCCCTTTTTGAACAAAAGAAGATCCTACGTGCTGTTGTTTTGCTTTTGACGCTATATTATTGCATGAAGTGTTTGATAAGGACTGTTAGGTCCCTTGTAGTACTCCTGTAGTAGGGACTGTGTGTCTTTGAGAGACTGTCGGGTCTCTCCGTCAAAGAGACTGTGTGTCTCTGAAAAACTGGTCGTTTTTTCTGTAAAAAAGACTGTTGGGTCTTTTGAAGAAACTTTGAAGTTTCTTACGCCGAACAGACTGTTGAGTCTGAAATTTTGTTGGACCATTACCTTGACTAAGAATGGACTGTTATGTCCTCTTTGCGCCCAGTGTTGCCGTATAGTTTACTCCTTCGTAGAGACTAATGTTGTATTACGACTATTTATTATGTTGTTGCTGATGTTGGTCAGCTATACACAGGAAGAAGGTGCCTCGCCTAAGTATTATCTATGTTTGAACTTGTCAGAGTATGGCACAAAGTGTCTTTCGAGGGACGGTGCCAGATATTATTCGGCATTACAGTGGCCTGGTGAGTCGGCGAAAACCACTCGGCCACGAGAATTGTTATTGAGCAGCACCTTGGCACATACGCGCTGTTTTTATTGACCAAACTACATTTGGAGCCCACCGTAGTTTAGTGTGAGACGGAACGCAAAGCAAAATATATTAGAGCGCTCGGGGCTGGAACCGCGACACTCGGAAGGAAGGTGGAAAAAGCCGGCCAGTTTTTTGTCTCACTCCGATCCTCTCTCCCCATTTCCCTGCAGTGCCTTTGCTCCTTTTGAATAGTTCATTAAAAGAATGTTTTTGGTGTCGCTGCACGTGGCCGACGTGGACCACCCGGTTAGCACTCAGCTAGCAGTATAGTCGGATCCTGCAGCGGACACCCGTTTTACTGATGCCATAAAGTTACTCCAAAGTCTCCGTTGTTTTTTAATTTAACTTCGTTTCAGGAGCTGTTCCAAATAACAGGTGCGTATTATATTTTTTTGCAGACCGTAAAACGTAATTTGATGTCTAAAACATTGACGTGTGATGGGGAAAAACGCTTACAGATAGATTCCTTACAGCTCTAGATGACAAAGAATCTGTGGCGTCAAAAAGTAACACCCCCACCGACAGACCTGAACAGTACAGTATCCAGATATTTCGAAATTTAATCATTTGCATTTGGATAGATTGATAATTATTTTGAACATGAGTGGAATGACATCGCTTCCACGTGGCGATAGAATTCCAATGTGGCGATGGAATTCCAATGTTGAACCATATCATACCGCATTATCCGGCCTTGGCCGCCTGTCACTGTAGCCAAGACGGATTTTGCCAGCAGCGATGGGGTCCAATTTGTCAAAGTTGCTAATCTATGCCACTGCACGTGACCGATGTGGACAATCCGACCATCCGATTAGTTCCTAGCCATGCAGTCAGACCCTGGAGTGGACACCATAGAAACTATTTGATGTAAACTTATCAATAACCTGACTCTCCCACTCTCAGTGCACTCCTCTGTATAGTGCTGCACTGAAGTGCAGTGCGGAGGTGCAGAGTGTACATCCACAGTAAGTACTCTGGTAGTTGAGCCGCGGTTCACGTTGCGCTAGCCAACTGGCAAATGCGAGGGTTTAGCAAGCGGTGGTGGGTTGGGGGGTTCTGGGATGGAAGGAAGAGCAGATGGTTGGTTGGTAGGATGATTGGGCAGCGCAATGTCGCACAGAGTGGAGTTTGGGATTTGGTTTCCAGTGCGGTGTTTCGGTGGCCGGTGGTGGAGTTGCGGTTTGTGTGTATGGATACCGTACCGTACACATTGCAGCGACTCATCTCTGGATACGGCATGGGTGTAGGATGCGTTGGAACATTGTATGAGAGGTTGTCAGTTCTCAAATGCATTTATTTCTGTGAGTGGGACGCGGAAATCCAGAGCTACAATCAGACAAACACACGCTACATTGGTGGCATTGCCAGGCACTGCCTACCCAACGCCACATTTACCCGTTACCCCTTCCCATGCCCACGCGCAAAACCCACGTTGCTAACCATCAAACCATCCGCACCAAGCCAAAAGAAAACCACCACCTAGCAAACCTTGACATACAACTTAATCACCGTCCCACACTTCGGCCTCGCCGAAACCTTGCAACACACCATCTTACACCCCGGTCGACACTTGGTCCTACAAACCTTCTTCTTCACACACTTCTTCCGCGGCAAAGACCCACTCTTCGTCAAACTCTTATCACAATGGCAGCTGCTTTCATCCTGACCAGCACTCTTCGCCACACTCGAGCCACCACTGACCTCACCCCCTCCGATCCACCTCCATTACTCGCCGATTTCGCAGAACCCGACCCATACCCGCTACCCCCACTCACGGCACGACTACCCGACCCTCCACCGCTTCCACCGCTTCCACCCCCACTTCCGCTACCTCCCATGCTCGCGGAGCCCGCCTTGCTTCCCGCCCCACTGCCCGATCCACCCGCAGTCTGCACAACGGACACACCACCATTCTGGCTTCCAGAACCAGTCACCGCTCTGCTGCCGGAACCAGAGGCGGCCTTGCTACCCGAGCCAGTCGCCGCTTTGCTGCCGGAACCAGAGGCGGCCTTGCTACCCGAGCCAGTCGCCGCTTTGCTGCCAGAAGCTGTGGGCGCTTTGCTGCCGGAGCCTGAAGCGGCTTTGCTGCCCGATCCAGTCGCCGCTTTGCTACCCGAACCGGTAGCGGCCTTGCTACCCGACGCGGTACGCGGCTTGCTTCCCGAACCAGTCGGGGTCCTGCTGGCGGAAGCATGGGCGGTGTGTGTCCTCGTCGGGGTGGCGGAGCGAGTCTTGTTATTCGAGGCGGTGGTATGCTTGGAGGTTGGTGGACGGGTGTGGGACTTGTGGGTGGGGGATTTGGATTTGGTGGCCGAGAGTTTGGTGGCGGAGAGTTTGGTTGCGGTGAGGTCGGGGAGATCGGCGGTGGAAAAGCGGTCTTCCAGGGCGGTGGGGTTTGATTTGGAAGGCATTTTTGGGTGTGGGGAGTTTGAGATGCAGTGGAGACAACAACAGCAGTTGTGAGGGCAGGTGCAGACCATGCACTGGGAGAATGGGACGGTGTGGTGGGCTTATGAAGGGGGGGTTGGTGGGAGGGGATACAGGGAGGGGGGAGTGATGAGGCGTGGAGTGGATTTTTTTAGGAGGGGGTGTTGGAAGAGGGGATGGATCGGGGGAAGGGGGTGTGGGAATGGGGGGATTGGAAGTGCGGACTGGCGGTGTTGGAGTGGGTGATGATGATGGACCGATGAGTTGGACAGCGGTTGGACAAAGGATGGCTTATGAAGGGATATTGACAGGCAAGTGAGGCGACGAGCGGGCAGCAGGCTCTTTTTTTTTTCGGGCGGGAGTGTTGCGAGTGGGCAAGGTGGGAAATTAAAGCGAATAAATTGAATTCAGGGGCTGTATTTATCTTTTGCATAGGCGGCGCCCTGGGTTGGTACACATCATTGCAGTAGGGGGGGGCCGGCGGCGGAGGGTGGGGGGGGGGGGGTGCGGAACAATTCGGTGCGTCGATGGAGGAGGATGTGGATGGGAGGGGGGAGGGGCTTGGTGCGTACGCCGGTGGCTGTGCGCCAAGCGGGCGATGGCGGGGGCGGGGTGAGGACGGCCCGCTGCGGAGGGTGTTTTTGAGGGGTTTTGGAATAGGGGTCGGCGGAAATGGGAAATAAGTACAGTACAACTCAAGATTACCCGCTGATTGGGGTGTATTCAAAGTGTACAGTACTGTACAGTAATACTGTACTACAAAGTACAGCATTATACAGCATTGTACGGTGGCATGACTGTACTGTACGGCAGCAAAATGAGGTGCACGTACAGTACAGTACAGTACAACAGAAAAGTATAGAGAGGAGTGCGGGTTGGGGGCAGGGGCAGGGGCGGAGGGAACCCGCGGGTGGAGTAAGTGTGGGTACAGTGTCAAAGCACCAGCCACAACTGCACAGAACACTGCGAATGCAGCGTGGAGGGCTCGTTGATGCACGGTGCGTGTCGGGTGTCCCGCCGCTTGAGGCGCTTGCAGGGTGGGGTAGTGGGTTCGGTGGGTTGCGGTGAGGCTGAGTGTAAGTGTGGTTGTGCGGTTTTGTTTTGCGGGATGGTTTAGTCATGTCACGTGTTGCCAACGGCAGATGAGGCGACGCTTGTTTTTGACAAGGATGGGGGGCCTGTCAGTGGCGGGGGATGTGGCGGGTATACAGGGATGCGTTGTGGGGAGGGAGGGAGATGGAGGACAGGGTGTGGTGGTGGGTCTTGTGTTTGGATAAATTGGGTGTTTTGTGTTTGGATGGGTTGACTGGGAGTGAAGGAGGGCGGTTCCCATTGGTACAGGCAAAGTGGTCTGGCGACAGGACTATCGTTGATGGTTGTGTCAGTCGAGATGCAGAATGGCAGCGCTTTGATGGAAGGCACGTTTTGAAGACTGCAGGAAAACTCGGGCGAGTGTCAGAATTGTTGATAATGCACCGTGTAGTGCACAGTGCAGTGTAATAGAAAACTCAACAAAGGATATTTGTGATAAATATAGCGCCGTTGTGAGGCCAATGGGACAGCGCCGCTTTGGCCTGATTCACAATCTCAGTTTTGAAACAAGGACTTGTTTTAAGCTCTTGACTTGTTCCAAACTATTTCTTTTCCTCTTCACACTCTTAGCTATCGTAGAAGAAATGCGACGGGGCTCGTGGAGGCTACCCCTGCATGCTGCCGTGGGCTGACTTGGCAATATATTATGACAAGCCCTCCTGCGACCCTCCTGACTATCATACTGTACTTTACCGATACAGTATGGCCCAAGAGCATTGCGTGATCACCCCCGATTTCATACTGCCATCTGCACATTTTGTATCTTACAGTCATTTCCACATACGATCACACCGCCGGTGTGCCCGTGTGCCCTGAACCCAGCTCATGCGAGAACAGTGCAGTACCGTACACTTGAGTACAATTTACATTACAGTACTGTACTACAATACTGTAATTGTACTCATGATGTTTCTGTAGTGTGTAGGTACTGTACACGCACGGACCGACTATTAAGTTAAAAACTGGATGGTCAACATCAGTCACGTGCAGTGGGGCACGGGAAATGATGGCCATAGCCACCGAGGACCACAGAACACAGCTGAGGCGCAGATGGATTCGCGAGCGAAAAGTGCCATCCGAGGTGTGATATCTGGTCGCAATCCGCGGAATGAACGCTTCCAGAAACAGAGCAGTGGCTGGGGACGCCGCTCCACGGGAGTCGAGAGCGAGTGGTTGCAAGCTGAAATTCGGCTGGCGGGACGGGTTGTCAGATGGTGGTAGAAGGCGCCTGGAGAGCTTACGCTCAAGGTCCTGGACATGGTTGCGGTAAGCTTGAGTGGCTGCGCCTGCGGCGGCTTGCGTTGCTTTCGTTCGTGACAGAGGCCTGTTTGCAAAGCGAAACAATAGTAACGTCACAAGCAATTGGCTTTTCCTTGGACCGATGGCAGGAGCCGGGAGTTGCACGAGGAGGTCAGCAGGCCCAAGATAAGTTCCAGGAATTAACAGAGGGACTTCGAACTTGTAGTCCAAACCCGCAGCGCGGAAGACACGAAATGCGAGGGCGTTACGGATGGAGTTGTGCCGGTGTAGACGGCCAAACCCCGAGGGTCAGAAGTCACGGGATCTCAACTGTCCAGTTGCTGATGTCAACATCAGCATGAGCACTGTTCTGTAGTGGTTGAAAGAAATGTGCCGTGTGTACTGAAAAACTGAACGGTATTGTTTTAAGACCTACACCGTAAACCCGAATTTGAAGCTGACTGTTTATTACAAGCAACGACTGTAAACTAAATTACTACGCCGTGTAACTGATTCTAAAACAGGACCGCCCGATCAAGTACATGCAGTTAACCGAACTACCACGAATTTGCAATCTACGTCTCTATCTGAAAGCCCTCGAACCAAATTGATTCATGGCGATTTACAGAACCGAACCGAGATAAGGGGAAATCCAAACCACAGTTTCGCTAGCTTTGTAGAGCTGATACTGGTTTATTCTTTAAACCGCTACGCCTATTTAACAGCAGAACGAGTCAATCACCGCCAGGTTGAACGAAAGAGAAACCCCCAAATAAAGAAGTATGTACACGTAATAGGAATAAGGGAGAAAATATTATACTGTCCACATTTCACTATTGTTCTTGTTATTACGAAACTTGCCCTTTCCGCAAATTCTGCGGACCTTCACACCAAGATCCATTCTGGGCCTCTCCCTTTTCAACCCAATCGTCCGACCTTCTCCTTCAATATAAGAAATCCAGTCTTTTTCCTTTACAAATATCAACTCACCGCATGACTCCATTTTCTATTTTATGTTTGAAGATTGGTCCTTTTTCAAAAAAAATCGAATCATGATCTGCTTCGTGCTCCAAATTCAGTTTCTATTTTTCATCAAGTAGTTTTTTCATTGCGCCGAATGCATGCAAATTAAAAGACGGAACAATGCATTACAATTTATCCCGCCCGAGGTCGTTAAACTATTCAAAGGCATTACCCTATTTAAGGTTGGATAGCTACGTCGTTGAAGCAACAACTCTGTCATCAGCCACTCCACCGTCTCCTCTACTTTTTCCTCAACCTGACCAAACTCCGCTCGTCCTTCAACATCTCAAAGTCATCCAGAGCCCGCCGTCCCATCAACAGCCGGGATTTGATAGCCAATGGGCCAACTGACTTCGAGGGTTACTGTAGAGGGATGAACCGAGAACGCTTTCAGGAGTGAATCCGCTGTGGAATAATAAGAAAGAGAGGATACAGAGATTTCGGAGGAGACTGAGGCGAATGTGGATGGATCGGAAGATGAGGAGTAATGGGTAGACCCATTGGCGCTACTGATTAAAACCTGCGAAGGAGATTATGTGGAGGAAGAGAGGAGTGTGAGAATGTAATCGTAATTTACGACTCCTTTTTTGCGGATAGAGCGGGGTTTGACGGTCTAGAGGAGAGATTGTGGGACTTCGACATGTTCGAAGAGGCTTTTTATCATTTTAGAGTTGATTTCTTGCATGAAATGATGGAATTGGGACCTGATATCAGAGATCTATTATAACATACTTGCTGTTACTGAATGAAAATAATTAAGGTCTGCAGAAGCAGCATTAAACTTATTAACTGATCTATTAATTCATGTTGCTTTCATCGCAACAATAGATATCCCAGATAGACTGTGAGAGCTGAACAGAGAATGACAAATGAAGAGGAAGAACCCCGCCAATTTACGACCTCATCAATTCCAGAAGTATTTCCATACGTCTGGCGACCAAAACATAGTTTTTTGATGCTTTCACCAAGTTATTTGAGATTTTTTGCTTAACTAATCCCCGTGGAGAACTAAATCACATATTGATCCAGTCTGAACATAAGAAACGCCAACCAGAGCAGAACAAAGACTACTCTTAGTATGGGCGTAAAAGTTAAGTGACCGTTTTCTGTTTCCATCAAAGAGCAATATCGATGCTTTTATCTTCGAATAATTGTTCAAAAGAGTTTTCTTTGTCACGGAAAGTGAGCTCTGCTCAGTTGGCACGAAAACTATTCATCATGCTCTGTGTAGTACAGTGTCATCACGGAGTAGTAATATAGCGTGATAATGCGTGGCACAGCGGTAGAGACTATAAGCGATTAAGATAGTGGAATGAACCGTCATGGGGTGCGTGAAGTCTGTAGGTGGACTAATTCATAATTCATTGGATATTTCGGTTTAGATAGCTCCTATTTGTGTACTGTAGTGGTCTCGGTAGAATTTTTTCCTTCTCCTTTAGGAATTTCGTACATTAGTGTTATGCAGCACTGTAGTACTGTATTAGCACGGTAGCTCACGTTATAGGAAGATCGGTAGGGGTGGGAGTAGTCGAGTCCGACGGTAAGACCATTTGGTCTCCAATTAAGAGGTATTCAAAGCCGTCGACATCTCTAATGGTCTCCAATTAAAAGTTATTCAAAGCCGTCGACACCTCTAATGTTCTCCTTCCATCTCCCTGATGTTGAAGCGCCCGCCTAATGAACCTATTTCTTTGCAAGCGCTTTCCTCACAACATCCTTTCGGCCAATAACCGTGCTTCTGCGCTTACCGTCTGCATTCTATGTATCCTTAATTTTTAGTGGATACTGACGTACCGATCGGTCTTTTACTACAACTGTTCTCCTAACTTAGAAGGCGTTCGTAATCGAAGTCGGTTGAGCTGTAATTACACCTTTAGGAGAACCACCCGAGAAGAGTATTTGGGTAGATCATCTTTCTGGTTTCTTTGTCCACCGTTTCATTCTTTTCACCATGTCAACGATGGGATGTCGATCTACAAGAAGTTTGAGGATGGTGCCTGCCCGTTCCTCTGAGGAAGATGAGAAGATCGATAAAGCGCTGTGAGGTGAGCCTCAGGTCCCTTTGGAGTGCATTATTTCATCCTTTACTGTCGTAAAATCTCGTCCGGAGGCTGAAAATGTACATTAACTTTCAGAAAACTACCAACATTAGCTAAAAAATGGGCTGTATCCTCGTCTCACCAATTGGATAAACGCCAAATTGGAAAAGAGTGTCACAGCCGCCGTAATCTGTTTGGTGGGAAAGTAACTAGAAAAAGTTCTGCCGAAAAGCATTCGTACAATGGCCGGAAAGTTGATAGAGGCCACAGTAGAGACTTAGATCATTGAAGGAGTCGAAGCTCCGATTAGTAAAGCATTCCATAACATACTTCCGGACCTGGTGACCGCCAATTTAGGGATAAAAAGGAAGGTAAATCCCTCTTTTACCTTACCAGGTCAGCTCTGGTGGACAAAGGACAGTGTCCGGAGATAATACCGTCAAACTCACATCGCTAATACCCGAAACACCGAAAGAATGAGACATTTTGGGTCAAAGTGACCCTAGCGTTGGCCCTTCAGACTCACCTAATTCTTATTTTAGCCTTTATTTTCGCCAAATTAGTCTTCGAGGGAAGAAAAAAGCAAGGAGAGGAAGTTTAAGCGGACTGAAAATAAGAAAAAGAGAAGGATAATTCTTCTACCTTTCAGAGGACTTTAGATGAGTCGTATTACACCTCAAGTTCCAGTGAAAAGAGAGAAAGGCGCAGATCGGATGTGATGACCGAGCGAATCATACATTTGAATGTATTGTTCTCCCGAGTGGATGGCTGCAAATCCTGTAGGCTGCACGGTCGCTCTTTAGAATATTAGAGTAGTATCTCCAAGATGCTTTCATAGTATCACAAGCAGTTGGATTTGGCTGCAGATTCACACCACAAGATTTATCGAAAAGGCCCCCATCACGTTTATGGGGTTCTAAATAGACTCCCCGAACTCCTTTGATAACAAAGACGTCAATTAAGGTCTTGCTTTCCTGTTTTTTAAAAACATTATGGAATACTCTGCAAAGGATAATTTGTAGTCGCTTCTAAACAACTCTAGGAGTATGGTGATCGATAATGGAGAAGACGAAGACCCGGCGTCGAGTTAAAACCGAAGCGGGTAATAACCCCAGAGGACGTACGTCACAGAAAAAATGAACCGCTCAGGCCTGCCATCAGGTGATTTCGATTAAGCGAGGAATATTAATGACTAGATATAGCTTTGCGAACTTGATTCGAGCCAAAGCACACCGCTACGGATCCGGATTCTCCGAAAGGCGATAAGTCTATTTTTTTGTATAGATTGTCGCCAAATCCAAGATACCGTTCAGAATCATCTATCGAGGGAAAAAAAGGCTGCTTTCACGGAGTTGAAGCAGTAAGCCCAGACGATGCGATATTCGTATCGCAAATCCCGTCCGGATGAATGGAAGAAGTCAGGAGTTTTGTTGTTGATAAGGCCAAAAAAACGACTAGAGAAGGAAGACGGTTCCTCTGTGGAGACTGACGATCTACAACCTCGACAGATGACGGATTTCCAGCAGTATACATATCTACTTCAATTAGAGACCGGTCAAATCTTAAGTGTGTCATCTTCCACGTTACGATATCTTTAACCATATCTGCAAGGGTGTGTTGGATCTGCTATTCAGGATCATTCAGTAAGGGAATGCCCTACCGTTGAACTCTGGTTGAGAGGTCTCATTTTATAGCAAGTGCGTGCGAACATTATTAGAGTGGATGGATTCTCTTCGCCAAATGGTGACTTAGGACTAGTATCTGTTATGGTAAATCCGTCGGTGCTCCTAGCACAGGTGTGAGCGACCGCCTGAGGGACGAAGAAAAGAAGAATTAGAGGCAAATTGATTTTGCGGAGCATAACACAGTTGAGGAAGGACAGAAGTTTTCAAAAGAGAACAGGGTATAGAGAGGTCGTCTACGCTCTTCGATATCCAGCGCACTCCTTGTCCAAGGGTCTTCAAGGGAGAAATACAGCACCATGTAAGAGGTTTGGATAACTCAGTTTTGCTGTTACGAAGTATAAATTAGCTATTGTTTGTAGCACTCGGAATTTCGCAGATGCAGTTACGACACACTAAGGGAGTATTAGATATCGGGTAAAGACCAAAATTTGGTGCATATAAAATTGTTACCCCGTCATATAAGTCGCTTGGGTCGCCTCATGAGCACCCATCCTGCTCCATCGATTCATCTGAAACCCCCATAAGACCTTTAAGTTTGGTACTCCTGTACCTCCGGATGATACAATCGTAGCGGGAATCCAGTTCGTAGTTGGTGTAAACCTGGCGGTGAAATGCATTCTTGGAACATTGCTCATCGATCGATTCGTGAAGGAAATCCTGCTCGGTCACAAACTAGGGAGAGGTACTCTAGAATCGGCCCTCCGTCGAAGTACTCTCGTCATCACGTGAGGTGAAACATAAAACAGATGATGGAGCTACGCCTTCGAAAAAACTTCGAGTAGCGAAGGAACAGGGCATAAATCTTATTTAACAAGAGGTAGTAAGCGTGCAAACAAATGCAGTTGGTTTAGCATTGATACACAACAAACTAAGACGCTGGCCACGAATCATCTCTTATTGGAAAATTGAGTTATATTTTTATCCCTAAGCAAGCATTCTCGGTGTTGATTACGAACTTCAGCATCCGACTAGCAGGTCTCCGAAATAGTCAGGATTTTTGGCATTCGCTCTGCAGTACTATCTTCGCTCTTGGGGAAGGGGAAGGGTTTCATGAGCCCCCGTTGAAATAATTAGATGGGATTCATTAGAGAAAAGAACCCCATAATGGTGTACAGTGTCGCGAAGATCGCCAGAGGGTGATAGATCTGTTGCAGAATTTTGAAGAGATGCGCTCTGGGGAACTGGCCACTATCAATCCGGAAGAATAAAGAATGCAGCTGGTGTCTAGGGCCCGAACGATTCAAGAACAGCTGTATAGAGCGGATATCAAAGCAAGAGTAGTGGGACGCCAAGAGGTGAATCAGATGCTGAAGGAGGGATTCATAGAGGCGTATTAAGAGGAGAAGGCAAGTCCAATGGTGTTCATTACGGATCTGGATGCACTGATGTTGCTTTTTATATGCTACTGCGGCTTGAATTGCTTAAGGATAGCAATTATTACCCCATTTCTAGAATAGATGATTGCATCGATTCCTTACCTGACACCGAAAAATTCTGCACTTTGGACTTTGATGGTGGGTATCGGCAAGTGCAAATGGACTGAACTAGTAAG
The DNA here is from genome assembly GCA_002205965.3 of Kappaphycus alvarezii. Classification (NCBI taxonomy): domain Eukaryota; phylum Rhodophyta; class Florideophyceae; order Gigartinales; family Solieriaceae; genus Kappaphycus; species Kappaphycus alvarezii. The sequence goes on along the minus strand of NADL03000828.1, from coordinate 88,817 downwards.
CGTAATGCGTCTTTAACCTGTCATTTGGGGCTCTAAAGATTGAACTGCATGCAGTTGGGTTGAAGAACGCCTACGCGACTTTTAAGAGGACGGTTGACATCATCCTTTAAAGTTTATATGGTAGTACGCTTTGGTGTGTTTAGACGATGCCATAGTGTATTCAAAAAATTAAAGGGAGCATTTTGGACACCTGAGTACAGCTCTTTTCCTCTTAAAAGCGACTGGAGCATTACTTAAACTGAAGAAGAGGAAGTTATCTGCCGTAGACTACGTAGAAAACGCCCTGCGCACAGAGAAACTAGAAGTGGTATAGAAGAACCCAATGGCGGTGAACAAATCTCCGTCATCTCAGGATTAGACGGATCTGAGCTCTTTTTCAGGTTTATGCAACATCAAATGAAGCTTCATCAAGAACTATGCGCGAAACGCTCATCCCTTCGGGAAGAATCTGTCGAAGAATCAATCATTCTAGTTCAAGTTGCTCATTGAGGAGTTCGAATCGTTTCAGGAGTTCAAGAAAGCACTGATGTCACCTCCGGTGTTGGCTCCCCCAAAGGCGAATCAAAAGCTCTATGTGGATATAGAGGCGTATGATCGCCAAGTTTGTTCCTGTTTGCTACAGTAAAAGCCAGCTGGAGAACTGTTACCAATTGGATACTCGAGCCGTACGCTATGTAAGCTGGAGAGGACCTAATGTTCCAAGTAAATAAATTGTCTTGCGGTAGAATAGAGTGTGACAACCATACGGCCTTACCTTGACAGGAAACGTTTCATTCTCCCTAAGGATCAACAGCCGTTAAAGTGGTCTATGAATTGTATCCCCCGGTACATTTTTCGATGCATCCGAAGAGTAGCCATTAAAATCGTTTCGGTACTGCCTATGACCCTTGATAGGACTATAAAGATGCAGATGAAAGAATATTGTTTTCGGGAAATGATAATGCTTGCCGATCAGGACCACTAACTGTATCAAATTTGGGAGAATGGACTCATTTTGAGGATATTGAAGCTGAATAGAACCTTGGAGGTGGTTGTGCCGGATTTTTTAAAGGTGAAAAATATATCCCGCCCCTGCTTTAAGTTAGCAAGAAATTATAGATCGTGACCATTACTAAAAGTTAGCGAGACATCCAGGAGGTTCTAATATCTACTTCATCCCAAGTAGAAAGTTATAGTGGCCTTAAACTTCAACCGATATTTTCGCACCGTAACATATTGATAGAGCTATTTCAAGAGTCTTAGAACTGTAACGAGTAGTCAAAGCTATTTTAGGTTGTTTCCCGCGGTCGAGTCATTAACTTTTCTGGCGATGGGCTCTTCACTGAAAAGAAAACCGCCATGTTATAGTGATCGACGATAGATTTTCAGCCTTTTTTTGATTGAAAGTAAACCCAAAATGGTTACTGAAGCCTCCCTCACCCAATAAGTTTATCCTTATGGTGTGAACTTCAATCTCTTCACGGAGAACGGGCCAAAGTTCGCCTACAAATCTTTTGTGGCGGTCTGTCAACTCCTTTGGGTGAAAATATGTTTTGCTACTGGTTGTCACCTGAGAGCGAACGTAAAAGTTGAACAATTTAATAATAAAACCGTTCAGGTCTCTTTCTCCACATCGTCCAGAAGAAAAAGGATTGGGATCGCTAGTAGAGCCTCTAACTACTAGGTGCAACGAAAGACGGAAAAGACTCCTTTTGAATTGTTTTTAACACAACTACCCTCGTCTATTCACGTGAAAAACCTCCCATCGGAGTACTTTCCCCATTTGACGAACAAGGAACCTCGACTAGCGGAGTTCAAAAGATACGCTCTCCAAAAGGTTTCTGAGTCCCTCCGGGAGGCAAAGACGAATATAGATGACAAAAAGCGTGTATAAAAGGCATATTTCGATTTAGAAAAGTTCTGAATCTTTAAACGTGAAAGTGGTCTATCTAGTGTACGTTGATAGTCTCTCATTCAGGAACTATTGCCCAGAGAGAGCATATTTTCAAGAGACAGAGGAAAATAAGTACGCGAAGATAATGGTGAAGACGACGGGCTCCTTCAATCTAAACCATTTCGATGCCGAACTCGAAGGCGACCCAAGTATCGTCCTCCTTCGAGGAGTACGCTCACACTGCAAAGAGGCGTTGGAAACCGTGATGGAGATGTGGATATGTCGCACATGGAGTCGATACCCATCTTTGTGACTGCCTTCATCAATGTGGTCTAAGAACGGAAGAGAATTCCAGCAGAAAGTTCGGAGGTCGAGTGGTACCACGCGTCAGGGTTCTGAAAGTTGAACCTGACACCGTTTTTGGCGTAAAAGAAGAACGCTATACCAGCGCTAATCTATAATTAAGATATTCTCATGGTCTTCACCGAATGTACGGGGCACCGCGATGGTGAATACGACTCCCGAAATCGGGAAACACCGGAGGAGTGGGCGTAGGCATCCAAAGAGGACCATCGATGTCACGCCACCAATACAGTACGGTCGGATACAAATATCCCCTCAGGGGCTACGGAATCATCCAGTCGAGAACTAAACGTCTTGAAACCCCCAAGATGATTCCGCTGATGACGGACAAAAGTCTCAATTTCCATGTCACTCTAACACCTTTCACAAGTCCACCATGCTTAATTGAAGGGTTTAAAGAAGTAGAAGAGGGAGATACCCGCCTTGCGGGGCTTGTAGTCGAAAGAGCGGTATTGCTCGATATTATCGAGATCATGAAAGTAATCTTTTGCGGCAGTAATGCGAAGAAACTCCAATTCTGAGGCCACCTCTCCAACGGTGCGCTGTGGGGGGAGAATTTTTCTTACATCCCGTTCAGGGGTCGCGACCTTGCAACAGTGGCGAAATCGAAATGCCCCACGTCGAAGCGAGGATGACGAAGGGTTCCATGCTCCTCGAGTGTGATATTTTTACTTCAGCGAGATAAGGATTCCGGCACAGATGAAGCGGGGTGGTCAGGATAAGGGCCCCCATACGGGTCGGCAGTGATCCAAGCGCCTTGATGATGGCTGGAAGGGGGAACAGAAACGGGCGACATGGGAGAAAAAGACGAAATCACCAAATGTGTTGGCAGAATAGATGGATTTTAAGCCGGCTATAGCGTGAAGAGCGGAATTGATGTTAGAAGAGACGGTAGGAATCTGTCACAGGAGGCAGAGTGGTTGAGCCAGCGCGCGGTGTGGCGTAATGTTTGAAGGAGGAAAGCGCGTTGAGAACCGAAATGATGGGTTTAGCGAGGACGAAGACGCCGATAAAGAGAATCGACAATATTGTTGTAAGTACAGCCAAAGGGAATGTGTCTTTACGGGTGGCTTGACTGACCTACAGTATCGTCGGGAGAAGGTTTGGAGGGGAATGAAGAAGAGGACAAAGAGGAGTTTGGCTTGTAATACAGCAGGGAGTTCGAGATCTGTGGGAACTTGGCGCGAACAAGCGAAGTTTCACGAGGACGTTCTGCCATCTGAGGAGGGGACCTTCAGTATAGTAGGTCGAAGTGATACTGTGGGACTGTAATGCGTGAAACTGCGTAGAATTAGTTCAACTAGTCAATGATTAAGGGATTGTAATGGGCCTCCCTGGCCTGCTTAAGGTCTGAAGGTGAAACGATAGATAACTCCTTGGATATTTTAATTTATATGGCTTCTACTGGTGGGACTGTAGGGGTACCGGTAGAAGGGCCCCTGGTCCTTTACGAGTAGTTTACAGTAGTGTGAGGTATTACTGTAGTTCCGTATTAGTTGGAATGCTCACCTTTTAAGGGATTGGGATAGGTGAGAGTAGTAGAGTCGAAACGGTAAGCCCATTTGGCCCCCATCTCAAAGGTCTACAAAGCTGTAGACACCTTTGAGGTGCGCCTTCAATCTTCCTAAAGGTCAAGAACCCGCTCAATAAACCTACTACTTTACTAGCGCTTGCCTAGCAAAATCCTTTAAGTGAATTCCCGTGCTCCTGCCGTGCCCATCTGATTCCTAGATATCCTTCAGCTGTAGTGGATATCGACGCACCTGTTAGCCTTTTGCTACACTACGGGACTTGCGCATATCTTCACAGCAAGTCAAAATCAGATGTAAAATCAGATGCGAAGCAAGGATCGAACACTATGGCCATAGGACCCAAATTGCTGCATATGAACCGATTAAATAACTGGAACTTGCGCAAATTCGTTTGCAAAATATGGATGATTACTTTTTTGGAACTGGTCGCAACTGTTCACGATTTGTCCTTAAAAGTAATAAATGCTTTCACTGACTGCAATTTCGTTACAGGCGCAGCTGTTTTTGAAAATCGCAGACTTCTGCTACCCTTTCTCATTCCACCTCCCCGATCATAAATTATCCCAGGTCATGAAGTCTATGACAAACAGCATTGAAAACTCTCCGAGCTTCGATAGCATTCTTAATCCTTATAAATATCGAATTCAATTTCACCTCTACATGTATACATGGCAGCGCCACAAGCTCACCAAGATCAACTCGCACGGAATCAAAGAGATCGAGAAGTTTTAAATACGCTTTCATTAAGTTAATGAGTGAGCGGATAGCCGAAATCACAGCTCTAATCAGTACTAGACATTCTTTTATTGCTATATTAACCACATGAGCGATGTGTATTGTAGGTAAATTGGCACTCGCACCGTACAGTACTACCACCGGAAGAGCTGATTTATGTGATCTTTTATGATCCAATTTCTGTCCATGCTGGCCCACTGCTACCAGCAGATACTGTACTGTGCAGTAAGGGTGATTTTTCGATTGTCGACCACCATTGGTGTTTGTACTTTATAGTCAACAGAGAGAGCCTGAGGTTTGCAGTCCAAACTATTCGGGTCTCAGCTTAAAACCGATATTATTGCAGGTGAATGGCGCTTATTTGGTCAATTTTCAACTGTTGTTGTCTCTAAATTTGATATCTATTACTTGACAGCCATTAACTTTTCTTACCCCGACGTTGTAGATAGCCTTACCCTAGGTAACTAGTATTTATACCAAACTGGCCATTAGGGCCCCAGAATAAAAACCCACCACAGTGTTGGATCTGAACTAGACTTCCAACTTCCGCCTTTGCATCAATCTTTCCAATAAAACGTTTTGCTATAGCAACAATTACCCGTCTAAGTTCCGCTTTTTTTACCTCTCTATCCCATATTACACTACTCCTTTCATTTTTCGTCTGTGATATTTGCTCATACTTGAAGCCCGGGAATCCGGCGTCTATATACAAATAAGAACTTCAGAGTTGCCATTTGTGAAAGCAGGTTTATCTCCAGAGGAGATGCTCAGTACGGCTGACATACTACTACATCTCGTTCTTTAGATTCCGGACCCCCTTGTGTCTTCGGTCGTTTAGAATCAATTCTTCTCAGGATTCTATAATCCCGCGGATCTCAGTCCGGCTCAAGAACTCGGAGTACAATTATATAGTCCAGCCATCCAAGGAATCACCACCGCTTTACCCCCCTTAAGCTTTTCCTCGAAATCGCCGCACTGTGCTACTGCATCAAACGGCGCTTGAAGAGAAAGAGGTACAGCTAAGACCCTGAGAGTCTTTGGTTTGTGAGTGTGTTGGTTTACTCATTTTCTAACGGGCTTTGGTACCTAGAGGGTAATACTTGCCCACCGCGCATTATACTATATCTAGAAAAAGTAAATCGTCCATATTTTACGAAATATGTCCTTCCGAAGTAAGCCTTCCGGGGAGATTAAATATTACATTTTAGATATCACTTGCGCTACCTTTCTTGATTGCCCGTACTTTTGGGATGATTTCCCAAGAAGATATCCCATCATAAAAAAGATAAATGGTTTTTTCCTGTTTTGAGGTGCAGCAAACCTCAGAGAGTCTAAAAGTATAGACTGTAGTGTCCATTGATAACAATTTAATTGCGTGATAATGAAAATGCAGCCCTTGTATACCTTTGAAGACCACGCATCGGTATTTAGACCCATCTCGCTGGTTAAATATCAATTTAACCTGTATTTAGCGTTCCCTCTACATGTAATTGATTTGAATATTTGTACTGAAGCATGATTTTTTCAGATCTGAACCAAAGAAACAAATTAGACGACTTTTACACAATATTACTACAGGTTTTAGGAAATGACGGAGCATTCAGTTTCTATAGAATCCTTCCCGTAATCCCTAGATGCTGTTTACCTGTGTTGACACGTCATTACTTTGTCAGTGTTTCGCAATTAAAGTCACGGAGTGTACTCTGTGTGTAGCGAGGAATAGCTATCAACGTCAACGTTGTTATGAAGACAATGGTGTTGTCGATTCCGCCTATGATCACACGAACCGTGGTTCCAACTGCTTTCTACGTGGTGTAACGGCTGACCACTAACAAAACCAACAACTAACAGGGGCACAACTGATCTGCAAACACTGAGGGTGTCCGACTCCCTCCTTTGACAGTAGCTTGAGCCGTGGAGGTGGTAGATGTGGGAACCTGGCCTTTTATTTTCGCGCGCGAATACTGTCTTACTACAGTACGGACAGGCTGTCCTTTCCAAGGCACACGTGTAGTGCCACGTTTGATGGCCACCTTTTAGGGCCACGTGTGGGGCCAAGGCAATTACATATATTCCCTTAATTATCCCTTCATTTTAGTAATTACTATAGGAATAATTAGTTGACAGTACCACAGTAGGTGTAACCGGTACTACTTAGGGCCGTTGGCCTTACGATACCTACCAGTAAACGATCAACGAACCATCAGACCGATTCCCTGACCAGCACCACCGAGACCGGAGTAGTCCGGTATAGTTTGTCTAGGTTTTGCCTAGTTGAGTCCCCGGCAAGCCTAGCGCTGCACAGGATCACTGCAGCTAGACCAACTAACGTGCGTCCGAAGTAGGCGGCGCTACTCGTGTCCGTAGTAGACACAGTGATCGTAGTAGTCACACCCACTAACCCTTTCGGGAGTTTCCCGGAGTAGGATCGCCTTATCTTACTAACCGTCTCCCTCCTCCTCTTTTCCTCCGTTTCTTCCTCCTTTCCCTTTTCCCTTCCACCAATACCCCACTCCAGACTCACCTGGAGGATCCTAAGGCGTCCGCCTAGTCCTTTCGAGCGCGACCTACTGTCGCTCTGCCCTGCTACTACTGTAGCTGTCTAGCCCAGCTAGACTGGTCTCCCCAAGAAGCTCCGCTTCTAAAACCCTAACCTGGTGGGTGGACCTTACAAGTCCATTCTATTACAGTAGAGACTTGTGAGACCAAGTCGATGATGGATGCCACTCGGCGTGGGGCGTGACTCCCATCTGTCAATCAAAGACTTACTTAGGTAGAATGGATTGCGCTCAGGGCCGCCGACCGTTCTTGTCGGCGCGGGTCATGCTTTACGCCAACCCCTTAAGGGACTTGCTTTTGTCCCGTCGATAACTTGTAACAGCGGTGAAACCTTACTGGACCGCATGAAGCCCGGCAGGGATCGCCGAAATGACGCGACCTGCGGTACGTCGCTCGTTCGACGAATACTCAGCGGTTAATCCTGCGCAAGAACTCCCGGCACGCACCGTGATCGGTGGCGGTCGCAACTTGCGCGATGCGACCAACTACAGTTGCTAACGGAAGCGACGAACGGGAAAGGGATAAGGGGGTACCAAGGACTTCCGCGCTAGGCGATGCTTATAGAAGGGAAGACTCGATCGGTAGGGACGAAACTGTAAGGGGTCGGGAGATCTTATAGGTCCAAAGTGACTTTACACTCAAGGGGCGTTAGGGTGTGGTATTGTATCTTACATGTGCAGAGTTCCCCGTTGCCCGCCTCTGGCTCATGTGAGCCGGTTGGAGGGATCCGATATGTATATAGATATAATCTATGATAAAGTACTCTAAATAGGTACAGTGGCTACCGTGGGCCGCGCACACGTACCGTGCGCTGTGGTATCCGTACTGCAGGGTCACCCTACACTAGCGCCCTTAGTGAAGTGGCTTGGGGCGCGAAGGCCAGTGGTGCACTACATTTAAGAGAAAAATCTGAGATCGAATCGGTTCCCGCACGCAATTGCGTGGAAAGAACTACGTTGGTTTGGCTGATCGAGAAACTTGCCTCATTTGGTATGGATTTAGTCGGAACGGACCAAAGTAGCTTCTCAAATGCCCAATCTGGACCTAATACAATGAATCGACAAACAGCATATAAATCCAGCAGACCAGCCCTCTACATTGAAAGAGGAAAAAGTAACAAAAAGAAGAACAATACACTGAACGACACAACTTAGAGTCAAACCCCGCTTGAAGAACGACGGTCTCGTCGTTCAAATGGTTATGCGCAAAATTTTTTGCTGATTACTCCGACGCTTGCTTTTTAAGTAACAGGGTAATTTGCCCAAGTTTGGCGATTAGTCGGGTAACAGTGCCCTGATATAACGAGAGACGCGGGATCCGGATCTGCTGTCGAATAACCAAACTCAGCTTCTGAAGTAACGAGGTAAGATCCAATATAATATCTTTTTTTACATATTTCTTATTTGTTCCTTTACTCTTTTCAACAGTTTCATAACTCTTTTTGAAGCTATAGCTATTAAAAATGAATTTGTTCAAAAAACGAAAATGGAAGTGATGTTGAATGCTTAATGACTAATGCGCAGGAGCACTCTACGTCTGGTCCAGTTGCGCCCACTGTGGATGGGATGGAGGAAGAATGGAATAGTTACAAGTCGGAACTTGGCAAGTATGTGGAAAGGAATTGCAAGATGCAAAAGTAGACGATAAATACCGCTTATGTGACCTGGTATGATATCAACTTTGACTTTTCTGAGAAGGTAATTGAAAACGTAACTAATGAGCATGCCAGTTCCATTCATTCAATATTGAGAACCGCTGGGTTCATGCTATTTGTCCACGTGGCTTTTTGGATCAAACGAGCTTTATTAGATTGCTGGAAAGAATAGACATGCCCAATCGGATTTAGAAGGGCACTGAGCGAAACAAAAGCCATCAATATTAGTTAGAAAGGAGATTCTGCAGGAAATGTAGAGACAAAAGATGGAGCAAATTTTAATATTGATCATTTAAGAAAACCCGACAAGGAAGACGAAAATATTCGACATACGAATAGTAATAGGAGAACGAACAACTTAGTATCGCTTCAAAGTTTGATTAAGGCTTTTGGGGTACATGAGAAGTATAATGGATCCTGGTATCAAGACCTGATCGGCGTGATTGGCTGATCGGCGTGATTGAGATGTTTGAGTTGGCTGCTGGTATGTGCGACACATCACAGGAAGACATGTTAAGAGGAATATCAATAGTGTTGGAAGGATATGCGCTCTCTTATTATGTATTAAACTTTAAAAAGAAGGCACAGAACTATGATTAGGGAGTTGAAATATTGATTTGTTGGTTCATGTCTGATTAATAGCGTTCTCGACTCCGTCATGAATGGCATACATATGTCCGTCATCGTGGTTCCGGAAAAAATACCGATAAATCCAAGCCGGCTGTTTCTAGAGATATGTCTGCAAGACAGAATACGGTACAGAGACAGTTAGACCCCAATTTTAGGCACGATATTTTTCTTAGAGATCAATTGACGACATCCACTGACATTGGGCAAGTGATACATGCTTTGAATATAAGGGTGCATTCAAGAGCCCAAAACGCGAATCAACGCATTTCCTCACTACTATCGAATGAGCTTAATTCTAAAAGGAATTATGGAAATTGAGATGTTACATTCTCTGTCGAGAACTCCTAGGCCAATTATGGTACTTTCAGAGATACACGGGAGAGGCAGAAAGGAAATTTGGGAAACGAAATAACTCCAGGTTACGTCTCAGTTCCGAGCGTAGGAGACCTGCGAAAGCTAAATGTTGCTGAGTATGCGGTAGGGATCACCTGGTAAAAAAAAATCTATTCACAACCTGAAATAGAGAAAGCAAATGGGTGCTTGTGTACTGGCAGAGGATGTTTTGGGCTTCAAAGCGGGTAATGAAGAAGAATATGAGGCGTATGCCTACGAAGAAGATGAATCTGACGAAGGAAGTGATGCAGCATATATTGCGGAGGAAGTATTTGAATTGAATATCATGGTCAAGACGGATCTTTCAAGCAGAGCATTTATTCACAGCTGTGGGTTCTATCAGACAATCAGGAAGCCACTGATAAGATTGATCAAGTATTAGCAACCATAGAGCGAGATAGCGAGTTCAACAGATTTATTGTAGATACCGGTACTAACCGCCTGAGTCTCATGAGTTTGACGCAGTATCGGGCTTTCTGTCGCGAGCAATGAGTAGCTGCAAAGATCGTCTAAGACAGGCGTTGGATATCCGGCTTTGGCAGCCATCTCCATTCCATTGGCACAGCCACCCTTACATTCCCTTTTCCGAACCTAAATGTTGTTTGTGGTGTAACTTTCCACATCCTCGAAGAGAAGGTCACACACTTCTCAGTCCACGAGATTAAAAGCGGAAAATAATTGATATCAGTTTACAGGAAGAATGTTTTCATTTTATGCAAAAGTCCCAACCATTGATTCTCGAGAATGATTTTCTTTAGAACAGATGGCCTCCTAATGTGGTCCTTTTTACATACCCGGAGTTGACGAAATTAAATCGTTAGTTTGGTCACAGCTCTGTATAAGCGTTGCACAATGTAATCAAAACTGCGAGACTTCATAAATCTCCGACGGAAGTGAAGTATTTTATTCAAAATTTAACAGATCGATGCAAGATATGCGCAGAACATGCAAAGCGCCCAGAAAGATTGCACTTGACCACTGGTACTGAGGAGACCAGATTCAATAGCTTCGTGGCAGTTGCAATTATGCATCTACGAAAGAAATCAGTTCTGCACGCTGTCGATGAATCAACACATTTCGCTGCAGACACTTTCTTGAGGAATGTTTCCTCGAAAGAGGTTTAGGATTACTTAATTAGATGCTGGATGCACGTTTATCTAAGGCCTCTAGATATTTTGCGAGTTAAGCAAGGCAGTCAATTCAGGTCCGATGATTTCTGGAAGGCTGCTGACAACCTCGGTATACAAGTAGTTCAGGAACCAACTGAGAATCCAGCTGCAATGTCACATGTGGAGAGGTACCATAGACCGCTTCTTGAAGCATTTAAAAAGAAATCTCAGGATTTTCCCAACTCCAAGCCATCGTAAATTATACAAATGGCATTTCACTGCATAAGGAATACAGTTGGACCGGAATTACTTTGCCCTATTCTTTTGTATTTGGGGGGACATGCCTAACCCTACCCGAACTGTACCGGCTCCGAGACAGATCGAGATATCACGGGCTATCTGTGATGCTATGGACGCTGTGACTACTGAAAAGAACAAGAGGAAGATTTCATTCGCCCTTAAGTACCGGGGATCTTTTGGGGAAAAAATAGCAGATATAGATAGATTAAGATATGTAAACCCGGTTTGTGTTTATCGAGATCAAAGCAGGACATGGGAAGGCCCATTTCGATACACTTCGAAAGATGGGGAAACATCTTGCGTTCATCTCTGACATGGAAGACGTCTATTCAACTCGCATGCAGTGAAGCCAGATTTATGAGCTGAAGCAGACAGGGCTTTTGCAACGATCAGGGACTGGCAACACCAAAGAGTAGATGACTTCTTGAATATTTCCCCGTCAGTGACAGAAGCAATGACAGGCGATGATGCTTATGCTTTTGTACGGTCGCACAACTTGCATGTCTATGTGGACTCCCGTAAAGCAGAGCTACACGGTCTAATGAAGGCTAAGGGTTTCAAAATTTTCGGTCGCCATGAAATACCAAAAGGCACGATGATATACGGTACTCGTTGAGTGGATTTAGTCAAGGTAGCTGCTGACATCAAGAAGACGAAATCTAGGTTAGTTGCTCAAAATTTGGTGTCTATCCCTTATAACGTTGTCTTCATATGAGGACAGACCTCTTCATCATACAAAAGTGTACAGCTCCTAAAATTTATTTTTTGTGGTGTAAAAATTTACTAAAAATACTCTAAAACATAGAATTACAGTAAAGAGATTCTTATTGATGTTAACAAAGTTGCTTGAATGCATTAGGCATAAGATCATGTCACATACAACTTGAAACTGTGGTCTAGTGTTGTCTTCCTGATGTTAAGAGGTTCACTTTGGATGTTCCAGATGGTATTAACAGCTACGCACATGATCTGAGGCATGATACTGAGCTTTAAAGTCGTTGCCAGCAGGTTTAGACCGGAATTATGGTTTAAGGTGCTTTTTGTTGTGATTTTATCAGGTAGTTTTATGTTTTGACGAATCGACATATTTCAGACAGTTATGTTAAGCTTATGAAAGAGACACTGCTACCGAAGGCGGACGATTTATGCCAACTACGTGGATCTTTCAGCAAGATATGCACCTATTTATGCAAGCAAGAAATCAAAGGATTGGTTTTCGGGCGAAGGAATACGTTTAATGAAATAGCAAGCTCGCTCACCTGATCGAAACCCAATCAACGATCTTTGTATCGTGCTAACGAGGAATTTCTAGTCCAAAAGCGGCATTTTTTTCTATTTTCGATCTTAAGGACTGTGTTTTGAGTAATTGGAAGGAACTAGCGCTTTCACTTCGGGAAAAACTAGTGGTTTCTATGCAGAGGCGTGCTGTTGAGGTTATTGTCGAGCGGGGAGGCCTTTCGCACTATTAGTTTGGCCTTAGATGTGGTTTCATTGCTTCAATTGCTTTAAAAGGGGGAAATGTGGAGTAATTTAATATTTGAAAAATATGATCGGTTGTGGCCTGGAATATCCTACAGGGTGCCCAGTAATACCTCTAAAATTATCCTAAAAGACGGCTCAAGGATCCCTAGGAGACAGGCTGCTTTGGACGTATACTTTCAGTCGGGCCATTTTCTCTCAAGATGTGGTGTTATGATTGGAAAATTATGGGTGAATGTATCGAGAGGCTTCAACGTGCTTGCCTTCCACCACTCCAAGCAATTCACGCGTGACGGGCTGCTTCCTACTCTAAGCAGTCTGTCATAAGTACACCAACGCTGAGCCAACGTGTCTGTCTGGTAAGGTTCTCGTGTTCAAGTACTTGCGCAAGTGCGAAGGCAACCCGTTGAACAGGGCTATATAACCTTCGACTTTGGTCGCCATCGCTGCTGTCTCTGCTCCTCAAGTCGTCGCTTGTTCTCATCCTTCGAACCAGCTCCGGACGAATCAACCGTCTAGGTCGACATTCACACTTCACACATCAACCATGTCTAATGAGTCCTCATCCTCTTCTGCACCATCCGCCAACTCTCGTCTTGACACCCTTGAGAACAAGGTTGTTGGCATCGAAGGCCAACTCTCCGAGATCATCAACCTTCTCCAGCCGAAGTCCGGATCTGCTAACCCCGCAGCTCCCGCGGTGGCCCAAGCAAGTGCCGCAGAGAATCCGACGGACCCCGCCGCCGTCAACCCTACACCGGATACCGAAGTCGTTCGTCCCGCTACCGAGGCGTTCCAGGTTAGTAACCTGCAGTTCTCTTTGCCTCCGCCCTCTGCAGAAGCCGTGGCCGAAACTTTTGGTACCCGTCGAGCCTACGCCGCTACCAGAAAGCTCAACAAGTTCAAGAAACCGTCTACCGTTGCCCCCTTCCCCGCAGATCGGTTCATCCCGGAACCGGAAGGATTATTCGGTCGCATCAAGTCAGCTGACCAACGTGACGGTTGGGAAGCAGAAGTCCTGTGGAACATTGGGGAAAACTGCGAGAACGCTCTTGCCACAGCCCACAAGGTCACCGAAGCCCTCGTGGCTAAGGACGTCGCAGCCGCTACCGAGGCATTTGCCGTTCTTCATCACTTTCTTCAAGCATCCTATTCTCGCGTTTTGGAACGCGTCGACTTCTTCACCGACGCTTTGGAATCTGGCAAGTCCGAGGCCATTCTCTTACAGAAGTACCTCCGCGAAGACGATTTCAGTTACTCCTCCGAACTCTACCGCTCCACCAAGCACAAGTTCGCCGAGCTCCGTTCCCAAGCCTACGCTAAGGAGTTCAATAAGCAGCAGGCCTCCTCTAGTAACCGTCGTCAAAACCGGCCTCAAGGAAGGGGTAACTCCCAAGACCCTAAGCCTGCTCGCAAGTAAACCCGTCGCAGCCGCGACCTTTTCTTTCTGCTATGTCGCACGTTCTATGGCGCAACACTCAGAAAGCCGCTTCGTATTGGTCCGAACACCTCCACGCCTCGGAATTCCCGTACGTGCAATTCGGTTCGGAGTATACGAAGCACCCATACAGACTTCCCTTTCCCTTACTCAATTCAAACTCCCTCAAATCCCCGTCGACCCACAAGACAGGGAGTTCTTCGACTCGGCTATCGCGGACGCCTTACATCGGAAGACCTACGAGGAAATCTCACCCGCCACGGCTCTCAAGTTACACCGCCAAGGATACCCAATATCAATGCTTTCGTAGCAGTATCTGGAGGCAAGCAACGATTGGTTGTCAACCTCTCTCGTCAATCGACGTTGTTCAGAGACGTGCCGGTCAAGATGGAAACGTTAGAAGGATTCGCTCTGGAACTCAAACAAGCAGATTTCATGTTTTCCTTCGACATCGCGAAGGGGCACCACCACTTCCGGTTACACCCCGATATCCGGAACTGGTTCCTTTTCAAGGTGGACAACCGGTATTTTCGATGTATTGCCCTACCGTTCGGCTGGAAACTTTCCCCCGCATATTTCGTCAAGTTTATGCGCCGTTCGTCCGATACATTCGCCAGCACTACCGTCTGCGAATTCACCCTTACATGGACGACTTCCTAATCGCTGTAAGAAGCCGCTCTCGCCTACGAAAGGCTCGTCAACAAATCGATCATCTGTTAGCCTCTTGCGGGCTGCAACGCAAGGAGGACAAAGGAAACTGGACTGGTACTCGCCGTATCGAGCATTTGGGTTTCATCTTGGACACTTCGCGTATGGTTTTTGGTATTTCGGCTCGTCGAATGGAAAAACTTCGTGGAATTGCCCAGCAATTGTTACGCCAATGTCGCCGGAACCGCCGCCTGGTCGACGTCCAGCTGTTACGCCACTTCACAGGAGTAGCAGTGTCTTGTTCTCTCGCAATGCCTCTCGCTCGATTTTACACCCGCTCGATGTACGACTCCCTGAAACTCAAGACCAAGTCAGGGAAAAGAGTTCGGCTGCTACACGCAGCTATTCGGGACCTCCGGTTTTGGCGGGACCTTCCTGTAAGCCCGCCAGAACGGCCAATATTAGCCCCATCCCTACTCTGGCGATGCACTCAGACGCATCGACCTCCATCGGTCAGGGAGGGACTTTAGGATCGGATCTTCGGCCGGGAGCACAAGGTACGTGGGAAGCTCGAGGACTTTGGAACCCAGTACTTCGCGTGAAGCCAATCACATTCCTGGAATTACGCGCAGTCACGGACAACATCAGATCGTTTGCAAGGATGTTACGCTCTGGAACCCACCTCAAGATCTGGGAGGACAATCAACGGTCGTATCAATTTTGAACGCTATGACAACGAAGTCCAAACCGCTCATGAGAGAGCTCCGAGTGTTACACCGATTGCTTACTCGTCTCGGGATATCCATCGAATCTCATTACCTCCCGTCCGCTGTGAACCGATTCGCCGACAGGCTATCTCGCCTGCATACAATGGACGATTGGAGGATCAATCTGGAACCGCTGAGACCCCTCTTGCGCAAGGTATCCCCCACAATGGACCGCTTCGCAGACAGTTTGAACAAGGTTTGCCCGCGCTTCAACAGCGAGCATGCGTGTCCCGGATCCCTTGCCATAGACGCTCTCACGCAAGATTGGAGTCAGGAAATCAACTTCTGGAATCCGCCGCTCAAATTGATCCCTCTCGTCGTTACCAAGATCTGTCGGGAAAAAGCCACCGGAATATTGGTCACGCCATATTGGCCCGCGCAGCAATGGTTCACTCGCTTGCTACATTTGACAAGCCCGCATCTTTTCGACGCCGAAAATCTCTATCTTCCACCAGTCTGGGCACCCAAGACAATGCCCGCTCCGCCGTGGAAACTCGCCGTTTGGAAAATCTCGAGAAAGAAGCATCGTCACTTCCGCTCGCTGTAACACTCCAGCAGTCCGTACTGTCAACCGCAGGAATCGGAAACTCTGGTGGAGGAGTAACCATTGCTCAACTGATGCCAAAAGCTCGGGCGCCGAACACTTGGCGCTCGAACGAAATATTGTGGAAGAAATGGTTACATTTCTGTGTACAGGACAAAATTGATCCGTTTGATGGTTCAGAAGCATCTCTTCTCCGCTATCTCGGCTGGCTGTTTACAGAAAACAAGGTGGGCGGGGTATCAGTCCGGAACTACCTATCCGCCGTCACCACGGCACATTCTCGTATTGGCAAATCTCTCACGTTATCCCCTTTGGTCCAGTTGGCAGTTGTCGCATTCCAACAAAGCGATCGCGAAAGGAAATTACTCGCTGATCCCGAATCCGTCAAAGAACGCCGTGCTTTGCCAAGCTCCGTCGCACGCAAGATTTTCGACGCCGCACTCGCTTCGCCTTCTACCGAGATCGAATTTCTTCGAGATGCCACAGCTGTATTGGTCAATTACGTGTTTTTTGAAAGGGGAGAAGCTGGTGTTTCCCTTTTGCTCGCCAACATTTCTGTCAGCCCGGATTCAATCAACATCGCCATCGCACTCCGCAAGAATCAGCAGAGAGTTGCTCACACGCTGTCCTACCGTCGAAACCCGCGCTTTCCACAAAGTCTGGTGGACTTGGTTCTTCGTTATGACTCAATTCGCCGCAGTAATCGATCCCAAAGCAAGTACTACTGGGCTCTTCCTGGCGCTCGACTTTCCACCAGCGCTCGCACAATCACTGTGTGGTTACGGAATTGTCTCTCTCGCGTCAAAGTTTCTCCTCCCGCTCAAGTGTCATGGTCCTCACATTCGCTGAGAATGGGTGCAGCATCAGAATGTGCTGCAATTGGAGTACAAGAATATCGTATCTTGATTTGGGGCGATTGGTCCGCAGCTCGCACTTTCCGCGAATCGTATCTGGATGGCCGTGTGATGCAGTGTGATGATTCTCTCTTTTTCTTCGGTCATTTGTTGTGACCTCACCCTCGTATCATCACTTCGTTCTTTTGGTATTCTCAAATTTGTATTCGGTGTTATGATTGGAAAATTATGGGTGAATGTATCGAGAGGCTTCAACGTGCTTGCCTTCCACCACTCCAAGCAAGTCACGCGTGACGGGCTGCTTCCTACTCTAAGCAGTCTGTCATAAGTACACCAACGCTGAGCCAACGTGTCTGTCTGGTAAGGTTCTCGTGTTCAAGTACTTGCGCAAGTGCGAAGGCAACCCGTTGAACAGGGCTATATAACCTTCGACTTTGGTCGCCATCGCTGCTGTCTCTGCTCCTCAAGTCGTCGCTTGTTCTCCCGCCTCCCGCCCTCCATTCATCCTTCATGGCCCAATCGCAAGCCGTCTTTTGTTCTTGATTTTATGTTATGATTGTTCTGAATATTTGATGATTCATGTGTCACGCAAATTCAGCAACCGGTGGAAGTATTGATTTGGTTCTGGTCAGAGGATCAACGCGCATATTGGCCACGGGCGTATGACCGCGCTACTCTCCTTACAACTCTTGCGACGCGAACACACCAAATCAAAAGAGTTTACCCAAGCGTACGCATGATGGAACGAATGGAACCGGACAAGGATTTCAGCGTCTGGGGAGACACGCCGATCACCTCATCCAATTCCACCTTTCCATTACTCCCGGTCATTGATCTCGGTCCTGGCAACTCACCCGCCTTTTCGCTGGAACATCCTCTCCCCTACGTGTGCCTCCCCAGGCCGGCCATTGCTGGCAGCGTACGTCCACTCAAGACAAGTAAGGTTGGCACCAAACGGAAGCTTTCACACTACACTCCATTGGGGTACCATCCCCGGAAGAAACGCCCCGCGCCCATAGCCGTTGTACAGCAGCATCCGAGGATTCGAGTGATCAAGCATTTTTAACCCTGCCATTACCAGCTCTGTCTCGAGCAAACGTTCAACACAAAGGTTCAAATCAGTCCCAACTACTGGAGCAAGTCAGCTGCATAAGTTATCCCTGATTGCTGTAATGCGTACTTATTTAGTTATCCCTGTTGCTGTTAGATATTTGCTTTGATAAAGTGTTTGTGTGTTTCTCAAATTTGTATTCACTGTACTATACAGTACAGCACACTTTTTACAAGAGTATGTAAATTTTATTGCATTAAGTATCTATATATAACATCTTACCCCTTTCCTACTGTATTTTGTACTGCTGAGAGAGAGAAAAAGAGACCTTTTGTATCATGTAGTGCTGAATCCATTTATGTAATTTATTTTTAAATTGCACCAATATATTTTGAGTTAGTCCAAATCAGTACCCCTCGCATTCTTTCAAGCGGCAGTGTACTGTACTGTACTGTACTGTACTGTACGGGTAATTCCGTTTTTAGTCATTAATTTTCCGCTACTCGTACAGTACTCTATAGACTTATCTGATACCGGTACAGTATAAACTAAGTGCAGTCCAGTATGCGCAGGACATATTGTACTGCAATATCTCTTGTTGATCTCTGTACACTGACTTGTATATATGTTTCAATTACAGTATTACAGTACATACCATAAAGCGCCTATTCCCACCTTACGACACGTGTACAGCCTGGCAGCCTCGCTCCGACTCCGCCAAACCCCTCTCCCGCGCCGTCGCCCTCGCACCCGGTCACATTTCCTTCCCAGATCCGCCGTCGACCCCGCAGCAATTCAGCAACCCCAAAAATGTCCACCCTCGCCCGTGCCTCGCGTCTTCTCACCCGCCGTGCCCCACACTCCATGCGCGGCGTACCGCAACGCCCCAACTCTACCTCGACCGCGCGGTCTACGCCGGCGGGGTGTTCTGCGCCACGCCCGACCGGTACTGCCGGTGCCCGGACTAGAGTGTTGCGGCCGGGGCCGGTGAGGCGGGCCATGCCGGTTGGCAGGTGTTTGGCGGTCGTGTTGGGCTCTAGTACTTCGGCTATGGAGGTGGTGTTGAGGGGGGGGATGAGTTTGATGATACATAATTACAGCAATGGTCGTGTTTGGTTGAGGGCCACTTGGACACGCGTTGTAGGGGTGGGGGTGCGGTCGGTACGGCTGGTACGGTCGGTGTGTCGGGTGCATGGATGCTTGTTTATTGCACGCGTGTCGAGGGCATGGTGTTGGGTATGGACGGAATATCGGGCGGGGGGAGGGCCGTATGGAGGAAGTAAGGGCCGTTGTTTTGCACCCTCCGCTTGGAAAGAGAGAGAGTCTACCACTTGTCTCAAGCACACCGCAGCTATTCTCTCACTCACTCATCTACAGCGCCCAATGCAACCTTGTTCAACGAGTAAACCTTCTTTTGCAGATCCCGATTCGCCAAGGCGATACTTTTCAGCCCCGCCTCATACCTCTCCGCCATCGTCCTCAACTTGCCAATCATCACATCCTTCTCCCGAACCACCGCCTCCAGTTCCGCCACTCGACCGCCTGCATGCTCCTCACTTGCACCGTCTTCTCCACTCGTTTCGATCCTTCTCTCCAACTCCCGTACCTGTTCCGCAAACCCTCTCATCGCTGCATTCTTCTCACGAATCACATCCTCCTTTTCCTCCACTTCCCTCTTCCTTGTCTTTACCTGCCTTTCCATCTCCGCCACTCTCGACTTCATCCGTTCATACTCCGTCGCGCTTGGTGCGTCGATCTCAATGTCCAGACCCAACGCTTCTTCCAGTTCCCCTGCCCTCGTCGCCTCCGATCTCAACAGCTCTTCCGTCACTCTCAGCTTGTGCTTCAATTTCCCAATCTCCACATGACACTCATTCAAATCCCGCGGCATCCTGTCCTCCTCTATATCCTCCCCATCCGCCCCCGCCTGTCCGCCACTTCGTGTCATCCTCCTCGCTCCAATGCCTGACGGCGCCTTTTCACTCCGCCTCTTCCTCCCAACTCTCCTCTCCACCACTTCTTCCCCGTCCTCCCCATCCAACATCGTCTCCCTCTCCTCCGTACCCTTTGCTGCACTCGTCTTCTTCAAACCTTTATTAACTGACCCGGGCGGTCTCCCCCTCCGTTTCTTCCCCGCGGGCATCATCTTTGCCGTTGACAACGTCCTTTTCCTTTTCTTGTATACCGACCCCGTTCCATCTAATCCTCCTGCACTTCGATTCTCTTCTTTCCTCGGTCTCCCGGGCCTTCGGCGTTTAGTCACTGAATTCTCAATTCCCCGCGTATCTGGAACTTCGATCAAAGCCCCATCCTCTGATTCATCCATCACCCCATCATCCCCTTCTCCGCCGCTGTCTTCTCTCCCCGAGTCGATCGTCAACTCGGTCATTCTATGCTTCCCTTCGCCGTTCAACTCCCGGCGGGCCCCCGGCACCTGAATCAAAGGCCCACGCGCCCCCTCTTGCGACGAATTGGACGCATTCTCCCCACTGCACTCTCTCCTACTTCTTCTCGGTTGCTTCCTTGCGCCACTCCTCGAATCCCTCCTCCTCCCGCTACTTGCTGCCCAAGCCGTGATTTCGTCTTCCTCGCCCCCTGAATCCAACCTCATCTCCTCATCCTCCTTACCACGCTCGGCCACGCCATGGCCTTCATCCGGCCTCCATTCTGTCGTGAGTATCCTTCTGGAGGTGAGCCGACCACCCCTCTTGGTTTCCATTTGCTGCATCTCTCGTTCCAATTTTGCCTTCAACTGTCCTAGGCGACGTCGCTCTACCAAATCATTACGACTGGGACGACCGGGACGACGTCGAACACGGATAATGTCGTCCAAAGCGAGGAACCCGTCTTCGAAAGTGGCCTCGGGAAGACCAGTAAGCTGTGCGGCGATACGAGATCGAAGCTTCCTTATGGAGAGAAAGTTATCGGTTGAGCGACGGACAATACCGTTGGCACTTGGACGTTTCTTGGGACGAGGATGCGGGGAGACGTAGAGGCAGGTATGGAAGAAGGAGAGGAGGATGGGGAATGCGAACGGGAAGATGTTGAAAGACGTGGAGGGGTGTGATGTGCGTGAGAGGACGGTGAAGAGGATGAGGACGAGGCCGAGGAAGAAGAGGAGGATGCGTGGGGGGAGGGAGGGGGAGGGATTGAGCGAGGCGGCAGGTGCAGGTGCAAGAGCGTCTGCAGTGCGAGACTCCGGCAGGTATGGAGTGGAGGCAGCAGTGGGTGGTTGTGAAAAGTGCGAGACAGTGGGCTGTGGCGGATTTTCGGGAGAATTCGGTGCGTTTGGGGGTGCAGCGACGTTTTTTGGGGGGATTTTGGAGGCTCTAGGGGCGATTTCGGATGACTGTGGAATTTGTTGGAAGGCTCCGGTTGCAGAGCAGAGTCCTGCGGAACAGGAGGGATGGGGGACACGTCTGCAGCGCCTACCATTGAGTGGCACGGGTAGCAGAGACGTTGCTGTTTGGCGCGAGGGATAAGTTGGCGTTGGGGAGGATGGGGGGGGGGGGGGCAGAGGGTGAGACGCAGGTTGGAGTTGGAGGTCAAGGGGGTGGCACTAATGAAAGGAGGCGAGGGGCATGGAGGGGGGAGGGGTGGGGTGTGTGGGTAGCGCAGGGTTGGGGGGATTTGGAGCAATGGATATTGTTTGCGCGGTGGAGGGAGAGGAGGGAGGGGGGCGGGTAGGTGAATTTGTTTACTGCGGGCGGCACTAGGGTCAGTGAGTGCATGTTGTAGGGGCTGCACGGGCTCGTTTCAAAATGGTTGTGACTGCGTGGATGATGGCGCCAAGCGACATCACAAGCGGGAAAAGTAGCGGTGTGTTGGGCCGATGCCATGGGCCTTGATGCGGGGAATGTGGTGTGCGGTTATGGAGATTATGATGGAAGAATTGAACAGAAATGCTAGTCGACGTTCCCGGTGGCATTTTGGGTTGCTGGGACTCTTACAGGTGGGGATGGATCACCTTTGGAGACATGACGTGGACGGTGATACAAGACGCCCGTTAGCGCACGCATTGGCAGAGGAGAGACTTGGTGGATGCAGACGGTGAAGTGTCTTGACGAGAGGACAATAAAAGTCTTTTGAATACTCTCTTTAAAATGCAAACTTTGCTCGCAAGCCAACGTCTGCTCTCTCCATTCGACAATCAATCCCCTGGCTGCATTCCGCCGACTATCTGGGCACCTCAGCTTGCTCACGGTTTCTAGCCCCGTTCTTCTCCTTTTCCAGCTATAGACTCTTATAATGCAACATTCAAACCCCCGACAGCCTCACTAGAATAGCGTAGCGATGTTGCATTCTGTCCGGGTCGTCCCTTCTCCCGTACAAAATGCACTACTTTTACCCTACTCACCTCCGGCCCTCACTCCCTCCACCCCCACCCAGTCTTAAAGCTCAACTTGGCCCCGTCCCCCCGTTTTCACAACCGCATCTCCCCCCATCTGCATTGCGCCCATCTCAACATGGCCATCGATGCCCCCACTGCAACCCTCCACCCACCCACACCGAGATCCCTCCTCCCCCCTCCGCCCCACCCCTACTCCTCCTCGGCGGTCTCACCTACCTCGGCCGTCACCTAATCCCCCGCCTCATCTCCGCCGGCTACACCCTTCATTCCCTAGCCCCCACTCCCGCACAACGTGCGCGTCTACGCGCCCTCGGATGTCACCACATCTTCCACGGTCATCCGCAATCGTTACCCGCCCTCAAACACGCCGCCGCAGGTTGCATTTACGCCATCCATGCGGCGCTTCATTTCGCCCACTGCGACGTAACCGCGGACCAGAAAATAGTGCACTCCAACGTGCTCATCACGGCCAATTTGATCCGTGTGTGCCGTCTGGTCGGCATTCAACGTTTGGTGTTGCAAAGCTCCGAGGCGGTATTGTATGCGGGACACCCGCTGCGTGGTGTCGATGAGAGGACACCATACCCTATTTCCCCGGTCGGCACCGCCGCTCAAATGCTGCAACTCGTGGAGGCAAGAGTGATCTCTGCAAACAGTGCGACGTTGGAAACAGTGGTGGTCCGTCCACGGTTGCTGTGGGGCGGGGATGATGAGCACTTTTTACCCAACTTGGTACGGGATGCAAATGCGGGGACGTTGCGGTTGGTGAATGGGGGGGAATATTTGACAAGCACGTGTCATGTGGAGAATGCGTGTGAGGGGATGTTGTGTGGGTTACGGAGGGGTCAGGGGGGGAAGTGTACTTTGTGACGGATGGAGGGGCGGTGGAGTTTGGGGAGTTTGTGGAGGGGCTTTTGACGGCGGCGGGGGTGAGAAGGGTGGTGGAGGAGGGTGTGGGGGGTTCGGTGCCGTTATGGGTGGCGCTGAGGGTTGCGGGTTGGCGGAGATTGTGGCGAGACGGACGGGGCGGATGCCGCGGTTGACAAGGGCGGGGGTTGGACTGATTGGTCAGGAGGTGACAGTTGTGGATGGAAAGGCGAGATTGGAGTTGGGGTACTGTGGGAAAAAGAGTATGGCTCAGGGAATGATTGAGATTCGGTTGAAGCATTTGAGGAAGAGGGCTAGGGAGGGGCTGGGAAGGGGTGAGTAAAGGTGTGAGTGAGGCTTTGGAGACGGGGCGGGGGGCGGGGGGCGGGGCTTGCCGACGTTGGCGACATTGATGGCGGGGATTGTGCGGGGACTGGATGAGTGCAGACTGGGGCGTGGTACGGGGATATGGCAGAGTTGGTCGGGGAGTAGGCTGTTTCTCTGACGCGGTGATACGGCGCCGTCTACCCTTGCCCAGTCCAAGGAAGAGGAAGCGAGGCTATACACTGGTACCTGTCTCGACTGGCAACCAAACTGGGCTGTCTCCTAGCCCAACTAGCGTAGGACAATATACCAAATTAGCAAAGACGAAAGGGCAAAGTAAACAACTAGGCACAAGCATGGAGTAGAATGAGTCACGGCGAGACATGGCTTGATCAAACTTTGAAACTTTATCAAATGACGACCCAGGAGGGGCTGTATAGGGCATGGGAAATGGGGTGTGGTGGGCAGTCGTGTGGAGGAATTTCAAGCAGAGTGTGCGTGCCGAACGGCGAGGAGAGAGTGCACGAGGCTATCGTCCAAGGTGGGACGCCAACAAATAAAAACTTGTTCCCACGAGGTCTTCCCATCTGACAAAAACTCTTCCACAAAAAGGGCAAAACCCAATTTTAAATTTGCACTTTTTCCCCACGGTTGGGTTGCCGAGTAACTAAAAAAAAACAAAACCCCAACACCATTCAAACTCAATCTCTCCGTCAAACGGTCACAAATACGCATCATGTCACCCATCCAAATTGGATGATCCAACCTCTGCCCCCTCTCCACCGTAACGGTCACCTACACGCGTCACGCCTCGCACCCTTTCGAGCCCTCACCCACGCCCAACCACGCCCAATCCAAACCTCCAACCCCTCTTCGCTCATCCTTTAAAAGCCTAAAAGCCTGCCAGCCCAAATGCCACCCACCATACTCCCCACCTCACCAACGCTCCTCCCACCACTCACCCCCACCCCTCCCAAAAAGCACAAACCATGTCCACCACCACCCCCCGTCGCCACCCCCCCGCCCCTCCCTCATCCCCCGCCGCCCCAACCCCAATCCCCGCCCCAAACCCCCTCCTCCACCCCCTCCACCCCCCATTCCACACGCCCTTCCCTCCCTCCCCGCACCCCCCCCGTCCCATCCACCCCCCCTCCCCTGGGACCACGACTCCATCGCACGAACACCCTCCAAAGAAAACGAGGCACAATGGTTACAAAGTCTCGGCTTTGACCTCTCCCTCCTCCATCTCCACCCCCATCCAAACCCCGATCCCCCCTCCCCCCAACCCATACAACCCGTCCCACTCTGTCACGAAGAACTCCGCATCCTCACCCAGTCCTCCCCGGCACTAGAGGAAATCGCCGCCTGTCCCCCGCGCATCCTCTGGTCCGATCAACACCTCACACCCCGTTCACACCGTGCAACCCAACCCACGCACGACCAACGCGCCCGCCTCCCGTCCAGGTGCAACCCACGGGGAGTCCATTCACCGCCCCCCGCCCCGTCGGGAAGGAGAATGTCGCCACTCCATTGCGTACCAACCTGCGCCCCGCTATCAAGCCATTGTTTTCAACGCTGCCGGCGACCGAAGACGAGTATCCACACCTGCCGTTGGAGCCTGTGGAAACGCACGCCCGGATACAAGAGGCGGCGAGTGGGGATTTGTGGGAGCAGGGGCGCGTGGAGGGCGTCAATGTCGCGCCGGGCGTGCATGTTGGTCCGGGCGGGGTGCAGGCCGCGTTGCCTGGCGCGGGGGGGGCTTGGTTCCCAGTTTGATACGCCGAACAAGGAGGGGAGCGAGGGGGAAGTCGGTGCGGGTAGGGATGTGATGGTGACGCCTGGACGGGTGCAATGTGGGCGTAGGAACCGGCGTGCGTCGGCGCGGGTGTCGATGAGAGAGTTAAGGGGGTTGTTGGAGGCGAGTGAGGGAGGGGGAGGGGGGGGAGGGGTGTGCGGAGGGGGAGGGGGAGGGGATGGTGTGGTTTTGTCGAAAGTTAGGACATCGAGAAAGGTGAGGAATGTGTTGGGTGCGGAGACGGTGGTTACCCCGGTGAGGAGGTCGCTTAGGATCAGTCGGAGGTTGGGAGCTGCGGCGGTGGCGGAGAGGAATTCGGAAAAGTTGGAGTCGGCGGATTATGCGTATATGCCGAATAAGAGTTTGAGAGAGAGAGGGGGGGGCAGGGTTAAGACTCCATTGCGTTAGAGGTTGTTGTTGTAATGGGGAAGGATTTGGAAAGGGAGGCTAGGGCAGCGTGTTGATAAAGGAAAGAAAGCGAGCGGTTTTTTGTTTGCACTTGTCGCTTTCTTTGTCAAGGTTGAGAAGGGTGAGTGTTGGGAGCAACCTGGCGTTGGTGGTCGACAGGGCTGCCCGGTGCCCTCTGTTCCACGTTGCGGCGTTGTATCGCGCAAAAGCGTAAACGTCTTCATAAATTGACTGTGGGATTTTCGGATCTTGCGACCAATCGATCTCTTGTGATACCATCCTTCCGTTGCCACAACGCAGCAGACACCATGTCTATGCTGTGGACCTCCGTGTCCGCGATCCTCTGCCTGGAACTTGTCCTCCTACTGCTGCTCTGCCTCCCCCTCCCTTGGGGCGTGCGCAAGAACATCTCCCGCTGGGTCCATCGCATCCACGCCAAAAACCACATCGACTCTCTGCTCAAATACCTTCTCCTCGCCCTACTCCTCGCCCTTATCGACAGTCTCAACTCGCTACGCACCATCCACTCTCGTCACGGCGGTGACCTCGACCTCACCCTCCCCCCACCCACGCAGACTCCCCCTTCAACTCATCGCGTGGCACAACTCACGCTGGCAAAAGGCACGCGCCGAACGCAACTTTTACTTGGCAAGCTTTGCTATCGCCGCCCTGGTCGCTATCGCTAGGTTGGTGCGCTTGGCTAGTATCGAAGTGCAGTTGAGATCTCGCATCAAGATGCTGAATGGAAATCAACCCATATCTGAAACTGGCGGCACTCTGCCACAAAAGGACGAGTGAGCAAACGCACACCCCACCGCCAATCCCCAACTCCCGCTGCCGGATCTTTCCTGGCTCTGCGCACTCGCGTGCATTTTCTTTCCCACGCGTGCAATGGACAAGCGCTCTCGTGAGCGCGTATATAGCAAAACTGCTCAACCTAGCACCTGCATCATCGCGGGTATTGCTGCATGGTTCAAACTTTGGATGAGGTGACAGGGACTTGACCGTATATTTCGGGAGAATGGGTGCTGGTTAATCATAACTGCCTGCCTTGACCCGTCGATGTAGTCACAGGGTCACGGAGGTGCAGACCCGTCTCTGTTTTCTCCTTTCCTTCTCTCCAAACTCCGTTTAGATTCCCCGGGCTAGAAGTGTCAGACGACGAAATAAACTATCCTATCATCCCCCCTCATCATAATGGTTTAAACCAGCCCTCAAGTCAACGAACTTAATGTGACGCTTCCAGGTACTGTGCGGAAGGGATACTTCTTCGTTTCTTCTTTCCCCCTCTTTTTTCCTCGTTCCTTTCAATAGAGAACTTACGCTTGCACTTTTCAGGAACTGATTTACTGGTTTTCTGAAATTAAAGCATACGCTTATTTCAGGTTGCAGAATTTTGAAGAAATCCTGTGACTATTTTTCTGAGAAGTGACTAAAATGTGAAATCCTTTCTGTAATTCAAATCCCGACACGATGCCCACGTGGACACCAAGAAGCGGGAAGTACCTGGTGCAGATACTTAATCCAGATCGACCTGCGTCTCCATGACAGGAACCAAGACTGTCAGCATCATGGCACCGAATTGACATGGACTTACCTTCCAGAAAGGCTAATTTTCGGACACATAGTGAAGAAATAAAAATAAAAATAGGAAGTCCAGGCCAACCTTTGAAACAAACGTCACCACGTGATTGGGCATCAAATTTTACATCACAGAGGGTCATAGAAATAGTTGTAGAGTTGAAATGAGCTCAAAAAATTCTGGACAGCATCTAGTCTGCCCAAGAGGGTGTCCAACGCATGAGAGGGTTTAATTTCGCACAGAAAATCAACGTGCTGGTAAGGAACAAACGAGGTCGTTCACTATCTCCGCCGCTACTTTGAACAACCTAACTCGCGGAAAACGCTGCGTACGCCTTTTGTGAGAGGCACTATTGTAGCCATCATGGCTACCAGACATATCTGTTTTGTAAACCTCCATCGAGACCTTGGCCAAGCTCTCAATCTCACAACGTCTTATCGCATGATCCTTCTTCATCTGCTCTACTCTTCGTCGCTTTGCCTTGAAGTTCCTCCGCCTCCTTTTGTCTACGTCGAGCCAACATGTCACCCATCGGCACACATTCCGCCGTCGCTCCGCTCTCTAAGACAGTTCTACCGGTTCGGGTCCTGTTTCCCGCTTCAGGGCCTTTTTTATTAGAAACCTTCGTGCTGTCTTCTGTAAGAATGTCGTTGACTGTTTCAGCATTTCTTATCAGCAAAGTCAGCTTCTGAATTGCTTTCGATGGTCCATGGGTTGCATTCAAAATTTTCACAGCC
This sequence comes from Kappaphycus alvarezii, assembly GCA_002205965.3. NCBI lineage: Eukaryota > Rhodophyta > Florideophyceae > Gigartinales > Solieriaceae > Kappaphycus > Kappaphycus alvarezii. The sequence goes on along the minus strand of NADL03000828.1, from coordinate 60,824 downwards.
TCATTATACGTTTCTTTGTCACTGTGTCGAAGACGTACCGTTCGTAAACGAGATGATACAGCTGCCTCACCAAGTCGCTCCGTGTTTTTCTCCACTAATGTTTGCCGTATGATTTTCAGGGGCCGGAACCGCGACGGGAAAGATAGGTCGAAGGGAAATACTCCTGTCTTGCGAAACGATGTACGAATGTCAGAAATGGTGATGTTCAGAAATGCATACACACCACAGGCAAGATTAACGCGAAATTATCGAAGGTCAATATTTGCCCTCTTCTGCAGTTCTTCACGAAAACGTTTCAATGGCTTTTTGAACCCGCGGTTAACATTCTGGTCGCATGGTTGTAAGAAATGGGAGGTGTTAGCGGGGCTAACGACAGCTTCACAATTATTTTTTTGATATTGCTCAATCCACTCGGTTCCGTTTCTCGAAATATTACCGTCAAGGGTCAAAACGTAGGCCATGTCTTTTGGAACGACCTTACGAACCTCGTTGTTTATATGGGTCATAACCGCTGGAAGCACTGACATTTCCATAGATCCATTCTCCGTCATCTTGATAACTGCATCCTCCGGAAACCATCCATCTCTACTTGTCACAAATAGAAATGCTCTCTTCTTTCCCTTTCCTTGTGTCCACAAACGCTTCAAACCAGTCAGTCATTACTCTTTGACCGGCAACAATGAAAAATGGAGCTTTCTTTCTACCTTATGCTGAAACAGCAACAGCTGCTGTTATATGCTTATTAGGGCCGTTGACGGATGATGTTGACTTATATGACCCTTGGTGTCCAGAGGAGGAGCAATATGCCTTCTTGAAAGATGAATCTGTGGCATCTACAGCTGTCTCATCCATGTTCCAAACACGGTCAAGGTCGCCTAAAATACCAGGATGTTTATCCTCTATGCTTTGAAGAACCGTGAAGAAGGACTGCACATGCTCTCTATTCTCTGATCGCAGTTTTGCAGATTCCTTGTTTTCCAATTTCCTGTAAGTTATTTCACGATCCCGTGATCGAAAAGCACGAACAGCCTCATCGGTAGGAATACCACTAGCCCAGCCTTTCCGTGCATCGCCTGCAATCCTTGCCATAATGCGTTTTAAATCGTCTTTAGTCATCGCAAACCCTCTTGATGCTGCAAAACGTATACGTGTTACAATCAATCCCTCTTCCTCCTCCGTTAGTACAGTACGTTTCCCAACTCGACTGCATTGCACCAAACGTTCAATGTTGACCGGATCATTCTTGCGACATAACTCTTTCAATTCCCCAACCGTGTATTTCGGAACACCAGTAGCAGCTGATATTTTTCGCTGCGTCAATTGAGTTGTCCTAAGCAGTTCAACTGCCATGCGGCGCGCTTTGCTACGTTTAGTTAGTATGTCGTTGGTTCTTTTTCGTTTGTTTGCTAGACGTTGCATTGACGGAGGCATTTTGCCGAAAGTGGCAAGAACTAAACGAACGTTATTGCCGCCATCAGTCCTGGCCGTTGTTTATTTTGGTTTTGTCTCCTGTTCCGGTGTGTTTTGGCGCCATCACGCATCAAACCGGTATTGTACAATCCACCAGTTGTGAGTATACGATCGTCGCTATACTAATGGCTACTCAGAGGAACCCATTGGGCATCATACGATGGTCTTAAGTTCCATTGAAGAAGGAGGAACACTAAGTCAAGTTTGTCCGAAAAAAGACCGATGTCCAAAAACTGGCCTTTCTGGAAGGTACTCTCACCAAATTTTGCGAGTCTTTCTCCAAACACATCCCATTCCAATACCTCTGATCTACCACCGAACCCTCGATCCCTTTCCTCCTATGATCACGCCTCCATTACTACAACAAAGAAGAACGGCCGACGTCCAACCTTCACTGTGATTGACGATATTATTACAAGTAGGGAGGTCGCGGCAGTTAAGGTTAAGTTATGTTGCCCCCTGCGGAGAGGTCACGCGAAGGTTCGAGGTGCCTGCAGAAAATGTCAATGCTCACCCCAACATCTCCGGGAAATTCAACGGCAAGAAAGTTCAAGACCGCTTCAAGAAACTCTTAGCTGCTTTCGAGAAGAAGGATACCGCGGAACGCATGATGTCGGGAATAGGTGGAGAGGTAGGAAGACTGGAAGATGTATTATCGGTTATACCGGAGGAGGAGAACGGCGTGAAAATTACAAGAGATGAGTACCGAATCGCTCGCACGGATAAGGAGAGAAGTAAAGATAAGGTTGGACGCGCTCTGCTACAACGGTCCCTGATTCTCTCTGGCTTAGGTGAGACAAAATGCGGAGGGTCTGACAAGGAATGAAGCGGAGAGGAGATGGATAAGTTGGATGGCAAAGTCAACGGGTGGAGGAGGAAGCAAAGTCGGATCGAGAGCGAGGACGATGCCAACCTTGGTGCTCTTGCTGCTACATTATACGACACCCACATGGCTTGCATAGAAATAGACCGCACGGAACTAGCACTGGAGCGGGAGAGAATGAAGCAAGAGGCAAATTATCGTGGTGTGTAACGATCGTTACGGCGTGAGGAGCAAGGTCCGCAAGCTAAACTTGAGCTACTAAAGTTCAAGCTCATGATGGAAACGTTTGCTAATGTGCGTAAATATGAATCATAGACTCTGGTAAGAAGACACTTTCGCCCTATTCTAACACTATATGACGCATGATGATTGCAGAAAGCGCCCTGTAATTCCAAAAAGCTTCCTATCGGGAGTCCCTGCGGGACTGCCTGTAGTACAGTAACACCAGAGGAGTACAGTGGAAACTGTAATGCGGGGCACTTGTAAGGGTGGGAAAGAGAACTGGGCCGCCATGGCCCATGTGGGGGCACCTAGTGGACCAAAGGATACATAGTTATATATTTTAGCATAGATTACTCCTATTGGTGGAACAAGAAGGTGGCGGTAGTGGGGCCACGTGTCCTTAAGGAGTAGCGTTACCGTAGCATTACAGTATTAGTAGGAGGGTACGACACATTTTAAGGAGATCGGTAGATAGAGGAGTAGTAGATTCGTAAAAGGCAAGCACCCTTTGAACCCCAACTCTAAGGTCTAAAATCTGTCGACACTTCTAAGGTTACCCCTTTCCCCCTTAAGGTTAAACGACGGCCGAATGAACCTACTTCTTTACCAATGCTTCCTTCAACTACTCCTTTAGGCGATTATCAGTGTCCCCGCGGGTGCTCGATTGCGTTCTAGGTGCCCCTTTAGTTTGTGGCTACCGACGAACCCCTCTGGTTTTATACCACACTGCTGCCAAGTCCGCTTGAGCGCTTGCAAGCTCGCATACAGCGGACTTAGTCCTCGCTTCTCGGGCCTCTCTATTTTCTTCGCGAGTAGAGAGGCCAAGAAGCGATTACAAAGGCCCAAGGAGTGATAAACATCTTTACTTAATTCTTACGTAAGAGAGACTCTTCCAATGCGGGGGAGGAAAACTAAAGTATTGGGAGACTGTATTCAGATAGACGCAGTTTCGTATGTTGGTAAGCAATATTGTAGCGATGTAAAGGGTCCCCACCGGCGACTGATAGGTGCGCATTTTTCGCCTGTAGTAAACCGTATACCAGTACAGCTTCACATATTTAAAGAGCTACTCTACAGTTATTCTGACCTTGGACATTGCTTTGTTGGAAGCATTCTGGGCAGCATTTCAATTTGTATCCTGGGAATGTACCTCCATGAAGTCCCTTACATTATAATTGGAGTCCATTCATAAAAAATTGCTTTGTTCTATAAATAGAATTATAGACAGATCCTCATCAAGCCCGCTTCTCATGTAAAGTTTCCATTCATGCCTCCGTCCTTCCAAAACGGCAAGGCGCGTGCAGAATCAGTCCATCTAAAGTTGTAAGAGTTTGTTAATTTAGCACATTCTTTCGCTTGTGACCATTGTACGCGACTTTTGGTCCTCGTAGTAGTCAGGTTGTGAGATTCCAATCACTGTACCATGTACGAATACCACAAAATTTTCGAATGCACTACTTCCATCATGTGTTGCACGCGCGTATCGCTTTGCATTACTTCGCATAAACGATTCTAATATCGGTCCTGTCAGTAGATTGCCCCTTGTTTCCAAAAAGCGTTCAAGTCCTTCCCATAATATCTCGAAGAGCTGAGGTCCGTGACATTCAAATAGTGTCCCTATTTCACACCAATGACTCGGGGAACAAACCCTATGTAGAACTACACACGTAAGCATGAGCGTATCACATCTGTAGCTGTTTCTACGTATTTAGCTCCATCCTTCAGGCCAATTAATGGCTTTAACCATCCTCTTTACATGCTTCTTGCAGAAACGGAATATAATGAGTGAAAGCGAGTCTGTAAGTACCTGAAAAGTCTTCTAGAACTGTGAATTTTGATAAAAAGGGATCACAGGTAGTAGCTGTGTACCTCTCTGGAGAAGAGTTCATACTTGGATGCAGGCTTTGAAATGCTAACGTAATTTATAGTATTTGTATGGCAACGTAAAGAACGGGACCAAAGCACCACGCAGGTGGCAAACTTCCATGTTTGGATTCGATGAGACCATTTGGCTTGAGAGTGGTCTCACTGCCTCTGAAGTGCCATGTATGGTAGTCTGGAGGAACCGCAGAAGGGAGAACAAGGGAGTAGAAGGGTATCTTAATAAAACTCCTGATTGCCAGTAAAATATGTATGCGTAAATGAAATTATTCAATACAATACTTCGTTTCTGAAATAAGTTTTCAGTTCATCATCATATCGACGTATTTTCAGAAATCTGTCTCAGAAAAGCTTCAGACGAAAAATCATAAAATTACTCAAACAAATAATCAGAGTATCAAACAAGACCGGTAGGCCTAGAGAAGTATTGTTCAATTCTTCCGGAACCCTCCGTGGGCCAAGTTCCTGCGGTGCTTTCGACTCACGAGGTGTTTGCTGAGGTCTATTTCCGATGTCACTCGCACACTACACTCGCATGTGAGCTGACTCGTCCAGGAGGTATGATTTGGCGCGTTAAACGATCCGATGACTGCGTTTTTGTGTTTAGATACTCCCTTCTGGGCTTTAAACTGATACTTGCTCGGCGTACGAAAGTCACACAACTTGCAATATTGGGTTGGTGTCTTCTTTTTCGTCGCTTGTCCTGACAAATCTTCAGCAGAGCGTTCAAGCTGTTGCTCCGATATCTGCTTAAGGGACCGGACCAGATGGTCCCGGATTAGCCTTCAGGATACGAGGCCTAAGGGTGATTTGTGGTGCCAAAGGTAGGTTACCTTCGCCTAACCTTGCGGAGATCTCTGGCTGTTTTTTGCTAACAAGGGGCGCTCCCAGAACAAAGAGGTCCGTTGTAGCCGCTTTCCGAGATATCCGTGGCAGCTTCTGCTCTGTCTTTCGGGGCGTGGGGATGCCGATGGTTTCCTTATCGTCCTATCCACAAGAGGTCTGGTACGGACATTAGTTCTCTTTTCTTCTCACTTACGGCTGTTGCTTCATCCCTACTTCCCGCCGTTTCGCTTACTGTCTCTTCGCTGGTCTCCTCTACCTCGTCGTCAATATACCTACTCCTCGGATACTATGTCCGGCCCGAGTCGGCAGACTTTCTTCCCGCTGACTTCTACGACCTTTCTTTCCCTGATTTGTCCTTGCTTTGGCTGATAAAACAGCCGGTGAGGGCCTCAACTTCTTCAGAGAATTGGCTTGACGCCGGAGAGGGTACCTTGCGCATGGCGGGCCTTTTGTGCCTGGTGTAGGCGGCTAGCAAGCATCGGCTGCGAGGCTGAAAACTGCGACGTGCGGGGCGGCGGAATTTAGCTTCTTCCTTATTTCTAACTCCACTATTTTATTTTATTTTACCTCCCTTACTCCTCTTTACCTTTCTTCTTTTACTTTTTACCTCTTTTATGCCACTAAGGCGGAGTTTCCCCAACGTTTCCTCACTTCTGTGGGCACAAGAAGTGCTCCACCCTCTGCAGCGAGGAATTTTAAGGAACTAAACTGTATGGTATCGTTAGATGATTCCTATGCATACAAACAAGCGATACCGCCCGACGAGGGACACTGAGCAGGTAAAGAAAGGCAAAGTAGGTGTTAGTGGGTGCGATTGTTGTGAGGTTGATTAGGTTGGAGTGTTTTTGGGTCTGGGTCTTTTTTTGGTGTTTGTTGTCTGGGAGGGAGAAGTCGACTACCGTTTATATAGATGATTCAAAAAAACTTAAATAACTCCGAATAATACTGAAAAATAATATTTCGGTTGAAAATCAGCCTCTTCAGTACCGCCAAAGCTTATTTTTTCTCTTGAAATCGCCATTAGTGCAATGAAATAGGATGTTAGGAGCCCTGGTGTATCCGTAGGTTACAGGCGATGCTGAACCACCAACTTGAAAATATCCGTTGTACGGCAACAGCCTGATGTCCATTCATTTCCCGTTCAACCGAACGCCAACTGCGTTATGTCAACAAAACACACTTAAATCAACCATCGAAAACCACATTATGTAAGTGTAGAACTTTACTATACAATACTGTACTGTTACGGATTACCTCTTAAACTGTAAAGCACGGATCAGGTTGCTTGTCACACGAACACTGATGCCTCTCTGAACCTGGAGACCAGGCCAGGAGCACTTTATATAGACCACAGAGGGGCACTAAATGCAAACCAAATGCAAAATAGGTGTGTTGCTGATAGAATACTACTGTACGTGTTACTGCACTTCGCTGGTAACACAAGTGTACATGTAATGTACTAATTGAACTCCAAACATCGTACCTTGTGCACTCCTGGCGTACATAAAAACAAAGAAAATCAACTTAAAACAAGAGGCAAATTCAAATCAAAAACCAAAAATAGCTCCTCATCAAATCCAATGTCCCATCCTGCAAATCGCTCCCTGTAGCTCCTTATTTCCTCCCGTTATCCATCCTTAGAGCCAACTTCTCGCTCTGCAGCTCATCCAACCCGACTTGTCCTGCAGACCATTCCTGCTGCTTGCGCCTCACTTATTTAACAAACCAAACCTCTTCCTCCTCCTCCGCCCGCACCCTACCGACCCAGTAGCGTTCCTTGTGCGCAAGTAGCACCTTCTCTAGCCTCCTCGCCTCCCTCTACGAATCCTGCGCAGCCTCCTTAGCGTGCCCCAGGTCTTCGGAATTCTCCATACCAGCGGCGTAGCCCATCATAATTTTCCTTAGCATGACCAACTGCATTCCGAGCTCAGCCGCTTCACCTGACTGCCGTGTTACCTGCTGTACTCTCTCCATAATTCCTGCCGCCAGTTGTGCCCCCTTCTGTACCCACGCTTCTTTGCTGGCTTAATAGATACCCCAGCCCCGTCGTTCCGCACTAGCTTGTCCAATTCGAAACCTAAAGGTCTCCAGTAACATTTCCAAAAAGTTTCACCCTTGTCCTCATAGCAGCCAATTGTGCGTAAATAAATTCCAACCAAAGTTACTGACTCCAACAATCCTTTGAAGTTCGCCCTTTCCCTTGTAGCGTCTGGCTTTCCATTTTCCACGTGCTACGACTATATTTCCTGTCCCTACAAACCTTCTCTGCACCACCCACTTGAGGTCCCCACAAAATGCCACTCGTCTCTTCCCACTTCAGCAACGACAGCCTTTTCATCACGACAGCAGCCGCCCTCCCCGTCGTACCTACTGCACTAACTTTGCAAAATCCCAATCACTCGGGCTATTGCCTGGGCTACCACAGACTCATTTCCAACACACTGCTTCGTCCTATGTTGCGGACGAACTTATGACTCTGCCTCAGCTGTCGAGCCGTCCTCAGGATGTGTAGGCCGAATTTCTGTTGTCCACGTTCCCGCCATCCCCAAATCCCGAGTGTCCTGGCCCCGTCAGTCCTTGATTCAACTCTGCCGGATGACGAGCCGGACCCGTTGATTATGGGTGTCTATGTTGACGTTTCTTTCTCCCTAAAATTGCAGCGAGCAATTGAAAGGCCAGCTATGGTTCCATCCCATTCGGAATCCATCGATTGCCCCCAATCGCTGCGCACCGCTTTTTGAATTAACACCCATCGGCATTGTTGCATCAACATACTGTGGAAACCTGGCCTTTTATTTTCGCGAGCGCATACTGTTCTCACTACAGTACGGACAGGCTGCCCTGTCCCAGGCACATGTTTCGGGCCACGTGTGATTGCCACGTTTTAGGGCCACGTGTGGGGCCAAGGCAATTACATTTATTCCCTTAATTATCCATTTATTTTAGTAATTACTGTAGGACTAATTAGCTGACAGTGCCACAGTAGGTGGCACCGTTACTAGTTAGGGCCGTCGGCCTTAGGATCCCTACCAGTAAACGAAAAAACCAATGGACCAACTTCCATTCCCAAAATTCCCTGACCAGCACCACCGAGACTGGAGTAGTCCGGTGTAGTTTGTATAGGTTTTGCCTAGTTGAGTGACCGGCAAGCCTAGCGCTGCACGGGATCACTACAGCTAGACCAACTAGCGAGAGTCCGGATTAGGCGGCGCTACTCGTTTACGTAGTAGACACAGTGACCAGAGTAGTCAAATTTTACTAACCCTATCGGGCGTTTCCCAGAGTAGAATCGGCTACCCTACCTAACCATCTCATTCCTCCTTTCTCCTTTTCTCCCCTTTTGTTCTTCTCAAATCTCCACTCCAGGCCCATCTGGAGAATCCGAGGGCGTCCTCCTAGTCTTTTTCGAGTGCGACCTACGGTTTCTCTACCCTGCTACTTTCGTAGCTTTCTAGCGCAGCTAGACTGGTCTCCCGATGAAGCCTCGCTTCTAAAACCCCCACCGGGTGTGTGGACCTTCCAGTCCATTCTACTACACATACATCGGCATTTTTGTATCCGCAAACATCGGTATTGTTGCCGAACAATCCACCACCCTCTCTGCTACAGGTACCGCAACCCTTGGCTCCCCAGTCTTACGGAGCGCTATCTGAAGCAATACCACACCTTCAGGTTATGCTACAAGGTACGTCATTGCTTTCGGCGTTTCCGATGTTATGACCAGGGTGGAATTCTGTTGACGGTCAGTCTTATTACGTGCAAAGCACGAACCAGGACTGTTGTACTTCCAATCACTGTTGCCTCTCTGGACCTGGAGAATAGGTCAGGGACGCTTTATATAGACAATTGCGGGTGTTGAAAAATCTACGCAAATGCGTTTTATGCTTACCGTAGTCCTCGCCCTTGCCCCCTTGTAGGAGGGTGTAATTCTACTCTATCTATACAGTAGATATCTATAGATATTTTTATGCTTTGTTCGGTCATTCTAGGCCATAGAATCTACAGGTATTTACTATTGTAGATATTTGTAGATACTTTAGAAATATCTTTACTGTAGTAGACACAGCTTCACGCGCATGCTAGAGCTAGAGTACGGTGCCGGGACTGTGTATAAATAGCGCGACCATCGTGCTTCGGGAAGTAAAAGAGTAGCCAATTTTTTCATCTTCAACTCAGACCCAGCTAGCAAAAACATTTCGTTTTTTTCAGAGTTCGCCCGCAAGCGCCACTCTGCTTTTTCCCTTGAAATTCACGACAGCGGGGCTCTAAATGCAAACTAGGTACGTTGCTGACAGAATCCTACTGTACGTGCCAATGCACTTTGCTGTCAATTCAGGTGTAAGTGCCACGTACTAATTGAACCTTAACATTCGTATCTTGTGCACTCCTCGCGCATATAAAAATCAACAAAAAACTCGCAAATTCACTAGAAATCAAGTAGCTTGTTTTCACTCTGACTCAATCTTGCCGGATGCCCAGTTCGAAAAAATCCCTTTCACCAAATTACTTCTAAAGTATTATCCACCGTGCGTCCCAGTCAGTCCGTCCGTTCCCCGTGCTCATTTGCGGTCCCTCACCCGTCATCGTCACCACACCACCAATATCTCTTCTGCACCTGCGCACTCTTCTGTGTAACACCCGTCTGCGGCCCAACAAAGTTCCACTCATCCCCCCCATCCTTCGGCATTGATCGCCTTGCCTCATTACCAGCAGCAACCTCTCTCCCCATCGTCTCCGCTGCACCAAGTTCAGCAGCAACACCACAACCAAGCCCAACCGCGTCAGCGCTGTTATTTACCGCTTACGGTCCAGCTCCCACAGTATATTGACTGACACTGTTCGCTCCCGTCTCAAACTGCCCAGCTTCAACAGCAGACCTATTGCTCTGCACTTCCAGGTAACCAATCCACTCACAACGCCCAATCCACCTCGGTGTCCCAATCCCCTGCCAAGATGAATCCCCAACTCGTAACGGGGCAGCCCGTGCAGTCCTTATGACTGCCCCAACTTCACTTTTCACCTTCGCATCTCTCATCAACCTTCACCTCCTGTCCCGTTCCCGCGACAGCAGAGCCATGCCTTCCCCCGCATCAATCACTGCAGCCTCTTTCGTTAAACTCAAGATACTTAGTGCTATTGCCTTGGCTATCACAAACTCATTTCACGCATGCAGATGATGTCGATGTTGCGGATGACCTTGTGAATGTGGCCGGGGTGTCGAGCCGACCTCATCATATGCAAGCCGCACTCCTTTCGTCGACATTCTCCCATCACCAAATTCCGAGTGTCCAGGTCCCTTCAGTCCTTGATTCAATTTGCCAGATGCACAGCAGGATCCGTTGAATACGGGTGCTAATACTGCCATGCCCATCTCACTCCATCGCAACATGCAATTGAGAGACAAGTTATGGTTCCATCACATCCGGAATCCCCGAGCCACTTCCGATCGCTCCGCACCCCTTGTTGAATCAGCACACATCGTCAAAGCGCAGAGCAAAACGAGGCTACCGGTGCCAGGACTGCCCCACTGCTTCCGCTCGGGTAGATTGTCTCAGGCGACACATTGCCACTAAGCGTCGTGGCGAGAAGGAATGGACGTGCACATATTGCAATCAAAATTTCGGGCAACAGCCGCACCTGAAGATGCACATTGACCCGGTGCACTCGAAAAAGCGGGTCACCAGTACCACTGTGGAGACGCATTGGAGCATGATACAACCTCACTGAGCACCAGAGAACGCCTGAGCAAACCCAACGAAGCATGTTTGCATTGTATGCAAGAGGCCTGTCGCGTTGATGTCGAGCCGGCCCGGCATCAGCGAACTCTTCCCACACAACTGTCTGTGTTGCCGCTGGCGTTGTACTTGGGATGCCGAGTTTGCTTTCTACTTCTGCTGCGCCTCGAGAGACGGGCTGTGGCGGGATGCTCGTGACGGGTTTTGCAGTATAACTGTTTCGGCGTTTCCGATGTTATGGCCAGGGCGGAACTCTGTTGACGGTCAGTCTCATCCCGTTTGGGACGAAACACAAGCAGGGGAGTCAACCGCCAGAACTCCTTTAGACTCAGTTGGATGCAGTGTATGGGAGAGGTCCCACGTCTACTCAAATGTGCATTCCCGATTTCATTCAGCCGAAGGCGAAGCAAATTGCTACTGCCACTCATGGTGGCCAGTTCTCCCCGCATTCCCTTCTCTCCGCTTGTACTGCTAGTCCCTCAACGTCACTCCAACTATCCCAGCAGCAATCCGTCGCGTCACTTATTAACGCGAACGTGACGTCCGGAAAGCCTGGAGGGGAATCCTCAACCTCCGTCGCGACGCTGCACGGGCTATCCTCCCTGATTTGCAGGAGTGTGTTCCCGCTGCGGTACATTCGGAAGGTGCACCTGTCATCAAAGCACATTGTAAGACGAGACTACCCTTGTTAGGACCGTTAAGCGGCCTCCTATCAAGTGGACTTCTGCAGGCAACACATTGCCATACTCGTGGCGAGAAAAAGATGGACGTGCAGATGTTGCAATCGAAGGTTTGGGCCAACGCCTCACATGACGATGTACATTGTAACGCCGCACTCCAAGACGCGCGGTTACCTGTGCTACTGTGAGCATTGGGACTCGATACAACCTCACTTAGCGCCGGAGAACGCATGAGCGGACCCCAACGAAGCATGTTTGCATTGTGTGCAAGAGGCCTGTCGCGGTGTTATCGAGCCTGGCCCGGCATCAGCGAAATCTCCCCACCCAACTGCAGGTGTTGCCGCTGGCGTTGTACTGGGAATGCCGAGTTTGCTTTCTACTTCCGCTGTGCCTCGGGCAGCGGGCTGTGCTCTATCTGCATCCTTTGCAACGAAAATTCTGGGCTCCCGCATTCTCCTGAGTGGCACGAGGTAAATGATGCGCTCGCTTCTTTGACCTCTTCACTATCCTGCAACTTCCCAGTCTACCCCTTCGGCGCTCAACCTCGTCGTTCAACCACTTCACTCGAATGGAACTACGCGCGTCGCGAGAGAAATACCTTACACCTCTTACAGTGGTACAACCTACAGCACCGATTACAGTAAGGCCCGGGTACAGTAACCGTTGAGACCCGGTAACCGTGGCTTACTGTAAGCATACCTTAGGCGTCTTGTATTAGTAACTACTCACCTCCCGTCGGTGCTTCCGTACCGTCAGATTCAGTAAGGCTTGGACGACGGGCGGTTGATGCGATTTTATCGCGGATGCGAGCCTGGCGACTTGAACTAATGCCGGTCGTACTGCCATGCTGCCTCGACCGGTCCTTAGGGGCAGATAACGGTGAGTGCAGGCAAGTATTTCTGCCAGACAGGGTGTCGTGGCATGCAGTCTTTGTCTTGACTGGAACTGGCCGCGCAATTTCCTGCAAGAGACCGGATTGGCTAATGGTGAAAACGGGCTTCCGCTAGTAGCTTCCTTGGGACGTCTCGTAGGGATCATTTGCATCAATCCCGTGCGTGCAGGATGAGGCAGGCAGCTGAAACCACGTCCTACCCAGCGGGTCGCTCGGGCCGGGTGTCCGACACCTGGAGATCCTTGCAATGATGTATGGATGCCTGGTCCATCTTGGTTCGCGCAAAATGTGGTCAGTGATGAAATCGTGTCCCAAATACAGGGTCTGTAGGGGCCTGGAGTCCGACTCCTGTGGAGTGTCCGAAGATTGTAGCGTAGTCCCCCAGTGTTAGTCTGGCCCGTCCTGCGAGAGCATTTTATCAACCTGTTGGCTACAACGCTATCATACAAACGCACCACAACTTCCGATAACTCACTTTCCGGTGTCCATCTCGACGAACTTCTTCCCGAAAGTTGTACCTTGAAATAACGCTCTAATTCACCCGTCTTCTCATTTTTTCTTAACTCTTCTCCAGATATTTTCTTCACCGTCCGTAAGGAATCCGGGAACACACCATCGGCCGGCTTTCTAGTTTCTGCAACTCGATCTCCAATTCTTCGCAGTCTGTTGGCGTGTGATCTGGCTAACTTACCCCCTATCTCCGACTCTAAGATATATCCGACTCTTCGTAGCCTTTTATTGACCCTATATGGTCCAATCTAGGTCTTGATGATCTTATTCCCTTCGCCTTTGCTCAATTCTACTGACCATAGCAAGAGGCGATCTCCCTCCTTAAACTCGATCGGATTGACCCTTTCGTCATATGCTCTCTTGGCTCTGGACCTTGCACTCCTACCTTCTGCATATAAGCGGTGGTGAAGAAGTTTTAAGCGACTGGGAAGATCCTCTTGCTCGCCTTCAAAACAGGCTGTTTCCACTTCGCCCCAGGACTGGAATGGTTCAGCCCAAAACATAGCCTTGCACAGCGTGATAACAGTCGATGCGCACACGCCAGTATTGTACCGGAAACATGCTAAGGTGACGTGTTCATCCCAATACTCCGTGCCAGTGACCATAAAACTCGCACGGTCCTTGATAAGGGTACGATTCCATATCTATACTGTGCCATTCGCTTGTGGATGAAACGGATAGTCCTGCATTCTACCGATGCCCAAGAAATCAGTCAGACTTCTCACCACAGATCCAGGCAAGTTTGGACCCCCATCCGACATCAAGGTCTCCATCAGGCCGAATATCGAAATCCATTCGTCGATGAGCACTTTCGAAATAGTCTCAGCCTTTTCATCCGGTACGGTCTTAGCCCTTGCAAATCTTGTGAAGACATCAAATATTACCAGAACTTTGATGTTACCGATTGCCGTGCATGGAGTGATTGTCTGGATGTCAAAAGCGACCTGCTAAAACCTTCGTTCGGATGGACCACCTCCAAAGGAGCCTGTCGGGCTGGATTACGGTCCCATGTCACTGTGCAATGCATACAGTTCCTCAAGAATGCAAACACATCACGCCGAATCCCCTTCCAGTAGTATCGAGGAAGCAACTTGCAGATCGTCCGTCGGAGACCGTAGTGTCCATGCATTTGTGAACCATTGACCCATTTAAGGGCCTCAGTCACTCACGCCTTTGGCATCACAATGGGAAGCTTATCTCTTCCGGAGTATCGCAGAACCCCGTCTTCATCTACCAAGAACTTATCTTGTGATCTTACGTAAGCCTACCGATCCCTAAATTCTGCGATCTGCGTCTCCCGCACTCTCTGTTTATCTGGCGGGTACCGTTCGTAGTCGTGCTCTGATTTTCCGCACTGAGGTTCTTCTACAAGTCTCGAGATGCCTTCGTTCCCTGCCTCATCCTTTGCCCGCTCCAAACTCTTGGAATCAATTTCCCCGTAGCTCCTCTGGCATAGGGGCTTTGGGACCGCGTCCCGGCTCAGGGTGTCTGGGACCACTAGCTCCGATCTGTTACGGTGCTCTATTCTGAAGTCAAAATCCTGAATTGCGATGGCCCACCTGGCCAACTTCTCCCGAGGCTCTTTAGGGTTAAGTAACCATTTCAGTGACAAATGGTCTGTAACTACCTTGAAATATTCTCCATGTAGATAATTCCGCCATTTTTGTAAGGCATGTACGATTGCCAAGCACTCTTTCTCCGTGCGTGCATAGTTTTTCTCCGATTTCCGAAGGGCTCTGCTGGCAAACAAGATGGGACGCCATCGATCCGTCTCATCGGCTTGCAGCAAAACTCTACTGGGTCCGTATGAGCTGGCATCTGTCATCACCCTTTTTTCAGCTCCCCGGATAGGCGCAGTCAAGACCTCTGGCTTACTTCAGACATCCTTCAATATTTTCCAGGCCTTCTCTTGCGCAACATCCCATTTATCCGACCAGTCTGGTATAATCAGTCACTCCTCATGCCACTTTTTCTTGGAAAAACCTGTTCCTTTTAGGACGTCATAGAGAGAGGCGGATTTGTCCGCAAAATGGTCGACTAATGCATCGAAAAAGTTCACGAGCCCTAGAAACCTCATTAGTTCATCCCCTGATGCCGGCTGGATCAGGTTCCTGATAGCCTCGATGTGCTTGTCGGAAGGCCTCAACCCTTCTTCGTCCATTACATGGCCCAACACTTCCGTTCGCCGAACCCCAAAGGAGCACTTGCTTAACTTGAGTCTCACCCCCGTCTTGAGCAGAGTATCCAATATGGCACCTAAGGAATCTGAATGCTCCTCCCCAGTGCCAATTCCGATGCTTACATCATCTAGGAAGGCCAATATATCTCTCCCTTTCCGATCCCCTAAGATGTTGCTGACTACCCGTTGGAAAGTTCCAGGAGCGTTTTTCAGCCCCATAGGCAGTCGTATGTATTTATATAGCCCTAGCACTGTTCGCACCACTGTAAATGGCTTGGAATCAGGATGTAAAGGGACCTGGTAGAAGCCATCCTTAAGGTCAAAGACTGAGAAGATCTTCTTTCCGACTGAGAAGATCTTATTACCGCCCAACCACTCCAAGATCTCTCGCATGTTCTCCATTGGGTAAGAGTTTGTGAGGGTGAGATCATTTAGGAGTCGTAAATCGGATGTAACCGAAATTCCGGAATCCTTTTTCACAAACACATTATACGTAGCCCAAGGGGATACTGACGGCTCTAGAAACCCAAGGTCAATAAGCCTCTGCATTGAAAGGCGCTCGATCTCTTCCCCTTTGGGCGATCGCCTCCGCATCGGGACACATGCCGGCTCCATGTTTGGTTTCAGGGATACCCTGTGCTGTATGCCTACAATTTTCCCAATGTCCTTGAAAATATGTCGACGCTCCTAGACCATGTTACGAAGCTTCCCTTGCATCTCCTTGCTTGAAAAAAACTCGGAAAGGTCCATTGACGCTATGGCCTTGTCCACTTCATGGTCCTCAATGACCGCCTGAAATGTCTCATGCTCGAATCCTTTTTGCTCTTCCTGTGCGGATAGCAGACCCTTAACCCTCTTCTCATGATACAATATGGACGCTGAATCCGTTCCAAAGTCTAGTTGAAGCTTGTGCTTTCGCCAGAACCGCTGTCCTATTAACAGCTTGTCCGGAAGTTGGGTCATTACACAGACGTTTTTGCAAAATCTCAGTCCCTATATATGGAACTTGACGGAACCTTCCCCTTTGACTTCAATACCCCGACCATCTACCACAAGAGCTCTACCATCCGTGTGATGCAGCATCCCTCCATTATCCTGGAACCACTTCAAGTCCACCCAGATTGCGAAGCTGCTGTATCTATTGGTTCCTGAATATCCTCTCCAAATATTTTGACTGGGACTGCCACCCCTTCATCATCAACCACCCCTTGCCACTAAATAGGCTCCTGACAAGTGTAAACGCCCAATTGCTTACTTTTACCACCTCCAGTGGAGCCTTCACTTCTCGACCGGGGGCTTCGAACCCCCAGAGCCTTCCCCCTGTGGGGCTTTACCACGATAGCGCTGCATCACATCATTCTTCTTCTTTCACCAGTCCCTGACCATATGGCCCTTTTCGTGGCAGTAATAGCAGGAAACTTGAGGGTATTTATACTCTACTTCCTCACGCGGGACTCCCCTGTATATCTTGACTGGCTCTGGGACTTGCCGCACACTTTCCCAACTCGCAGACTGAGTTACTGTCGCAATCCTAGAAATGGTACTCACCACGGTGTCTTAGTCCCTGATACCAGAATTTCTTGCTCCTGAAGACTCGCGGGCAGACCTGCTTTAAAGCGGTTCACCATAATTTCGTCTGAGATTGCGATCTCCAGAGTCATGGAAGCAGACCTTAAGCGTTCTCCAAAAGCAGACAAAAGTTCATACTTCTGATTCCATTTAATATTAAAAACTTGTCTTTCAATGTACTTAACTGCGCTTTGTTGCACAGTCTAGCCTCCAAGTGGTCCCAGAGCTCATCGGTGTTGGCATTCCAGTGTACACTTGCCACACTCTCGAAGACTCTAGCTGCATCTCTTTCGAAGGCACAAGACAGAAGGAACCTCTCGTCACTCTCCTGAATTGGGAAGTCCTTCAACAGGCGGTACCACGTTCTTTTAGCAT
Organism: Kappaphycus alvarezii; assembly: GCA_002205965.3. Classification (NCBI taxonomy): domain Eukaryota; phylum Rhodophyta; class Florideophyceae; order Gigartinales; family Solieriaceae; genus Kappaphycus; species Kappaphycus alvarezii. Next base: position 43,642 of record NADL03000828.1, on the reverse strand, counting down.
CGAAGAAAGAGCCGTCTCCTGCCTTACGACAACAATAGTTTTCGAGAGAGCTTTTGTATATTTTGTGGGCTACGTGTAAAAGATAGTTGCCGCAGGAATCCTTTTTGAATCAATACTCTCCTCATCTTCTTCGGCCGCCATCTCTGTATTGGCCTCCTATGATTTGCCTTCCTCTGAATAACTCCTCGGAGGCCCTTTTATCAGTTCGAACTTACTAGTAAGCTGAACCAGCTCCTTCATTACGGTCGAAATTCCATTGATCGCCCCACGGAGTTCCTCCATTACCTCAACAGTGCACTGACTGTCTTTTGGCGTGGCTTCGCCTTTGATTTCCACCTCTTCGTGATACATAACCGAGTCTTGAGGAATAGAATCTCCTGGCTGAAGTTCAGCACCTTCCTGACCTTGGTCTGGCATTTCTGAATTTTGTTTCGCTCTTGCTTCCGGGCGAACCATGCTTCTTTCTTTAGGTGAAACTTTACCTTCTCAGTCAGCAGGTTGCGACCCTGGTCCTGACTTCGACTTTTTCCGATGAAGTTTCCTCTTGAACCGGTAAATGATCTCCTTGTGCGCCCAATTCTTTCTTTCTTTCCGGGAGTCCTCCCCCCTTTTTATCAGCTTATAGCCCTTGCTTAACGTGCCTACGAGAAGTCTAGATCCCGTGAATTAAACATAGAGAAACACAAACACATTTACTAGATTCACTAAAGGTAAAATAGCTAAAACATGACGTATAACATACCCCGCGTTCTCGTCGCATACGTCGTCAGTAGCCGTCTCGACAGGGATGGCGAAACTAAGAGGGTTAGGTGAGTCAAATTTTGGAAAAGACGATTTCCATGAGATGGTTAGGGTGCTAGCGTCCCATCCCAAATCACGCTAAAAATTGAGGTATCGTCAGTCCCAGATTTCACGAGATGTGACAGTCATCTTGAGGTGTCCATTCTCTCACGAGGGTGGATCGGAGGTACGCAAGTGCCTTCATCTGTCGCGGGCCGATCGGCCCGTCTCTGTAACATGAATTTCACGCTAAAGCCTTCTCGTGGCGATCTTCGTTCAGAGAACCGAGAAATCGGTTGACCACTAATTTAGCACCCTCATAGAAGATTTCTGTCTTGCGGAAGCTTACGACTTGTCCGGTTGACGTGTTGCGAAAGCGATACTCCTGCAAGCGAACTTGAGAGCGATTAATGATGCGAGGTATGATATCGAAAATGAAAGAAACCATAATATCCAAATGACACGATATTTCAAATCACAATGCACTGAGCGACCGAAGGACGCACAATTTTGATTCGACACGTGTAAAGAAAACAATACTCAAAGGATTCAAACAAATGAAACAAAGAACAACGATGACTTGTGAATGGGCCATGAAGGATGAATGGAGGGCGGGAGGCGGGAGAACAAGCGACGACTTGAGGAACCAGAAGTTGCGCTAGAGGTTTTCAAGTTGGCGGTTATATAGCCCTGTTGAACCGGTCTTGATCGTGGTCCAAGTCCCCTTGCGCAAGCGGTACGGCTGCTACGTAGAAACCAGGAAGCATATGCGGCCGCGGCAGCGAGTGTAGGGTGTACAACGGTAAGCTGCCTACGTGGCCTTCCTAAAAGGTGCTTACAGTCAATTGATGCAACCGTGACCGCGTGACTTATCCGGAGTGGCAGATCAAGGCCACGTTCAACCCCCCTTATCATATTCACCCATAATTTTCCAATTAAAGTACCGAATTAAACATAGAGAAAAACCAAATTCAAAGGATTTGCTTCGAGACTGCGGTTACAACAAGTGGCCGAAGAAGAAATACGAATCTTCACACGGTTGCACTCTTCCATCCAAATACGATTCTCGAAACGTTCTGCCGGCTGACCAATCACCCCAGATGAGGATACGGTATTCTTGGACCCCGATCGCTGCGCTTTCAGATGCAGCGCCCATACGTAGAGAGTGTGAGGACCAAGTAACCTGCGGTGGTGGGGTTATTTTCAGACGAGAGAGCGTAGAAGAAATCCAGATAGATAGGGTGCGTGCGCTAGTAGACAAGCGAGTACCCGGTAAAGCCCAATAATAGCGCGATTTAGAAGTATTCCCACGGCGTAGAACATCATAACGAAGCACCAAATCAATCAGACTTTCCGAACAGTTTGAATTCCGACGGTAGGAGAGCGTGTGCGAAACCCGTTGCTTGTTCTTGCGGAGCGCTATTGCGATATCGATAGATTGAGCGTTGACAGCAATGTTGTCCAGTAGCAAGGATATCCCAGCTTCGCCCCGCTCGAAGAACACGTAGCTCACGAGTATTGCGCAAGAATTTCGTAGAAATTCCAAATCTGTCGTTGGAGAAGTCATGGCGGCTTGGAAGATTTGGCGGGCCACCGAGCTTGGTAAAGCGCGACGTTCCTTAGAGGCTTCCGGGTCGGTTATGATTTTGCGTTCCAAATCGGCTTGCTGATATGCAGTTACTGCGAGCTGTATCAAAGGGGTGAGAGTGAGGGGGCGACCAATCCTGGTGTGAGCAGTTGTAACCGCGGAGAGATAGTTACGAACTGATCCAGCACTTACACGAGATTCATCAAAGAGCCAACCCAGATAGCGAAGTAAAGGACCTTCGGAGCCCTCCAGTGGGTCGATTCCATCCTGGGAGCAAAAAGTAACCCATTTCTTCCATAGTATCTCATTCGAGCGCCAGGTGTTTGGGGTACGTGCCTTTGGCATGATCCGTGCAATGTATTCCCCCCGAAGTATTCCCTAACCCGGCCGCTGTAAGCACAGATTGCTGGAGAGTCACTGCGAGCGGTAGCGATCGTGCTTCTTCTGCGAGATTTTCCAGACGGCGATGTTCCACGGTGGGACGGGCATCGACGGCGGAGCCCACAGAGGCGGTAGGTAGAGGTTGTCGGCGGCGAATACGTGTGGCCGTGACAGTTGGCGCAGGTTGAGAAACCATGATTGAGCGGGCCAATACGGCGTGACCAAGATTCCTGCGGCCTGTTCCTTGATGATCTTGGCTACGACGAGTGGTATCAACTTGAGGGGCGGGTTCCAAAAATTGACTTCTGATTTCCAATCCTGGGAGAGCGCGTCTACGGCGAGGGAGCCAGGAGACGCAAACTCGCTGTTGTACCTCCTGCAGATCCGATTGGTGTTGTCTGCGAATCTGTCGATTGTTGGCGGGAAAGATTCGAGTAGAGGCTGAAGGGGCTTGGTATTGATCCTCCAATCGTCGAGTGTCTGAAGGCGTGACAGTCGGTCGGCGAAACGGTTGACTGCCGAGGGCAGATACTGTGATTCGATGGTGATCCCGAGTTTGAGAAGCAAGCGGTGTAGCGAACGGAGCTCTGTCATTAAGGGCCGAGACTTGGTGGTCATCGCATTGAGTATCGATACCACCGCCTGATTGTCCTCCCAAATCTTGAGATGAGTCCCGTTCTTCAGCAACGACGCGAAGGCCCGAATATTGTCCGTGACGGCCCGTAGTTCCAGAAAGTTATTGGCTTGACTCGCAGTACGGGGTCCCAGAGTCCGCGAGCCTCCCAACAACCCTGTACCCCTGGCCTCAGATCCGATCCCAATGTTCCTCCCTGTCCGACTCCCGTCGACGCGTCTGAGTGTAGGGCCAATGTTGGCTGTGGGGTAGCGATAGGCCTTTCTGGAGGATTGGTAGTGAGGTCCCTCCAGAAGCGCAGGTCCCGAAGAGCGGCGTGTAGAAGCCTCACGCGTTTCCCCGTCTTGCTCAGATTCGTCTTGAGAGACTCGTAAATTGATCGAGTGTAGAACCGGGCGAGGGGCATAGCGAGCGAGCATGAGATAGCGACGCCTGCGAAGTGGCGTAGCAGTGATACGTCGACTAGTCGGCGATTGCGGCGTGCTTGGCGTAATAGTTGCCGGGCAATACCTCGCAACTTTTCCATCCTTCGAGCCGTAATCCCAAAAACTAGACGGTCTGTATCGATTAGAAATCCCAAATGCTCGATCTGCCTCGTTCCTTCCCAGTGACCTTTGTCCTCCTTTCTCTGAAGTCCACACGAGCGGAGCAGAGAATCGATCTGTCGGCGGGCCTTGTTGAGGCGTGAAGGACGGTTTAGAGCCACCAAGAAGTCGTCCATGTAGGGATGGATTCGGAGACGTAAGGTTTCCCGGACATATTGAACGAAAGGTCGCATGAACTTGATGAAGTAGGCGGGAGAGAGTTTCCATCCGAAAGGGAGGGCAACACAGCGAAAGTAGCGATGGTCTACTTTGAACACGAACCAATTTCGAATATCGGGGTGTAGACGGAAATGGTGGTAACCTTTGGCGATATCGAAAGAAAACATCATGTCGGATTTCTGGAGGTCCAGTGCGAATCCTTCTAATGTTTCCATGCGAACGGGGATATCCCGAAATAGGGTAGATTGCCGAGAAAGATTGACCACGAGCCGCTTCTTTTCCGCTGAAGTTGTCACAAAGGCGTTGGAGATAGGGAAGCCAGCTTGGTGTAAGGAAAGAGCGGTCGACTCGGAGATTTCTTCGTAACTGCGACGGTGGAGCGCATCCGATATTGCTGAATCGAAGAATTCCCGGTCTTGGGGATCGATGGGGATTTGAGGGAGTTGGAATTTTGTGCGTGAAAGGGAGGTTGTGATGGGTTTTTCGTAGACCCCAAACCGCAAAGCGCGGACGAGGAATTTCGAGGCGCCGAGGGTTTCGGCCCAGAAGGGAGCGGCGCACTGGGTATTGCGCCAGAGGACGTGGGACATAGGGACAGAAAGAAAGAGTCGCGGAGGCGACGTCTTTAGTTGGACTTAGAGTCCTTGGAACCTTTTCCGGACTGATTCTTGCGAGGTCGAGAGCCTTGAGCGGCCTGTTTGTTGAACTCCTTAGCGTATGCCTGGGAGCGCAATTCAGCGAACTTGGCCTTAGTTGAGCGATAGAGCTCAGAAGAATACGGGTAGTCGTCTTCACGAAGGTAACGCTGGAGCAGGATGGCTTCGGACTTTCCGGACTCGACAGAGTCAGTGAAGAAGTCGGTCCGTTCCAGAACGCGGCTGTAAGTGGCCTCCAAGTAGTGGTGTAGAACAGAGAAGAACTCAGTAGCGGCTGAGATGTCTTTGTTCTGGAGGGCCTCGGTGACCCGGTGAGCGCAGGCGATGGCGGTCTCACAGTTGTGCCCAACGTTCCAGAGTACTTCCGCTTCCCACCCGTCACGAACGTCAGCGGCCTTGATGCGACCGAAAAGACCTTCTGGTTCCGGAATGAACCTCTTGGCGGGATAGGGAGCGACGGAGCTAGGACGCTGGTACTTGTTGAGTTTGCCGACCTCAGCGTATTCCTGGCGGGTAGCGAGTGTGTCGGCAACTGCGGTTGCAGAGGGCGTGGGCAGTGTGAACTGAAGAACGCCCGTTTTGTAAGCCTCAGCGGCAGTTGAGGGCTTGACGGTAGGATCAGATACCGGTGGATCTGAATCGGCGGCGGCGGCGGGCTCTGCGGCAGGAGGGTTCGACGGTCCAGCGGAAGCTTGGAGCAAGTTGACAATCTGCGAGAGCTGGGTTTCGATGCCGGTGACCTTGTTCTCGAGGGTATGGAGGCGAGAAGCGTCGGACTGCGAGGATTCAGAGGAGGTGGCATGGGACATGGTTGATGTGCAAGTGTGATAGTCGACCTAGACAGATTCGTCTGGAGCTGGTTCGAGGGATGAGAACAAGCGACGACTTGAGGAACCAGAAGTTGCGCTAGAGGTTTTCAAGTTGGCGGTTATATAGCCCTGTTGAACCGGTCTTGATCGTGGTCCAAGTCCCCTTGCGCAAGCGGTACGGCTGCTACGTAGAAACCAGGAAGCATATGCGGCCGCGGCAGCGAGTGTAGGGTGTACAACGGTAAGCTGCCTACGTGGCCTTCCTAAAAGGTGCTTACAGTCAATTGATGCAACCGTGACCGCGTGACTTATCCGGAGTGGCAGATCAAGGCCACGTTCAACCCCCCTTATCATATTCACCCATAATTTTCCAATTAAAGTACCAAATCCGAAAGGTGCCCTTCACGGACGCACCAAGAAGAAAGTTTCTTTTAATAAGGCTCGCCTTGCCTCGGACGTTAGATGCCGTCCCAGATTCTGAAGACTCTCGTACCTTGATTGCACCCCCGCAATGATCAGCTCAGGTAGTCGTGCTGGTAAAATCGATTTTATATTACAGCTTACCGCTTAAACTGTAAAGCACGGATAAGTTTGCATATTACACGAACATTGATGCCTCTCTGGACATGAAGACCTGGCCAAGGGCACTAAATGCAAACTAGGTACGTCGCTGACAGAATACTACTGTACGTGTTACTGCACTTCGCTAATAACACACATGTAAATGCCTCGTACTAATTAAACTCCAACAGTACTTTACAGCGGTGGGAAAAAATAAAGATTTAGGATGCAGCATCCTAGCCTCGGCTTCCTAGATAGTTCCGCAATATTTAAAGTACTAACGAAGGCATTGAGGACGCTGGACTCATCCGTTTTATACCGAGACTGTTATTTTTTCGAGGTTAACAAGTTCATAGACTAAGATCTGGACAAAAATATAACAAATTTCAAAGACAATCAGAGCTCTATCGATTAGTCGCGTTTACTACTACATTTCCATTCCCTTAGCAGAAAGAACTTTAATACACATTACAGGCAGAGGTGCGACAAATGTATTCAAAATAATCTCACTACTTGCCTCTCAATACTCCGCAATCGTCCCAACAAGCGACGCATTTGTATCAGACTTCTTTCTATTCTCACAAAATGCTCTGGCCAGAACGGCCCATACTTTTTCGATTGGATTGAGGTCTGGACTGCACACAGGCAAATCCAAGGGCGAACATTTTCGTTCCGCAGACATCTTGTAAACTTTGTGCTCGGTGACATGAGGCACTATCTTGCACGATCATCCAATTTATTGTTAGATTATGGGTGCACGATAGCATATTATCCTTCAATGTCTACAGATACGCCTTCACACGTACCAAGCCATTCAAAACTACCAGGGTCTTCTTTCTGAACCACAGAACATTCCACATGCCATAACCCTACTTCCTCCCGGGTTCTTTCTTGTAACTATGGTAGATTACTCTATTGAATCTTAACTTTTGCATTCTAGCGCGTCCAAACCATCTAAATTGAACTTTTAATCAAACCAGATGACAGAGGACCAGTGTGGTACACTTCAACCCCTCCACTTCAAACATCAGTTGCTAGGCGAAATTATGTGCCGAGTGTCATTGCTGGAACAACTTGAATATTCTTGAACTTCATGAATTCTATGTAGGTAAGACTTTGGCGAGTAGTACTCGCACTGTAGTAGAACTGCAGTTCCATCTTGATAGCTGGTGATCCTTTCAGTTCTCTTCACGTCCGTCAAAATCTGGCTTTCGCCTGCTAGTGAAAGCTTAGTCAACCTTGCCGATGATTTTTTGTTCCGTGCTCCTTCCGAAGCATAAAATTTTGTAAAAAACTGCAGAAATCTGCTTCAGCAAAGGCACACTGCAGCAGCCGTCATGTCCAAAGCGGCCTTCTTGATGGCTGGCCTGAATGTAGCATTTTAGGGAGCGTAGTTCCTTCCCCATTACTGTGTCGGTATACCCTTTTTGAGTCCGTTGTGGTTGTCTGGAAAACCATGGGATGGATCGGATATATCTTCCAAGAGTAAAACACCCAAACGTTCTCCACTCTGCTTAGGCTCCGTTGCGATCTCCTTCGGAGCCTAAGCTTCTTTAGTGAACGCAAGAATCTGTTCTTTTTCCTCGTCAGTTCAACTCTTGCCACGACCTATGATGGATGATTTTCTTTGGTTAATTCTTTAAATTACAATAAAATTTGTCTAAAAGATGTCCCGAATGGTAATAGGGTGCATGAGCTTTTTATTTGTCTTTTTGGCGGTGAAGTGCAATTAAGAATATTTTTCGTTTATGATTTTGTCCAGGTCTTAACCCATAAACTTCCTGCGTCTAGAAAACATTTCCCTTTTTATGCAATTACATGCTATATAATTTTCACGGCCTTAAATTACATAAAAGGCGGTACATATTACGGCGTTATCTGTAAGGCTGGAGCAGTGATATTTATTTTTCCCAATTCTTTATCTTTTTGTCCACCATTGAACATATTCTACCACTGAATTACTGCAGTATATTACCCAGCGATCCTGTGGCGTATATCTACCATACTCCTAAGTGATACTGTTCCAAGGGCGAAACCAAGTCAACTCCTCGGTCCTTGCCGCCTCTTCTTCGCACAATTTACCTATCTGACCTCTACTGCCTCTTCCACGGCTTCCGCCCCATTCCCAACAGTTCCCCGACCTTCCACCGACTTGAACATCCTTGGGGAGATATGAGGCACGATGGTAGACATTTGCAGAGTAAATCTACAGTATGAGGGTTTCTAGAGCTGCGCTACCTTCCTTTAAGGTATCTGTACTGTTTTCTCTCTTATCGTCACAATGAAACACCATGCAAAACCTTCAAAGGTGTTGTAGGTGAGATGCTCCGCCACAGACGTCTTCGGGATATTATAAATCGCACTAACCAGGCTTTAGGCGCTTTATGATCTTCGTAAGTTTACAGTAGATCGCTGCGGTAAGTCCACAATGTCTTAATTACGGAATTTCAAAACACTTGTCTCTGCTTTTGATCAACAGTATACCATGGTCAAACTGAAGCACCAAAAACTGCGCACCCCACTACCTGACCTCCAGACGCAGCTCATGCGTGATCTCTGTAAATATTTAGTGTCATTTTTTCATCGCTACAGTAAACTGTAGCGCAGTAACGTCGGCGAAAAGTATTTACGCTTGCTCGCAACAAAGACAACAGAGAAGTGCATACTGCTTACGTTAGACATCCATCCCTAGTATTGTCGAGAGGTTCTACTCCGGCCCTTCTCAGGAAAAACAATTCTTTTACTTCTGCTCATTCAATGCTCCACTAGAATCTTTCCGATATAAGATTAAATGAACCATAAAAGTACAAGGACGGAAAAAACATAAATTGGCACCGACGAAGAATTGAGCTCGCAGTCCCATTTCTCGCAAGTCCTTGAGAGCAAACTCTACTACATGAGAGTTTTCCTACCTTAATTTAATCAAATGTTTACAGCGTCAGCAACTTGTAGTGCAAATCCTAAAAAGCGAATTGAGGGCCCCCATTGGCATCCAGATGGAACAATGATGAGGAGGAATGTTGTCCACGAGAGTGTAATTACTCGTCGTTGGAAGCGAGATCGCAGCCCAAAGCGACAAAAGTTATGACCAAAAAGTGATTTGATTTCCTTTTTCTATTTTCATAGCAATTCTAAAATCTTGCCCGCTCTCTGCCTTATTGTTTAAGTTGAGGCTCAAAAGAATTAGCACAGCAAATTCTTGGCATCATAATAAAACTTATTCCAGCTGGCTGGCTTGGTAATAATGTATTCCTTCTGTTCTGGTAACAGGAGGTATCGACTGGGAATGATTCCTTTCTTGATGATATCACGAATGTGGTGATAAGTCACTGCAATATGCTAATTTATCGCAGATATTGACTCCTTTCCAGCGATTTAAATATCTGTCGTGTGTGCATATGCACGATGATAGTCTGTGTGTCCATCTTGTAGTCATACGGTACGCGGAGTTTCATTTCAACGAACAGCAATCTAATACATAGAGCTCCTTGACATAGCATGGAAGTGCTATGTTTTCCGCCCCCGCTGAAGACAGAGCAAAAATGGATTGCCTCTTGCTCTTCTATGATACTGTTTTACCATTAATTTCGGTGGTGTAACCTGTGGTTGACTTCCTGTAGTCCTTTTCTCCCTGCAAGTCCCAATCTATTAGTAAGTAAAATTTGTTGGATATTAAACTTCGTTGAATGTTACTTAAAGATTATTTCGCTTTGAAACTTCTCATTACATCCCAAATCTGTTTTAAAGGTGGATTTCATTAGACTTGTTGTATATTCTAGCATGATAAGTTGAAAACGCGTTCCTTTGCAATAATTTTGCTGGTTGAATCTCAAGTTTGCTCGGACCCGAATCGCACGACTACCCACCGAGATTCCGTGCTTCTATTGATACTTCATATTGATTTCAGTGCATTACACTTCACTTTTGCTATCATTGGAAATTGTTTCCAACTCAATAAAGATCCTCTCAGAAAATAAATATTGAAAACAGTCATTTTTATACTCCTGCTCGACATTCAATAAAGGAAAAAATAAAAAGAAAATAAAAAGAGGATACCCAACGGAGGAAAACGAAAAAGAACAACAGGTAGTGAACATATGAAAATATAGAAGATTATATGGATTTATTCCAGTTCTAATCAACCATGTGCGTTGTAAACTTGCTTCAAAATCAATCCTAAATTAAATCTTCAAATTATTTGTTCTAATTCATTTATTTCTTTATTTTCAAATGTTAGGTCTTGTAAAATGTAGAAATAACCTGAAATATCAAATTCATTGATAAATTATACCCATTGGAGTCGAATAACGAGTAAAATGTATGAATAATCTGAAATGTCAAATTTGTTGATACAAAATACCCTTTGAAGTCGAATAGAAGACTTCAAAATGAAGACTTCAAAATAAATTGAAAGCAAATACGACGACGGAGTTGATCGAGTGGCACTGAAAAAAGTATCTATTGAAAATGATTGCTAAATTTAGTTATCTTTTCAGTGTTTGTCGTTTTATAATTCTATTGCTGACAAATAATAGCATAGAATGAGTTTTATTTCTCAATAGAAAGTGGAAGAATCATATATGCAGTACGTAGTCCGGCTCAGTTTCTTAAAGAAATATTTGTTTTCTCATTTAGTTCTTTGAAAGATCACTTTGAGGAAGCAAGTACATTTTTTAATTGCTCTAAGTTTGCATATGTGCCTAATGAAATTACAAGCATCAAAACTACATTCAAATCAGTTTTTTCTTGGCTTTTAATGGTGTATTAACATAATTTCTTGTGAATAATAGGAACTTATCGCACTCTTTTATTTTGTATAGTTTTATAAGACATGCAGTTCGTGCACATTTATTAAATTTTTCTAATATCCTGAAACTGAAATTTACTGTAAAAATATTATATTCTTTTACGAAGATATTAGCAGAAATAAATAACCCTGCAACCATTGAAATATTCCTCTTTACTTTTTGATGTTTGAAACCCACTAATTCGGTTAAATGTGTAAAATATTCGCTAAATCCATTTATTTCGGATTTAATTCTATAATATTCCTTTCAAGCCTTGAAATGTTGTTTAAATTTCTTTTTAAGCCATATAATTGCTTCTATTAACCAATTCTCACTACGAGACAGGAACAAACGCGGGTCCGTAATCCTGATGTAGTTACTTACATTTTGAGTGATACCTTAGAATGGTGATCTCTTCGTATATTGGAAATAATTTTCTAAAGAGCAAAATTTGTGATTGGGGCAAAAAAAACTGTCATTATTGTTTTTATATTTCTACATCCACCAAAATATTACTATAAATAACTCTCATAATAGATGGGGTGAAATTTTTTTATTTCATTGTAACACTGTCTTATATGCCTCTTTCCAATGCCAGAGAAGATTTTCGTGCGAAAATTAAAAAAATAGGATTCAGTTCCCGCAAAATTCCCACTTGAGAAATTCTTGAGATATAAATAATAATTTGGTCTGTTAAGACATATTATGAAATTCTAAATACTTATACAGTTGTGCACCATAATTTTAAAGAAGCACCAAAATATTTCGTAATCATTATTTATCTTATGTCCCGAAGAGAATTATCGTCTTGGAATCTCATTTTGTTGCTTCGTTGTGGCAAAATTTCTCGGGAAGCTCTTATTGTTAACGCAACATGGCACATCATCCCCTCGCTGAATTACATTCTTATTTAACCGCCTTGAGAGCCAGTCAAGATATCATGTGACTACCCATTTGTTAACGAGCTAAATGAAACCTCTAAATTGGAGATAACTTTTGGTAATTCGCATAAATTATTGGCCTATAATAATAATCCTCCAATGCCGAGCTCATTGTATCAAATTTCATAGAAGCAAAATTTTTTGAATACTGAATCCGTGAGAGAGATATTGAAGTCATATTCTCTTGAGAGTATCCCGTCGTAAACATATTTCTATGTTTATTTAATTTTTATTCCATCTATTCGTACAATTATGGCCTATTTTCGGATCTAGACGTAAAACGAAATATTTCTTGAAACCTCAGTAAAGAAAATGAGCGTAAATCTTCGAAATAACCGTCTCATTAAACTTGATATGTGTATAGATGAAAAATTATTGCGTACATTTACTATATAAAAAGTCAAAATTTCTTCCATTATGAAAGTAAATGCCAAAAGCTCGGTACAAAAAATCCAAATACAGTAGCTTTAAATCGCTAATATCTATAGTAATGTAGAGTAGTTATTGAGTACACATCACGAAATAATAGCAACAGAAGGTCAAAACACGAAAAGATATTCTAAAATGTCCCAAATTTGCTTGACGAAGAGCTATTACATGCGAGGAAAGTACAGAAAGATCAAATATGAGGAAATTTAGGGAATGTAGTGAAATAGAATGAAAAGTATGATGGATGGGAAACAAGTAAATAGACTGGAAATGAAAGTTTCTCACCAGGTTCTGAACTTTTTCTAAACACAACTTGGTAAAATGAATCATCACTCAGTATTTCGTCCATTTTTTCTCTCCAAATGCACTTCATTATTTCCTCATATTGACTTCCCAGTCTTCTGATGGATTTTTCAAACACCAAAAACGTTGTCCCCATGAAAGAACTGCACAAATATCTAAATTCTTTCTATTTTTTCTTCTGAATCACTGGTTACCAATTTACGAAGTTGAAATTTGAGGCACATAAAGAGGGGTGCGCGTAATGATTGGACTGCTCTATGTATTCAACTCTTTCCTTTTTGCTATCACTTGTGTACAACTCTTCACTACCCACAGACTCCTCAAAATACAACGGAACATCTGAGCCCTATTCCCCTTCATCACAACTTCATATGCTTCGCTGGCCTCCATAACTAGAAAGCTCGTAAAAGATGGCTCTATATCTTCGTCCACCTCGTTTTCCGTTTCTCATGGTAAGTATCTGCTGCAGATTCAAATTCATGCTTAAAATATTGTTCTTTTTCAGTATTTTTTAATTCAAAACCTCTTTTTGTACTTTTTTCTCTCTGGAGACCATAAATGCGACAAAAATTCCGGTCCTTACCTTGACAACAACTGTTAGTAGCGGGAGTAGTAGGTTTCAATGGGTATAACTAGCTGCATGAGTGTCCATGAGCACCGTAGCAAAACAAACGGACCGCAGACTTGCAGAAAATTTGGTGAAGGAGAATTTACTATTCGAGAAGCGGCCAGTATTTGCCATAATGCTGATTTTTTGGAAACGATGGTGATATTTTTTGTTCAGAATGACGATTAAAGATTGGAAATGGAAAGTAGAGGATGGATTACATGTACACGTATGCAACTAATTCAGTGCTCAGCGTCAGTTTTGTGAGACTGTACAAACTTTTTGGCTTGAAATGCGCGCCTTCTGTGCATGGAAACCAATTCCCATGAAGCATTACCCGGTAGAAGAGAATTGAAAGTAGAAATAATGAGAGGAAGACATCTTGCTTTTCGAATACTTAGCATGGCGGAGAAGTTAGCCTCATAGATATTATCGCGAAGGCGTATAAAATGACGTGTAAAAAACGACTCAAAACGTACAAGTAGGGAAAATCTGAATGTTCAAGGCACAAAAACAGAAGAAAAATTCCTCGCATTGTCGCAGTACAATAGGTACTCATACTGTACTTCCACCGCCAGAGCTGATTGTCTTGCTGTTTTTTCGATTTTATCTTGGACTAATCCGCCCACTGCAAGCTGGTAGGTACTTTAGTGTACAGTAAGGGCATTTCTGTCGATTTTCTACCACCATTGATCATGACCTCGTCCAATCACCCGAGTAGGGCACAAAGCACGTGGTTCAAACCATTCTGTCCCCAACTTGGACCTGAAAATTTCGCTGATGACAGCAATTCATTAGGCCAAAAGTCGACCTAGCTCATCTCTAGTTCTTTTATTTTTTAATTTTTTGGATATATATTACTTAGTTGACATTTCCTCTACCTACAGCTCCTTCGTGAAAAGTTCTTGCCTAAACTAGTACTAGTACTTGTACCTCACGTTTCCCTGTATTCCCAGAATAAACAGGCACCCTGTTTTTATCTCTGACCTTGACCCCACTTTCGCCTCTACTAGTCATTTCCAAGTTAATATTTTCTTCTATCCAATTTCTTACTACCTATTTATCGTTCTTCTGTGATATATACTCACTCTTGATGTCCCAGACTCCAGCGTCTATCCAGCGTCTACATACAAACAGGAACTTCAAGGTTGTTGTTTTTGACATGAAAACACCATTGGCTCCAAATGAGATACTCAGCGCTGCTGACTTATCGCTATATCACTTGTTGCTAGGCTTTACATCCCTGGTGTGCTCGATTCTTTTGATAAGATTCATGGCAAGCTTCTCGCATTCCGCTGATCCCAGTCCGATCTTGGAACCCGGAGAACAATTATACCACCCAGAAGTCCAGCTAATCAACACCTCCCTACCCTGCCCACTTCGCAACGCCATCTGCGAGCTATTGCAATGCATTTCACGGTTCTTAAACAGAAAATGTAACAGCTAACACACTTTGAATTCTTGTTTGTATGTGTTTGTTTTCTCATTGTCAAAAAGGAACCCGTAAATCGAGTAAGACATATGCGCCCCGCGTATTGCACTACAATCGCGCTGAAATTTTTTCAGCGTTGGCACAGGAAATAATCAGTATAATTTTTCATTTAAAAAAATATTGTACATGCTACATGACAAAAAAGGTGGCTAAACATATTTGAGAGAAGACCATTTCCTGACTTTAACTTCTTCTATATGAACCCTTAAATCCATTAAATTACATGCATTACCTAAAAATATCCGCGAGTGGCTCGGAAATATGCACCGGTTTTTTAGAATTATCCAAGTGGAAATCCTGTAAAAAACTACAAGTAAGATCTATTCTCAAGCCAACAGTCTGAGACCACTACTAAGTCCTCTTATCATCAAATAAGACCATAAATGGAACCCATCTCTTCAGTATGACATTGTTTAAAGGGTCTCTTGGACCCGCTCATTGATAAAAAAACAAATTTTATTAGAGATTATCGTTATCACTTTCATTCAAGCCAATAATTTTGGAAGGTAAGTAGGATAAATTTGCTGATCAGGCAGAAATTTTCGTGAATTTCACGAATATTTGGTTCGTTAATGTTGTGTCACTAATTAGATCCATGCAATTTTTTGTATTCGACCGTTGGTCTATCACGTATAAATGTTTTTTCCAAAGTTTTCATCTAGTCAGTTAATAGCTTTGAAACAAATATGGGAACGTAGATCGTGATATATGAGGTATCAGATGTTCCATTTGCCCATATACATGAAGAAGTAGCTAATTGTCAGGGGTAAAGGAGGAAGTTTTGGTTGTTTTATTATTTGAGGTTATATTCCACTCATTTCAAAAGTCCCCCAAATGGCCAAAATCGACTAAAATTGGGTATTTCGACACATTAATAGGGGAGAGCCTACGATTCCTAAAAGCTAACCTTAAGCCCATTAATGAAACAGGCTGCATTGGACATAACGGCTGCCGCAGTGATTCTTTGCAGCAAAACCTCCAAAACCTTTCCATATATTTCTGTTGACCTCTCGGCCAACTTCCTCACCAAGTCAATTATCAACGCGCATGCGGAAATTGAACAAGCTAGATTCGCTCCAGTTTTGGCTAGAGGCCATTACGTATTTCAGAAAACCTAATCTCAACTCAATTTGTTCATCTCTTTGTATGTGTGTTCGATTTCCTCTGATTAAGAGTTTCGAGAACAATTAGAAAGAAGCAGAAAACCCAAGGATTCCATGCTCAATTCGGGGAAACCCCAGACTAATTCCTGTCCCAGTGTAAAAATTGGGAGACCGACCTCCGGCGGCGTTCGCCATATTGAAGGAGCCTGTGAAAACCGTCGCCAGTCTTGCGATGAATTTGTTTCGAAGATTCAAGCTATTAATTTACAGCGACACAATGTATTGGTGGTAGACTCCAATGCCGCGTCTTTGCTTGCTACCCTCTATAGGAAAACACATCGACCACTAAGCCACATGCGCTGGCATGTCAAGTGGTGCACTGAGTGAACACATAGCCTATTTCAACACCTCCTCTCACTCAGGGGACCACAGAGTGCTATAAGGACTCAGACATCTTACACCTCATTCCTATCACCTATAGGACGGTAAGCAATGCCGAAAACACACAAATTAAATTTTCACCAATGCAACCACTTGCGAGGCTCGAACCCGCGATGCTACCATGTAGGAAAAACATCGACCACTAAGCCACATGCGCTGGCATGTCAAGTGGTGCACTGAGTGAACTCATAGCCCATTTCAACATGTTGATATATATATGTTGTGGTCGCTGCACGTGGCCGACGTGGACCACCCGGTTTAGCACTTAACTAGCAGTATAGTCGGATCCTGCAGCGGACACCCGTTTTCCTGATGACATAAATTTATTATGTCCGCTCAGTAGCACAAGAGAGCCAGCGCATGTGGCTCAGTGGCTAACGTTTTTAAACAGGTTATGGGCCCAGTTGACGTTGCCGCTGTGGTCGCGGGTTCGAACCCCGCTGGGTGCACTGAGTTGGATATTTGTCATGAGCGTTACTGTAATGCTCTGTGTAAGCCCTGAACCCCTCGACAAGCATCTTTTGGTAGTGCCTCTGAGCGAGTGGGGGTGTTGATATATACATGTTGTGGTCCGCTCAGTGGAACAAGAGAGCCAACGCATGTGGCTCAGTGGTTAACGTTCTTCAACACCCTCCCTTCCACTTGCGGGTAGATTAAAGTTCCATCAGTGCCTGCCCCATCATTACATGTTCTTACATGCTACCATAACAGTTGACTGGGTGTCAGCCAGGTTATCTGATGCAGTAAATGAACAACCTGTTCTCCCACTTTACAAAGATGTAAATAGCTGAGATTTTCTATTTTTTCTTGTTTCCATTTGGCAAGGTAAAATCGGCGTCAACGGAAAATGGAACCACCAACTACCCCAGATGATAATTGTTGCAGTCTACTAAAGTCCTACGGTAGAAATTATCGAAAAAGATCAATGAGTGGTATTCCAAGAATATTTATTGCTGTAGTGATCAATTCTATGCACATTGGCAGGCTCTGCCACCTCTTTTAGAGGCAAGAAAGCTGAGCGAAGGTTTTTGGTTCAATTTTGACTCCAAAAAGGCCTTCTTTCTCCCGAGGAAAGCAACTTACTCAGCATACATAGGCTTTTCGGAACCAAAATCTCGATAAAACTACAAAAGTATCATAAAACTACTAAAGCATCATAAAACGCTGCCAAATACTTCATGTGAGCACAAGAACTTTGAAAAAAGGCACTTAACACAAACAAAACAAATCTAGTCCTCACAATTTTCGTCCTTTAGATGAGAACCTTGTATTTGCTTCAAGATATAATATGTTCTCATATAATCCCCACACATACCTGTGAATGCCTCAAGATTGCGTACAACTTTCTGAGAAAAATCCAGCTCACCTAACGCCTCTCTGACCGGATTCATGGCCGGGACCACCAAATCCATCTAATTAATTCCTTCCTCTCCAGTATAACCCGGTTTGACACTCCCCTCTTCATCCTCAGGCTCCTCTACCCCTTATTCTTCTTCCTCATATTCGTTCCTGTCCTCCCCTTTTTGTAGTCCTCAGAATAGTTTCAAGGCCACCACTCCTCGATGCACCCCTCTGTCTTACCTTCTTCCTCTTCTAAGTCCCCCAATGCGTCCTGAGCAGCTCAGATCTACGCTGCTTCGATCTTTACCTAATTAAGAGCTACAAGCTCCGTCAGGTGCTTTCTTCTTTAATGATGAAGGTAGTCGCCTACGTCGGTTTTTTCAAAGTGAATAGACGAGAGACGTTGATGGGGTGATACTGGTTTGATTTTGTAATGAGGGAAGAAGTGGGAGGTCAGTGCATGTCGGCTGCCAAAAAGTTTAGAATTGTCAAGTTGTTGTTGTTAGAGGGCTGTGGATAATTTTAAGCCCGCACCCGGCTGTTTTGAATAGCGTCAACATACTCTGAGTGGCAGGCATATTGAATCAAAAAAAATAGGCGGAAATTAATCTTGCAGTGAAAAATAGTGAAATCGCCGTTGAAAGATGTATTTATGGTTAAAACTACGAGTAGAAATCTTAATTAAGGAAAAAGTTGTTGAAGGATGAAGGAAACAAATAATCCGAGAGGACGAATAAAATCACTGTCAAAAGGGAGATATTCGTACATGAAAAGAGAGAAAGAGAAGAATAAAAAGGGTGTAAAGAAACAGGAAAAAGTAGAGAGAAACATTTGATGTGAAAAAGGAAAATATTTTTACAGGTATTGGAAACTATTTAATTTGTTTTACATATCGATTGCAGTGATGAGAAATTGTGGAATAATATTTTACCAGAGGCCCACGATTTTTATTTAATGTGAATCATCGAATATAATACTATTTATTTTTCAGTAGTCCATGTTTTATACTGCATTACGCTTACCATGTCTTTCAGCTAGTTTTAAATTCCACAGTTATAATCAGTAGAATTATCTTGCCAACAAATTATTATTTGAATTAATACTCGCCTGGAGAGTTGTTCTATAATTATTTCTAAGGATAAATTTAGTCTACAAAAATATTGTACTGCTGGAATCATCTTTGCAGTTTTTCTACTCTGATTTGCAGTACAAATAGTCCTAGGTTGGTAGGAAATTTTAGAAAGCCTCGGGCAATCGAACTATCCCCGTCGATCAGCTATCAATAAATATTGGTTTTCTTTTTACAGTTATTCTGTCCTATTCAGGTAATTTTATTATTCATATATTTGGAACAACCCCTTTTGGATCTACGCATTGTATTTACTTTCTTTGATTTGAAGAATAGTTTCTGAGAGCACAGAGAATACCTTCTCCCTTGACATCATTCATACACTGTACTAATGCCTTGGGGTCGATAGATACTTCCATTATCAAAATTTCAGGTGACCATCGGGGCCTATGTTTCGGAGAATAATTCTTACTAATCAATGACGAATTGGGACGAATTTGAAACTTTTTTCGATAATCTTCTGGATAGTGCGCACCTCTAACCGCTCACATCCCTCAACGCGGCAAATGCTGCAAGATATAGAAGATATGAATCTCTTATAGCAACCGCCGCCCGAAGCAGGCTCATGCCTATCCCTATATCCACCCTCGGGGCTGGCACCCAGACGCCTACGCAGTGCGAACCGACGTGGTGCGGAACTTGGCTGTTAGTGCAATGGAGACATACGGGACGGTTCGAGCGGTTTTAACCCAGAGGCATGCGGCAGCAGCAGTGATGTCCGACGCATTATGCCTGCTGTGGCTTGGAGCCAGCCATTTAGGCACACGAGTGACATTACCCATTATCCTGAACAAGTCTGGCATACACCGGAGGATAGCCGAACCGCACTTTTCAAAAATTAAAGAACCAAATCGATCTCCTCTGGATAATGTGTTTCTCTGCAGTCACTTCGAAATTTGAGAAAACACCAAATTAGAATTCTTCTCATCTGTTGCTGTAGGGTATACCGGCGTCACGACCTTCTTTGGCTTCGTTTTCGTCAATCCCTTGGCACTCTCCCCCAAGAAAGGGCGCACTTATAACCTGTTGCTGTTATAAACTCGAAACTGAGAAGGTACGATTCCTTCCTTGCGAATTCTGTGATGTGCGCAAATTCGCGCACGAAAAAATCTAGATGAGGACCATGATTGTATACAGTATCGGAATTGGGAAGATATTTTTACAGTTTTTGAATTTGCAAGATATTTTTAATTTGGGTGAGTGTGGCAAATTCGTCGGCTGATTTTTTCATTTTAGGACACGCTGTCATAGTAGATGTCAGTACAGTTCCAGGTTGTGGGTGATACGACAAGTAGCTCTGAAAGGTCTATATAATGGCCACATCAATTCCCACCCCTGGCCGATGGTGGCTGGCATGGGTATGGCACCTAGATATTTACCTTGAGGAAATATCTTCTAATAGTCTCTCTGGTTCACACGATTACCGTGAATACATTTTATGGTTATTAGTATGTTTGTTGAGACTTTTGGGTAGCCAAAAGTCTATATAAGCCGAGTAAACTGCTTCCTTTAGTGGAGGTGAAGCAAGTTGGCAGACAACTTCAAGCCAAGTCCCGAGTAGTAGGAAGTTGAGAGTCAACTTCAGACCCAAGAAAACTTTTTCTTACGCTAGTCGCAGAGCGTCGGTGGTAGACCCTGCCCCTTTTATACTTGCTTGTAGCTTCCTCAACTCTCTTCTATATACACTCCCTTTTGTTCGTTCAACAATACCACGGCAGCACTTTTGTCGCTCGCAACACCTCCTTCTCAGGGTAATTGGTTCTGAGGATCTCTTCCCCGCCGATTTACCCCTATCATTTGGTACTCTTGTGGAGGGGGTTGCACCCGAGGTATTCGAGTTGAGCAGTAGTAAGGAACACTTCGGGGGGATTTCTTTCTGTAATCATGGATCTCAATGCTGCTCGTATAACGTTCACAGGGGGCAAGACTGAAGACGTTGAGGAGTTTCTTTACACATATGTCAACGTTGTGATGCGAGAGAAGGGCGATGAAGAGAAGGCCGCAAGTATCTTCGCCTATCTTCATGGTGACGCAAAGCACAAATATAAGTCCAAGTTTATCGACGGGTGGTCTCTTAACGGGAATGGGCGTAACTTCGGTGAGGTATGTGAGTGGCTTGTGAAAGAGTATGCTAAGGAGGTAGAACCAGATGAGATGATTCGTACCGCCATAGAGGCCCGGCTCAACTTCGACGATTTGTTAAGCTCATTGGTGTACTTGTGTGATCTTTATGAAAAGGCTGGGTTCAACGCCCAAGCCAAGTACGGAATGCTGCGTAAGGCGGCTATGGGGGATAAGCGGCTCTCCGATTTCCTCCTCATCAAGGGCCCTCACACTTTTGATGAACTGAAGGGTACCATAGTAGAATTTGTCAAAAATTCGGAGACGTTTCAGTCACTGAGTGAGGTACCGAGGGAAACCCGCACATCGATGTCTATCGTACATCCTGAAAAGAATTATCAAAGGCCGGCTACTAGTGCAGCGGCATTAGAATCTGTCAGGAGCGATGTCAAAAACTTGGAAGAAAGGTTGGAAACCCGATTCGATAATCGACTTGACATGATAACCTCGCAGTTGGAAAGCCTTACTCTTACCATTAAGAAGAACCAGTCTGGGGCCCCTAAGGCCGCAGAAGTCTGTTCTTACTGTCACAAGCCTGGACACTTTGCAAACAGGTGTCCTGATAATCCACATAGAAACACTCGTTGTGCAAAGTGCGGTCGATATGGGCATCATGAAAGTAACTGCTGGTCTAAAGACAACAGAAGAGCAAATTTATCGGAAGCAAGGAGTGAGTCAGGACCAGAGGTGAAAATCTTACAAAATAGAAGGGATCAAAGGTTGACGGATGCCGGTAACGTATCCATCGCTGAAGAGATTAGTCAAGTCAATGTGACAAAAAGGGATGGGGAAGGGAACATTTTATCGAAGAAACCTAGGCTAGAGTATGGAATGCTGGAGCATATCCCAGCACCTGTACCTCCTCGAACCAAGAGGTCTGATCAAGTTGTTCCAGGAGTGGGAGTCACTCCGGCCAAGAAGACGAAAAAGAGTAAGAAAGTTAAGAGTATCTCTAAGGACGTACTAGAGTATGTGAAGAGGTACAATTTGGTGGCTGAGCTTGCATCGGCCCCAACTGGGATAACGTTTGGTCAACTTTTGAGGGGCGACGCAGAGGATGCGAGAAAAGAACTCAAAAAAATTATCAGGTCTAATAAGTCCGCTAAGGGTAAGAAACTGTTTCTTCAATCGGCCTCGACAGCACCAAGACGTCTTAAGCTGGTACCAGTCAAAGTATTGGGTATGAAAACCCAAGCTCTCTTCGATTCGGGTGCTGTTCCAAACCTCATTTCAGAAACTTTGGTGACAGATCTAGGTCTCGAAATTACTCCAACGACTCGAAAAATAACTGTAGCGGATGGAACCGTCTCAAAATGCATGGGCACTGTTGACAAGGTTTCCGTGTTCTTTGGGGACTCTAAAGTTGATGTAGACTTTCTTGTCATGCCGGATCTCCCTTTCGATGCAATCATTGGCTGCCCCACATGGAAAGACTAGGACATGCATTGACTTGGGCAACCAAATGGTTTCAGTTAATATTGACGGCAGAACCGTGAAGATGCCCCTGGATTTCGACAAAAGCACGCATCCTGAAGATTTAAAAGAAACGGACAGTGAAGATTTCACTTCTAGCTATGACAGCGAAGATTCGGAACCAACTAACACTTTCGGAAGTGGAAAAGGGTACCCTCGGGGGTAATGAACATGGCATGGGACGATTATGATTCCGGGTTTGAAACAGATGACGACTGGGATTCTAGGATAAGTTTGAAACCCGAATGTGTTTCTTTTTGCGATGATATCGAATCAAAGGACAGAATTCGGAGCATGAAAGAAGATTACCTTTGCAAAGAAAATAAGAATACGTCGAATTCCATATATGAAGATGTGAGCACGACGGAAGAGGTCCTTCAAAATATTGAGGTTGAGGATCAAGAAGAAAAAGGGCGCCAAATGGCAGAAATCCAAGGAAAAGTGCAGCACCTTCCCGCCCCCGCCTCACTGAAAATATCCGACATGTTAACATCTTCCGAAGTAATTGCATGGAGCGTTTCAGATTTAGACAAGCAAGTGTACCGGTTACTCACTCGTTCGAACTTACCGACACTCAACCGATTTACCACAAGCCTAGACGTCAACCGCCAAAATATGACCAATTTATCTCAGAAAATGTTACAAGTATGCTGAAAAATGATATTATTCGACCAGTTTCATCCCCATGGTCGTTTCCAGTTGTGGTCGCACCAAAGAAGGATGGAAAGCTGCGTTTTTGCGTCGATTACCGACAACTGAACCAGAGAATGATACCCGATCGATTTCCGATTCCGAACATGGAGGAGATCCTCGAGGACCTGAAGGACGGGAGATATTTCACCTCAATTGACCTTTACACTGGCTATTGGCAGATTCCATTGGATGAAAAATGTAAGGAAAAAACAACCTTTACCAGCAAAGCCGGTACGTTCAGGTTCGAAGTGATGCCTTTTGGTCTCATGAATGCACCAGCTACATTCCAAAGAATGATGAACGAGGTTTTGAAAGGACTTCCATTCGCAAGAGTCTATATCGATGATGTCGTCATATTCTCAGAAACATTGGATCAGCACATCTCGCACGTCAAGACAGTTGTGGAGAGGATATCGGAGTATAGCTTGAAAATTAAGTTGAGCAAATGCTTCTTTGCGAAAACTTCTATCCAATTACTCGGTCATATCGTCGACCAAGAGGGAATTAGAGTGGATCCAGAGAAAACGAAAAAAATAAGTTGGCACCAAGGCCCGCTTCAAAGACGGAGGTCCGAAGCTTCTTAGGACTGGCCTCATATTACAGAAGATTTATCAAAGATTTCGCCAAGACTGCAGCACCGTTACATGCCAGCACTACGAAGAACGGAAAATTTTACTGGAACAAGGAAATGGAAACTGCATTTCAGGAGCTTAAAGATAAGCTATGTGTCCCCCCAGTTCTCATGTACCCAGATTTCAAGAGACCATTCGTTGTGGAGACAGATGCCTCAGAACGGTCTTTGGGTGCCGTTTTGTCCCAAAAAGATGAAAACGGAAGACTACACCCTGTTCAATTCGCAAGCCGAACTCTGAATGACGCGGAAAAGAGATACTCAGTCTGCGAGAAAGAAGCGCTAGCTGTCGTCTTCGCGCTGAAAAAGTTTCGCGTATACCTTTTATCACTCGAGAAATTTGTCTTGATAACTGATCACCAGGCACTTAAAACAGCATTCCAAAAGAAGGATGTACATCACCGCTTGGCCCGATGGCTCGACATTTTCGCAGAATATCGGTTTGAAATTGTGTATAGACCCGGACGCAATAATCAGCCTGCCGATTACCTATCCCGCTTGAGGGACGCACTGATTCCAAATGAAAAAGCTTCGGAGGACATCGTCGGAGTCGCCGAGTTGCAGTTGCCGAACGATAACGAGTACGAAGCTAATATTCACGGACTGATCAAATTCCTCGATGGACTAGAAATGAGAAAGGTTGATCTTGAACACCGAAATTGGGTACGCAGGAATCAAAAGGCTTTTACATTGTGGAATGGGAAACTTTCCGGCACACTAAAGCCGGTCCCCGACTAGTGGCCCCTTTGAAAGAAAGAATGAAGATCTTGAGGACTTTCCATGATGAGCTAGGGCATTGGGATCTCGAAACAACCAAAAAATTCGTAACTGAGAGATTCTGGTGGCCCGGTATCCATAAGGACGTCTATAATTTCGTGAAAAGCTGCGACAACTGCCAAAAATTCACTCCAATACGGAAGTATAAGACAACTCTAAGTTTTCCAGTTTCCGGTCTCTTTGAAACCTTCTCAATTGACTTCGCGGGCCCGTTCAAGGAAACTTCTTCCGGAAACAAATATCTCCTTATAGGGGTGGAACATCTTACTGGATGGCCAATAGCAGTTGCAGTCGAGGAGGCAAATGCTGAGGTGGTACTGAGATTCATCGAAAAAGAAATAATTGAACCGTTTGGTCTTCCAAAAAGGATCATCTCGGATAACGCCCTTTGTTTTACTGCAACTTCACTGCTTCGTTTTTTGGAAGAGAAAGGGATTCAGCTGAAGACCGTTCTCGCATACGCTCCTATGTCCAACGGGAAAGCGGAGAGGATGGTTGGAACCATCAAACGAGCAATATCGAAAACTATGTTGGAGAATGAAATCCAGTGGGAAGATGCCTTACCAAAAGTGTTATACGGCTACCGTCGAAGAAGAGGAAGAAATGGACGCTCACCATTCGAGCTAATGTACGGAAGGGCTCCTAGAATGTTACAGAGAGACATGGAAACAAATATTATCGATGAAGAGAGTAGGGAAGTTGAACTACTGGCCACCGAAGGCTGGAGATCACACCGCGCGCTAACACAGACAAGAAATAAGGATGCAGAACCTGCAGTCAGAACCTTTTCAGTTGGCTCTAAAGTACTTGTAGTACATGGAAAAGCAATGCAGCAGGCTGTGAAGTGGCCGGCCTTCCAAACCAAGTACTCGAACCCTTGCATCGTCACGGAGGAAAGACACCCGCACTATCAGCTCTGTTCAAGCTCAGGGAAGAGATCAAGGAGGGCCATCCATGCACGTCGTCTGGTCCCTTACCATCAGAGGCCTGAAGAATTCCTTCTCACACAGGACTATGCGCAACCACGGGGCATACTCATCTTTAACTATAGAATGATTCCTATGGGAGGAAAAAGGGCCTGGGAATGGATCATCTCGGTTACGCGGGACTACTACGAACTCCACGTAATCATCCATTTCTACATTAATATATGCCTATGTTTTCGTACGTTGAACGGACCATTGCTACCTGAAGAAGATTTCCGACTATTAATAAGAGTTCTATTTTCATTCCAAAACGGAAGGTTCACGGAAGCAGGTCCAGAGTTTGTGGAGGTAATATATCATTACTCTATAGGAAGATATGGAATGGTAGCTGCTGGAGACTTGTCGCAAACGTATCTGAATATTATCCGTCCAATTTACGTATTTCTCAAGAACAACCAAGACGTGCGACTGAGAGGTTACGCCTTACCCCCGGATATGGAATACAGGCTGGTCCCGTATCCTCTATGGGAACCTTACGTTTCTCCGCCACAAATTGGGAACGTTGGAGGCGGCGAGGATCCTCCTGAAGCAGTGATGATGACCAGAGGAGGACCTTCAGGAGACAACAACCCGCCCAGAAGAGGTTCCGGTCGTCCCCCGAGAGGACCTCGTGCAGGTCCCAGTACGTCAGGAGCTGGTCGCGGCCATTCATCGGGACCGTCCACCACAACTTCATCTCTAGCTCTCCTTCACAACCATGCACAGCATACAGTCGGAAGAAGAAGATTATCTTTTTGGCTGCGCAATATCTCCGAGGATGCGAACGATGCGCAGGTCATTTCTTATTTCATGATAAGCATCTGTTTATGTTTTAGGGCGCTACATGGACCGCACTTATCTTACGAAGATTCGTTCTTGATGATGCGCGTCTTCTTTTCTTATCGACATCCATTCCTCCGGCATCTTCCAGAAGAGTTTGCATATCACATATATTTTTTCACTCTTGGAAGATTCGGAAGAGTCACGGAAGAAGAATGTATTCAACCCCACCTCGATGTGATCAAACCAATATATGAGGCTATGCTACAAAGTGAGGTACCAGTAATGCGAACCTACTTTTTAGAGCATCATATTGGTAATCAGTTGCATCCGTACCCGTTTGAGAGACCATACATTTTATCAATAAGACAGCGAACACTAACGGAAGCAGAAGAAGAGCAGTGACGAGTCGGGACGTTCGTCTTGAGCGAGAGGGCGTGATGTGCGCAAATTCGCGCACGAAAAAATCTAGATGAGGACCATGATTGTATACAGTATCGGAATTGGGAAGATATTTTTACAGTTTTTGAATTTGCAAGATATTTTTAATTTGGGTGAGTGTGGCAAATTCGTCGGCTGATTTTTTTCATTTTAGGACACGCTGTCATAGTAGATGTCAGTACAGTTCCAGGTTGTGGGTGATACGACAAGTAGCTCTGAAAGGTCTATATAATGGCCACATCAATTCCCACCCCTGGCCGATGGATGGCTGGCATGGGTATGGCACCTAGATATTTACCTTGAGGAAATATCTTCTAATAGTCTCTCTGGTTCACACGATTACCGTGAATACATTTTATGGTTATTAGTATGTTTGTTGGAGACTTTTGGGGTAGCCAAAAGTCTATATAAGCCGAGTAAACTGCTTCCTTTAGTGGAGGTGAAGCAAGTTGGCAGACAACTTCAAGCCAAGTCCCGAGTAGTAGGAAGTTGAGAGTCAACTTCAGACCCAAGAAAACTTTTTCTTACGCTAGTCGCAGAGCGTCGGTGGTAGACCCTGCCCCTTTTATACTTGCTTGTAGCTTCCTCAACTCTCTTCTATATACACTCCCTTTTGTTCGTTCAACAATACCACGGCAGCACTTTTGTCGCTCGCAACACCTCCTTCTCAGGGTAATTGGTTCTGAGGATCTCTTCCCCCGCCGATTTACCCCTATCATTCTGCTCAAGGTAGGCTTGTTCCTGTTCTCTCTCCGCCCTCGGATGTTGGCACCCGGACGACTATGCGCTGCTAAGAGACGTCGCACGGAATGTGGCGATAAGGACAATGGAGACATATAGAAAGGTTAAGGATGTCCTCACTCTAAGGCTCGCAACAGCGACATCAATGTCCAATGCTGCATCCCTGATGACTGGTCTTTGGCCTTCTTCAAGGGTGATCTGCGCGCGCTGCTGATCTCCTAGCTTGTAAACTTGCATCCATTACGCTTGATCCCTTAGGGGACAACTGGCGTCGTTTGAGGAGATGACCCTACTTCCCAAATATTAAACTATTAAACTACCCCCATTTTCCCTGTTACTGTGTTGGTATACCCTTTTTGAGTCGATTGTGGTTGTCTGGAAAACCATGGGATAGATCGGATATATCTTCCAAGAGTAAAACACCCAAACCTTTCCCCCTTTTTCCCCCCTGACCGATGTGGTCCATCCAGTTAGTTCTGAACCGCACACTCAAGATAAGTAGGGAGTAAAGATCCTTCTCTCTTCATATAACAACATCGCTTAAATATCAACAATGTTTCTCAGTATTGTATTGCTCACATGCTTTCAAGTTGTCAGGGACACTCCTACAGCGGCATTCTGCATTAATGGTTGCTTCGAACGCCGCAAGTCTGCTGATAGGCTCGCAGCAACCTTTTAGTCGCCGTTCCATAGCACGCCTATTTTCATCATAGTGTTTCTCCGCCGCCGCCACATTGCACAGGCTCACGGGAATTTCACCCTATGTTGCAGTCGCAGTAAACTAACCCGAACATTGCGCGACTCGCAAACACGGTTGTTTGTCGCACACCTCTCCAAAGCCGCCCGTCACCCTATCCTCGAGCCCCCACAACCCGGCCATGAATTTCGCCCGGACATCAAGGCGCTCGGAGAGAACGGGAGCACGGACTATTATGACGTACCCGTCATCCATCCCTTGACCCCCGCCCGCCTTCCCTCCATGGTACGATGCCCACTCAAGCCCTTAACCATGCTCGCCTTGGCAAGGACACTCGCTTTGCCGAGTTGATACGTTCCAAGGGTCCTGGGCATCGCTTCATTGCCCTTCCACTATCCACTTTGGGAGGCTGGCACCCGACCGCTCGGGACTTCGCCAACCGGGTTGCGACTAGCACTGCCGCACGGGCAGGCGTTCCGCTTGCTGATGCGCAGCAAACATTGTTCGCTCGTCACGCGGCGAGACTCGTCCAGAATAACGCCAGTTGTTTGTTGGAAGGGGTCTTGAGCGACACTTGAGGCCACAACTTGAAAATGTGTATATTGCAGAGAACCTCCGTTCTCAGGTTATGTAAGTGGCTACCCTACTTAGGCCTCGTCTGCGATTGCTCTTATCAGGAAAATTAAGTAAACCACCCATGTAACCCAAACATTGCTGTTATCAAGAATCTTAAGTAAACCACCGCATTAAACCCAAACATTCCCCCTTCAAAAAGCTGCCGTACTTTAGCGGGTGGAATGCTAGACAACTGTATATTCAAGGAGCTGCAACTGCCCATTAAGGCACCACAGGAGAAGTAGCCGACCTTGGGAATCGGCCTCTCCTCCGCGCGAGATGTCGCCGCCGCTTCGTTTCTTGCGTCCAGCGCCGCGACGCAGCAGTTATGCGAGAAGTCTTTGCCGTCCTGTGTTCAAGACCTGACGCAGTACGAGGATGCTACAGCCGCCTTTACCGCATGGAGCGCCTCTTGTCGACCCTCAGAACGAATTCCGTTTAGCAACTTCTGCTCATCCAACCCACCATCGCAGAAGAAGCTAACAGATGCAATTCATATGGCTGTGCAAGAGGCCTTGCCGCTCGGAAACATCCGCACCCGCGCCTTCCGCGCTAGCATGTCCCTCCCCGGTGCCAAAGGCTGGGTCTACTGTGCACCTTGCCCTGGATTGAGGACGCACATCAAGAGCAAAGACTTTTCCGTGTGGTTTCAGTACTTTTGCCAAACCCCCTTATTCGCCCCAGGTACCCCTTGCCCCATAGCAGGATGCCATGAAATGCTGGATATCTACGCGGACCACTTGCTACATTGTCGCTTTGGCTGCGAGCGGAATACTCGCCATAACAACCAGGTGACTTTACTAGGGAACGACCTTGCAAGAGCCGCCCGACGTCCATTCATCGAAAATCGTCTACACTACCAAAACAGGACGAGGCCGGATATCAGGGCGATGGGAGCCGCCGGTGGCACGGATTACTTCGACGTAACCTTTGTCAACCCGCTCGCTCCCTCCCACGCAAGAGCCAGGGCTTTCAACCCACTCACAAGCCTCAACGCAGCTCACGCAGAGAAGCAGCGGAAATACCAAGGGTTCCTTGCTGAGCTGCCTGGGAGAAACAGGCTGGTTCCTGTCCCCATCTCAACGCTTGGAGGTTGGCATCCGGCGGCGTTCTCCGTCGTCAAGGAACTCGCGAGAACCGTTGCCACCCGCGCAATGGAACGGTTTTCGAAGATTAGAGCCATTCTTTTACAGCGGCACTCCGCTTTGACAGTAACCTCCAATGCCGCTTGTTTGCTGGCTGGCCTTCCTTCCACCTTCTGGTAGATTGGAGTGCCATCCACAGCTTTCGACGCATCGTACGGTTTCGCAATTGGCTTGACAATGATACGATAACTACGCTTCGGTACAAATTTACTGGATACCAACCCACATATCTACCACAGTAAATTAACCCCCAATTACACAAAAGTCCAATAAAGTCTCTCTTCTCGCTACAATACGCTACATGGGCAATTCAGTAATTACTAAAAAAGTTATCATTCTGTCTTCGGGGAATATCACTAGATTTTCTTCTTTCGTTAAGATTGGTAAAGATAAAGATTGGTAAATAGTAAGCAAGCACTAATTCTATGATGAATGGAATCCAAACTCTGCTTCTCCTTCAAGTTTGCTCAAGCCGAGAATTTTTCTTGTGCGACCTCTAATTGAAAAATTCTCTAGGCCGGTCTGCAGGTCGGGCAAGGTCTCGAAGAGGAGAACGGCACTACAGTTCCGGAATTACCACATGGATTGACGCACGACACTCTTCCCCTCACCGTAACAAATCTGTCCGCGCAAGAATTCGCACTGTTTGTCTGACACACTCTGATGTTGATGTATGCAAATATGGGTCTCCGCAACATTCTCTGGTTCCAGCAGCGACGGGGGCATTAAATGCATCAGTTGCAATTATTCTAGAACGAATTCCTGCTCTAAGAACTTGCCTCTGCCCTACAGCTTCTGCGTCAAGCCCCGCTGTGGTAGATATGACCGCAGATAGCTCTGTGATCACAAGCCGGAAGTCGACGAACATTACTGCAGTAAAAAGTCCACTGCTCTGAAAGGAAAAATATGCGAAGGTCACCTTCCGGGAACTGAATTCTGGAATTTCCCAATTGTTGGCAGCCGAATGTTTGCGAAGCAGTAAACGCAGATCCACACGTGGCCAGCGACGGAGTGCTGCCAAGATTCATGTTTGGGGTCGGCGACGGCGACGCAGACGGTGCTTGCGTCGGTGGGGGCGCTTCGGATGGTGTTGGTTCCGGTGACGTCGCACCAGATGGTGTGGTGTCGGGGACATCGCTCCGGATGGTGTTGGTGTCGGGGATGTTGCTCCGGACGGTGTCAGTGGTGGCGTCTTCGCGCCAGTTGGTGTCGGTGTCGGGACGTCGCGCCAGATGGTGTCGGTGCCGGTGAACTTGCTCCGGACGGTGTTGGTGTCGGGGATGTTGCTCCGGACGGTGTCGGTGTCGGCGACGTCGTGCCAGAAGAAGTCAGTGTGGGAGACGCCGCCCGGACGGTGCCGGTGTCGGCGAGCTTGTTGGTGGTGGGATGGAAGGTGCACCCGATAGTGAGCACCCGGGAAGAAGTGTAGTATCCATGAGAACACTTTGTGCCATGACAGCATCTGACAGAGTCGGAGATATGAATTCCCGGGTAATTGATCCATTAGGGAACCGAATACCAGTAAACGCAATCTCCGTTGTAATGATATCCCTTAGAACAGTTTGCCTTGGTGGGCGACAACAAAACACATCTCTCCCTGGTCTGTCTCTCTGAACAAGGTCAAAATTGGGTGGGCAGTCGCACCAAATTGTGAATTTCCAACCTGCTCTACGCAGCGGAATAGGAGATTAACAGGAGTACATGGCACTACACCATCAGGAGCCCGGTTTGAAAAGCGCTGAATACATGCCCCTCTGATACACGAACCAGGACATGTACTATCGCACTCCTCTCTTGATGCTTCAACACATCTCGTGTCATCTTGGAAACTGGGGTTGCCATTTCTGCCAAATCTATCAATATAACCTTGTATTTGTGTGATAGAAAACTCTGAGAAAAACAGGGGGTCTCCTTGACTCGAACTGGCCCTCATTATTCCTGCAGAGGTATGTGTTGCAGACAACGTGTGGCCGATCTCGTGGGTTCTTTCAGACATTACCATAAGTTGAAGTTCAACACAGTGACAATTGTTCGAGACATCGTAGTGAAGAAAGTTAGTTTCAACGTTAAAAATCTTGAGAGAGGAAACCGCGGCCACAGTGTGAACGCATTCTCAACTTACAATGTGCTAATGTCTCCTCTCTCTACCCAACCGTAGGCAGATTGGCCGCAGATTGCAGCTACAAATGCACTCCCAACTACACTCGTTCCATCCTCGAATCCGGTAAAAAGGTATGCAGCGTCACGACTAACATTGCCCCTGTTATTCGACCAGAAGGACCGGAAGTTTGATAATATTCGCGAGGAATCTGAATTTATAAATTGCCCCATTGGGGCGTAGGGATCATTCGGATCCTGGCAGTGTGCCTCAACATGCGTCAAGGCCAGTGCAATGCAAGTTCCTTCCCTGTAGATGAAACTAGCTCGTTGACAGCAGCCTGAACGTATGCAGAGGCGAGTTCCTCAGAGTTTGAGAATATCTCACAGAAGGTATTATCATAAGCAATGGCGAGCTCGACAGTATGAACCGTACCTGAAGCACAGGAACCAGGGTCTTGGCGTACAGAGGATATATTGGAAAGGTTGGCACTCTTTCCTTTCGTGGCTGTGTCCAAGCTGTTGATTTCTCTTTCTGTTTCTTCCGCTGAAACAGAGCCAGCAGCGGGATGCGTGTTGACATAGACTCCAGGATAAGTTTCTTGATCCAAAGGATAAAGATGAAGCTTGTGTCCCCAGATTTGCAAAACTTGCCCTGACATTGAGCCTCGGACAACTGTTAAGCCATCCCCTTGGCGTATGTCAACCTTTCTGGATTGTAAGTCCATGCCTTTTCCATTGAGTTCGTACGAAAAATCATCTTGTTTCAAAGCCGTAGTGACGTTGGCTAAATTGATGGACAGACCCGGACCAACGAGCCAGTGGTCATTCGAGAGCTCATATACCAGGGAACTCGGGTCGATGAGATGATTGGCTGGAGAGAGACGAGTGCGAGCACCCTTCTGATTGATTTGATAGGTATCTCATAGGAGAAAAGGGGAGTTATGAAGGTACTGTGAAATGGCCGCTATACAAGTCGCTATGCTGAACAGAAACACAAGATAAAGGAACATGGCAGAAGAAGGTGAAGTTAATAGATAAATCAGGGCGATGTTTGAGGGGGCTTGTCAGCTGTACAGAAGCTGTTAATGATCGGTGCGGGAAACACCGCATAAGTACATGGGGGTGTGAAGCTGAGTGCTGTTGAGGGAGGGGCTATTACGATGAGCATTGTTTTAGCGACTTGTTCATCAAATTTGTGAGGCTAGACTGATTTTGAAAAACAAGCAGGGGATAGAATAAGTTGGGATTATGGTGGCTCTGAATTTGTTGGCGTGTATGTCAACTGCAGCGTGGTGAGCATGTTTCGCGGGAGTGGGAGAAACTTGGATTGATCACTCTAACACGAGGTAGTGTTGGGGAAACTGCAGTAGTAATAATGGCTTTCACGAGTTGATTGGATGGGTACATGCTCAAGTAGTATGGCTGATTTAGAAACTTTTGTAGAT
Source organism: Kappaphycus alvarezii (assembly GCA_002205965.3). NCBI lineage: Eukaryota > Rhodophyta > Florideophyceae > Gigartinales > Solieriaceae > Kappaphycus > Kappaphycus alvarezii. The sequence continues at coordinate 10,272 of NADL03000828.1, read as the reverse complement.
AGTGGATGCAACAGTTATTAACATCTTCTTCTGTGTTTTGCTTTTGATACCTTTGATGCGCTATGCGGGCGCTCGCAACGTGTCATCGATGAACGTACCGTAGATATTGCGTTCCGCTCCGCCCGACGATACCATTTAGTTAATGCCAACATTCAGCAACCGCTTAGTTTCGCCGTCTGGTCCAGTGCGGCTTTTGCCCCCTTTCTCGTACGTAATGTCACAACGACGGGATCTCTCAACCAGAGTATCTGTACTTTCTTATGTTACGTAGTCACCAAACACTTCTAATTACAGTAACGTGGGGGGGTTCATTTAGGCAATACAGTAATAATACATATTGTACTGTACATTTGTATGTAGTCTGCAGGGGAACGGGTGCAGCAGTTAAATATGCGTTACAAGCACCATTTGGGAACCAATCTTCGGTTTGAAAAGGCATACTGTACGTAGATGTACGGTATAAACAGCACGTGATCACTAGTTCATTTATACAGTACTGTACAGTACAGTGCAATGCATAATATTGCTGCCAATGGAGGGTAAGGACCTTTCTAGCTATGTAGATATTTGCTCTCAAGGGCAAGTAGAAGAGAAAGCCACAGGGACATGCACTGCAACCATGTGCGGTCGTAATCATCTGAATAACTGAGCTCTCACTTTAAAGGCCAATTCCAAATTTAGTGCTTGAACAGCCTTAGACGTGGCAATATACGAAATTTGGGTCAATTCCTGTGCGGCACTCCAAAGCGTCGTAAACCAGAAACGCAGCCATGAATGCCTTTTACCAGGGGAAGATACAAGGTCTTACCTTCAGTCGTCCTCTATCTTGCAGGCCACTACAATTTTCATCCTGGGGCGGGGGTGGCGCCCCCTTACGTGGCCAATGGGTAAGACATTACATACTTTAGCGTACGTACAGTACAACACACGCAGACACGTGTTTTGGTTTTCTGCATTAATGGCCTCCTCTCATGCATTTGCAGTGTGCTCAATATAGCCTCGTTTAGAGTAATGCACAGCCAGCTGCTGTGAAGCAACCTTCGGATGTTCCAGTTATTTGGGTGTTCAACTTCGATTGCGTTCAGTGCCGAACATTCTGAACTTTTGTGTGGATGTAGTCCAGCCTAAAAAGCACAAACTTGAACCATCGTGCAGGAGGCTTGGTCACTGCCGTACTAGTCAGTGAAGCGGTGGCAAATGACAGCAGCCACCATACTTGTTACCGACGACAGTTGTCAGAAGAGACTGGCTCGACGTAGTGGCTGCGTCGGCCAAAAGATTGAATATGCGCAAGCATATCGGCAACGTTGAACAGCTCCTTTTTGTGATCGTGTAGGATCGCCTTGCAATACGACTGCGGCATGGTGCGTTATCTCTCTGTGAATTTGCTTACCACTTTTTTAGAGAAAATGAAGAGGTACTACTGGTCACCCTGCAGGATGTTCCGGGCCACAACAGACCATATCTTTCAAATAGTAAAGCACCCCACATTTCCCCCCCTTAACACTTCGCCATAAATAAGAATCGCGACGAGTGGCATAGATTGCTGCCTCTCTGCATTACAGCCCATCGAGCCCGAAGACTCATGAAAATCCACATCTCTGACTCTACAGTTCCGTAATCCATATGGATCATTTCCTTGGGTTATCAAAATAAGCATTCATTCCTCTCCAATTGGCTTGGCCATGATACGGTATCGACGCTCCGGTACATATTTACTGGGTACCAACCCACATATCTACCACAGTAAATTAACCCCCATTTTCCAAATTCCTCCCCTACTATACCTACAAGCCATCAAAAATGTGTGCTTTACTGTACTGTACTGTACAGTAAAGGCACAGCCGAATTTTAAAGCTCCAGTCGGCTCCACATATTTTACCTAAAAGTACTTTACAGCTAACCAAACTCCGTTTTTCGCTCCTGATACTCCTTGTCCGAAGCCTGCGTGCCCTGAGACATTAGACATCCATGGGGATCATTTGCTGCACTGTCGTTATGGATGCCTGCGCAATAATCGCCACAACAATCAGGTCGCTTTGCTAGGCAATGATCTCGGACGGGCGGCCCGGCGCCCTTTCATCGAACCGCGTGTGCATTTTCAACACCGGACAAGACCGGACATTAGAGCCATGGTGGCCGCAGGTGGAACTGACTATTTCGACTTAACATTCGTCAATCCACTCGCTCCCTCCCACTCCAGAGTACGGACTTTTAACCCGATGACCTGTCTCAATGCGGCGAGCGCGGAAAAGCGGCGAAAGTACTGTAATACAAAAAATGGTCCTCCCCTCATTTAATACAGGAAATGGTCCTCCCTTCACGTAATACAGGAAATGGTCCTCCCTTCACGTAAGACAGGAAATGGTCCTCCCCTCGTGTAATCCAGCAACCTACAACGATCCCGCCCCTAACTTCTCCAACCGTCATTTCCAAATTTACTTCCATTTTATCTAGATATTTTTATACTGTATTTAACCCTCTGAATCGACCCCGAATCAAGTCCCTTTTCCCTTTTAGCTTACCTCCTCCTCCAAATTCGCCTTTTTTTGAGAAGAAGGGCGCAAATGCACTATTGCAAAATCCCTTGCAGATTTATTTTACCTATTCCTAATCTATAGAACCTGCCCCGGGAGCCTATTTAAACCCCTTTATTCTAAGTTCCAAATGCCCCCGATCATTTTACTCATCACCCCTCTCCCCCACACACCCAAAGCACCCCACATTGCCTCCTGTTCCCCAACTTCTATCACAATGAGCAACCTTCGCCCCTCTGTCCCTATTTCCAAAAACCGCCCTTCCCGTTCCATCAATGGCCTTCGTCTCGCCGCCTACGGGCCAACCGATGCCGACGACTACATCCGGCGGCAAACAAAGAAGCAAATCATCGAGTTCGTGCGCCGCCTCTTCATAGAAGAAGAAGCGAGGGAGGTAAGTCCGGGAGAGGCTGAGAAGGTCGAGGAGGAGAGCGGGGAGTCCTTCGAGGAATGGTTAGCCCCTGAGCTAGTGTACGAGGATCAGGAAGATGAGGATGAGGAGGATGAGGAGGATGAGGAGGATGAGGAGGATGAGGAGGATGAGGAGGATGAGGAGGATGAGGATGAGGAAGAAGAGGATGAGGAGGAGGAGGAGGAGGAGGAGGATGAGGAAGATGAGGCAACAGGGGGCATGGAAAGTGTTGGACCGGTGGGGCCTGGAATAGAGAGTATGGATCAAGTTGTGCCCACGATGGAACCGGATGGAGATATCTTTAGTAGTCTAGATATCTCCCAGGGGGAAATAGAGAGTTGTGAGCCATTCGCAGATATTTGTGGGGACTGCTTGGACAGCATGGATATTTTAGAGGAGTTGTTTGGATCTGATTTAGAGAATGGGAAATAAGAGGACCAAATTAATTGTTAGTTTCTTAAGTATCTTTTGCTTAGAGTATATTGTCCACACAAAGTATTTTTATGCATTTCTTAGTATCTTCTGTAGTTTTGTTCGGACTTTAGGGGTAGCCAAAAGTCTATATAAGCTGAGTAAACTGCTTCCTCATGGAGAGGTCAAGCAAGTTGGCAGACAACTTCAAGCCAAGTCCCGAGTAGTAGGAAGTTGAGAGTCAACTTCAGACCCAAGAAAACGTTTTCTTACGCTGGTCGCAGAGCGTCAGTGGTAGACCCTGCCCCTTTTATACTTGCTTGTAGCTTTCTCAACTCTCTTCTATATACACTCCCTTTTGTTCGTTCAACAATACCACGGCAGCACTTTTGTCGCTCGCAACACCTCCTTCTCAGGGTAATTGGTTCTGAGGATCTCCTCCCCCGCCGATTTACCCCTATCATTTGGTACTCTTGTGGAGGGGGTTGCACCCGAGGTATTCGAGTTGAGCAGTAGTAAGGAACACTTCGGGGGGATTTCTTCTCGGTAATCATGGATCTCAATGCTGCTCGTATAACGTTCACAGGGGGCAAGACTGAAGACGTTGAGGAGTTTCTTTACACATATGTCAACGTTGTGATGCGAGAGAAGGGCGATGAAGAGAAGGCCGCAAGTATCTTCGCCTATCTTCATGGTGACGCAAAGCACAAATATAAGTCCAAGTTTATCGACGGGTGGTCTCTTAACGGGAATGGGCGTAACTTCGGTGAGGTATGTGAGTGGCTTGTGAAAGAGTATGCTAAAGGTAGAACCAGATGAGATGATTCGTACCGCCATAGAGGCCCGGCTCAACTTCGACGATTTGTTAAGCTCATTGGTGTACTTGTGTGATCTTTATGAAAAGTCTGGGTTCAACGCCCAAGCCAAGTACGGAATGCTGCGTAAGGCGGCTATGGGGATAAGCGGCTCTCCGATTTCCTCCTCATCAAGGGCCCTCACACTTTTGATGAACTGAAGGGTACCATAGTAGAATTTGTCAAAAATTCGGAGACGTTTCAGTCACTGAGTGAGGTACCGAGGGAAACCCGCACATCGATGTCTATCGTACATCCTGAAAAGAATTATCAAAGGCCGGCTACTAGTGCAGCGGCATTAGAATCTGTCAGGAGCGATGTCAAAAATTGGAAGAAAGGTTGGAAACCCGATTCGATAATCGACTTGACATGATAACCTCGCAGTTGGAAAGCCTTACTCTTACCATTAAGAAGAACCAGTCTGGGGCCCCTAAGCCGCAGAAGTCTGTTCTTACTGTCACAAGCCTGGACACTTTGCAAACAGGTGTCCTGATAATCCACATAGAAACACTCGTTGTGCAAAGTGCGGTCGATATGGGCATCATGAAAGTAACTGCTGGTCTAAAGACAACAGAAGAGCAAATTTATCGGAAGCAGGAGTGAGTCAGGACCAGAGGTGAAAATCTTACAAAATAGAAGGGATCAAAGGTTGACGGATGCCGGTAACGTATCCATCGCTGAAGAGATTAGTCAAGTCAATGTGACAAAAAGGGATGGGGAAGGGAACATTTTATCGAAGAAACCTAGGCTAGAGTATGGAATGCTGGAGCATATCCCAGCACCTGTACCTCCTCGAACCAAGAGGTCTGATCAAGTTGTTCCAGGAGTGGGAGTCACTCCGGCCAAGAAGACGAAAAAGAGTAAGAAAGTTAAGAGTATCTCTAAGGACGTACTAGAGTATGTGAAGAGGTACAATTTGGTGGCTGAGCTTGCATCGGCCCCAACTGGGATAACGTTTGGTCAACTTTTGAGGGGCGACGCAGAGGATGCGAGAAAAGAACTCAAAAAAATTATCAGGTCTAATAAGTCCGCTAAGGGTAAGAAACTGTTTCTTCAATCGGCCTCGACAGCACCAAGACGTCTTAAGCTGGTACCAGTCAAAGTATTGGGTATGAAAACCCAAGCTCTCTTCGATTCGGGTGCTGTTCCAAACCTCATTTCAGAAACTTTGGTGACAGATCTAGGTCTCGAAATTACTCCAACGACTCGAAAAATAACTGTAGCGGATGGAACCGTCTCAAAATGCATGGGCACTGTTGACAAGGTTTCCGTGTTCTTTGGGGAATCTAAAGTGATGTAGACTTTCTTGTCATGCCGGATCTCCCTTTCGATGCAATCATTGGCTGCCCTACCATGGAAAGACTAGGGACATGCATTGACTTGGGCAACCAAATGGTTTCAGTTAATATTGACGGCAGAACCGTGAAGATGCCCCTGGATTTCGACAAAAGCACGCATCCTGAAGATTTAAAAGAAACGGACAGTGAAGATTTCACTTCTAGCTATGACAGCGAAGATTCGGAACCAACTAACACTTTCGAAGTGGAAAAGGGTACCCTCGGGGGTTAATGAACATGGCATGGGACGATTATGATTCCGGGTTTGAAACAGATGACGACTGGGATTCTAGGATAAGTTTGAAACCCGAATGTGTTTCTTTTTGCGATGATATCGAATCAAAGGACAGAATTCGGAGCATGAAAGAAGATTACCTTTGCAAAGAAAATAAGAATACGGCGAACTCCATATATGAAGATGTGAGCACGACGGAAGAGGTCCTTCAAAATATTGAGGTTGGGATCAAGAAGAAAAAGGGCGCCAAATGGCAGAAATCCAAGGAAAAGTGCAGCACCTTCCCGCCCCCGCCTCACTGAAAATATCCGACATGTTAACATCTTCCGAAGTAATTGCATGGAGCGTTTCAGATTTGAGACAAGCAAGTGTACCGGTTACTCACTCGTTCGAACTTACCGACACTCAACCGATTTACCACAAGCCTAGACGTCAACCGCCAAAATATGACCAATTTATCTCAGAAAATGTTACAAGTATGCTGAAAAATGATATTATTCGACCAGTTTCATCCCCATGGTCGTTTCCAGTTGTGGTCGCACCAAAGAAGGATGGAAAGCTGCGTTTTTGCGTCGATTACCGACAACTGAACCAGAGAATGATACCCGATCGATTTCCGATTCCGAACATGGAGGAGATCCTCGAGGACCTGAAGGACGGGAGATATTTCACCTCAATTGACCTTTACACTGGCTATTGGCAGATTCCATTGGATGAAAAATGTAAGGAAAAAACAACCTTTACCAGCAAAGCCGGTACGTTCAGGTTCGAAGTGATGCCTTTTGGTCTCATGAATGCACCAGCTACATTCCAAAGAATGATGAACGAGGTTTTGAAAGGACTTCCATTCGCAAGAGTCTATATCGATGATGTCGTCATATTCTCAGAAACATTGGATCAGCACATCTCGCACGTCAATACAGTTGTGGAGAGGATATCTATAGCTTGAAAATTAAGTTGAGCAAATGCTTCTTTGCGAAAACTTCTATCCAATTACTCGGTCATATCGTCGACCAAGAGGGAATTAGAGTGGATCCAGAGAAAACGAAAAAAATCGAGTTGGCACCAAGGCCCGCTTCAAAGACGGAGGTCCGAAGCTTCTAGGACTGGCCTCATATTACAGAAGATTTATAAAGATTTCGCCAAGACTGCAGCACCGTTACATGCCAGCACTACGAAGAAAGGAAAATTTTACTGGAACAAGGAAATGGAAACTGCATTTCAGGAGCTTAAAGATAAGCTATGTGTCCCCCCAGTTCTCATGTACCCAGATTTCAAGAGACCATTCGTTGTGGAGACAGATGCCTCAGAACGGTCTTTGGGTGCCGTTTTGTCCCAAAAAGATGAAAACGGAAGACTACACCCTGTTCAATTCGCAAGCCGAACTCTGAATGACGCAGAAAAGAGATACTCAGTCTGCGAGAAAGAAGCGCTAGCTGTCGTCTTCGCGCTGAAAAAGTTTCGCATATACCTTTTATCACTCGAGAAATTTGTCTTGATAACTGATCACCAGGCACTTAAAACAGCATTCCAAAAGAAGGATGTACATCACCGCTTGGCCCGATGGCTCGACATTTTCGCAGAATATCGGTTTGAAATTGTGTATAGACCCGGACGCAATAATCAGCCTGCGATTACCTATCCCGCTTGAGGGACGCACTGATTCCAGATGAAAAAGCTTCGGAGGACATCGTCGGAGTCGCCGAGTTGCAGTTGCCGAACGATAACGAGTACGAAGCTAATATTCACGGACTGATCAAATTCCTCGATGGACTAGAAATGAGAAAGGTCGATCTTGAACACCGAAATTGGGTACGCAGGAATCAAAAGGCTTTTACATTGTGGAATGGGAAACTTTTCCGGCACACTAAAGCCGGTCCCCGACTAGTGGCCCCTTTGAAAGAAAGAATGAAGATATTGAGGACTTTCCATGATGAGCTAGGGCATTGGGATCTCGAAACAACCAAAACATTCGTAACTGAGAGATTCTGGTGGCCCGGTATCCATAAGGACGTCTATAACTTCGTGAAAAGCTGCGACAACTGCCAAAAATTCACTCCAATACGGAAGTATAAGACAACTCTAAGTTTTCCAGTTTCCGGTCTCTTTGAAACCTTCTCAATTGACTTCGCAGGCCCGTTCAAGGAAACTTCTTCCGGAAACAAATATCTCCTTATAGGGTGGAACATCTTACTGGATGGCCAATAGCAGTTGCAATCGAGGAGGCAAATGCTGAGGTGGTACTGAGATTCATCGAAAAAAAATAATTGAACCGTTTGGTCTTCCAAAAAGGATCATCTCGGATAACGCCCTTTGTTTTACTGCAACTTCACTGCTTCGTTTCTTGGAAGAGAAAGGGATTCAGCTGAAGACCGTTCTCGCATACGCTCCTATGTCCAACGGGAAAGCGGAGAGGATGGTTGGAACCATCAAACGAGCAATATCGAAAACTATGTTGGAGAATGAAATCCAGTGGGAAGATGCCTTACCAAAAGTGTTATACGGCTACCGTCGAAGAAGAGGAAAGAAATGGACGCTCACCATTCGAGCTAATGTACGGAAGGGCTCCTAGAATGTTAAGAGAGACATGGAAACAAATATTATCGATGAAGAGAGTAGGGAAGTTGAATTACTGGCCACCGAAGGCTGGAGATCACACCGCGCGCTAACACAGACAAGAAATAAGGATGCAGAACCTGCAGTCAGAACCTTTTCAGTTGGCTCTAAAGTACTTGTAGTACATGGAAAAGCAATGCAGCAGGCTGTGAAGTGGCCGGCCTTCCAAACCAAGTACTCGAACCCTTGCATCGTCACGGAGGAAAGACACCCGCACTATCAGCTCTGTTCAAGCTCAGGGAAGAGATCAAGGAGGGCCATCCATGCACGTCGTCTGGTCCCTTACCATCAGAGGCCTGAAGAATTCCTTCTCACACAGGACTATGCGCAACCACGGGGCATACTCATCTTTAACTATAGAATGATTCCTATGGGAGGAAAAAGGGCCTGGGAATGGATCATCTCGGTTACGCGGACTACTACGAACTCCACGTAATCATCCATTTCTACATTAATATATGCCTATGTTTTCGTACGTTGAACGGACCATTGCTACCTCAAGAAGATTTCCGACTATTAATAAGAGTTCTATTTTCATTCCAAAACGGAAGGTTCACGGAAGCAGGTCCAGAGTTTGTGGAGGTAATATATCATTACTCTATAGGAAGATATGGAATGGTAGCTGCTGGAGACTTGTCGCAAACGTATCTGAATATTATCCGTCCAATTTACGTATTTCTCAAGAACAACCAAGACGTGCGACTGAGAGGTTACGCCTTACCCCCGGATATGGAATACAGGCTGGTCCCGTATCCTCTATGGGAACCTTACGTTTCTCCGCCACAAATTGGGAACGTTGAAGGCGGCGAGGATCCTCCTGAAGCAGTGATGATGACCAGAGGAGGACCTTCAGGAGACAACAACCGCCCAGAAGAGGTTCCGGTCGTCCCCCGAGAGGACCTCGTGCAGGTCCCAGTACGTCAGGAGCTGGTCGCGGCCATTCATCGGGACCGTCCACCACAACTTCATCTCTAGCTCTCCTTCACAACCATGCACAGCATACAGTCGGAAGAGAAGATTATCTTTTGGCTGCGCAATATCTCGAGGATGCGAACGAGCGCAGGTCATTTCTTATTTCATGATAAGCATCTGTTATGTTTTAGGGCGCTACATGGACCGCACTTATCTTACGAAGATTCGTTCTTGATGATGCGCGTCTTCTTTTCTTATCGACATCCATTCCTCCGGCATCTTCCAGAAGAGTTTGCATATCACATATATTTTTTCACTCTTGGAAGATTCGGAAGAGTCACGGAAGAAGAATGTATTTTCAACCCCACCGATGTGATCAAACCATATATGAGGCTATGCTACAAAGTGAGGTACCAGTAATGCGAACCTACTTTTTAGAGCATCATATTGGTAATCAGTTGCATCCGTACCCGTTTTGAGAGACCATACATCTTATCAATAAGACAGCGAACTAACGGAAGCAGAAGAAGAGCAGTGACGACCGCGGACGTTCGCCTTGAGAAAGGGGGCGTGTAATACAAAAATGGTCCTCCCCTCATTTAATACAGGAAATGGTCCTCCTTCACGTAATACAGGAAATGGTCCTCTTCACGTAAGACAGGAAATGGTCCTCCCTCGTGTAATCCAGCAACCTACAACGATCCCGCCCCTAACTTCTCCAACCGTCATTTCCAAATTTACTTCCATTTTATCTAGATATTTTTTACTGTATTTAACCCTCTGAATCGACCCCGAATCAAGTCCCTTTTCCCTTTTAGCTTACCTCCTCCTCCAAATTCGCCTTTTTTTGAGAAGAAGGGCGCAAATGCACTATATGCAAAATCCCTTGCAGATTTATTTTACCTCTCTATATAGAACCTGCCCGCGGGGACGCTATTTAAACCCTTTATTCTAAGTT